>OV281366.1:1550000-2800000 GCA_923062675.1 Marasmarcha lunaedactyla
TAGTCACAAAGAATGCCATCACGCGTTAACCTAGATTTTTTAAGTCTGCTTAGAATCCGTGTCCAGCGACTTCCCAGCGAGCATTCCAGCCATCTGTGTGTTTAAAATATAGCGACGACGACCGGTGGACACGTGCGTCGATTTCAAGTGCGGCGTGGTTACTGTGTCCATGGTTCAACCGAGATAGACAATTCTATTGATGTATAAAGTGTTGACGCATTCGAGCTCAACAATTTAATGATAATAGTATAGTGGTAGTTGTAGAGATTTTTAGGTTAAGATGTCGTTTAGGGCGATCCTACAGTCCTATTAATTTGACCATCGCAACAAACAACGTGGCTATACTCCTAACTTCGTCTCAGCCTTTTGGGGAATTGTAGCTTTTTAGTGTAGGGAAAAAACTGCTAATGCAATTATAGGATCAAAGACAGGTCTACGACGCACCATTTATATTAAAATAAATAACAACATATATTGTCAATAATAAGTACGATTAATGTTGTCTATGGGTGCAGATGTCACTTACCAGCCGCTGAATTATGTGCTCGCTTGCGCAGACAGGAATGGCATAAATGTTTTAATATTTTATTACGTACCTAATGGAAACAGACAATCTAAAAATGTCACTATTATGTAAAAGTAATAAATCTGCTCTACGTTCGTCAAGTCATTGTCCGCCATCTCATTGTAATTCCTCGCACACAGAACTATCTAAGTCTGAATAGATACTATCTTTGTATGGTGATGGCTATCTACTGAAACTCGACATCCTTTAAGTCGTTGGATAGTTGTCTAAAGTGGATTTTCGAACGTACTAAATGATCAAGCTAACTTGAACTAAGACTCCCCTTTTAGTACTTTAGTACTTCTACGAAACAAGCGCTGCGCGAGAAGGCCGCTCAATATTTTGATAACTTAGGGCTGATTTTTTTAAATGGTCATATAACTATTATTTGGGGAATAACTGTGACACTTGACTTTCAATAAAAATAATGTCAAATTCAAAAAATAATGCTACTAAAGATAGCATCTGAGCATTGAAACATCAGCCCTAAGTCAGGTAAAAAGATACTCGCACAAAATATGGGAATAAATAATAATAATAATAGTGCTAAAGTTCCTATAAAATAAGGAATTGACGCATGTGTGTCGTCTAGTTTGGCTTGTTCGACTATTGCAACTATAGTTCGTTCGCGTTAAGAACACATTGACGTATCGTCTCAGCATTAGGTTATAGCCAATAGCGTCACCGACAAAAAGAAAACTTTTTCTAATACGGCAATCTCATTGGCTAGTATTTGTAGTTGCGTCGATGATTCACTGTTTTCTTATCGCGGATAGACTATAATAATGTTTTGTTAGAGGCGGCTTTATGAGTACCGGCGCAACTACATCCTAAACAACGCGCTACCCACAGGTTTGGCCGGCAGTACTTGTTAACCGCAATGCCTGCCCGAACCAACATCTACACAGGTAAGTGCTGATGGGATAGTCCTTCGGGCCCATGCACGTTCGCCCATTCAGGCTTTAGTGGAGCGCCATTTTTCCCGAACGTTCATCTGAACATTATTGAATTTGCTACCCGGCAATACCATGGATGCCAGCCTGAACCACCCTTTATTTCTTTAGCTGAGAAATGTCCTTATTATTTATTTATTATTTTGTGTCTTACGGCAATTAGCTGTTGTTACTACACAATAACTATTTCTGCCAATTTCAAGTATTAATAATATATAATAAAAGTATTGATAAAATTAAAACATTGCTCTGAAGACATGTATCGGCTGTTTAGAAAAAAGGCCTTTTTTTCGAAATGTACTTTACAAGACAGTTTGGTTTGACATATCCTACTAATATTATTTATTCATTTATTTACTGTTTCAAATACCAACGTTACCTGACATGTAGCGTGAGTTTGATGGAGAGCGGAGTTGAGCTTTTTGTGTTTAGGTCGCAGATAGATGGTGTAAACAGTTGTTTTATTAAACAACTAACCGTTTTGTGAAAGTTTTTTACACTCCTCAACATTCCTGTTGGCGCTTACCGAGTGATACCGCACCACGCTCACTTCGTTCGCTCGACTCGCTCAAATCGATATCAACAAGTTTGTAGGTAACTAATAAACAAATTTCAAACTGCTTGCTTTACCCGCGTTAACTCGTGAACGGGTGCCGTTTGAGGGGGTTCGTCGATTGGATACTTTGGGGAGGGAGACTTGCCGAGCTAACAGATCAGATAAGAATAATTTTCTTATCTGCATCTGTTAGCAGATATAATTTTGAGTAGACATAAAGAGACTCTGTAAATTTATTTTGATAAAAAAGATACCCGTGAGGTCCTCTAATATGGTTGAGGAGGGCGATGGCTGGATCCCGCGTTTACTCGTGAACGGGTGCCGTTTGAGGGTGTTCGTCGTTTGGATACTTGGGGGGAGGGAGACTTGCTGAGCTAACAGATGCAGGTAAGAATAAGTTTGTATAGACATAAAGAGATACTTAAATTTATTTTGAAAAAAAAAATATATACCGGAAAGTTTCTTGCCGGTTCTTCTTCACGAAGGTTTTTCCGAACTGGTGGTAGAGTCATGTTTTATTTGACGTCAATAAAAACAAGTTATTGTCACTGTTGAGAAATAAATATTTGAATTTAAATTTGAACTGCTAGCCAGTTAGTGGAACAGGCTCGTTAAGCAACATTACAGACCATTTACTTAGTTAAAAATGTAATGGTACCATCCACTTGTGACATGCTTGTTTTCTCCGCCTAACCTTTATCACCGTAGGCTTATCGTGCGACTTGTAAAAACAAGAATCTCGCGATATTTAGTTTTCAAACGCTAGTTGTCAAAAAAACGTATGACTTACCAATCAAAGTAAAGAAATCTTATTTAATACAAGGTTTTTTTTTTTTGACACTCAGCGTAGATCGCGTGATAATATAAGAGAGATCAGCAATTTTCGTGGACTTAATTTAATTATTTTCGGTGACAGTGGTGAAGACTTCTGCCAAGTTTTCACAAAGCAAACTTCTTGAACCTCTCATGCACTTGTCACGATGCTTATCTCGTATTTACAGGTGTATTCCGAACATGACTTGATATGAAGTACCATTAATTTTTGTTATTTTGCGGTCTTTTTACCCGACTGTCAAAAGGAGGGTCATGTTAATTCGTCTCAGTTTTGGGAGCGGCATAGAGTATTAAAGGAGACATTTCATTACTTCAGGGACACTTGGCTAGGTTTTATTCCTAGGATTCCATAAAATATATACAACGAGGATTTGAATCAATATTTCATAATTTCGTTTAGATTTGTCTTAGGAAAACATTTTCAAATCCGTAAATTAGCCATACTAAATAATTAGAACATGGCTCTTTCTGTCATGTTGATAATTATTAATTCTGTAAAATAATATTTTCATTATAACAATAAATTATTGTATTAAATAACAATATATTATTGTAATTATTATATACCTTGATATAACAACTCCAAACATTTTCATTTATAATCGAGTAGGTAATGTGTAAAAAGATATTTTGATTATTTCAGGTTGCCAAAACGATTATGATCTTTTTAATCGATCATTAAACACCCCAAAGTCATTCAAATGTGAATTATACCTTAGTTTTAAATATTTTTGTAAATCGGTTATCTCTTGGTGCATATCCATTATTGAAACTTTGGAACCATACAGTCAGCTCCAGTTCGACAGATGGACCTGAGCAAATCGCAGACTAGAAAGACAACAAGTTGCCACAGATTCAAGAGTACAAGGGTGCTGTTTCATGTTTTTGTTCAACATGGCGGAGTGTGGAAACGTCACCTCGGTGTTGTCGGTCTGTGGCCACATGATGTTTTGATTTTAGTATCAAAGTAGAACAACATGCAGAATATTTTTTTTTAAATATTTTGAATATTCATTTTGAACCGGTGTACATCGCGCGGGCCGGACATGATATGTCTCCTTTCACGGGAATTACACGAGAAAATGCAGTTGATTTCTTAAATTTGTAAAATTCTGCAACTGTGATGACTGATCTTTAGATTTTTTTCTTGGCTCTATTTCTATAACAAATCGCCATCCATCTTGTTACAATATTCAGAATACCCAAAGACTATGGTAAATATAAAAGTGGTTAATATAAATTACAAAAACATATCCATTATAAATAAAGTTTCTATTAATGACTTGTTCCAAAACACACATATTTGTTGCAGAAATATAAATGGAATTTATTTAATTAGTAGCTTTCAAAGAAAACACTATATCAAACTAATGATAAAATACATTATAACAAATTAGTCTAACGTTACCGATAAAAATTCTTAAACAAGAAAACCTCTTTAGACTTAACCTGGAGGCCTACCATCAACTTTTAGTTAGCCATTCAATTCCGATGCAATCCAGTTTAGGTACCTAAACTGAATCGCTAAGATTCGTACCATGAAGTGCCTTTAGCTAACTGGCGTTTGAATCGCTCACGGAGGAATGAAAGATCGAAATTTGTCTGTGGTCCGCGTGTGAGAAAGAGATGACGCTGTACACTCGTTGCATAAGTCTTTCTCTTTTACTCGAACCACATGCATTGCGTTTCGAAATCTAGTTGATATGATTTTAGCGGTTTTTTTGTGTTAAAATAACAACAAATATATTTTAAAATTGCGCTTTTTAGTGTCAAATTATATACCATAAGCCCGTTTTAGTACTCATTAAATAATAGAAATTTATATAATTCTTTAAATTACAAATAATTAAAGGTTTCCTTAGTGTTGTCGTAAAAATAAATTGATTATGACGAGTTTAGAACGCACCCAATTTGACTTCTACCTTTGTCTCTACTGATAAATCAGTTGATAAGTTCAGCTCATCACACAGTTCTAATACCAATCGTTTAGACAACCGATATCCTTTTATATATTCTTCATCTCCCAAATAAAAGGGGTCCGATTGTTTCCGTGTTGTGTTTATTTCATTATCATTTTTCAAGAAAACAAAAAGGACTGATTCGTCAGACATCTACAATACAACATAGCTCTAGAAATCACTTTTTCACATTATCACATAAGAAACACTAAATAACCAACTGAAATACCTTAAATTACGTATATTTTCAATAAGTTTTTTAAAGATAAACCGAAACGATTCACTTCACGCCAAGAAAGTAGCAACTTTTTTTGAATCGCTTACTTTGACATTTAAGTCATCCAATATAGGTTGAAACATCACCTCATGGTATGAAAAATTAACAAACTAAAACCACAAGTTTGCGATCCAATTGCCGCCTTGATTTGGCGTCAACCTAAACTGGATCGCTTTAATGACGTCGTGATATGAAATAGCAAAGCAGTTTATTTTAGGTCGTCAATTGAATCGCAATAATAGTTTATAGTAGGCCTTCTGAAAACAATAATCCAATTACTTATCATTTTTGTTTAGCGTGCCGTACTCTGGACTAATACTACTAATGGACAATGGACACCTTTGATCAGTGCATTTATTACGTGGTTGTTAGACGCTATTGTAACATACTAAATAATATAAAGATACTTATGCCAAAGTATTTGACCTTCAAGTTAGAGACTAACCTAAAAAATTCTAATCATTCTATATTCAATAAAACTTCAAAACTTTTGCACAAATTTTACCGCGCGTCGCATACTAATTTCGTTTTTCTCACCATCCAGTCCTAGTGTAATTCAATAAAGAACTATTTTTACGACCAAGAAGGTTTGTTATCCTAAATTTGTTTGACAGTTACGAGTGTTCTATATTCGAAGCACGAAACCGTTTAGCGATTGAAAAAATGTGTGGACTTTTAGATGACCTCTGGTAGACTTGATGTGAGGCGTGACATTCAAAACTGGAAATAAGTACTCAACGGTATAAATTTGCGAGGGTTTGACTTAATGTAAACTTGTGTTATGGATACTAGATAACGGATAAATCACCTTATGAAATATATAAGCACAAATAGATATTTTTTTTACATACACATCCATGACTAGAAAGCCAATATAAAAAAATATCTGCCTCTACCAGGATTCGAACCCGGGACCTCTGGCATGAAAGGCAAGGGTACTTACCTCCACACCAAACAGGCCGTCAACATATATATTTAACTTAGTGAATCTTTACTTCATATATATTACTTATACATATATAGTTAAGTACAGTTTTAAAAAGATAAATATACGCTTAGAAGCGTCATAAAGAACTATTTCATATCTCTAAACAATTGGTTGAATGTCAGATTTTTTGCCTTCTGATAAAGTATCAAAAAAGCTTTAGGCACCCTAAATTGACACCTTTAAGGGCTCCCAGTCTGCACATCCAGTAAAATAATGCGAGGGCAGTGGTATGTATAATGTTTCTTATGTTTCGACCTGTACGGTAACAGCGTGGTACGTGGTCATGTTCCGTCTAAAGGGAAGGTACAGCCAGTGCAAATTGAATAGATGTACAGAGACAAAGATTTAACAACATATGCATTTGTAAATACATGTAATTTATTTTACATATTTCTTATTGAAAGGATTAAACAACATTTTATTTTCTTTCCACAAGAGTCTCGAGTCCTTTTTTAAGCATGCTGATAATTTATGTATGTAAAGGACTCAACCAGATCACTAAACTTAGATGCAAATAAACAACGCCTTCTAGAGTTAAGGATTACTCTATTTTGTTAGCTTCCGACAGCTCCACTTAGGAGAAAAAGGGCTTTATAGAGTAAGGTTTTTGTACATACAAAATGATGTAAGCGAATGGAGGATGCTGTTCATGCTGTGGATGCGAGCAAGTCGCATAATGAGTTAGATCCTCGCAAATTAAAAAACTTCGCTACGCCTTCTCGCACAAAACATGCTGGTAGGATATACAAAATCCGCAGCCTGGTTCCTGGTGGGGGTAGGTGTTTGTGTGATTCAACATATCTGTATTTCAAGTTTAAAATTATGTTATGGATTACCATACAACACAATCTGTGTTCATCACACAGATTAATGCCCAACTTAAAGTCAAACTGGCGTATGAGGCAGCCGAATACCCTGACATGCTGCGTAGACTGAAAATTAAAGAATCAAAATAACATTTAAACACAAACTATTGTTACTGAGTTAATTACATCTAAAAGAACATGGAATTATGAGATTTCCGAACTTGGCACACTGTGGGGGAACTTGAAATAAATACCTATGAGCGTCGCAACCGCAATGGTGAAGGCGCGGGCTTCTCATTGCATATCTTAATGAAATGAAATATTTATATCTCAACATTGACCATTACTTGTTCTTATTGACGTCAAATAAAACATGACTCTACCACCATCTACCTTCGTGAAGAAGAACTTACAAGAAACTTCACGGGTATATTTTTTTAAAAATAAATTTACAGAGTCTCTTTATGTCTATACAAAATTATTCTTATCTGCATCTGTTAGCTCGGCAAGTCTCCCTCCCCCCAAGTATCCAAATGACGAACACCCTCAAACGGCACCCGTTCACGAGTTAACGCGGGATCCAGCCATCCTTACATCGGTAAAAGCCTTAGGTTCCATACCAATATACCAACAAATGACTACGTTGAACACAACTTGACTACGGTAATCCGACTGTTCTTTCAGTGAAGGAAAACATCGAGGCAACCCTGCGAAACATCTTACTTAGTCTGCCAGCTCGCGCCGGGCAAACGTGCTGGACAATAACTTGAAATCGTCCTCTTACTTGGTTTGAGGAATGTGTTCCTTCTGTGTGACTACTAAAACTTTCGTGGGTGAAAGTACTCTAGCGTACCGGGTACGTAATGGTCTAAACCTACTACTGGAATGACTTTCAAATTATGAAAGAATAATCACTTTGTACGTAATTAATTTATATATTTTAGATAAACACAATTTTAGAATAAAATTTTATATTATATTAGTGCTATTGAGGCTGCTGCCCACAAGAGAAAGCTCTAGAACATTATTTCATATTCTATCTTTTAATCAAATTACAAATTATGACAGATTCGTAAGTTGCCAGCAAGTTTGTTTGTGCGATAACCTCTTTTATTATATACAGCACAAGCAAAGGTTGCAGTACCAACCAACTACAAACACCAAATTTATGTTTATCAATTAGTTTCAACGGTTCAAATGTGTAATTGCATTGATTTATTCTTGATTAAATACGAAAAAAAAAGAGAAACTAGAGAGAGCAAATTCAAATTCAAATATTAATTTCTGAACATTGACAATTACTCGTTCTTATTAACGTCAAATAAAACATGATTCTACCACCAGTTCGGAAAAACCTTCGTGAAGAAGAACTGGCAAGAAACTTCACGGGTAGATTTTTTTCAAACAAAGTAGTTCGCATAACTCACGTTTCTTCTAATCTGGTCTTACCGCTAATTTTTAAATCGTCGGATAACTACTATCTGAATAACTTTGACACTTGACAAGAATTTCCATAGAAATAATGTTGTGGCGTACTCACTCGCTTTTACGTTTGAGGACGTAAGATTGATTGATTGACACTGAAGCGATTGAGAAGCCAGGGAGGAGATAGAAACAGGAGAGACTGACCATCTATCGGCCATTGTGTAAAATAACATTTAATGCATACTATGTTTATACTACCAGTTATATGTATATTCCATGTGGACATTAGCATTAAAGTAATTACAGTATTAAGTATGTGAACGTGCTACCTAATAAATTAATATCTACAAAACATGGAGGATTCTTATTGAAGCATCACCCGATAGGACCTCCATAATGTTAACCTCTCAAAATGAGCCTATTAAATTAAATTTAATATGTTACACAAATATTTATTGGGTTAAAAGTCACCCCAAACATACACATTCGCAAAAAAGCTGAGTGGCGTGGTGGGTAGTAATCCTGCCTCATACGGCGGAGGTGCCAGGTTCGAGTCCTGGTCATTATTAGTTCGTGTGATGAATACAAATGTTTATTTTTGGTTCATGGTTGTTCATATTTATATATGTATATTTATTCTCAGATCCCCCCAGTTCACTGAATGGTCACATCCATAACACAAGCTCTGCTTACTTTGGGGCCAAACAATTGTTTTATTTGTCTGGGGATTTATTATTATTTTGTTACATTGTTAGGATATACCTAATAAGATTGCTTTTGAACCAAATGCAGTTTCGAGAGACCTGTGTCGTAGCCATCAAAAACCTTATCTTTCTTAAATTAACCACAAACACTCGATGAAAAGTGGCCTCCATGCCCATTTTACACCAGGACTCGTACTTGGTACAGCCAGGAAAGATAGCAAGGGTTTAGGCTAAGGCGAGAATTGCTTGCGATTGGATAAGGGTCGACAACACTGCGGGGAATCCAAATGCCAATCTGAGCCCCCACCAACTTCTCTCAATCAACCTCCAGCGTATAAGGCAAGGTTACTACGCCACTCGGTTTGAACTCCAGGGCAATGTACCTGATATTTTTCTAAACCTGATTAATTCTATACGTGACCTTAATATGGAATCGATTTACAACAATTTAGTTGCCGTTGTCAAATGTTAACTGTTACGGTCATTGTATCTGTTTTGATACAGTTATCTGCGAATCGACATTTTTGCCATGACTTCGAAAATCCTGCTCCCTGGGAATAAAGCAAGTTATCCAGACGTTAACCCGCAATTTATTTGCGATAATGAAGGTACTAATAGTAGATCTGTTTTGAAAATCAATTTCAGTCTCTCGATTACACATAATTAATGAATAAGCAAATATATTTTGAACTTATAAGTAAAAATAGTACTTAAAGGTTAACTTTTGTTGGTGGCTACACGCGCGTTGAGTTCCAAAAACGGTTCTAGGCCACTCAGGAAGTTTTGCGAAAATTTTAAAATTTTCCTCTTATTTTTTTACTAGCATTATGAAACGTTGTGTGTCGTTGATAACTGGATCTGCATCGGGAACATTTTCGTGAAATTATCTCAACAAAAGTCCAGCTTGGAACCTGATGAATCGTTTAATTGACTTCAATTAGCTTTTATGAGCAAAGCGCCTCCTAACGCAACTGTGTACCGCTGGTATAACGAGTTACAGTGCAATTTGAAGAATGAAGCAAGAAGTGGTCGTGCTTTGACTGCTGATACGGAAAAAAAACATGCTACAAGTGAAAAAATGTATTCAACGAAACCGGCGTATCGCATGCGAGGAGATTCTGCACAAACTGCAGATTGGATCATGAAGTGTTCATGATATTCTACCCTTTTACAACCACCTTTGCGAAAGGAGGATTCTTTAGCGCTGGGTACCACACAACCTCACGGATACTTAGAAGTAGGTGCGCATGGAATTTAATTTAAATACCTAATAATAATAATAATTGAAATTATAAAGGTAGTTCTAGCTGAAGCATGAGGTCGGCAATGCAATGTAGAAACACCTTCGACTAATCATGTCCATGGGCACAGATGCTACTTGCCATCAGATGGGTTGCGTTCTCGTTTGCCGGGTATGAAAATAGTTAAAAAATGTATGTAACTCTATGCCTTTTCAGGCATGTTGGTATAAGGGAATTCATAGCTTTTATTTGGTTTAAATCTTGAACACCAATAATATTTTTTGAACACAAACGGTAATCATTAGTCGTTTCGACTACCTTCATTTGCAGTGGTTCTAATAATATTAAATATAATCATAAATTTTTTTAGATTTTTAAAAAAAATATTAATAAGTAAGTTCTGAAAATAAAAATAAAACAAACATTGCAATATTATTTATTTATTTAAAAATTCAACTAAACACTAACATTGGTAATTTTTGAGATCACTGCCTTCAGATTCTATATGTCCAGCGCCATCACTATCATCGTTATCCAAATATCTGGCCAACTCCTCATCAGGTGAGGTTTCCAGCTTGACTTGGGCGAGATGAAGTCATTTTGTTACTAAAAAACAAAATAGAAATAAATCGCGAAAATAGCAGTTTTAGTCTAAAAAAAGAATACGCTGATACTAAATTATAACTTTTTTTGAGCCGCCTAAGCAGCACCCTCACGGGAGGAAGGTGGAAGTTGCGTCATGCATACCGTCGCAGGAAAATACCGGCCTCTGCGGGGTGATGTGGGACTCACCAGAGTCGGGTCGCTCACTTCCCTCTAATATGGTTGAGGAGGGCGATGGCTGGATCCCGCGTTAACTCGTGAACGGGTGCCGTTTGAGGGTGTTCGTCGTTTGGATACTTGGGGGGAGGGAGAATTGCCGAGCTAACAGATGCAGAAAAGAATAATTTTGTATAGACATAAAGAGACTCTGTAAATTTATTTTGAAAAAAAGATACCCGTGGAGTTTCGTGGAGGAGAACTGGTGGTAGAATCATGTTTTATTTGACGTCAATAAGAACAAGTAATTGACAATGTTGAGAAATAAATATTTCATTTCATTTCATTGGCACCTACCAACTAAAAACCACCTTGCCGGCTGTAGCATGGGAATGCTGTCAGCCTTCATCGGACCGACACCCGGGTAGGGAGGTGGGTGCGCAAGCGGGGACCCGCTAGAGGGTGACCCACTGAGAAAATAATCACTTAAGGTGCTAGTGACAGTGACATGATGATGATTTTACGGCCTGGGCAGCCTTAAGCTGGTCCAGATTAGCCGAGAGCTGATCGGGTGTAAATTATAAGTCGATCGGACTAACAAATATGCTGTTATAACTCCAAAATGGCGGCACTTACCGGGTCGAAATTGAGTTGACACAAAACATCAAACCAAACCGCGCATTCGTTAGAAAAATATGACAAATAAAACGGGCGCTGTTAATTGATTTGATAGGGTTAAATCACCATGTTTCTTAGAGAAACTTGTTGTTTATAATTGACTGATTGATTGATTGATGCCATAAAAATACAAGGTGTTTTTTTACGGATTTAGCCAATTCGATTTTAGGGTGTTCGTTGGATCCTTTTTTTAAATATATTTGAATGCAGTTTTCTTTCTTTTAAAAATAAAGGAATGTTTCCTAAGTATGACTTACTATCTCCAGTATTTAGAATACTTTCTCACCGTGTGGCATCGCAAAATTCCACCCTGTATATGTTTTATTGTTTCATGAAGCGTTTTATTGTATATACATTTTTAAATTAGTTACTTAATAAATAATAACATACGGGAATGGCATTGGTGTGCAATACAACACCCACACAAATTATCAAATTTTTTTTTTTGTTTTTATGTATTTTATATTTATAAACATTATTGGTTGTCCGGCTTAATACCTACTGATATATTCAGACTATTGCCTCTGTACTCAGGCTGTGGCAGAATTGGGTAGATGACACAATTTTAAAATGCAAGTTTTTATAATTTATTTATAAAATATTAGTTATTTTGACAGGTACAATGTTTTCAAAAATAAAGTTTTGAATTTAATATCGAAATTATATAGATTTGAAAACTTAAAAAAGGAAGCAAAAACTTATTATAGAATATGTTACATTTTTAAATATCATTAGCTTACTGACATTAAATATAACAATTTTTACTATGACAGTATGCATGTAAACGCATTATCTACGTAGCTATTATATATTTTATCCAAACGCCCATACAATTTTAGTATGATCAGAGACTAGTAAATAACTATAGACTGACCATCTCCATACAAAAATTCGTGACTCGGAAAAAGCTCAAAATCCAAGCTATTACTAGATGTCGCTCTCAAATAGCTTGGACCAACCTTGTCGTCTTTAATTTTTATATGAATTATTGATGAGAAACGTAATGCAAAATATTTGTTTGTATATTAATACGGACTAAAACTGCTAGATGGCGTTGTCAAATAACCTGAAACCTTAGCAAGTAAATAGTTGAGTTCATTCCAGGCCCTCAATAAGCTTTTGATTTCAGTACTTTACGCAAATATTTATTTCTCAACATTGACAATTACTTGTTCTTATTGACGTCAAATAAAACATGATTCTACCACCAGTTCGAAAAAAACCGTCGTGAAGAAGAACTGGCAAGAAACTTCACTGGTATATTTTTTTTCAAAATAAATTTACAGAGTCTCTTTATGTCTATACAAAATTATTCTTTTCTGCATCTGTTAGCTCGGCAAGTCTCCCTCCCCCCAAGTATCCAAACGACGAACACCCTCAAACGGCACCCGTTCACGAGTTAACGCGGGATCCAGCCATCGCCCTCCTCAACCATAATGCAAGCAAAAATGACTATACCTTAATTTTTATAACATTTTATAATAATTACTAAAAAGAAAGTCAGAACCAAATTATGTATATAAAAATATAAAAGACATAAAAGCAAATCAAAAAATATGTAACTGCGTGCATCTTTACCGATAGAGACAAGGTTCTCGAACTATAGGTGAATCATTATGGAAAAAGAAATACTTGAGGGAATCTTTATGATTTAAAATAGATGACATAGATATTCAGTTGTATTAATTACTTTAAAAAGTGTCAAAATCATAACATATTAAATAATATCACAAAAAATATATTTATGTCAGCTTTATAGTCAAATATTTTATTTTGTGCTTTTTATTTGTTTGGATTTATGTGCGAAATTATTTTCTTTGATCGGCACGAGTCACAGTAGGCGAGCAGAAAAATTGTGAATTCAAAGAAATGCAGGGAAAAGTTCTAAAACAAACACACACCCATAGCAACAACAATAAACGACAAAGAATTCAAATTGTCAAACAAATAAAATGTTGTCATAAAAAGAACAAAAAAAGTTGATTTAAGTTATAAGTGTCTAAATACAATATTTACAAAATATTTCAAAATCCATCCAGCAAGAAAATATTTTTTTAACTACTGCAAAATAGTTATGAGTTATATGCATTATAAATAAAAATTATGCACTTATTAAGACATAATTTTTATCGATATCAAGAAATAAATTAAAATATAAAAAACCTATTAATTAAATGCACTGAAATTCGTTTTATTATGTTAAGGCAGATAAGAACAAACTGTGGAGATGAATGCTATATTTTTGTGGGAAAAATTATATACTGGCAATACAGTAATCCAGTAGCACTACAAATAATATCCGGGGTGGTGTAAAGATTTCTGTTACTGAAATCGGCGGCAACATAGCATCAAATAATATAATGCACTAGCTGGCAACGTCTGTTGTCGCCTGATACACCTACGGATAGTACTTGCAATGAAATATCAAATGATTTTGTAAACAGCTCCATCTTAAGTTTTTTTACGCATTATTTTTACTATCTTTAAATAACTTGTAAATCTAATACAACTAACGCCATCTCTCTATCTTAAAAACAACTATTTTTCAAGTCACAAAATTTTGTTAGACATGGTTAGTCTATAGTTATTTACTAGTCTCTGGTATGATTAACAAGTCGTGACGTCACAGCTCAGTACCGTTTTGTATGGAGCGTGTTTCGGCGACTCGCAGCGGCTCCTCGAAAACATCGCTGTATCTAGAAAACTATTGATTGTAAACATACTGTTACTTTTGCAATATTTATTTACTGTTGATAAACTATTTAAATATGAAATTAAAAAAAAATTGTCATGTACCCAATTTTTTGTACCCACTTTGAAGAGCAAACGCACTGAGCCATGGCGTTCTTGTGCTATTGCAACACAATGTTTTATTTATTTGGTTTTTTTTAATTCATATTCTGTTAATTATTTTATTTCATAATTCTTCTCTTAATAATTGTGAATCTGCCTACAATTCATTACTTTTACTATTTTTATTATTATTATTTTTTGGTTTGTTTTGATTTATTAACGATTTTTGTGTAAAAAATATATTAAGGTTTTTTTATGTTTCTTGTTATATGTATTGTGTTGTTTCTTGGTCACAAATAAATGAATCTATCTTTCTATCTATCTAAATAAAAGGAGTACTAATTTGAAAGCGCTGTAACTTCGAAATAAAAATAACAACCTGTATAAGTGATATTGCTACATTTTTTTATTTTATTTTGAGAGACTTTCGATGACAGTCGGCCGAGTGACGTCGGTGGAGGTCCCAGTCTCGAGTCCTGGTTGGGGCAATCATTTGATGAAAACAGATGTTTATTCTCAGGTCATGGTTGTTTATATTTATATATGTATGTTTATTCCGGGTTCCCCCCCAGTTCGCTGTATGGTCATCCATAACGCAAGCTCTGCTTACTTTGGGGCCATACAGTTGGTGTGTGTGTGTCCGGGGATTTTATATTATATTTATATATATTCTGTGTTCATAACTGTTTTAAGCTATCGCGGTTATTTTCACTATAATTTAATGAATTTACGGGATTCTTACCACGATTTTCAATTTTCATTTCGCGCGTCCGATCATGGTGCTTGCAACAGCATTGAATCATCGGATGCGCGAAATAAAAATCGAATATCGTGGTAAGAATCCCGTAAATTCATTAAATTATCTGTGTTCATCACACAAACAAATGCTTCGGCCAGGACTCGAACCTGGGACCTCAGGCTTAAGAGGCCGGGCTACTAAGAACTTCGCAACACGGCCGTCAATTCAAACTAAAAATTACTCACAAATCTTTTATGGAACTAATTTATTGCAACTTGCCTTGGCGTTTTTAATAAGGAAGATGGATGACTGAACCGTGGTCCCAAGAAATTAGACCATGGACCTACATTTAGTGCTCTGAACCTAGTGTAAGTTCAACAGGCGTGGTATCACAAAAATTCGAACGACCTAATCCCAAAGTCAAGTTTGCGCGCTGAATTTTAACATTTCGGCAATTCGCATGTACTTATTGAGCTTTTTTTGTAACGTTGGCAAAAAAATTTGTTTTTTTTTTTTTCGATGGCTTTTGTTTTGTAATACAATTGTACCGTGTCGATTGTGTTGATAAAAAGGATAATGATGATATGGTTATGTGTAAAAATGTGTATCCAGGATATTTGATTCTGACTTATGCATGAATTTATTGTATGTACCATTTTTATAATCTTTATATAGGTCAGTAAATACAAGATTAGCTTATTTTTTATACGTTGTTTTATGTTTGGGGATAGTGAAAAGATGGCGTGAATTGTTTTGAATACTACACGTATTGTACTCTACTTATTATATTTTTTATTTCAGTTTAAATACTTTTTTAAAACATATTTTATATGTCTTTTTATCATCATCTCGGTAACAGATTATAGTTTTTAGTAAAGTTAAATATATGTTTCTAACCAGGATTTCGTTGCTGACGCTACCAAGTCCTATTGCAAATTCCAGATACAAAGCGTCCAGTAGCCGGGTTTATAAAAGACTAACGTTATTTCTGCGATTTCGCATTTACAACTATTACGCTGTGGTGAAAAGGCTTTTTGGCAATTGAATTTAAGTGAAGTGATACTTAAAGATTGTGATGGTGCTGTGATTTCTAAGTTGATATCAAAATTATTATACGAAAGGGTAAGTTGAAGGCGAGAATTAGGAAATCTTTGACAAGATTAATAAGTGAGCTAAACATGTTTAGGTTGTTTTCATATATTTCTTTAAATATTTTGTACCTCTTTTGTAAAAAAAAAACCAATACTCATATACATTATTATCGTTGTATTTTATTAATAACACATGGCCTCAATTTATTATTGGTAAAATTTCGACCGTTACATACTTACACTTTAGAAGGTAGTATTTTCCATTATTAAAGAGTGACACTAACCGGCTGAACCCATAAGTTATTTGCAAAAATCCCCTGTCAGTTATCAACCATTACTTCAAACCAGTCTATTTAGATACGTAAACACAGCTGTTGGTATAATTATAAAGCAATTATTTACAACACTAAAACCGTAAAATAGAAATTCGCCGCTGAAATTCGAGAAAATACACCCATCAAATATTACACAAGCAAGTCCAATTAGTTTAAAACCCGTTGGGTTTGGGTGTGGTGTTTCTTATCCAAATCAGTCAGTTATGATGGTAAAGACAACCTTCTGAAATGCAGTAAATCTGCATCTTTGTTTTTTCCTACATTAGGGCAATATTAGTGAATTTTTTCTTAGCACATCGCCGCGTTTCTTCGCTCAGCTTAGGTGGGTACGCAGTCTGATAGTGGCTGAGGGTACCCCCGCTCTCATACCAAAATCCGGGATATGAAGCTTTATAATCATAAAAGTAAATCCCCACACAAACACACCAACTGTATGGTCTCAATGTAAACAGAGCTTATGTTATGGATGACCATACAGCGAACTATGAGGGAAACCCAGAATAAAAATACATATATAAATATAAATAACCATGACCAATCAACATCTGTATTCATCTCACAAGTTAATGCTTCCTTATGAGGCAGGGCTGATACAATTATTGATGCCATTCGGCTATTGTATATTAGACAGTTAGTCATAGAAATCGCAATTTTGTCTGAAATTCCAACTTTAGGATCAACTTTAATCCGTATTGTTTCTGAAACCGTTCGATAACTGGCCTGGCCTCTAGCTGAGTCATAAAAAGATATTGAAACAGTGAAGTTTCTATGCTGGAGACTGTCTTTATCGTTAAATTCACAGTAAATTAGTCCCTCACAACAATACACTAAGATAGATGAGGTCTTTGCTCCAAGGCACTGAGCCAATGACGCGAGTGGAATCTACGCGAGAGCCAACTTAACATTTTACTATTGAAATGGTCGCAAGATGTTTGAATCTTTAATCAATGTCAACTAGTTTTAAAAAAAAAGAATTAGTTCGGACCACCTTTGCACAGCGACAGTTTCAATGTCAATATAATAAAATAAACTCCATCCTTAAAATGTAAGCTTAATATAACTAAATGGCTAGAAAAACTATCCTACGAAGAGACTGAAAAATCCTAATTAGACTAACATAAACATACCTCTTAGTTATTTTAAATATCTGCTCATATAATCAAAAATATAATTTCTCAATACTACTATCAGTCACAAACACTCATCTTCTCACCGTACACTCTCACATACACACACACACACACACCAACACACACACATACAAACACCCTCACTCACACACTTCACTTACACCTCTCTATAAAACAAAAACAAACATATTCACACTTTCTTTGCCCCCCCATTCGCACCAATTCGCACACTCTTTAGCTTAAACTTACCATTCATGTTTTGCTTTTGTATAAAAAAAGATTAATTAGTATAAATTTATAAGAATAACTATAGATGTATAAAGAGAGAAGCGGGTCATTCCCAACCCAAGTATTCTTTGAATTACTTTCTGGGAAGACTCCAAAACTATCATAATATGTATTACCTTTGTTGAAATAAATAAACTTTTTATTTTATTTTTTTATAATGTATCATCGTTTGATCTGAACTTAAAATGAACCCAAGAACTTAAGACAAGTTTATTTCGACAACTGATTTAAAAAAAAATTTCAGATGAACCTAACATCCCTTAAGTTAGGTTAGGTTACCGCACGCAAACAAGCAGATATTTTTTACTTGTCGATTTTTTTATCAAAATTCTTCCGTTTTTTTTCCGGAATTGTTTTATATGCTAAACGCATAAAGGAAAAATAATAAACCTGCCAATGTCCACAGGAATGCAACACGTAAATATAACGTAATTACTTTATAAACATAAAATACAAATTCACTGACCTAAAAGACGATTACGTGGTTGTGTTCTGGATAAAGGACAAGAACTGCCAGCGCCATTACTGGAACAAAGGCAATTCCAACTTAGGCCTACGTTCGACAACGTGTCATCAATCGAAAGTCAATAAATATCAATATAATCAATCAATTATACAGGGTGGCCAGAAAAGTGACGTCCAAAAATGTTTTTAGGCGTCTCGTGTTGAAAGGTATCTGTATCTATACTCACCCCTATGTATGTCATACGATTTTTCATAGTTTTCCAATTATGATTATTTTAATGAATTTCCGCAAAATTGCAACCGAATCAGTTTCAAAAATTTCCAAAAAAAAATTAGGTTCCTTCGGATTTCTATTTTTGCTACTAAATATCTGAGAACTGTGTCTTTATGCACAAAATAAACAGCCTCATAACATTGGATGATTCAGATACATCTCAACACGAGTCACATAAAAAAATTTATGCACGTCGCTTTTCTAACCACCCTGAAGATCAATATCAATATATCAATCAAAAAGAAACAATGAAATAAATATATGAAACAGCATAGATTAGCCCTCTACAAAAATAAGAAAAAAAGTCCTAAGTAAAACTTTTTATGTTCGACCTTCACAGTCACAACGTTTGCAAGCTACCACGGTATTCTGTCCACGTAGGTACGGTCTGCCAATTTACCTGTTCAGTAAAGAGTAGCGTTGCATTCTACGCGTAATTAAAGTTTGACAAGTCAAAAAAGTTTTAGTTCAAGTTTTTGCTTCTTAACAGCTACTGGAGCTGTCCTCATGTTTGACATATCTAATCCAGAGACTTTTTGAATGATAAATAGCTTAGACGCTTCAAAAAACATGCATCATATAGAAGTGGCTAAAAATATAACTTCTTTATGAACATTTGTTTACCTCGTAACGTAGGTTAGTATTTTTGGTGAATAAGAAAATCTTGTAAACTAAATCATATCCACTACTGCTTTTTCTTCAATGAAGTTGAAATTGTACGCATCCGGTAACATATCACTTTCTTCTGAAATGTATACCAATATTATAGAAGAAGAAAGATTTCACTTTTTTGTATGTTGTTTGTAACGGACAAACTCATAAACTACTTAATTGATTTAAAATTTTCATTCACAAATAGAAGGCGAGTAACAGGGGCTGCAAAAAATTAGAGACCACTACGGAAAATACAATAATTTAACCTTAAAAGCTTATAAAGGTCATTATTTGGCCTGCGCTGTGAAAACCTTAATGATACCTAAAATAATGTACTGCAGGTTTGTATTACTCGTCATTGTCCACAATAATTAATCTGTATAAGATTAAAGATTAAAATATTTTGTGTCACCATCGGTAAATAATAAACACACTAATAAGACTTTTAAAAAGTATTAAAGTTAAACGGAAAGGAAAAAAACTTCTCGGCACTCTTTTGTCAACATTGTAAAATACATGAAATAGGTTATTAGGTATAAAGCTTTACTACGGATATATAAGGTTTTTTTTTTATCTTTATTTATTACCGGGATTTTTGTACACAAAGTGACGGTGACAATCCCATCGTGACTTCAAACAAATATTTCAAACAAATAATGACATACTTAAAAAAAGCTAAATTATTTAAGAAAACAAACTTATAATAGATTTGTTGTTGCTTTATTTATACATTTTTCATTTATTATTTACAAACTAAAGTAATTAAATTCAAAATATTTACAATTCTAGAAAGTACATTAAAGTGTATTAAATTATAAAATAAAAATATGCTACAAATAAGAAACTAAATCTAAACTTGAATCTTGTAAAGGCAAAGTAGCCAAAAGGCTGGCCAAATTACTTATTGCTTTTACGTTGCTTAAAGATATAAGAGTATATCATCCTGGCAGCACCCGAAGTGGGTTCTGCCAGGATGCCAGGATGAATATCTAAAGCGTCATCGTCACTAAAGTACGTCTTCTTATGGTAGCGTCGGGTGACGGGTCGCTCACTTCCCTCTAATATGGTTGAGGAGGGCGATGGCTGGATCCCACGTTAACTCGTGAACGGGTGCCGTTTGAGGGTATTCGTCGGTGCACTCTGCAAATTTATTTTAAAAAAAAATATCCCGTGAAGTTTCTTGCCAGTTCTTCTTCACGAAGGTTTTTCCGAACTGGTGATTGAATCATGTTTTATTTGACGTCAGTCAGAACAAGTAATTGTCAATGTTGAGAAGTCAATATTTGGATTTGACTTTTAAGGCAATTCCACTTTTAAGCCCGCGCTTGGCAACGCCCTAATGAACGATAATCAATTAATAAAAAAGAATAAATCAATTGCATGTATGTCCATATAAAATTAATGATGTCCATGGACACGGATGCCACTTACCATCAGATGGATCGAGTGCACGTATGTCAGCTGTGGCAGAGTAAAAAAAATATCGGAAAAACTCTTGCGTAATCGAAAGAAAAAACCTACTCTCGTCCGCCCAGGTATTTCCCGCTCATTTTCCCTTCGCAGTAGAAGGCAAGCATAAGTCTACAATTTACATGTATTGGCTACAGATGCATAAGCTAAATATTTAATGAAAATAAGTTTTCAAAAAGGCTGAAGCTTTTAGACATAATAAAATATAAGATTTAGTTGTCAAAAGGGTTGGATGAAATTGTAGTATGGTAATCAGCTGCCTTTTTCTATATTTGTAATTTCTACTATTTTATTGTTACCTGGAAGAGATCTTTACTGTTTGTGTGGCTGCACATATTTTAAAACCTTGTTTGTTTTTCTTTTTTGTAAAATAACATGTTATTTTATATATTGTATTGTTATATTTGTAGCACGTGTCGCAAAATTGGTTATTAAAAGATTTTTTTAAATTTCCACTTTACCTATCATCATGTTATAAAATTTTTTCTGAGAATCTTTTCTTTTTTTGTAAATAATTTAATGTTTTTGGATAGCTAATAGAACAAGGAAGTTTTTCTAGTAGATTGTACGCTTAATGTACGGTTGATTTTTCAAAATAAATCCAGTTTTCTATTGACCAAATTAGTGAATCAAAACAAAATTTTATAAGAATTCACTTGCCATTTTAAATGTTTAATATTTGTGCGAGTATTGATCGCGAGTAACTGATAAAAATTTAAACAACTTTATCTAAAACACTCGTTTTTTATTTATTGAACTTTTTGTAGTTGATTCGGCATTTTTTTGAACAAAACCAAAAATATTTAATATCTCGGTAACCTACTTGGTATTAGGGACATTATAGTTAATTTTGTTGGAAATTTGTTGTATTGTCACATCCCAAGAGGAATACGTTGAATGACAAGTCACCCTGTATATGTTATTTTTTTTTTTTTCAGTAAGATTCGCTTCCACTATGATTTTTTTTTCAGATAAAATTTAAATCAATCAACCATGAGGAACACAGCTTTGTTGCTGAGTTTCCTGTCATTCATATTAATAACAAAAGCGAGGTCTGTAGACGACATCGACAGGGACTTGGAGAATGTTGCCACTTTCAAAGTGTTACGAGTAAGTCACTATTCATACTCTAACTTGGCTCAGAACTCATGAAGCGTTTTTCACTTGCGCCTGCTGCAGCTGGTGTCCCTCAGCTTCTGTTGAATGAAGATACGTATGATACACTAGGAGCTATTTTTACAAAAAAAATCCCTTTCAAATCATTTATTTATTTATTCATAATCATAGGTAATACAAAGGTGGTAGACAATTTAATAATTAAATTGTAAAACATGAAAGAAACATTATGCGTACAACGCTTGTAACGCGCGTTCTGTATATAGTTTTGACAGCTGTCACTTTGCAATCTCACACCACTCTGACAAAAAAATCAGTTCCTCCGAGAATTTCAAACTTTCATCTTCTTTACTCACGCCATAATAATTCAATTTATCAATTAGAAAGTAATAATAAATAAAATTAATAATTTTCTTCTCAGGCGATGACAAATCAGACCAAAGAGGACAACTTGAATCTTCCCGCCAACGCGTCGTCGATCAGAGAAAACATCACAGATAATTTCAGGTATCAGTCCTTACATTCTTGGTCTATTTCTCAAAAACTTGATTAACGGCCAAATAGCTCAGCAAAAACTATACTAAGACGCGTCTTAAGTAACTATTAAACGCAGTTCTGAATTAGCTATCATTAGGTTAAATATTGTATTATGTCTCTATCAGTTCAATAGAAACAGAGAGTGACGGAGGGACATTTGATCTAACTAATTGGCTAGCTTAGATCTGTGCTAGTGAGCCTTAGTTTATTAATATTGGCCAAATATTCCATTCGGTAACGTTTACAAATTTGCCACAATTTATTTTGAAGAACTCGTCATCAAGATTTTAGAACATGCCTTACGATTGAAAATATATAAGGCCCGTATTAATATATCTCACTAACCTTGAAAGTGGGGAAAAGAAAGACAGTTATATTGTTTGGGTAAAAAAATTATATCCGGCTCGCTTCTTAAGATGACGCATGTTTTGGATATTTACACATCTCTCTTATGGGATATTGCCGGCTTTGTCAAGCCCGTAAAAGCCCAATCCGAGCTACATAAAAGAGTTGATACACTTAATTATTTGTTTATTTATTTATTTCTCGAGAAAAAACAGATATTCACAATGTGGTTAGTAAAAATATATTGTAAATGTAATGTTAGTAATAATTGTAATATCCTTAACTTTCTCACTAGGATATTATTTCATTGGTATTGTGAGGTTTCGAAAGCTAATGGATATATAATATAAAAACCGACTCATTAATAAGAACAGAAATAAATTAAATACACGGATAGATAAACAAAATAAAATTATAATACTGAAAAAAACAAACAAGTTAAAAACGAAATGAAATAGAAATAATTAATTTGACTTGAACTTCCTTTTTGAACGAAGGCTTGTATGAAATATTTCTACTGATTTAAACTTCTTGTTGAACGTAGAGCACATACAGTACAATGGCGCGCGGTGCCCTTGGCTCATTCTCTGCAGATCTAAGAAAAACACGTGTTCTTCGTTTTGGTACATTAAACTTAATATTCTCCAGCAAATCAGGACATTTTGAGAGTTAATGGCAAGCAAAAACAAACAAGCTGTTATCTTTTTCATTTCATTTCCAACCTTTTTTTGGTATATTAAGGGTATTAAACTTGGACTTAAGTGAAATAGCGGAAAATAGTTATCGTTCTTACATTACACACCTGAAAAATAGCTCTAGTACTACCGCAAACACATTCACTCACACAAACCCAGTTATATTGCTCCTCAATATAAAAGAGATAGAATGGTACAAACCATGGGCTTGTGAGCAAGACAAAACATTTCGTGTGCGTATAAGTGCGGCTTGTGTTCGTGGCGTGTCGGGTATTGTCGGTTTGGTTCACGTAGTGACTAAAAATGGACAAGTAAAATCAGGTGACTGGGAACAAGATTTTTGAGTTTCCTGCCTCAAGAGCTTGGCTATTTTACTTTTATCAAAGGTATTGAATAAAAATAATTCCTTTAGTTTTTAAGTAGTTTTTTTTTCATAATATAACAAGAATTTGAATAACATTAGACTAAAGAAAAATCTTAACATAATGAATTATATAATTGTATGCGACGTCTTGCTTTTGCTGTTCTTTAATGAAAAAAAAGCCCTATTGTTTGACACGAATTCCAATGAAAGATAATGACTTCATCGCCGTAATGTTTTTATAGGATTTGATACAAAATGGTCAATATTTCTTATGTTCTTTTTGTTAACCGTTCGCCTTCATTGCCACTAAAGAATTACGATGGAGATACATATGATGTACTTATCTCCATTCTAACACATTCAATAGCTCATGTACTACACTTGATAGAACAAAACTTCACCACCAGGTAAGACGAAATACAAACGCCTGCCAACATATAATAAAAAAAAGGCGGTGGCCATTCATTTCGTACCATACAATCTCAAATTAAACAAATTGTCCAATCATATTAATTGAACCTTGCACCCTCAGCTGTGAAAACCGCACATACGGTTACTATGCTGACGTAGAGAATGACTGCCAGATATTCCACGTCTGTCTTCCCTCTCAAACGACTTCAGGAAGGAACATCACCTACAAGTGGAGCTTCATCTGCCCCAATGAAACTATATTTAATCAGGCAAGTGAAGTAGAAACATATCGTTTTACAAACTTGATTATTTAGAGATGCCAAATCATCGTCGGACATAATTACATATTATTCTCAAAAATATTTTATAACAAACATTGAATGTCAAGTAAATATTTTATTTAACAAATAAATAAATAAAACTGTTCTTATAGTAATAATAACAAATCCAAACACCAATGGTATTGCCCTAAAGTAAGCAGAGCTTGTGTTATTGATGATCTTACAGCGAACTGGGTGGCGGGGGGAACCGAGAATAAACCTACATATATAAATATAAACAACCATGACCCGAGAACAAACATCTGTTTTCAAAGCATAAATGAATGCGCCGACCAAAACTCGACCCTTGGGCCTCAGACGTATGAGGCAGAGCTTCTACGCCACTCAACCGATTTAAACATATTTCAACTCTATTAGAAACCAATTTATTTAAATACTTATTTTTTATGCATTTACCTACGAGTAGCTCTTATAATGGGTAAATAAAGTTGTATTAAGGTGCCCAAAAACTTTCTTTCTTACAGCCTACTAAACCACATATCATTTATTTTCAGGAAGTACTCGTTTGCACTCGACCAATAGATTCCATCCCCTGCGAAGAGTCTGAAATGTATTACGATGTCAACAACGAATTCGGAAAGACAAACCAAACGAAAGAAGATGACAAAAATAGTAGCAAGGAACAATCAGGCAACAACAAAGATCAAGAAAAAGAATCAAACAAGCCAAATAATCCTAATAAAGATGCAGAAACTTTAGCTAATACAAACAAAGAAATGAACAACAATCGCCCTAATAATCAAAGAAGAAAGCCAACGAGAAAACAAAATATTGTCTTTGAAAACGAATCTAAAAAAGAAAAATTACAAACCATGGAAAGTTACGATATAAGTCAAGAAAAAGATGAAGACAAAGATAAACTAATACAAACACCTGAGACAGAAAAAGTAAAAGATACGGTTCCAGTAATGATTGATGCTGTAATTGAAAGTGAGCCTTCTAGTTTTGAAGATATGGCAGAAATTCCTTTGAAGGATATGCTTGAAAGTGCTAGAATAGTTGCAGAAAGGAGTATGAGGTGGAAAAGGAAGGATAGAAGGGGCTCCAGGCGTAGAAGTTACTTTTAATTTGTAAATAAGATGTACACGGCCCAGTTTAAGGTTTAATATTTTTAAGAAATTATCAAAATGATTTTAGGTATTCAATTGTTAATATTTGAAAGAAAGAAAAAGACAAATAAGAAAGAAAACATTTAATTTCAGAAGTATAACGGTTACGAAATTTTACGCATATTACAAAACATGCAAATGTAGACTTTATATTCTATTCTGAAATAGTACGTGCCGCGTGAACAACGCTGAGTTTCAATGGGCACGTGATTCCACTGAGGTGGCATGTGGTCGCTCAAGTAGGTAGATTTGAGGTGACAACCCAGACAATTTTGTACAGTAAACAAAGCACGTGGCACAAAACATACAGACATATATTAGACTAAGATTAATACTAACAATAAAACTAATTATTAAAATAAATCTAAATGAGACTTAAGAAAGCCATCTCCAGTTGTCAAAAATACAGCAATATAAATATGTTTGTCTGACATTTGTTTCACGGCACTTTCCGCTAACCACGGTATGCTTTTTGTTAGTTTAACAAAATATCTTTTATACTTCCGTGATTTTGAGTATGTAGGACCTTTAAGCGTTTATTCATAAAAAGGTTTTCCCTCACACGAACTTAGCAGGCGGTGTTAGTGTGGGGTTAACCTAGATGTGGACCTAGAGGTGGACATGTAATACCTAAAATTACGAAATGCTTTCTATTTTGACTTTATTAAGTAGAAGTAGGACTCTATGCATTTTTATTTTCAATTCTAATATAACTATGAAGCCATTTTAAAATGTTTATTGATAACAATTGATTTTTTAGTTTTATTTTTTAAGTGTTAGTAGCTCTGCCTCCTAGAAGTTCCAGATTCAAGTCCTGGTCGAGGAATTCATTTGTGCAATGAACACAGATATTTGTTCTCTGGTCATGGTTGCTTATATTTATTAATGTATATTCATTCTGAGTTCCTTCCAGTTCGCTGTATGGTCGTCCATAACATAAACGTTGCTTACTTATAATTATATCTTAATTGAAGTAAAATTATTTGTCTAATTCAACTTATGTTGTAGAAGGTTCTAGTATGATGTTATAGAAGGAATTTAAGTGCAATAAAGTATGTGTAGCATGACAATGCCCATGTCATGTGATGAAAAGTCCAACGTTTATTCCAATCTCATGTTACATTTATTTGTTAGAGTTAAGTATACATTATGGTACCGTATTTTAAGATAAATGCATTTATTAATGAATCTGCAGTACAAAGTAATTGTCTTTATTATTTTTGTAAATAAAAATAAAATACGACACCTTTTGTTTTATATCAACTTTTTCCCCTTTGATCGAAATTAGAAGTTCTTTATATTATTCTGGAACTTTCCATGCCTCTTTAACTCTATCTCACCTAATAAAAAGCGACAATAGAGATGGATAATTACACTGATATTTAAAAGGTGTATACATGTAGTAAACGCTGTAGTTCTGTATTTTCTGCAAAATTTTTAAAATTCGTGGAGTAGAATGCATTATCCACGTATATACAAATGATTATATCAAATCATTTTTAACGATCTTTGGTTTTTTATTTTGGATCCTAGTAATAACAATGGTTTAACTTCACATGAATATCTACGACAGCCTACTTCCCACGGCGGTATCCACTTCCTAGTATCAACCTCCTCAGGGATTGTTTTAGGCAATACAAATTCAAATATTTATTTCTCAACATTGATAATTACACTACCACCAGTTCGGAAAAACCTTCGTGAAGAAGAACTGGCAAGAAAATAACTTTTTCAAAATAAATATACAGTGCTTCTTTATGTCTATACAAAATTGTTACTATCAGCAAACGTCCTCAAACGGCACCCGTTCAAGAGCTAACGCGGGACCCAGCCATCGCCCTCCTCAACCATATTAGAGGGCAGTGAGCGCCCCGCTAGTCCACCACGCTGGTCAAGTGCGGGACGGCAGAGTTTCAAACTTTCAACAGATATTTATTTAAATTTCTCTGTGTATGGGGTTTACTCACAATGTTTGCTTTCATTGTAAAGGCAGTCGGTAGTCGGCTTCTTAAGTTGTGTGTAGTTGTCGAACTCGGGATACCAAGGACGACCTTGAGTACCCAGCCACCTAATTCTTAGTTTTTGTAATCTTATTGAGCAAGAGCCTGCGACGATCAGACCTTCATCATCACATAACAGCAGAAACTTCCACTGCGTAGGTCCCAGACAAGAACATGGTGGCATTGCCAGGTACCAAAATTTCATTAAAGAATAAATTGTTAAGAATTCCGCGGCCGTTTAAAGTGTAACTGACTTGCAAGCATTTTGTAGTAGCACCACCCCACCATCCTCCTCTCCTTTAGGTAACGTTTAAAAAAAAGTCAAATAATTAGGCCTGTATCGCCTGGTTCGTCTTTAATACTTAGGGCGCGTACACATAGAACGTCCGTTTTACAGAACCGTTTAAACATTTATGTTATTAGCGTATGTAGTTATATGAGCTAGTTCACACAGAATACAGTATTCCGCGTCCAGTACAAATACCGATCCGAAAAATAAGCCGCAATCCGCTTTACAGGTTCGTTTAAACGAATATGTTATTAGCGTATGTAGTTATATGAGCGAGTTCACACAGAATACAGTATTCCGCGTCCAGTACAAATACCGATCCGAAAAATAAGCCGCAATCCGCTTTACAGGTTCGTTTAAACGAATATGTTATTAGCGTATGTAGTTATATGAGCGAGTTCACACAGAATACAGTATTCCGCGTCCAGTACAAATACCGATCCGAAAAATAAGCCGCAATCCGCTTTACAGGTTCGTTTAAACGAATATGTTATTAGCGTATGTAGTTATATGAGTGAGTTCATACAGAATACAGTATTCCGCGTCCAGTACAAATACCGATCCGAAAAATAAGCCGCAATCCGCTTTACAGGTTCGTTTAAACGAATATGTTATTAGCGTATGTAGTTATATGAGCGAGTTCACACAGATGCAGTATTCCGCGTCCAGTAAAAAATACCGACAAACTCGTCGCCACTGGGGGTAATATTTACACAGCATTTCCAGGACCGATTTTAACGGATCCGTCGCTACTGGAGGTAATATTCACACAGCATTTTCAGGACCAATTTAACAGATCCGACTGCTGTGTGTGCAGAACACCACAGCCCGCGCACCCCCGTGCCAAGCCTCGCGCGGCTTCGATTCGAACGGACAGTATTTCCTTTGTTACTGGATCCGGAATACTGTATTCTGTGTGAACTGGCTCATACAACTAAACATACAACTAATAGCATATACGTTTAAACGGAACTGTAAAACGGACGTTCTATGTGTACGCGCCCTTATTTAGTATTTTATTTTATTTGCAACTCCCTCTACTCCCTCCAGCTTATGTTAGCGCCATATAGTCGATGATCTCTGTAAAAATTGAACGTATTTTTATAATTCTGTCGCCATAGAAAGCTACAGTATTTATAAGTGACATATGCGTTTCTTCCCGAAACTCCTTTGGGACCAGGAAAACTCGAGTGAAACCACGGTGGGACTTCTATTGTTCAATATTGATTTCTTTGCATTAGATATCTCACTCATATATTAGCCACCCACAACGGTTTAATTAATTTATTAAAGAAAAAGATTATAATTTCAATTATCAATAAATAATCGTATTTGTATATCTTTACTTCACACAACATCAAGTTTTCTCGAACAAGTTTGAAACGTACGGGATATATACTTATAGGCTTATAGGCTTCCGTATATAAAGAAAACAAATCTGAATCCAAAAAACTTTCCGAAACACCACTTTTTATAATATATTTTATTAGTAACTGCTCGCAGATAAAAGCGAGCCTTATTTTAACGAAAATGTGTGCAATAATTTTAGTGACAGTCAAACTCTATATGTCATTAAGTAACATCATTTTCTAACTCTTTTTTGGTTCAACTGCCAAAGTCAAATTCGAATGTCAATGTTTTTAACAAAGACATATTACATATAGACAGGTTGTCCGCTCTCAATAATGGCAACGCAAATGCAAGGCAATTGCCCGCTATTTGACAGTCTTGTGCAACCCAGTGTCACGGCTTAACGTCAAAGAAAACTTATTCCCTATTCTGTGTTTTTAATACCGTACAATGTCTTCTTGTGTGTTTAGACAGTGTACTAACTACACTCTTACAGTTAAGAACGAATAAACTTTTCTTTTCATGCGTCAGTACTATTTTTTTATAACTATCTTATTTATTATTTTATTTTGCTATTTAAAATGACGTTTTAAAATTGACATGGCTATTCATTTCAACAAACTTGAAGAACGAGATGTAATATGATTTTAAAAAGACAACGCTATAGAGTAGCGACAATTTACGTACTACGTCACGTAGGCTCGCGATCAATTAGAGCGAAGCAACGTCCCGAAGTCCATAGATATCTCTTTCTTACAACAAGTGAACCGTAATATTCTTTCCTTCTCCCACAAATAATATCACTCTATATATCGGGTAGGTATATATAGTTACATTGACGCAGTTTTTTTGTTTGGGTATGACTTGTCAATATGTAATATATGATTGGTTTTTAATAAACTCTGTCACCGAAATTTATAGAAAATTGTAGAGATGCCTTGCAATGCGATTTTAAATAAGATAACTACTCCGTGTCTTCACCATAGGAATTTCTTAAAAAGATTATTTAAAATGCAATATTGCCCAGAAACCAGAAATATTCGTATGGTTTTCATTCTTTCGGATAAAATTATATACCACAAAATGACTTTACATACCCAACTAACGAAGGTTAATTTTTGCATTGACGTGCATTCCCTCCTGCACAAACTGCAGGTGGTTCAAAATCTCTTCTGCCGCAGGGCCACAAATGGACCCTGGTACGTGCGTAACGCGGACCTGCACGTAGATCTTGAACCATCTACAGTGCAACAGCGCCTAAAAACACTCACGGAAGCGTTCTTTAAACGCTACGAAACCCACCCCAATCCTTTAGTTCGAGATTCAGTCTCGTATACTACCCGTGTCTTTGATTCGAAGTTCAAAGTCGCTAGACCGAGAAACGTGCACACAAACGTAGCCACCCAGCTGTCAAACGATCTCAAAGCCCTTCTGGCCGCAAATTCAAATTCAAATTTTAATTTGAACTAATTTAATTTCTCTTTGCAATTTTGAGCATCTTCAGTGCTATGAATTCACCTTCAGTGCTTTGAGCACCTCAGTGCTATTTAAATCCTTCAGGTCCCCGTTTGCGCAGCTTTTTTCTGCAATTGGCCGTCGTTTCAGATGAAGGTTGTGAGGTAAAAGATTGCCAGAGTCATTTAGGGGTTTTTTTAGTGGGTAGTGACTCTGGTAGGCTCGGAGCGAGTCCCACATAACCTCGATAGGGCGAGCGGGGTATGCGTAAGAGTATTTTTAAGATCCTCCTGCCATCCCTTGGAGGGGAACAAAAAAAAATAAATGACGTGCATTACTAAATTAGGAAATAGAAATGTTTGATTTATGGATTCTAGCCCCAATAAAGACTTGTCTTATTAGTTAATTGTTTGTGAATACGGGTGTTCATATTTTGATTGCATCTTTGGGCTGCTAAAATCCGCCAACAGGGAAAATTCATATATTGATTTTTGCTTTCATGATGGTCATAAATTAACCATTTTGTTATATTTTTTATCCACGCACATCGCGGAGTTTCGTCGCACAGGTTTAGTGGAGCGGCCAAAACGTCATAGTCAATATAAAATCGTTAAGAAATCTAATGCAGTTTATACTTATATACAAATTAAATTTTATTTAAATTAAAATTAATTTAAATATAATTTTTAATAAATATATTATTAAAAATAAAAATCACAAAGTAACCGGAAGGATATTCTTAAAGCTCAAGCGCATGGAACCACTTTGTTTTCAGAAAACTTCTTTGGGATGGCCTCTAGAATATATAACAAATTACCTATAACTATTAAACATGTAATTAATTATGATAAATTCAAATATAATTTAAAATATATCTATAACATTAATGCTATTATTTGACATATGAATACGTAAACGTATTTTAATTTTAAACTTAAACCTTGTACACGCCGCAATGGCCGAATATCGCTGTTGTATTACTTGTATGACATCTTAAATTTTACCTATATTCATGCAATAAATTATTTGAATTTGAATTTGAATTTGAATTTGAATTTGAATTTGAATTTGAATTTGAATTTGAATTTGAATTTGAATTTGAATTTGAATTTGAATTTGAATTTGAATTTGAATTTGAATTTGAATTTGAATTTGAATTTGAATTTGAATTTGAATTTGAATTTGAATTTGAATTTGAATTTGAATTTGAATTTGAATTTGAATTTGAATTTGAATTTGAATTTGAATTTGAATTTGAATTTGAATTTGAATTTGAATTATTTCGTCACTAGCAAACGAAGCGTTCCATTTGTTGGAAAATGCAATCGGTGAACATCAAATTTTTTTTTATTTAATCCACAAAACTTTCTCTACACTAAATAATAACATAAAACTAAAACATGTTCTTTTATTATTACCTACTAAATATGAATCTAACAAGCAAATATATATAATAATGATTTTCACCATATATTAATTTTCCAATAATGGTAGGTAAATTTTTTGAATATTTGCATATTTTAACGGCCGTGGGCTTCACTTGAAGAGTGCATCTACGACTATATTCGTAAAATTGATATACTGAGTGTTCTTTACTGTGCCTTGAGGCGTGAACGTGGAACCAAGATTATGATTTGTATGAAATCTATCAAGGAAAAGTCCAACGTTTTATAACTTATTATGACTATTTCTATTACAAATGTAAATAGTTGTTTTTAAAGATCTGAAGCTGAGTCAAATTTCAAGATTCGAAGAAATATGTCTCAATGAGATGTCTGCATATTTAAACGTTTGAATGCAGAAAGAATTTTTATTGTTTAGTTGTATTTATTTTTATTTTAAAAAATCTGAAGAACTTGGTGTTTGCTGAAATTGGTATGAAAGAGTTCGTCACTCCTTGGCATTTGATTTGCATGCACCAATCACAGCACAATCTTTATTGTTTTATTTCTAGTAATTGTAAGCTTGGGGATAAACAATCATTCTTCATGTTTTACCAATCGGTTTAACAACGTAATTTAGTGTGATCCTTTTCTCATTTTCTTTATTAATATATTAATTTTTGTTCTAATAACACGTACTTAAAAATATCGAATAAGTATTTATTCAAAAAATGAATTAAAAAATTAAAAACGATTTATTCTGTTTATGTGCGTTTGAACTTGGCAGTGATAAATATTACGACTTGATAAGGTATATGTAAGCGAATCAATTTGCTTGAACGCAATTAATTTCTAAAAGTAAAAACTAATTTAATGGTCAACTGAAAGATAATTCAGTAAACGAACGTCATTGTAATTATTTGATAAAAACAACGAAACGGACAAATTCTTTGTATAAGAATTGAAAAATGACTTAGAGTTAAAAAAATGTATTTTAATTTAGTTTTGTTTTCGATCTGCATCGTCGTTAAGTTTGCAAGTTGTGGAGGAGTCGACGATGATATAGACAAATTACCAGCAGCCGCTAAGAAGGAATTGTACGACCGAATAGCAAGAAGAATATTTAATGAAGTAAAAACAAAACAATTGGCAAATCATTCAGAAGTTCTTGTTACGAAGGAGCAGTTACAAGCTCAAGATGAATACGTTAAAAAACTGCTTGATGAGGAACAGAAAAAGCTGCGGAAATCTTTTAGTAATAATTATACTTTGACTACAACTAGTAGCAAGAATTTAGAAAAGTCTGATGGTACAGCTGTCACAACACCATTGAGTGTTAAAAAAGATGAGAAACAACTTAAAAATCAAGCAGTGGATATAGCGGTACAAGCTAGTGAGAAAAAAAATCTTAGACAAGAAAAGGCATTTATCGATATGACCAAAAGATCTAGTAGAGGAATTTCGGAACCTGAAGGTAGAGAAATGGAATCAGTGACAAAAGAAAAACTTGAAGAACAAAGAGACAACACTAAAGGCATTGAAAATATCCCTAATGAAAATGAAAACAATGCGAGTGCGATTAAAGTAACTGGTGCTGTACCAGATGCCATACTTGAAAGCACAACTGAAATAATCCATGATAAAAATCAAGTTGGAGTAAACATAGCTCAAGAAAATGATTCCAAAAGGAAAAGCAAGCTGTCTACAAAACATGAACTAGGATATACACCAGCACCAGAACAAAAATCTGAAGTTAATGATACAAAAGTGACAGATAATAACTCTGACAGTAGTAAAATCCAAGCGGCATCAGTTAAAATAAAAAATATAAATAGAAGAAGCTTTGGTATGGGCAATGATTATTCTGAAATAAAAGAACTTGAACCTGACTTCACAGCATTTACAGAAAAAAACGACGGCGAACCAACAGAGGCAAACATTTTATTTGAAAGAAAAACTGAATATTATCCAGGTGCTAGTTCTAGTGATGCTAATCAAGACATACTTACAGAAAATAATCCAGACCCAACAGCTAAAGCTCCTCAGGATATTGGTTTTGATAAAAATTTTGAGGAAGGAAAAATTACCCAAATGGACTTACCTTTAAATGACGAGAAGAATGCTACTAAAGAAGAAGTTCATCAGTTCAGGAGCGAAGACCTTGATGGTGAGCACGTAGTAGACTACGTAAACATAAGTTTGATGAGTTCTACAGATAAAAGTGAACTAGTGTCCGTCTCTGTTGAACCTCAATATGATATTTCAAAAAAAGATTTAGAATACGCTAGCTTTACAGAAACAAGCGTAAAAACTAGTGAAAAACATTTAGAAATTGTGAAGAATGGTAGTATTGTTAAAAATACCGGTGATACAAATGGTGCTGTTGAAACTGAAAAAGGAATATCTATTAATAGTAATGTAGGGGCAAAATTGAAATATGTAGCGTCTACAAACATAAACATTGATGTTACAACAGAAAAACAACAGAATGCTAACTTAAATGTAGATTCGGAAAACAAAAATGTCGATAAAAGTAATGTTAATTTTGAAAATAATTTAAAAGGTATGACGACGCTAAAACCTTTTACACCAATAGTAATCGAAGTTACTACAAAAATGTCTAAACAGTTAAAGAATTTTACACCAACTATTATAGAAGCGTCTTTAGGACAAAACAAACCCAAGATTTTAAAACCAAGAGCAGAAAACATAATTGGAACTTCTACAGTTAACAACAATTCGGAGCCATATTTTGTATTTGAAGCACGTAAGTTTTATTTTTTGTTTTATTAGTCAAGGCAGCATTTCACTTTTCTGATACAAAAGATTGACTGAGTAGAATCATTATGTAACGATTCTACTCAGTCAAGCTACTGCAGCGACTCCACTACAAGTACAACTTCTCGACATCAACTTTCGAATTGTGGGACGCCACGACCTGGTTACCTGGTTACCACGTGAGGACATGTGGTTTAGTACTACTACGGACAGCTTCATGATCTCTCTCTACCTACCAGTGAAGACTTAACACTGGAGTGCCATGCCAAAGGACTTTATAGGCATGATGTACCAGAGCATTTTCTACTGACCAACGCAATGAAAAAACACCGGACCCTACACTCTGTAGAAGTTCTCAGTGACCTGGGGCAGCCTCGATTCACCGTGGACTATTTCGATGCACCTAGTTCTGACTCACTGGGACCCTCAGTCGGCTAACTTCATACTATGCGAGATCGAAGACCAACTCTATTAAACAATTGAGTTGGTCTTTGAATTGACATAGCGTGAACTGCATCTGGCTATCGACAGTTTTAAATAGTGGTGACTCTACCTAAAACTCCCTGCCACCCACCGTCGGGCCTCATTTATTACCACCAGTGGGCAACGCAATGTTTATTTCCATATCTATAATATAATTTTTTGTCGTATATCTTTTTATTTAAATAGTTTCTTATATGTAATAAAAAGGTTGTAACCATTTATTTTTTAATTTTAGCTGGCAATAAAAATATTTTCCAACCCCAAATAGTAACTCAGGAAAGTCCAGTGACCAGCCCAGAAGACTCGAAAACCGTTTTAATCGAAGCCGCTGAGGTACCTATAGAAGTACCCGTTCATAATTACGATCCCAAGAATGCTTATTTTAATCCTAGCAAATACTATGAAGTTGGCTCCAATGAAAATATACCTAAAGTTCATATCTTCCATAGTTCGAATATCGAGTCAGCAAATGCAAAGGGTAATAATGTCAAAATTATTGCAAACGATAAAAAATACATGTTTGGCTTTAATTTAGGCGGGGAACCGTATTCTTTTGAATCAGGTAAGTCTTTTGTTTTAATTAAATTATTCGTCTTTGGCTTCTCTGGCATTACGTCAAAATTATTTCTTCCAGTTCCTTAACCGAGTTTTAATAGGGTATTTTACTGTATATTCGGAAAAATCTAAAAATATGCAATTGAGATAGTTAGTTCTAGCTATACTCACTTTTTAATCTAAATTTTTAATAAGCGAAACAATGTCATATGTTCAACGTCTTTAAGTTAATTTTGTGTTGATTGTTCACGTAAACAAAAGCACAAACAAGATTTTTCAGACAATAGCGTGTATTCCTTTTCGCAAGACTGAACCAAGTTTTTCTCATATTTATTTCAGCTGGCACTTGAAACCACAACTTGTTCGGTGTTTTCTTGCATTCATTAACAGCACACCAATGATAAGGATAAGAACTCATTTTCAAATTTATAATATAATTTCATTAAAGAAAATATAATGCATTAAAGACATCAGCGTCATGGTGCTTCCACTTAACGATGTGTGTGAGGTTTGAATGGTGTGTTTTTAGGTCAATTTTTTTATAAATTTCATCAAAGTTAGGAAGCTGATTATTTTATGAATTAAAGAACACCTAATTAAGATTCAGTCAGAAAATAAAATCTAGAAAAACATTTTGAATGTTACGCGGATCGGATTATTTATTTTAAATCGGAAATCCATGGGGATGGGAAGGAATCGTAATGTTTTGCAATATTTGTATAACATTTAAATATTAATATTTGTAAATACTATTTTGATATTACTTAATAAGTTTTAGATAGTAAATAATTTTATAGTTAACTTCTTATAAATATTTGCACGCTGTTTAACAGTAACAAATGTAGAACTGTCAATTTTAATTAAGAACTATTTGTACACATTAATTTCGCAAATAAGTTCATTTGATTTGATTGATTTGAAATAAATTAATAACTCGTAAAATATGAAAAGTAATGAACATTAATGGGGATGATTCGAACACACAACGACAGAGGGTAATTCTGTGGAAAAAAATATTCGGTACAATTATGTTATATCTAAAACATTAAACACTTGGGTGTTTGTAAAATTAGTTAATCTCATATCATAAACACCTGGACACATTTAAGGCCTCTTTAGCTCTAAATTAAATTTATAAACAACTATACAATTTATGAATTATTGTCCGAGATACTTCAAGTACTTTAAGGTTGTTTTCTTGGTCTGTTTTATCTGCATCTGATGCAGACTACATAAATTAATTTCAAATCACTCAATATTTAAAAATATCAACTATCGTAATATCTGATTGTACAAACAAAATCAAACATCTGTGTTCATTACACAAACGAACGGCCCGACCAGGACTTGAACATGGACTTCCAGCGTATCTACTACGCATATATATTCAGTACGCCAAGAACCTATCAAGATGAAATAATTATTACTTTAATTTTATCTTCTTTGCAGTTAGTAACTATGAGCCGCCAAGAGAAGTTCCTGTGCATATATACGACCCGTCAAACGCATATTACAATCCAAGTAAGTTCTTTGGAACTGGCCCAATCGATAAAGCTACCATACAGGTCTATCCTCAAGAACTGAAACCCAGCTCAAAGATCAACACTAAACTAATCAATGTAGATGTCGCTTCTGGAAACAATAATGATATTATATTCCAAAAATTTGATCTAAAATATACGCCAGCGCCAAAACAAAAGCATATCCCCAATGACGATTATATCTTGAACTTTTTAAAGAAAAAATATAGAACCCCAAATAAAGTATATTTCAAACCTTCTCAAGGAAAAAAAAAGATACTATTCAAAGATATTTCTGACAAAGATTTTGTTGTTATTCAAGATATTTTTGGAAAAAATATTAAATTTGGCAAAAATGAAGAATATAACCAAATTGTAGGTAGTAACTTTGTGATAGATACGTTGTTTAATACTCACAAGCAAACGCGTATTCCGAGAAGAAAAAAGAAGTCCACACAAGGTAAATCAGAATTTAATAAACTTATTGGCAAGTATGTGAAAGGGTTGGCCCATTCTTCGAGTGAGGGAAACGCTGATGATGCTGATGATTCTTTCGTCATAATACCTTCAAAAACAAAGAATAAAAAAGCAAGCCAACAAACTGAAATTAAGTTTTTAAAAGATGCTTTGAATAAAATATTTGAAAAATCATCCAGAGTAACCAATAATAAACAGGAAAAAAGAAAATTGTCGAAAAATAAGAAAAGGTCCTCTGATGACGACACAATGCTACGAGATGATGATGACATAGCCCTAGATTATTTTGAAAGGGATTTAATTGATGATAAAACATTTTACGATTCGCTCCCGTTCGCAGAAGATAAAAACGAAATGGGGGAACTGCCGGTGTGGGTAGACACCGAGGAGGTCACCAGAGATGTTGCGTACAACCCAGTAGTAAGAAACGAGAAGGCAGAAATATCTGAAGTCACCGGAAGTCCACTAGAAGCAGAAGCGTTATCAATGTTTCGAAAATTGAAGGAATACTTAATTTTAGACGCAAAAAAGGAAAGTCGAAATCCTTATATCTTGAGTACCACTTTTAAGCCAGATTACAAGAATATTGCATCGAAACTGGAGAAACTCAAGGCGCATTGGCTTCCTGACGTCAAGTCTGATGCCAGCGCGGAGGCGAAAGAAGCTTGTGCACCGAAAGAAAGCGTCAATTCTTACTTGAATGTTCTTCAAGATATGATCAACGTAAACAACGAAGCTTTGGAAAACTTTGACTGGCTCGGTACCACGGTGGACATAGAAGCCTCCCTGGTCAAACTTGCGGAGTTAAGGTCAGTTGTTTTATAAACATTGTTTAGCCTCCATGAGAATTATTGAGTATTTTCATAAAAAATAAAACACTTTCTAACCGGATTTTCGCGGTTAATTACCATGTCACTCGAAGTTTCGGTGCTTTTACAGACACCGCGGCCACGAGAGACTGCGGTTACAGGTGTTACCAGTCACGAAAACATTTAATAATCACAATCTGTTTCTCAGTCTGCGAGTGTAACTGTTAGCATTAACACAGAAAGCGCTCCAGTTAAAAAAGTGTTTTAGTGTTTTGTTTTTATGAACACCATTATAAAAAAGATATATCTACTTTTGTCTACTTGTACAGTCGCGGAGCTTGGCTGAAAATAAGTTTCACGTTGTTCGCACCTCTATGGGCACTCCGTAAGCTAAGGGGCGACAACCCTGCAGGGGATTCGGGTGCGAATCCTACCCTGCTCCAAGTTCCCCGACTGCACTTAACGCTTTTCGCGTCACTTAGAAATAACGTGGTTCTTATTTTCCTGTTTCTACTGTTATAACTGTTTTCCTTATTTCATTATTCATCATTTGGTTCCATATTTTGCATTTTGATGAAGGGCTACTCATCGAACTAAAAAACTGCTCCTTCCTGAAAGTGATTAAATTTTTTAAATACAAATTTAATTTTAATTCGATATAAAATTGTATCTATGTATTTGTAGATGCACACAAGACAGTGCATGTTGTGCTTCTTTGTAAAAAATGGGTCATTTCGTTTTAATTTAGATATATTATAATTAGTAAATGTTAATTGAATTTATTATTAAGAAGCCAAATATAAATTAATAAATAAATAAAAATCTTATTATACTTGCAGCCAAATGTATCTAGACGGACGAGAATTAAAACCCACGGACTATCAAGTTTTCAAGTTCTTCGTTTATTTGCACAAGATGACTGATGAAACAATTAGGCACAGAGCAATATGCCTACAAAACTCTCCTAAAGATGTATATAGATATGAAGACAATGGAGATCAACTGATTATCGCCCCTAAAGACGCGTCAGTGAAGTCGAAGGAAGATCAAAACGTTCTGAATACAAAAACACTGTTGAATGAGTATTTATTCAATTTGTTTAAATTAAAAAGAACTGGAGAGTACGCCGAGGAGGAGCGTTCGGACATACGCCATCTTTACGAATTCGTGACGGCGCTTAAAGAATACCTGTTTGAAGTAAGTATTTGTAATGAAGTTTTAAGAAACCTTTTTAAAACAACCTTCTAAAACTGACTGTTCAAGATTGTTATTACTATCTTCATTACAATAAATTATGAATAAATCGAATATGTAAGTCTGTATGTATGTAATCAATAAGTATGAAAGAACTAAAAAACATTTTTTAATCTTACACATTAGGCAAATTTTCGTTTCTATGAACTTTATTTAATTTTACATTTCACAAAACATCTGAACAATGAAACATCAGCCCTCAGAGAAAGGTTTTATCCTGTAATTTCCAACGAAATTGGGAACTACGGTATTTAAATTTACAGTCGTTTTTTGCGTAATTTATGATATTTAATTACCATAAATTTAAAAGGTTTGTTAAATGATAAGTAATTAATATTATCAAAAAACGTTGGTCGGTTTTTATTCGGAAACAGATCAAATCAAATCTCGAGGCTAGCCCTCTAAGCTAACCCCTGAAGCCATCAATGTTTATGACATATTCTTGTTTTATACAGCTGCACATGGCAGTAAAAAACATCGCTTTAGTGACAGAGTATGCGTCCCAAAGCTGGTACAGAGACCTGAAGAGCATCTACCTGAAGTCAGCCAAGAGGAAACAGCTGCTTAGCGTCCTACTCCACATCACATTCATCAGGGTTCTGGACATGATAGAGGTGGCACTCCTCGACGGTGTCGACAAAAACTACGTCAAATTCATTGTCGAGCACGTGGAAGACTTCGAGAAGATATTAGAAAAAACCGAATTCATTAAGAATATTATGATCGAAATTGCGAAAGAGAATACCTAAATGTGTGTTGGTTTTGTATCAGTTTGTCAAGTTGCTAAAGGTTTGGCCTTTGACTAATAAACGTGGTTTTAAGTTGAAATATTTATTCCTAGTTTTGGCGTTCGTTGTAGGAGAGTGACAAAACATGGAATGCATAATCCACAAATTAAATTTAAAATAATTGCTTCACGTTTATTAGCACATGGTTATAAACCACAGATTATTTTTTGTAATAAAAATAGCATAATAAAGCGGTTAATAATCTTGATAATAATACATTATTTGTCATTGTTAAGATTCTTGTTTTCTGTTACGAGTATAACTCCAAATTTTGCTTCTACTTATCATATGTTTCTTTGTGTTCATTAATAATAATGTTACTAAATTGATAAACCTGCTGAATTTAAAAAATAATTATAAAAAGAAATTAGTTTTTATTTCTTTTTACATCACATAGGATTAATAGTGTCCGATTCTTAAATAATAAAAATTAAATAAATTTTACACTGTTTAACTTTGCCAAGTATTCTTAGCAATTTATATCAAACACGATATCTCGCCCCTTATTTTGAACAGCAGCAATGCGTAATTTAAAAGATTATGCTCGTAATTTGTACTGTATGTTTAAGTAATGTATTTTCCCGTATGTACGTAATTGTATGTGACAATTATATTACTCTAACATGGACTTTTATTTGTTTAATAATTCATCCCGAAAAAAAGAACTTATAGCTTTAAGTACACAATGAAAACTTTTTAATGGTTTTGTCTTGGATGACGTAAAAACACTATCCTTTCTGACTTAGACTTTCAGTTCGAATCCTGACGACAGACATAATATGTCTATGCTATATTTTGGTTACTAGAGAAAGATGTTTCTTGTTTATTTTAATAAGTGTGTTTGAAATATAAATTCAAATATTACCACACATTACGTCACATCTACCACCAGTTCTGAAATATTCGTGGCACGAAACTTCACGGGCCTTAATTTTTTTAAACCTTGGCTCTTATATCTTTACAAAGTAATTCTTACCTGCGTATGTCAGCTTAGCAAGACTCCTCACAAACTATACAAACGGTGAACGTTTGTGAAAGGAGGATAACATGGCAGCCAGCCATCGCCCTCCTCAACCATATTAGAGGGAAGTGAGCGACCCGTCACCCGACGCTACCATAAGAAGACTTACTTTAGTGACAATGACGCTTTAGATATTCATCGGGACGAAGAACTCAACGAACAAACAGACAAATTAAACATGTTTTATTATAAACCTGTTAATTAGGGGATTATTAGGGCTTTTATCATCCAAATAACCTCATTTTGAATTAATTTTACTTCTATATTTTAAGACTTACTACAAAAGTATAAAAATGATAAGAGTATTTTCAATATCGAGGTAATCATCTTTAAATGTACAGTATTTGCAATTGGGTTCTGAATAACATCGTCCATTTCATTTTTACATTTGTGTACCAGTCACGCACCCAAGTCGATCACTGAGTGATGTCAGCAGGATCGTAGTATTGCTATAAAGAAAAATATCTACTTGTGTTGTCAAAACAAGAAAATAAAATCCTTCGATTAATAAAGCGAAAAAAAGACAATATGTGAAGTTAGTCTTAAACGCAAACGAAGCGTTGCCGGCATTCAGATAAAGTTACTGAAAACGCTTGTCGTGCGTTGGGGGAGAAGAATGGGTTTACCGCCATAAGAACCACATGCCCGTGGTTGTGTTCCGGTTAAAGGGAAGACACAGTCAAATCAATCACTGGAACAAAGGCGATTCGAACTGAAGCCAACGGTTAGACTCATGAACATCATCAGTCTTAGGTGCTTTATTTGTTAATATTAAATGTGATTATTGTTTCACTAATTAATTAAAATTAATCTATTATTTTGTTCTATGTTCCATTATTTTATAGCATTCGGGAAGTACAACTGGGGCTCCCGAAACACATGCTTCAGCAAATCTCAGGCACCAGTCTTCACTAGTACATGAATGAATTGTGAAAGTAAATAGATCAACAATAAAAATTTTTATTATTATTATTCAAAAATTCAAAATTCCTTTATTGCTCAAAATATGGTACATGAGATATACAGTTTTAAGTGGAGCTCATATTTTACTGTCAGATAGCATGCAATGTATGCAAATTATAACATTTTGTAATGTCCCTATTTAAGCGTCACCAGTCTAATAAAAGGAACAATTTAATGTATACATTACAATAGGCACAATGTCAACAAATTAAAATTACATGTCAATTACAATAGTATCAAATTAATCAATAACAAATTACACATTTACAATTCAGATTTGTTTGATGTCAAAATATTCTTTCATATTATAAAAACAGTTTTCACATAACCACGTCTTAAGCCTGCGTTTGAATATTTGTAATGTTAACATTTTTTTTTTTTTTTTGGTTCCCCTCCACGGGAAGGGCTGGAGGACATAAAAAATGCTCTGACGCATACTCCGCGCGCGCGATCGAAGTTATGTGGGACTCGTCCCGACGCCTACCAGAACCATACCCACTAAAAAACCCCCTGTCGGTTCGTGCATTTTTGCCACTCAGCCTTCATCTGAGCGACGGCCAATTGGAGAAAGAGGCCGCGCTAGTAAGGCCCTTAAGGGGTCACCCGCTGGGATTTACATAGCACTGAAGGTGCTCAAAAATGAAAAGTAAAATACAAAACATTAAAAATGAAAAATAAAATTGCATTAATTCGGATTTACGTTAGAATTAGAATTTACGTTAGAATTAGGATTTGCGGCCTGAAGGGCCTCGAGATCTAAAGTTAACTGCGTTGGTTCGCCAGTGTGCGCGTTTCTCGGCCTAGCGACTTTGAATTTCGAATCTAACACAGGAGCAGTATATGAGACTGAATCTCGAACAAGATGATTGGGATGGGATTCGGCGCGTTTGAAGAACGATTCTGAGAGTGTTTTGAGGTGCTGTTGCACTGTAGGTAGTTCAAGATCTCTGTGCAGGTCCGCGTTGCGCACGTACCAAGGTGCGTTTGTGGCCCTGCGGCAGAAGAGATTTTGAACTACCTGCAGCTTATACAGGACGGAGGGATTGGCGTGGGCAAAGACTGGCGAAGCATATGACATGACGGGTCTAACGCAGACCTTATAAAGCGTACGTTTATTTCTAAAAGACATTTTACTTTTTCTACCTATCATACTATTTAAGCGGCTTAAGTAGAAACGCGCGAGTTTCGTTACTCTATCGACGTGTGGCTTAAAAGAAAGCGTCTGATCTAAGGTGACGCCTAAGTATTTGATACTGCGCTTCCAGGGGATGGGAATACCTAACATTCGAATGTCGGGATCGTTGCGGCGATTACGACGTTTGTGGTCGAATAGAATGGCAGAACTCTTTTCTGGGTTGACATCGATACGCCATTTTTGAAACCAAACACCGAGGACGTTTACGGCCTTTTGGAGTCTGGTGATGTTATACGGGATCCTTTTACCTTTAGTGTAAAGGGCGGTATCGTCTGCAAAGAGGGCGAGTTCGACGCCTTTCGGCGGGATGGGCATGTCATTAGTGTACACGGTGTACAGCAGAGGGGCGAGGACTGAGCCTTGCGGGACTCCAGCCTTTATGGGACGAGGCGCGGAGAGCGTGCCTTCATGTTTGAATCGAAACGTACGGTCTTTAAGAAACGACGCGATTAATCTGACTAGGCGAACCGGTAGTCCTCTTTTATAGAGTTTAAAAACGAGACCGCTGTGCCAGGCTTTATCGAAAGCCTTGGCTACGTCAAAGAGAACCGCGATTGTTTTTTTACGACGCGGATACAATCCTTCGAGTATGTACTCGACGATTCGATGGACTTGCTGAGGGCAGGAGTGCTTAGCGCGAAAGCCAAACTGGTGGGGAATAATGAGAGGATTAACATTTTCATGTCAGTCGGCAATTTATTGTAGATTTTAACGGCCATTGAGCGGCAGCTTTTATCCCGCATGGCTGTGCGTATTGCCGGCATTATTAACCTATTTGGCCGCCTACAGCTGTGGGTTCTAGGAACGTCATATAAACAATTAAATAGTTCCGGGTGATATTTCACAAAAATGCATATTTCATATATGTATAAGCAAGGGACCGTCAGAACTTTTAACTCCTTGAAAAGGGGTCTACATGAAACCAAATTGTCTTGAATGGCACGAATGCACGCCTTTTGAGCAAGAAGAACACTATTTACATGACTACAGTTTCCCCACAGTACTATACCATATCTTATGATGGAACCGACATTGCCATGATAGGCCTGAAGTGCCGTTTCTTTACTTGCAGTTTTTGCTAGTTTCCACAAGGCAAAGGAGTAAGAATTTATTTTATTACATAATTTAGTGACGTGTTGTTCCCATGTGCATTTACTGTCTAAAATGAGTCCTAAGAAGGTAACAACAGTTTCTTCTTTCAATGATTCGCTATCGTGACTTATTCTAAGGTCTTTTTTATTTCCGTTTTTATTAATAAATTGAATGTATTTTGTTTTATTGAGGTTAGGTTTAAGATTATTAAGTTTTAGCCAGTCAATTACAGATTTTAGGGTGTTATTTATTTCTTCATTGTAGTTATTTATGTTTGTGGAAGGTACAGATATATCGTCAGCAAATAAGATACATGGATACTTGATATTATCAGGTAGATCATTTATATAAATTAAGAAAAGTAGAGGTTCTAAAATGCTGCCATGTGGTACCCCATAGTTGTTAATTTTTGTCTCAGATTGAAAAGTCGAAGCTATTTTATGCTCATCTAAATTTGTGATTTCTACATATTGTCTCCTGTTACTTAGGTAAGATTTAATCCAATCGTACGCAAGGCCTCTGATTCCATATCTCTCACATTTTTGAAGGAGCAACTTATGAGAATCGCAATCGAAAGCTTTGCTCATGTCAAAAAATATTACTGTTGTTGGAACACGTCTGTCTACTTGTTCCACTATATTATCCACCAACTTAAATGCCGCTAATGTTGTGGATTTGCCTTTTTGGAAACCATTTTGCTCTTTTTTAAATAAGTTCATTTTTATCAATAAAATGTAACAATCTAGATTGCATTGTGTTTTCGAAATTTTTTGACCATATAGGTATGAAAGCTAGTGGCCTGTAGTTACTGGGATCGCTTTTATCGCCCTTTTTAAATAGTGGCATTACTTTAGAAATTTTTAGACAATTAGGAAAATTACCACAGCTAAAAGATAGATTAGTTAAATAACATAATACTGGTGCTATTTCATCTTTAACGTGTTTAATAATTTTTGTTGATATTCCGTCATGTCCAGTAGCATTAGTGGAGTTTAAAGATTCAATGATTTTTTTAGTTTCATAAATGTCTATTGGATTAAGGAATATGCTTGAATTATTTGATTTAATACGTTGAACTAATGAAATGTCAATTTGATTATTATTATTACTTGTCAAGTTAATGAAGTATTCATTGAAAAAATTAGCGATGTCATGTGGGTTTTCAATCTGTCTACTCATGTTATTGACGGAATTTATTGCGTCCTGCGCTGTGTTTGTCCAATGTTATTGTTAATCATATCCCATGAGGCATTTATTTAATTTTTGGCTTTACAGACGTATGCTTTATTTGTAAGTTTTTGCGCTTGTAAAATGCACTTTTTTAGTAACTTATTATAATTTCGATACTTATTTTTATTTACACATGTAGGATGTTTGTAGTATAAAAAACGGATTATTCTTTTTGTAGTTGTTGACTTTTTTAGGCCGGTTGTAAACCAGGGTAATTTTTTAACCACATTTGAGTGTCTTATTTTCATTACAGGATAGCAAAGTTCGTAAAATAAATTGAAATAACTCTGGAAAGCGTTGAATGCTGTATCAATATTTGTTTCTTGAAAAGTTTCATACCAAGATAAAGCACTTAAGCACGTTTTAACTTGTGTATGTTTTCATGACTAAAATCTCGTTTATATTGATAGCATACTTCAGTTAATTTTTTAACCTGCGCTGTTTCGAAGGTAAGTGACTGAGCAGTGTTATGGTCCGAGAGGCCCAGATTATGGAGGCGTCCCTGTGCTTTTGGAATGTTGCTCAAAATGTGGTCAATACACGCTTTTTTAAGTGTAGGTTCAGTAATATGTAAAGTAAAGTTAAAATTGTCAGCTATTCTTGTCAAGTGATTTGCATGAATTGTCGGTTTCAAAGTATCAATATTGAAGTCACCCGTTAAAATAAGTTTGTGGTTCTTTTTGTATCTAAGTTTTACCATTAGTGATGATGGCGAATGGATGCCGACCGTACGCTTCACTCGGAATTGCTTTTGTTCCAGATATTGCAGAGAGATTTAACGATTAAATTTACTCCTGTACCACATTTCCTCTTCACTAAATATGTAATTTATAGGGGAACCTGTTATTGGCATTAGTTTTCGTTAAAACTTTTGTTATTACTTTTTTTGTAATATGCTGTAGGTTTTCTCAATAAAGTAAATACATAAATAAAAAATAAAAAACGCAAATGAATCGAAAGGTTGTCTTTTAAAGAGTCGATCAGGAATATTAGAAAAAGAAACAAAACTTCCTGTAACAAAGCCTCTATTCTGAACCACTAAAAATAAATTAAAATCTATTAAATTAAAATTATATGCTCTTTTTATTAACAATCACATGGTGTGTCTTATTCATATTTATTGTCTTCACTATAAGATTACATTTTTTTAGTACATTCAGTTCCAACGACGAAGCCGCCCCACTACGTTTTTTGTCAAGGTTTTTTTATTTCCGAAATGGACAGATGATTTGTGGTGTGATATTTGTGTAGATTATGACGGCGCGTAGCCGGAACTTAAACTACTCCTACATATGATAAGGGCACCCGAGAGGGCACGGACCTTTGGTTAGGACGTCGTATATTGAAACTACCACTGGTGCGGAAGAGTCATCTACTGCCAAAGAACCAGCAAGAAACTCAGTAGGAATGCGTGCGATGCGTTAGCCTGGCCCACCGGTGGATTAGGCGATTCGGCCGCCGTGTTGTCCTATTTCTAACTGGAACGCCGCCGTTCCTTGTTGTAATAGCGTCGTCGGGATCTGTTAAGACGTTATGCGGACGCCTATAATATATAATAATTTTTTGTTAAGGTTGCACACTGCAATGTGTAGACAAATAACTAGTGGGGCGTTTCTTCATAAATGACACTAATTATATTACAAATAAATATAAACTCTCACTAACAAAGAAAGCTTATACCCGCCTTCCACTACGAGCGGAACGGAGCCATTGCGGAGTCCGTTTAACTCGCAACGGTAATTGATACAAGTCCTTCTTTCGAAAAAGAAGGCAGTCGAGAGAGTTAGAAACGAGGTCGAAAGATGAGCCCCAGGTTGAGGGTAGAAATCACCTGCTCGATGTTTGGTCTGTTGTACGCACCCTGCAAGCTAAGTAAAACCTTTTGATTCTTTGCTGACTGGTTCCCGCTCGCTTCCCCTCCCTGCCAGTGGATAACCAACACAACTCTCTGGAAAACTCTTTTTAACCAGAAGACAAAAATTATCGTGGGCTATTGCGCCCAGCTACTTCCCCGCTCATGCCCCTTTCGTAATGGAAGGCAGCTAACAAAAAAAAAAATCCTTTCTGGAATGTTGAAGTATTTTTATACTACAAATGCTAATACCACATATTTTGCTTTATACATGTATTTTTAGTTGTAAGAAAGTAAAACATTTTTCGTAGGGCTGGTTATTTGATAATTACTGTCATTTGAATTTGAATATGACAAAGGAAATCACCCAATTCAACGAATAAACTGGGTCAAAAAAGACGCAAAATAACATTATATTAGTTTTCACGAATTATTTTATTACATAGAACAATTTATCAAGCGTATTACGCGTCTAATTATACTGGGTGAAACATAGGTCGTAAACATAAATATTTGTTTCTGTAGTAGTATTTTAAAGCAAATTTAACTTTATTGACAAAATTAAGCTTTATTGATAATTATTTTAAATAGCAAAAACACCAACCTTATGGTCACCCTACATTCCTATTACCTGATCTTAGTGACATGCTATGGGTCTATGACAGTTTAACGTTGCAATTAGGGTGACCATGAGACTCAGTAAATTTAAAACAATTTTTTTAATTAACGAATCATCAAACAACGTTTGCATATTTTTGTCTGTTGTCACGTCCACTAAAGTTAAACAGTAAGAAACGCATATTTCTGTTTACGACTTATGTTTCACCCGGTATTTCTACATTTTAACGGAGCCTTTACAAACCCCGTGGTCACGAGAGAATACAATAAAAATATAAATAAAAGCGAAAAGAACCGGTCAAAAGTGTTTCATTTAAGGAAGCGAAATCTTTTAATATACAAAAATATATTACTATTTTCTATTTACAATATTTGGTGTACTGTTCCATTAGTTTTATACATATATTTATATTATGCCTCGGTTTCTAACTCGGCTTCAATTTCTTCTGGGGACCTGAGGTCTATAGCGAACCGTTTTTTAGGTTTCCTTGGCAAGTCTTCATATTCTGTAATTAAGAAAAATAATTATTTAAAAAGTATAGATTACGTGGCTCCAAAGTAATGCACCAAATAATGAAAGGCTATTCCTCCCCAGTTCGCTGTATGGTCATCCATAACACAAGCTCTGCTTACTTTAGGGCCATACAGTTGGTGTGTTTGTCTGGGGATTTATTATTTAATTCCAAAAAATATCTTTAAGTTATATAAATAGTTATAATATGTTGCAAATAAATGTTTAGTAGTGGAAGAGATATGATTTACGCAAAAAGACAGATGTAATAAGTTAAATGTGTGTATCTATCTGTATCTAACTTCACATATTGTCTGACTGTCTGATAGCCGGTTTACACGCGTTAAGTGGTTAAGTTGGTAACTAAATTTTAACTAAATTTTAAGTTAAAAGTTGCGTGTAAACAGTCAGTTAAGTGACAAGTGGTAACTTAAAATTTAGTACGCAAGTGATTAAGTAGATTAGGATTCGTTCTATTTTTCGTATAAGTGGGTGGTCGGGGCTTCTCACTTAACACGTTTGGACGTGATTTTTTAGTTGAGTGCATAAGTTGACAAAGCTGGTGGCGGCAAAAAGCTCGTATATATTTCGCATTTACTCTTTTTTTTTTCATGTCGGAGTGGAGTTTAGTTTCAATTTTAAAATTTGTTGAAGAATATTTAAAATAGATATGCTTGTAGAATAAAAATTAAGAAAAAAACATATTCTTGTAAAGCTTTCAATTTCCGAATAAAATTCTTTTCTGAATTTGTCCAAAAGCACATTTACCATATATCTAAGTACAGAATTGACGAATTCCTTGAGATTCATCACTGCTCATCTTCATTGAACTTATGAACTTAACTACTTAATCCGTTTGGACACACAAGTGACATGCAGTAACTTAAAATTTAGTTAAAATTTAGTTACCAACTTAACTACTTAATACATGTAAACCGCGCATGAGGCATCGAAGCTCGTAAACGACCAAACCGAATCAAATGCGGGTTTTTTAAAAAGCTGAATAGATAAAAAGTATTCATAGTCATTTTTGAAGAAACCTGGTTAAGTACTTCAACGGTTACACATGCTTTTTTCCCTATCAGTCAGGGAATTTTATATATATGTTTGCAAATAAAATTGTTATGATCTGGAGCGTCACACAGTCTGGCTTATTTTGATCCCCGTATAAACCACTTTAACGTGGCGGTATCCGGTAAAAACGAATGTAAAATGACTGGGACAATATTCATTGATAAATTTGCTTCTATATACATATAGATCAATATGTAAATAATCATATAAATAGCTGTAACACCTGCCGTCGCCAGTCACGCTTTTTATTCTTCATTTTACTTCTAATTTTATTTAAAAGTTATTAATTAACTAAATTCAAATTTAAAGCCAAAATCAGGAAAATTAAAGAGAAACATGTTGCAGTACCTGGCGACGTCTGCATCTCTTTGACTCTTCTGGAATAGTCTTGGAATGCCGCCGCAAGAGCGTAGGTCAGCCGCCGCGCCGCGTTCCTGCAATCGTATGAATTGCTGTCAAACTAATTTAAAAAGAGTGTATAAAAACTGGTAACTGGACAAGCGTTCGTCTTCCTTCCAAACTGATGAGCTGATGAAGACGAGACACGCCTATCCAAGTACTTATTCACTTATCACCGAGCAAACTAAGCCTTATAAGGTGAGTTTTTGAATTCATAAAGCCATATTATCATATTTTATATCAAATAAATACATTTTGAAAATTTATATATTTAGAAAATACAGTATAAAGAGATAAAGATAACACAGTAAGCTTCAAAAGTGGACCCCTACGTTAAATAATCTTACTTTTAAATTGTGTTTGATTCTCTAAACTCTGCCTGTTCCACTTAGGGCTGATTGTTCAATGCTCAGATAACTTGTACTATCAGTAGAATAATTTTTAGGATTCGATATAATTTCTGTGGCAGTGACAAAATTATTGACAAGTGTCAAAATTATTCTACTGATTTAAGTCATCTGAAGTGCATTTCTGAATGAAGTACCAGATTTTTAGGTAGAGCCGTTTCCGAAGACGCGCCCCATTGCCCCATTTTATTTGTCGATTTGTAATAAATTAACCTTGAATCGTCTGAACCGATTATAGATATTCTTTCATCGTTGAAATTATTCAAAAATTCCCGCAGGCTTCGGAGTTCAACGGAAAAAAAACCGCACCGGGATATGATCGTTTTTTCAGTCACTTCAATTATTGATCCGGGACGAAAGGAGTCTGCTTAATAGTATTTAGGTCATGTATAGCTTATCTTAACTTTATCTTACTATAAATTCATGTGAGAAACATCATCTTTATCACGATATTGAAACTGTTTACTTATAGCAGACGATAACGAATATTTAGGTACTTTGCTTACGATAAGATTGTTACAAGTGCTTGCAATTTTAACTAACTGCGATAGTTTATTTCACAATCGGGAGAAATGGTATAATGGAAGTACTAAAATAAATAGTAGTTATAATAATAATAATAAATCCCCAGACAAACACAACAACTGTATGTCCTCAAAAGCGCTTTCTTACCTAGATTCGCAGACGAAGGCGTGGCATTCGAAGGGGTTTAGTCCCTTCATATCTGCATTGTCCTTCACAATTATCATTGAAAACACCCTTGTGTACACTAGGTCCTGAAAAAGAAAAGTAAATTTGATTGAAATAATTTAGTGTACCTAAATAATGTGAAGTAAATAAAATTGTATCTAAGTTTGCTGAGAAGATCTCACCTAGGAAGGTACTGCAGTCCTTTCTATTTGGACTGTACATGGAACATAGGCGATACCAGCTGAGGCCTATGGTCGACGACGCGTCATTAGTCGATATAATAATCACATTCATTATTGATACATAAAACATCTACAAATTTTGTGCGTGGGTGCGGATGCCGCTACTATCGGGTGTCTCGAGCTACTCAAATAGATGATTGAAAACTATGCGGCACCCATACATCTAGAAAATTATCAAAAACTAAACTGTATATGTATATCAAGCAAAAATTGCGTAATTCTTCGCTTACGATACACTACGTCATCGGAAGGTAGTACAATATATAAGGGCAGCAAGAGAAATTGCATTTGTTAGGAATCGACATCATCTTTGGTCTGGTAGAAACTGTCGATGGACGTCGACTGTTCCATTCTACCATCGAGCGATGTCGTCGATGAACAATTGAAGATTGGTCTGGTAGAAACTATCGATCGACGTCATCTGTTCCATTCTACCATCGATCAATGGTCGATCGATTGGTATGGTAATACCCTTGGTTAGATTTATAATTCAATATGGATTAATGAGTTAGGTTCCTACCTTTTAGAAGTATACATAGGTAATAAATACTTCAATAGGCTCTGTAGTATTTAAAATTGGTTTATTCCAACCTCTTTCCTTTATACCGAGTGATTTTCTCTGTTCAAAAAAATTAACATAGGCTAAGTAAAACCACATTTCTGAGCAACTTCCCCCAAAGACACCATGTAGCGAAAATTAAAAACAATAAGACTTTTCATAGAAAATTGGCAGCAGCCCCGTAGGATTAAAAAAATTCATTCAAAATTAAGGCTATATAAATAAATTATTTTATTTAAAATGTCAAAATAGTTCCGACGCATGATTCGAAAATTGGTATCAGAAAAGATTAGTAACCTGCACTCCATAAGAAATGGACTCGATATTGAAGAAGACGGACATGTGTTCAAACTCGTCCCGTTTTGAGCCGATGTTGACTGTCTCCAACTGGACCCCGTCCACGGTGATAACCAGCCGGACTATTGGAAGGATTTGTCCTGAAATATCCAAATATAATGGAGTAGTTATAATATATCAGAAAATCTAAAAAAATATTTTGTTACAGCCGCACTACAAGATATTTGTTACTTAAACGACTTTAGACTTCGATGATCTATAGATAAAGTATAAATTCACTAAACAAAATTAGGCGCTCCTTTAGTAATTTGACGCCCCTGGTTGCAGCTGTTAGCATTTTCAACCCCCGAAGCAATTATAGATTACATGTCTATGTATTTGTGTGTCTGTCTGTTTCATCGTATTACGTATTTGAACGGACCGATTTTGCTAAGATTTTTTGCTCTTTAGAAGCTGAAATAATCTTACGTAGGGTAGGAGAAGCCATGTGTAATTAAAATTGTATTAAATGTGTGCCTGCCCTTTTCTATCTGCAGTGCTTTCTGCTTCAATCTGTTTGCATATAAGTTACCAATGGAAGGGTGCGTTTTCAACTTCGATACCTTATAAAAGCAGATACACAATGCATACAAAATGGACAAAATGAGATTTTGACAAAATAAACTTTACTTTTTTTTATTATTAATATTTTATATGTTGTATATTTTATTGCGTACTTAACTATATATACCACACCAAAACCTATATGTGAAAACTTCGGCACGGACCTCGGCTTGGGACGTCGTATATTGAAACTAGCGCTGCTTTGGAACAGTCATCTTCTGCCAGAGAACCAGTAAGAGACTCAGAAACTCAATTACCTACCACCAAAGTATACTTTCACATCGCATATTTTGTTTATTATATAGTAAATTGTTAAAAAAGGAAGCATTCCGTCCGTTCGATAATATTATATGAATAAACAATTCCACAATTAACAATCACCTGGAGGGAGTGCCTTCGCCGCAGCCACCATAAGATCCACTGGCTTCCTCGTGTGCTTGATGCCCCACAGGCCGCGGGCATCGCTCTGTCCTAGATATTTCACCTGAAACACAGAAAACATAGGAGTTATGTTTCTTCTATATTCACCGGGCGTGACTTTATCTACGCAACTTGAATAGGTGTAGGATTAAAATGTTCACGTTCACGAGTTAACGCGGGATCCAGCCATCGACCTCCTCAACCATATTAGAGGGAAGTGAGCGACCCGTCACCCGACGCAACCATAGGAAGACGTACTTTAGTGACAATGACGCTTTAGATATTCATCGGGACGAAGATCTCAACGAACAAACAGACACATTACGCATGCTTGTTACAATACTAGTACAATCCTGTTAATGAGGGGATTATACCCAAGGGCTTTTATCATCCAAATAATCGGATAGTTTATAATATGCTCTACAACACAACTTCTCCTTTATAGTTTCTTTGAATTTGTCATTAGGAAGACCTTGAATATCCTCAGGAACCTTATTATAAAAGCGTATACATTGACCCATGAATGAGTTAGTGACTTTATGAAGCCTGCTATTATGAGCTGCCAGCATATTTCTTCCTCTTGTGTTAACATTGTGCAGATCTTTTTTTCTTTTGAACAAGGATAATGTTCTTTTTTACATACCTTAAATTTTCTAAAATATATTGTGAATGGAAGGTAAGAATATTTGTTTCCTTAAATTTACTTCTAAGTGACACCCTTGGACCGAGCTGATAGATTGCGCGAACAGCCCTTTTCCGCAGAACAAATATAGTATCGATGTCGGCAGCACTCCCCCACAACAGAATGCCATATGTCATGAGGCTGTGGAAGTAACCGAAATAGACTAAACGAGCAGTTGTTTCATTTTAAATTTGTCTCACATTAAATCTTTTCTTAAATTTTCACGATACATACTTTAAATAAAACACTTTTTACCGGATATTATCGCGTATATTTTAGTTAATTTTAAAATTAAAATTATTTCGACGTTTCGGCATCTTAAATTAACTAAAATATACGCGATAATATCCGGTAAAAAGTGTTTTATTGTCTCACATTTTTAACAGCATATGCGGCAGAGCCAAGCCGTTTCGCTAAACCATCAACATGCAGTCCCCACTGGAGTTTTGCGTCTAAGGTTATGCCCAGAAATACAGTTGAGTTTACAGGAGTCAGTTCCTGGCTCTTAACTACAACGTTTGTGTTTACCTGTTTGACATTTGGCAATGTAAACTTAACATGTTTAGTTTTGTTTTCATTGAGGAGCAAATTATTAGCTGAGAACCACTTCTCTGTGTTGGAGATGCATTGGTTAACTGCTCGATAGTCAGTTTCTTGTCTTTTGATTTTAAACAAGAAGGAAGTATCGTCATCATACAGTATGACCTCGCATTGATTCTTAACGACCGATGGCAGACTGAGCCCTGGGGCACACCCATTGTCACTGCCGATCCTGATGATTTTTCTCCATTTATTGCAACTTTCTGTTTTCTTTAAGCAATATATGATTTGATCAAGGCAAGCGCTCGGTTTTTTATGCCGTAATGGTGCAGTTTCATGAGTACTATATGTCATTCCCACAACTGAGACAAATCTATCTGACCTCTCATATGATTAAATCTGTCAAACGGTTTAGGCTGTATAGCGTGCCAAAGAGACATACACACACTCGAAAACCATAACCCTCGTTTGATAGTCGGGTAAAAATCGTTTCAGGGTTCTCATTGAAAACTTCACAGTCACTTAACTTGTGACTAGTAAACAGCGTTTATTGCGGCAGAACTAGGATAGGTGACCGCCAGTGGCTTAAGAACTTCAGGGTCGGTAAGCTTAAGCCGCTTAAGCCGTCGGTGACGGCTGTTGTCGCATTTCTCAAGATATTAGACATGAATCCACGTTAGCGGCCAATGGAGTTTCCAGAGCCAGCTTTATCAACTCTAACACTACAGGTGTCAAGAAAACTGGCACTCCACTCTCATCATAAGAATGAGAAATTATTTATTGTTGTTACGATTAAATAATTTTTATTCGTACACGTCGAATTTAGCGCGCGACCTATTTTATACGCACCTAAAAACGATATCGTGAAATTGGCTTTTCTACTTTTCTATCGCCCTTGAGGCGTGGCTCTGAATTAATGTAAAACATCTTTTGCGTATAACTTACGAACGGCTTAAACTTTTATCTGCTCATACTGCTGTGGTCTTACTGCGAATGTACTTTTCAGCACCCAAAATAACGTACCTCCTTCGCACTGCACCCACCTGGCAATATTCAAACAGGGAAATTCAGGATCCTTACGTGTCACAGTGACTCTCCGTTTTGGAAGCAGAAATTGTGAGCTGCATTTGTTTATCTGTAGAACTAAAGTTGAGGGCAACGGGCACCATGCGCTTAGCTGTTGTAGCAGTGCGGTTGAGGTTTTCTCGAGACCACGCTCTCGGGGACGTTTTTCATAGTTTTCGAAGAGGATCGTGTCGGCGAACGTGCCATGTATGCTGGAACCATCGGGTTTTAGACATACCGATGGTAAGACGCCAGACGGTTTGAAATTGGTGCCTTGGAAGTATAGAAAATGCCTCGTGTCCCACACGTGTATTGACACTTTTGCTCCAAGCTAGTTAAGTATGCTTCCATGATAAAACAATACATCTGTATGCCACTGGCAGTAGATACATCCGGGTGTTGAGGGTTAGAATCAAAAACACTTATCAAGGAAATAGGGAGCCGTTTGCGACAAAGTGGTTGCGACCCCCGCTCAGGATCGTTTCTAGCTCAGAGCCTTTCTCTGGCAATCATGCATGATGACGGGGCAATGTTGCCAGTATTTTGGGCTTTTTTGCACCGGTGTTTTAAAGTGGAGGGTGATAGAGTTGCCCCCTTTTCCATTTATCCACTTCATTTAATATTTTTCATTGTTTAATTTCTTCTGGTATTTTGTATTTTTTTTATTTAATTTTCGTAATCTTTTGTCATGTTTAGGGGTTAAGTTTTATTTTGTGACAGATTATGAAGATATATAGATTATTAACATAATATCTTTAAAATAAATAAATATACTTTTATGGGAGTCGATATGCTTTTCTTATATATCTCCGCGTAGCCTTGCAGGACACTCGGCAAGTCAACCAGGAACAAAATAATTGTGATTAATGATTCATTCAGAGGCAACAGAGTGCCCTTTTAAATTGACCCATAGGTGCGGATGCGCCTTATATGAGGTTTTATTGACCTAAAAACACAAATTATCAAATGCAATTAAAATTAATATAATTAGTAGGCTCAATTGCGCAGCCTGAGTTAACGTTAAAAACGTTATTTATACGTTTGCTAACTCGATTTAAATTGTTTTAAACAGCCTCAGTACAATAAATATTCACAGAGTTGGAGTCAAATTTTAACTAGCTAACTCCGAGTTAAATAGTAGCTCGGATCGATGCAAGTAGGTCTTGGCAACGATATTAATAAAATATTAGTTTAAAAGCTTAAGTGGCGCTACATACACGTTTTGGTCGGCATTGAACGGCAAAGTGGAAGGTTTCGATGAGCTTTCTGGAAGAATGCTGGACTATGCCCGGGCTGAAAATGTCTAGTAGTTCCTTTGGGGCAGCCTTGTCGTTAAACAACCACTTTCAACAACAGTTACGTAATACACAAGAGTATTTTATTAACATTAAGAATATCAATATTAATATTTTTAGGATTAGGGGAAAAAATTACCGAATACGAAATCGCAAAACTTTTGGTTCAATAACTCTGGTTCTATATTTTGTGCATCAATATAGTATTTTAAAACTATAAAAGAAACACGAACACATACATCATCTAATATATTTTTTAGTTCATGAACAAACCACTGTAAAGACGAAATATTTTCAAGTAATTCAGCACAAACAAAAAATACTCGTAATTAGATTAACCCCGATTAAAAAGTTCACACATTGACTCAACCGAGGCATACCGGCCTGTGACGTCACTTCCGGCTGAATCAAACATGGCGCCGACACGCTCCGATTGTCAAAGTAATTTGTTGTACGTATTCATGCATTGTACAATTAATTCTGTTGGATGAATTTTGAAATGGGAAATCCACAATTTACACTCAAGGACGAATTCGTTATTCACGTAAATAAATAACACTAGCATTTATGCTTGGTTTTAACTGCGTAGTGGCAAATCCCAGTAGGATTTAAATATTTTAAAGCTTACTCCATAGTGAAGTAGTGAGAGGTTTATTCAAATTCGTTTTATAATTTTGGGGTTTATCGAATACTATACTAGTTGTATTCGTGACTTGTAGGTAATTAACTGTAGGTCAACTGTAGGTAACCTGTAATGTTACTAAAATGGATAGTGAGTCCACAAAGACGCGCCCCGCTAGCTATTTGACTACCGAGTGGTGTAGTGGTAAGTAGCCTTGCCTCTTACGCCGAAGGTCCCAGGCCGGGGCATTCATTTGTGTGATGAACACAGATGTTTGTTATCGGGTCATGGTTGTTTGTATTTATATGTGTATGTTTAATCTGAGTTCCCCCCAGTTCGCTGTATGGTCATCCATAACACAAGCTCTGCTTACTTTGTGGTCATACAGTTGGTGTGCTTGTCTGGGGATTTATTTATTCTCAGGAAAATCCAAATTCTACTATGGAGGTGGTTACCGATAATCAATAGTCAACCTTCACACATACATTTTAAATATTTTGTTAGGTTTTCCTCACTTTCTTTCCCTGAACAGACTTATTAAGAGCAGTCAGCTAAATGTAAATAAGTAGCGTAAACTCGTTGATTTGCTGGGCAGTCAACGGACTAGAACTTAAGTCATAAATATTGCAATTAATTTTTACTTCAATAAAAATTGCTCTTAAGTACTCATTTACATTTAAAACGTCGAATTTACTTTCGTGCAAAATGCATGAAGCACTTTTAATATAGCGTAATTATTGTAGAACTATTACAATGAAAGTTCGTGGTCACGCGTTATTGTATTTGATATGAATTAAAGAATGGAATTAGTTTTTTGTCATTCAAATGTAGACATAGACATAGAATCTAATTTATTTACACTTCACACAAAACAATACAATACAATACAACAGGTAAAGAAACATTTTGTATTTGTATTTGTATTAGTTACTCTTGAATGAAACAGTAGTGGTGTTACATATCATAATTGGTAAACAAGGACAAAACAGCATTTAATCGTTTAAGGATTTCCCTCAATCTAATTTTATAAAAAAGTTCCAATTACTTCGATAGATGGCGATAAGAAAAGCTGGACCGAATATACAGGGTGTCCGGTAATGAATGGATAACCTTGAAACGTCTAATACAATTAGTAGACACAATTCGATTAAAAAAAAAATCCCATATTACAAATTTGGTTATTTAGTTAAATTTTCTCATTTTCTACATTAATGGCAATATGTCACTATTTATGAAAGATACATCTATGAATTGTACCATTATAAAATCTACTTGAAACAGATATTATTTTAATTACTGGCCACCCATGTATTCATAAATTTTTTTCATACCCAAGAGGTTTGAACTTTGCTTACTTTTTTGCATATTTTTCAAAAATAAATTATTTTGCGTATTTCTAAAAAAAAACTGCGTAAGCTTTTCATACTATTTACTTTTAACCTATCAGCACAGTTAGTCTATAATATTAAAACAACAAAAAACTAATAGAAATCATTCATTTCTGGTCATAGTTTTTAAGACAGTAATATAATATTGAAAAAAAAAAAGACCTTTCTTTAAAAAAGAAATATCAGAGGTACTATACGAGGTATGATAAATTATTTTTCGTACTTTTTTCAGAACGGCCATAAGTTGTACTATTAGACGTTTCAAGGTTATCCATTCATTACCGGACACCCTGTATAGTATCAGATAGGTAGGCTGAAAAGTAGAAAAAGTTACTTCAATAACACAATATTAAATTAATATTAATAATATTAATATTCAATGCTAAAACCCTGTTCAGTTGTTGTATACAAGACATTTTACTGCTTTTTGTCCTTGAATGCTCCATACTGCCTTAATCTCCTACCAATGCTCTTATTAAATATAATAGATATTTACTATATTAGTGATCGATATTACCTTGCATGGCAACGGCAATAATGAATCAGTCGAAAGTATTTTTATGGTTTAATATAACTCGCATTATAATAAACTTTTTGTAAAAGTAAATACACAATGTATTACATTTAATACCTGCTTCCGCTTATTTATGACCAAACAATGGCGAGTCAAATCAGTGACCATACTAATTACCTTTGTGAATTTTGTGATTTTCATGGGAAATTGTAACTACATTTGATGTGATGAGTTAGCAAATCAGGCATTATCAAGTGCGATCATGATTTATTTAAATTATTTGAACTGCAACATGACGTCTGTTTTTCAGAAAAAAATAATCCTGTTCTTTTAAGCGTAGAGTGAATAGTAGACCTTTCAGACTTCATCATCACTTTCCACCAGGTAAGACGGAAGACAAACGCCAACCTACGATAACAAATAAAGATTTGTTCTGTTTATCGTTAGTAACCCCACAGAAGGTAAGTTAGCACTCATCTACTTTAGACAATTCCTCCAAGCTTGCCTAGTACGACTTAACAGATTTAGCACAAACCTTCGAAATAACTTTTTAGGATTGTTTATGAAGGGTTTCTTCACGAAGTTTTCCTTCACCGTCCACACATTCGGTTTAATATACTTAAGTTGTTAAATTCATTGGCAAACTTAGCCATCAACGGAGTCTGAACAACCAGCATCTTGAACATTTCGCCACTAACGCTCTCAAGAAAGTAAGTGTAGTAGGTAGATCTGAAATGTATTATACGTGTACCCTCTTTATATGAATAGACAGTTGTCATCTAATATTTGAACGTGTTTCATTCATATTACATGGTGGCAGCGGTTAAAATAACTTTAAGCAAGTAAAAGTACTATAGAGTGCTAAAATACCATTTGTTTTCGTGTCGCTAAGTTATCAAACCAGTATCTATAATGGAACACGCTAGACCACCAACAGAATTGTGTTTGGATGGCAGCTCCGTCGGCCGGGCCGACGCGTGGAAGCGGTGGAAAAAACAATTTGATTTGTTCGTGAAGGCATCTGGGGTGTCCAAAGAAGAAGCCGGGGTGCAAGCGAGTCTCCTAATTAACTTGATAGGACCCGAGGGCTTCGATGTTTATGAAACATTCACGTTCGAGAACGACGAAGAACGTGATGACGTCAATACCGTGATACTAAAATTTGATGATTATTTCGGTGTGAAGACGAATATTACCTTAGCACGGTATAATTTCTTTACAAGAAAACAGGAGGAAGGTGAATCGATCATTCAATATGTCACGGCATTGAAACTTTTAAGCAAGGTATGTGAATTTAAAACCTTAGAAGAGGAACTAATTCGCGACCGGATTGTTTGTGGAATTAAGAGCACGGTTGTACGGGATCGCTTATTGCGAATGGATGAGCTGACCCTGGATAAGGCGATCAAAACGTGTCAAGTCGACGAAATGTCAATAGATAGCAGCCGCCTGCTGGAACGAGGAGCCGAGGCGCGCGTTGACGCGATGCAGGCCTGTGGCGGACGCTGGGCGCGCGGCGCCGGCGGCGGCGGAGCCCGACGTAGCGGTGAGCGCGGCGGCCGGCGGCGTGGAGCCAGTGCCGGTGGCTTGCGCCAGGCGAGTCGGCAACCCGCACCCCGCTCATTGCACTGTCAGCGCTGCAGCGGCTTGTGTGTAGATAGTTCATCGTGTCCGGCAATATCAGCCCAGTGTTACGTGTGTGAAAATTATGGTCATTTCGCTAGGTCGTGTAAAGTGAATAAAAAAGTAAAAAACATGCATGATATTGGTGTGTTCTATGAAACGTCGGAGGACGAAAACAGCTGTGAGTCATTTTATATTTCTATTTTATCTGATGTGTCTGGACAAAACGGTTCCTCTGAGGACTGGTATCAGACGCTCGAAGGCGAGTGCGGGAGAGAAAAGTTTAAATTAGACACCGGTGCGGACATTAACGTGATATCTTACGAGAAATATTTATCTTTAGGGTACGACCGTAAATTGATAAAAAATAAGAAAAATATTAAGTTGCAATCTTATACCGGTAATATCATACCAATTAAAGGTGTTTGTTTCTTAAACTGGTGGTATAAAAATAAAATGTTTATTTTAAAGTTTGCAATTGCAGACATGAACTGTCAAAGCGTGTTGGGTCGAGAGACTTGTTCGGAACTAGGCTTGGTACAGCGCGTTCATAATATTGATTTATCTGAGAATGCTGATTTATTTGACGGGTTAGGCTGTCTCCCGGGCGAGTACCACATTGTAGTCGATCGTCACGTAAAACCGGTTGTGAGCGCGACACGGAAAATTCCGCTGGGCTTGCGAGACAAATTACAGAATGAGTTAGACAGAATGATTAATCTAGGTGTGATTCGAAAAGTAACTAAACCTACCCCATGGGTCAATGCACTGGTTTTAGTAGCTAAGAAAAATGGTGATCTGCGTATTTGTCTTGATCCGCGTCCGTTGAACGTTGCAATACAGCGTGCTCATTTTCAGTTGCCGACAATAAGTGAACTTGCAACAAAATTACATGGAGCTAGAATTTTTTCAGTTTTTGATGCCAACTCCGGCTTTTGGGCTATAAAATTAGATAATGACAGTGCAGATCTCTGTACATTTGGAACGCCATTCGGGCGCTATCAATTTTTAAGATTACCATATGGTTTAAACTGTGCATCTGAAATTTTTCATGCGATGCAGGCCTGTGGCGGACGCTGGGCGCGCGGCGCCGGCGGCGGCGGAGCCCGACGTAGCGGTGAGCGCGGCGGCCGGCGGCGTGGAGCCAGTGCCGGTGGCTTGCGCCAGGCGAGTCGGCAACCCGCACCCCGCTCATTGCACTGTCAGCGCTGCAGCGGCTTGTGTGTAGATAGTTCATCGTGTCCGGCAATATCAGCCCAGTGTTACGTGTGTGAAAATTATGGTCATTTCGCTAGGTCGTGTAAAGTGAATAAAAAAGTAAAAAACATGCATGATATTGGTGTGTTCTATGAAACGTCGGAGGACGAAAACAGCTGTGAGTCATTTTATATTTCTATTTTATCTGATGTGTCTGGACAAAACGGTTCCTCTGAGGACTGGTATCAGACGCTCGAAGGCGAGTGCGGGAGAGAAAAGTTTAAATTAGACACCGGTGCGGACATTAACGTGATATCTTACGAGAAATATTTATCTTTAGGGTACGACCGTAAATTGATAAAAAATAAGAAAAATATTAAGTTGCAATCTTATACCGGTAATATCATACCAATTAAAGGTGTTTGTTTCTTAAACTGGTGGTATAAAAATAAAATGTTTATTTTAAAGTTTGCAATTGCAGACATGAACTGTCAAAGCGTGTTGGGTCGAGAGACTTGTTCGGAACTAGGCTTGGTACAGCGCGTTCATAATATTGATTTATCTGAGAATGCTGATTTATTTGACGGGTTAGGCTGTCTCCCGGGCGAGTACCACATTGTAGTCGATCGTCACGTAAAACCGGTTGTGAGCGCGACACGGAAAATTCCGCTGGGCTTGCGAGACAAATTACAGAATGAGTTAGACAGAATGATTAATCTAGGTGTGATTCGAAAAGTAACTAAACCTACCCCATGGGTCAATGCACTGGTTTTAGTAGCTAAGAAAAATGGTGATCTGCGTATTTGTCTTGATCCGCGTCCGTTGAACGTTGCAATACAGCGTGCTCATTTTCAGTTGCCGACAATAAGTGAACTTGCAACAAAATTACATGGAGCTAGAATTTTTTCAGTTTTTGATGCCAACTCCGGCTTTTGGGCTATAAAATTAGATAATGACAGTGCAGATCTCTGTACATTTGGAACGCCATTCGGGCGCTATCAATTTTTAAGATTACCATATGGTTTAAACTGTGCATCTGAAATTTTTCATGCAAAATTGAAGCAATTATTAGAAAATTTAGATGGTGTAGAATTGTTCGTAGATGATATAATTTGCTGGGGGCGCGATAAACAAGAACATGACCAACGGTTGAAAGCACTTCTAGACAGAGCCAGGGAAATAAATCTTAAATTCAATAAAAATAAATGTAAAATATCTGTAACTGAAGTAACATATTTAGGACATGTTTTTAATAGTAGCGGTATGAGGCCAGATTCAGATAAGATAAGAGCTATTAAGCATATGGCTCCTCCTACGGATAGAAAAGCACTCGAGAGATTTTTAGGCGTTATTAATTACTTATCAAAATTTATACCTAATTATTCCGATATTACTCATCCTTTAACCCAACTATTAAAGAAAGATATGATTTGGTGTTGGCAGTCGGGTCACCAAAAAGCTTATGATAGACTGAAAGAAATAATTAGTGCCACCCCCGTTCTAGCTTTGTATGACGTATCGCAGCCCGTAGTGGTGTCGGTGGACGCGAGCAGCGTGGCCGTCGGCGCAGTGCTGCTGCAGGCCGGCCGTCCCGTTGAGTACGCATCGCGCACGCTCACCGACACACAGGTACGGTACGCACAAATTGAAAAGGAAATGTTAGCAATCGTTTTCGCATGTGAAAAGTTTCATCAGTATATATACGGAAAAAATGAAGTCGTGGTAGAAAGTGACCATAAACCTTTAGAAAGTATCTATAAAAAACCATTAGACTCGATCCCAGCCCGCTTACAGCGAATGGTTTTGCGTTTGCAATGTTACGATTTAGTTATTAAGTACAAGCCGGGAAAGTTGATGAATATTCCAGATACATTGTCGCGCGCACCCCTTCCGGATCTGTGTGATGAAAAAATAAGCAAAAGTATACTATATCAAGTCAGCATGCTAGTGAATAACATTCCCATGTCTAATAAAAAACTATCTAAAATAAAAAAAGATACTGCAAAAGATTTAACTCTTATCAAGCTTTTAGAATATATACAAAAGGGTTGGCCTTCACACAAAAATAATATAAAAGATGAGTTGAGGTATTTTTGGTCAATAAGAAATAACTTATACAGTATTGATGGAGTTGTATTTAAAGACAAGCAAATTCTAATCCCTGCTTCCTTAAGAAGTGAAATGTTACAAATTATACATGAAGGTCATTTAGGGGTCGATCGATGTAAGAGACGTGCGCGCGAGGTGTTATTTTGGCCGGGCATAGGCACAGACATAGAAAATTATGTGAAAAGGTGTAAAACATGCCAAATATATCTAAATAAACCCTGCAAAGAACCAATGATACCTATTGTTATACCTTCTTTACCGTGGAATAAAGTTGGAACTGATATTTTTGAGTATGGGAAAAAGTATTATCTGTTAATTGTTGATTATTATTCTAGCTTTACAGAGATTGTAAATCTAAGAGATACGTCTAGTTATTCTGTCATAAAAGGCCTGAAAGAAAATTTTGCTAGGTATGGGATTCCGGAAACAGTCATAAGTGACAATGGCCCTCAGTTTTCAAGTCGTTATTTCAAAATGTTTGCTTCTGAGTGGGGGTTCGAACACGTAACCTCGTCTCCTAACTATCCTCAGTCAAATGGTAAAAGTGAACGAGCCGTACAAACTATAAAAAAGATTTTAAAAAAGTCAATAGACAGTAGTTCTGATTTTTATCTAAACTTATTAAGCTATAGAAATACACCTAGAGAGAATTTATGTTCACCTGCACAACTTTTAATGAGTCGAAGACTAAACTGTAAGTTACCTGTACATCCGGATCTCTTATGCAGGAAAAGTATTAATGATAAAGTACAACACAAACAAATGTTAGAGAAACAAGAAAAAACTAAAATTTACTATGATTTGCACTGTAAACCGTTACCAGAGTTAAATGTGGGCGATGACGTCATCATGTTAGAAAAACAAAACAAAATGAGAGGCAAAGTTGTGGCCAAAGCAAAAACGCCGCGATCCTATATAATAAAAAATAAAAAAGGTCTATTGTATCGCCGTAATCGCCGACATCTAACTCGATGTTACAACGATCCTAACGCACAGCAGCCGACACACAATCATTATGATCAATCGAATGAGCAGAGTTTAAAGTCTATAGATCCTACTGAAAATAGTGTGTACTATACGGATGATGAATACATACCCAGTGACGGAGATAATGAGGTGACAAAAGAGTACTCTCCGCCGTTAACACGCAGTAAAAAGAATAAATTAAATGCCACCTAATTAACTCACATTAGTGGAAACTAAAAAATGTTTTTATTACTGGGATGCATTGGTTTTTGTATACCTGCAATTAAGAACTAAAGTTCATAATTTATGTTTAAGTTTTGTTTTGTTTTATTTTGTAACCAACCGTGTATTGCATATGTATACAGTACCTATGACAATTGTTAGACTTTAAGGAGTTCTATCTTTAAGGGGAAGATGTAGTAGGTAGATCTGAAATGTATTATACGTGTACCCTCTTTATATGAATAGACAGTTGTCATCTAATATTTGAACGTGTTTCATTCATATTACAGTAAGAAAGTGTATGGTTTGCGTATATTTCATTTTAAAACAAAAATTTTCGACCTTGCATATGGTGTTACTTCAGTATGTTCTGATGAGCATCGATTTCATAATTTCTTATTTTCTATATTCAATGCCGGCGCACGCGACCCGTCTGATCGTAAGTGGTATCCACGCTCCCGGTTATCTTGGGTTCCGATGCATGTTCCTTCTCTTTCATCGGGACACAACCACGTGATTTTTACGGTCGAAACAGGAAGGACTGTAGTACTGCCCCAGTCAAGGTCTTAACCAAGAAATTCTACTGCTGCTATATCCACTACATCTCTTATGGAGATGAGAATGCGTCATAGGCCTGGCAAAAGAATTTTGCAATGGATATCTTTAAATCATCGTGGTAGAGTTTATAATGCTGACAACAGATGCCGTGAAGAAAGGTTTGTCGCAAAATATTGTTCTTCAAATACATTTTGACAATAAAAAGTAAGTACGTATCACAATAATAATAAAAACAATTCCGTCAAATGTGAATTTTATTTCGTAAAAGTACAACAGCAATATATATTGCTAATTTTGTTTTTTTTTGTTCATTATAGGTAGGAACAGTCTGGTAATTCGCCGGAGGCTGACGCGAGAATCGCTTGCGCGTTGCTGGCGCTCCGCATACTAGGGGGCGAAATCACTGCAGGCGAGCCAAATGTGAATATAAGCCTGCATCAATCTCCTCCTGTACCTACTAATCTAACTTCATTACCAATGTGTTGAGCGGTACCTCTTTGGCAGCTCTATTTGTTTGATGTAACAAATATTTTAAGGCACGTTGTTCATTTAGCATATATGAAGCATTACTAAACCAAACCGAATATAATTTGACAACGTAATCGCACTTAAAAGGGAAGCTTTCTCCAAAGACTTCTCTACTACACCACCATTTTAATTTATTATTCCAACCACGACTGAGCTCTGTCATAAAATGAATCCAGCGCAGTTGTGGGTCTAACAGTACTGAATGCCAGGACTATTGTTTAAGTTTTGTAGGTTAAAAAGGATAAATTTAAACATTAGGTCGTAGCAGAAAAGGATTGTAACTTCGGCATTTAATTTGATTCAATAGATACCAAAAGATAAAAACTCTTTTTGCTCTTTTGTTTAAGTATTAATTACATTACCTTAAGGTTATATTTTGCGACTATTTCTCTATTTGTATATTTCTTTTAACTTACTTCATACCCGATCCGCCTTATGGTAAGTGGCATCCACACTTTAATTTTTTGGCCGCCTAAGCAGCACCCTCCGCGGGGAGGAAGGTGGAAGATGCGTCACGCATACCTCCGCACCCGCGGGGTGATGTGGGACTCACCAGAGTGGCGATTGTTCGGTTGAAATAGGAAGGGCTGTAGACCCAGAAGAGATCTTAACGAAAGGTATACAATCCACTGAGAGGGATAGAGTTTACTTATACGATAGGACAACCATTCCATTAAAATAAAAGTAGGATAAAATGAAAAAACATAATATTCAACAATTAGGATATGTCTAGATCGATTATATTTCAATATAATATATAGGGGGAGTCATAGCAATATCAAATTCATTACATAATCCATTGTAGGCATCAGGGAGGCGGTATGAAGCCGCATGCATTAGTTCGAGCCCACGGCTTCTGGATCAAAGAAATAACTTGCGCGGTGGTCTGCAAGGGACCCTAACATTGAACATGCTTATTGATTGAAGACAGCTAGTTTATTTCGTTCCTGAGAGCTTTGCAAATGAAAGCATTTCTAGCATGCTGTTGATAAAAATATGCTGGCTATTCTTTCAAAACTTTGAAAGCCCTAACCAAAGATTTTACGAACCACTTAGGTTGACTTTTATCTATATGTATTACTATTATATAGCGAAAACTTGTGTCGTTTGTATGTAATCTAGAAGCTCGATGAGTATGTATCCTGAAGAAACACGGACTATTTCAAAAGTTACATGAAAGTTAATTTCAAAGTTTCATCAGTGGATTAAAATGAAATGAGATAGTAGATGAAAATTAAATAATCAACAAACACCAACTGTATGGCCCCAAAGTAAACAGAGCTTGTGTTATGGATGACCATAAAGCGAACTGGAGGGAACCCAGAATAAATACTTATATAAATATAAACAACCATGATCCGAGATCAAACATCGGGGTTTATCACAAAAACGAATGCTCCGACCAGAACTCGAACCTGGGACAACGTATGAGACAGGGTTACATCCCATTACGCAAATAAGCCTACGACGTTTGCTAAACCGTATTGCGCCCATTGGTCTAATTGCCTTGCTCAAATAGTACAAGATCGCACTCGGGCTAATGACGTTAAACGTACCTGAAACGTGATTGGCAGATCGTCCACGGTGACTGGTCCCTCGTTGTCCGCCATTTTGTTTATCACAGTGAATTTCTTTGGTCCGAATTCGGTTAGGGCATTATTTACCTGAAAAAGAAACAATGGACAGCATAAATCATAGTGGGTTTATTTTATGAATATGAATTTACCGTGTTTATTATAACGAATAGTATTGTCCACTGTAGGCCCCAGCTCGAATTGTCTTTGTTCCAGTAATAATAAAACTGGCCTTCCTTTCCTTTGACCAGAACACATGTTTATTATGGCGGTCAAAGTAGGAAGGACTCTACTGCTTTACCTTAAGATTATTTGTGTGTGTTGCCGCCTATACTTTTATTTTTTTATTTATTTATATATTTTCACAGAACCAACGGCACTTAAGCAAAATATTACAATGGTGATAAAAGACATGGGCTAGGTGTTTGTACACAATCTACAAAAATTTACAAATAAATGGTTATTATAGGAAAAATACTAATAATTTGATTTAATTAGTAGTTAGATGGTAAGAACATAAATAAGTCAACATTATTTGTGTTCTTTTTTGCGGGCAACATTGACAATGAGTCTTTTCTATGACGGAAGTTGTCAAGTGAAGTTAGTTCACTAAGCAGAGGGGACAGCCACCTCACTCACAGCACACTTCACTCACATTTTGTTTGATTGTTCGTTGCGCTTGTGTTCTTTCGTTCGGTTTCTTTTTAACTTTACAACTGTTAAATAAGCTAAAAATACACAAAACAATTCTATTCAAGTCTTTGGACTTAATGGCAACCAGCCATCGATACTACTTGATACACAAAACAAAAAGTTGTAAGTAAACCTTAGCTGTCAAAATGAAATTTATTTTTCCGCCATGATGTTTTTTGTTTGTGTTGCACACTAATAATGCACACTTTCATTTCTTTTAAATATACATACTGCCAATAATAGGTTCACAATTTTATAATTAAAAAATAATGAGCAGACTAATCATACAAAATTATTAAAGTTAACAATATTTATGAGGAAATGAAAACTAGTTTAGTTGTATATAAGATGAAACTTTAGTAAGAAATTTAGTGTGTGGATAAAATGCATGTATGTGTGAGTTTCTATGAGTGTGTGTATGAAATCATGAGAAATCAGAAATGTGTCGCAAATATAACATTGCAAGCCGGGAAGAGAAGTCTTAATTTTTGTATATTATTAAATCTGTTTAATATTTAAACTTTGATTAAAGTAAGATAGTGAAAAGTAAGTGAAGTTTTAAAAAAAAGCACGTGGGAAGTAGCTCTTGTACTACCACACATACACCAACTCAGTTGTATTGCTCCCCGACACAACACAGAAATATAATGCTAATGTTAAAATGTATATTATATTAAATCCCTACGACATATCGCTAAAATGTAATTTTGAATTAATAAATATAATAAAACTAAACAAAATGTAATGATGAATGTAATGTAAATCTGAAACTAGCAAGTAAAAATTGTCCTAATTTGAACGCCTTAACAGCAGATTTTCTACCTCCTCTATTTAACTGTTTAAAACCATATATTATGTATGCACTTGAAATAAATATATTTCATTTCATTTCATTTCGAGCTAATTTTTATACATAAATTTACCTTTTATTACCTGACTTTACCATAGTCATAAAGAATGTACCGATTGCCTGCAATTAGCGCTCAGCGTGTTTAGAGCCTCTTCTGATATGAAGTCATTTAAATTGAGTTTTTGCTTCAAACTTCTGTTTTGGACATAACTGATCTTGAATTAATTTTTATCGTTTAATTAACGGCTGACTTAACAGTAATCATAATAATAATAAATCCCCAGACAAACACAGCAACTGTACGGCCCCAAAGTAAGCAGAGCTTGTGTTATGGCTGACCATACAGCGAACTGGGGGGAACCCAGAATAAACATACACACACAAATATCAACAACCATGACCCGAGAACAAACATTTGTGTAGATCACACAAATGAATGCCCCGTCCGGGATTCGCAGATGGGACCTACGGCATATGGTGCAGAGTAGGCAGGCAGGCAACAGTGTGATGAGAACTCTAGTTTCTATGTTATGATCATCCTCTCATGTAACTGGTTAACTTCCACCCACTCCATCGATCAGCCACACGAGCACAGACCCTCTAATATTCTTTTGTTTTTTTTATTTTTATTTGTTCATGTCGAGGTTTTTCTTTTTATTTATTTATTTATTATATAATAGGACCACCAGTGAGTAATACATTAGGACTTACAACTAAATATTTTTATAGTAAAAAAGAGATAAATGTACACTCTATTTACAGCTGCCACATGCATGTTGCATCAATAGGAAACTGCGACAAAATTAAACTAAATTATTAAAGAATTTTTACTAATTGGATAATATAAATCATAGATTATGCAATAAAAGTGTTAAAGGTTATGGATGTTTAAATGTTTGATCAGAGCTTAAATAATTTGATTAGTTTAGTTGGGTGGGTGATTTTTAAGGTTGATTAATAAATTATGTCAATGATAAGTAATTAAAAAAAATTATAATGTCAAAAATTATTTAATTATACTTAATTAATTTAATTTAATTCGCTTCTCTGGTCAACTTCTGGATATTCTTTTTGTACGCAATCAAAGAATCATTACATAAATCAACATCCTGTCCAAGAGAATTATAGGTATGTGACAATCGGTAGATGGCGTTATGTCTTGTTTAGATCAATTTAATTTTAATTTTGTTGTATCAGTTTGATTCTGTGATGCTAGATGGTTTAACCACCATCACCCCTATAAAGGGAGGAAATAACCCATTACAACAGGACTAGACACATTTTCAATTGAATATTTGTAATTAAGAAAGTATAGTAATATATTTAAACCTTTAAAGCAACATTTTCTCATGCACCTAGTTAAATTTTCCACATACTTAGATAACAAAGATAAGTGTTGACCTTGTAGTTACGTATGATGGCAGTTGCTGTTTTAATACATTCTTTTTTATATGTTGTAAGACCACGGTAATTAAGAATTTAAGGTAATTAGATATTAGATTTACAAAACATTTTTGTAAACAGGCCTATTCTTCAGAAATAACCGCAAGTAAGTATTTATATTCGTCTTTATTGCACTTTTGTATTAAGGTTATGCATATGCATCCATAATTTGTAATTTAAACTAATATCTATAGGTAATTAATGCGTAAAATTGTAAGGTTTATACCCTCAAAATTATTCATGTAATAATTTTAACTTTAGAAACAGATACGCCTATTTATCAGGAGCCGACCTGGTGGTACGAGGCATCCAAACCCAAGGACCTCATTATTCGTAGGTATTTTATTTCAATTGAGTATTATTAGATATTTGTTGACACAAATTAAAAACCCAGACTGACAAGGCTCATGCAAATCTTTTGATTGGCTGAATCGATTTCCAGCCGAGCTAAAAGCTGTCAGCTTACGAACAAAAGCAAAACGCTTCAAATCGAACCAGCGCACCCCCTTCCCTAACCGAGCGTCGCTCCGATGAAGGCTGCACAGCATTCCCATGCCACAGCCGTGAAGGTGGTTTTTAGTGGGTAGGTGCCACTCTGGTGAGTCCCACATCACTCTGCAGACCGGCTGCGAAGGTATGCATGACGCATCTTCCACCTCCCTCCCCGCGGAGGGTACTGCTTAAGCGGCCAAAAAAAATCGAATACAGGAGATATGAAGCCATAGCAAACACACATATACATACATTAAAAAAAGGCCGCGTCTTTTTTGGGGTTTAAATACCACACAAACCATGAAAACTAGCCCCGATTTTTAGCAACGTTTTCCCGAGGCTACTTGACATTTACTTCTACGATTTACGAAGCAACCCCTCGTTTGTTAAGCTTGGGTGATTTCACGATCATTGTATTTTTTTTGTCTGTTTGTAAAAGCTTTTCGTACAAATTCGCTCGCTTACAAAGCTTACAAAGGAAAGTATCTTAGTTTTAGCTAAGCTCGAACATGAAAATATGTTTTATAAAAAATTATCGATATCTATAATTCAATGCTGTTATAGTTTAATAGAAAGTTTGTTGGTATATATCAGAATGATACACCTATAAAAATATCCAGGAGTAATGTGGAAGAATTATCCAGAAGCTATATTTTGTCCGGTCAAGACGAACGTCGGTCAAGTGGCGGAGTTAGTATTAGTCCCAGGTTCGAGTCTTGGCCCGGGCATTCATTTGGGTGTTAGCACAGATTTTGGTTCTTCGGTCATGATTGTTGATATTTATGTATGTATGTTTATTCTGGGTTCCCCCCCCAGTTCGCTGTATGGTCATTCATAACACAAGCTCTGCGTACTTTGGGTCCATACAGTTGGCGTTTGTCTTGGGGTTTAGTATTATTTTTCCTTGTGAGAAAGATGTATTATCCAGAAGTAATTTAGAAGACCTAGAATCTACAACTTGATTTATTTATCTTAAAATGACGGCCACACATAATAATTAAATGTATCAATAACTTTTATAATAAATAACTTACTCGGGTTAAACCGCACATCCCTACGGTTGGGTACGAGTGAATTCACGGTCAAAAATCTAGTTTTAGCACATAAATGCTAATGCAATAATAATAATTGTAAATGGAGGTTTTAAAATACGTAACTGTTGAAATAAAAGACAATGAAATATTGTTATCTGTAAGTATACATTTTTGTTCGCGGAAATCCCAGTTCAGTAATGACCATGAATTTTTTTTGTAATCTTTTAAAAGTGTTTGTGAAATATGTACCTATAAAATCAATTTACTCTTCTACTTTTTATTTTCTCTCACCCCATTTATTTTTGAACGTTGATACATGCTTGGTCCTGTTGATTTTATATAACGCATAACTCTCCCTCCAGTTCGGAAATACCTTCGTGAAGAAGAATTAACAAGGAATTTAGGGGTGTCACTTTTTCTGTATCTGTTAGCTGGGCAAAGAGGTTGAAATGTATTTTTACGGATATTTTTTTACTATTTTCAAAGTATACATATTACGTATACATGATTATTCTCTTGGTGTTTGTTTATTAGTAGTGATTGGAATTATAATATCGGCTAATGATGCGTTGCTGACCTGAGGCTTTAGTTGAAATTGCTTTTGTTCCATTAGCACCCAATGTTCCTTTCCTTTAACTGGAACTGTGTTCATATGCGAGTAGAAGTATTCGTTAAATCATAAATTGTCTATTCGTGTTTAGTTAGGTAGGTCTCTAGATATAAAAATAAGACAAAATGTAACCAAAACACTTCGCATCAACAGAAATTGGCTTCAGTATATTACATCCCCTGAACAGAACTTTTTGCTTGTCAAAAAATTATTTTATGGCACAAATCAAAAACCCAATTTATGCACGAGTGACGGCGGAAGCTCACATAACCTAAAAAATTGCATCAAAATTTTATTGTAAATTCGGTTGGGAATTAAATGCCACACACATACACAGGTTAAACTCATAACACCCCTCTTCTTGCGTCGGCGACTACAAAAATAGATCAAGTTTCGCGAGTGAATATGGGAGCAGAAAGTTGATTTAGTAAAAGAGTTATTGAATTCCAACTCATCATGATGACATAAAAAGCCACAAATAATCTTTTCAACTAAAATCGTGACTTTACAGAATAATCCATTGTTTGTCTTATTATCTATCGCTGGCGGGGCTACACAAATAATTTAGAAAGCGCGATTTACGATGTTCATTTCCTCATAGTGGTCGATGAGACGTTTTATTAAATTTTGATATTCATCATAGAAGGCAAACGAGTTCGCAATCCATCTGCGGGAAGCTGTCATCTTCATCTCTGGACAGCATTAGTGGTAGAGGTTTTGAGTGGTAATAAGAATAATTTTGTATATAAATAAAGAGACATTGTTTTATTTTGAATTTATTTTGAAAAATGATACCCGTGAAGTTTCCTGCCAGTTCAATAAGAATAAGTAACATGTTGTCTATCTAAACTTTAAAAGATTTTAAAATTATTTTACGATTATAAAAACGTACATTATCCGGGAGAAACATTGGTTATATTTTATCAGAAATTCCCGCGGGATCGGGAGAGAGGTCCGCCTCGCCCAACTCACGGGTGGTTTCAGACAACGTATAGTCCACGACTACTGCAGGTTGGCAGACTTGACCTTTGAAAAAGTTTCTTATGTTGGTTTCTACAAGAAGTTTTTTTTCACGGTTAGGGCAATTAATTTATTTTATTTTACTTTATTCAGGAAACAGACAGTCATTATATGTACTTAAAATTACAACATATGATTTATACAGAGACCAGTGAAGTTTCCATACTAAAAATTATACACTTTAACGAGATACACGGTTACACAGTACATACAAAATAAATATAAAATTAAATAACTATCCAGTAAAATGCAAAGAGAGTTTCCATTTCAATTTTGGGAGAGAGATATGAAAGATATCAATATTATTATAAATCTTATTAAAATGGGTACAACGTCTGTTGATGAAAGAGTTAGCGGCATAATTAGTACGGGAAAGAGACGAGAGAAAAGAGGGTTTATGACGGGCATTTATTCAAGGACAGGCAAAATTAATGTTACTTAGTAAGTATGGAGACTCAATTATATTATTTATAATTTTAAACAGAAACATTATATCTCGTATAGACTGTCTTTCAGAGAGTGAGCGAAGTGAAATTCCTTTATATTTTAATTCGTAAAAATTTGCCTTGAATTTTAGAAATTTATTAAATTTATTTTGAATTCTTTCTATCTTTTTTATGTATATTTTATGTTGCGGATTCCACACTACAGTTGCGTATTCTAATATAGATCTTACGAAGGCATTATATAGCAAAATCAACGTTTGAACTTGTTTAAACTCTTTACCGACTCTCAGTATGAAACCCAACATTTTGAAGGCTTTTTCGGTCATATAATAGATGTGAGTATCAAAAACTTGTTTGCTATCCAAATACACCCCCAGGTCTCTCACCAAAGAAACTCTTGTAATTCTTTCACCTTTTAAATGATATTTGTAGAGAAAGGTACTTTTTTTCGCGAGTAAGAAATAACACTACATTTTTTAATGTTAAGGTGTAAAAGATTTTGATCACAGTACCTACATAATAGATCCAAATCACTTTGTAAATCTAAGCAATCGTTTGGAGATTTAATGATTTTAAATATTTTATTGTCGTCAGCGTAAAGCAGAAACTGTGAATTTTTGAAGACTGAAGCAATGTCATTTATGTTAATGTTAAATAAAAGAGGTCTCTGTGGAACACCGGATGGTACAGGTCTAAAAGTCGAACAAAAGCCCTTTATAGTGACAGCCTGGCTGCGGTCACGCAAATATGACTAAAACCATCGCAGGTGGTCTCCGTGTATACCGACTTCAAACAATTTATGAATTAATATTCCATGCGAAATTTTATCAAATGCTTTAGAATAGTCAGTATACACGGCATCAACCTGGAAGCCATCACTCATTGTTCTACTCACAAATTCAACAAATTCGCATAGATTACTTTCAGTTGATTTCTTGTCCAGGAAACCATGTTGCTGCTGAATTTTGTCATATATAATTAACTCGAAAAGTTTCGGAATACAACATAGTTTAGATATCGGGCGGTAATTTGAGATGTCATGCTTATCGCCGCCCTTGAACACCTGTGCTCAAAGATTTATTAAACAGGATATTTAATGGTGTAATAAGACCCTCAGAACATCGACGCAACAATACGGGCGGAATACCGTCAGGGCCAGCTTTTTCAGTGTTCAATTTACTTAGATATTTCTGAAGTGTTTTTTTAGGAACCTTAATAGTATTTTGGAGAATTTTCGGTGGATTTCGCCCAGTCTAAAGGCAAAAATCACTTGGAGGTTGTTGGGTCGCGGAGTCTGCATCAAGTAACCTGACTGTACTGTGCCTTTGAGGACGAAAATGAGGACGAGCATTGAACACGCGTAGCACAGAGACATTTTATGCGTTAACTCTCGTTTAAAGCTAAATGTATATGTAAAAACCATATTAATTTCGAAAATTAATCATAGCTTTTTTTTGGGCATTCCCAGTAATTGCATTCCCAGCATTCCTTGATAAATAAAATAAAAATAATTTCGCTATTCGAGAACAAGGAAAGAAAAATAAACGATTTTTACAAAATTTATAGTCTGGATACAAAAATTACGTATTATTTTAATAAACAGAAGAACAATAATTAAGGTGTTTGATTCTCTTAAGTAAAATACGTTTGAACCAAACATTTATTTGCACTGAAACCATTTTACTACCAAATTTTATACAAACACAAAAACACATGTTATACGTCACGCACCTGTCTAGCCAACGGCTCGTGCGTCTGTCGGATCGCTACTCCGGAACCGATGCATCGAGGGGCAGTGTGTTTAGGGGGAACAGGTGTTTTGATAAGACAGTAGGTGTGAATACGGTTCTCTGTTACAATTGTTAGTCCATTTTATTTTAAATACTGTATCTTTAAAAAAAACTATATTCAGCTATACAAATTTTATCTTTATAGGAGTCTATTTGTATAGGAGATATAATGCCACAGACTAACACACAGAAACATGCGTTAAACTTATAACACCCGTGTTTTTGCGTCGTAGATTAAAAATAATGTAACACAAAAATAATTAGTTAAATTTTCTTAAGCGTGTATTCCATGTTGATTGTTGTTGTACATATTACCTACTTGAAGAATTTACTCATAGGTGATAAGGCTCCGTTGTCTTAAGTGTTGTATGTAGGTACAACCTTGTTTTTATTTCACTTTGTATAATGTCGTAGGCGGATGGTTGAATTAGCCAGTTATATACAGCTAGTCGTAATGTAATGTAAAATAGTTTATTTGAAAGCATGGGTATGCGATTTCTTGGTTATTTTCTTGCAAAGGAGACGTTTCAATATTTATGGGGCGCTGGGCTAGGTTTTGTACGGTAGTTTCCAAGATTTTATAAAATAAATACAACTGTTACAGATTTTTTAAATGCCCATATTTGATGATTTTGTTTAGTTTTGTTAGGAAGACATTTTCTGATTCGTAAAACAGCTTCATTACATATTGAAAACAAGGCGTCATCTGTCATGTTGATTTTTTTTATAGATATAAATATTCTAACAAGTTTTGAGGTTAATTGTGCTGTAACTTTAATCTAAAAATCTTCATTTATAATACACTTATACATTTTGCTATTTTTAACGTATTTTCGATCGTTTCAAAATATTAAACATTAAGGGTGGTAAAAAATATTATTATGACGTGATCAAAGAGAGATTTAATGATTTTCTACACTTAAAGTCCTTATTATAAAGTTTCTTCTTTAACAACACATAACTCAGGAATCATGTCGAATAATGTCGCACTGGTAAAGATTTCACGATTGTTATTGTTTCACCTTTTTTTACGTTTTAATAACGTGTACAGCCTCCTCTCACTCTGATGACTACCTCCATTCGATTAGGCATGCATTCAATGACATTTCGAATGACAACTTGTGTGATGGTCCCCAAAGCGTCTATCGCAGCATTGCGGAGCTCGGTAAGGGTTTGTGGTGGGCTAGGACTGGACTTAATTTTCCTTTCAGCGTGTCCCAGATGTGTTCTTTTGGATTTAAATCTGGGCTGCGAGCTGGCCATCGCAATCTTTAAATGCCCACGGTATCAAGATACTCTTCAACACATCTGGCGACGCGGGGCCGTGCATTGTCATGCATTAACAAAAAATCCTCGAACCCTACAAACCCAGAATAGGGGACAACATGATCCTGGAGGATATATTCGATGTAGCGATCTGCGTTTAGCCTGTTTTCAATGATCACCAACTCTGTACGTGCTTCCAAACTTATACCTGCCCATACCATTATTGAGCCACCACGAAAACTAACAGTTTGAATAACGGTAATGGGCAAATACCGTTCCCCTCGCCTTCTGTACACTCTGTCACGCCGCATAGCCGCATAGCCTTACGAGCTCCAGGCTCTCATCTGTGAAGAGTACCTTTGCCCACTGCTCGTGTGTCCAGCTCACATGGTCTCGAGCGAATTGAAGTCGAGCTACTCGATTCTGTCTGGTCCCCGTGCTGGTCTGCAAGCTTTTAAATTTGCTTCCATCATACGTCTCCTAATTGTTCTCTCGCTCACAATTACACCACCCACCATTTAGAGACGCTGACGTATTTCAACAGCGGTCCGATGACGGTTCCTGAATATCTCCAAACGGATAAAGTGGTCATCCCGTTCTGTAGTGCATCGTTGACCTCCACTGCCTGGTCTACTCGAGTAGCTCTCCGTTTCCCGGTATCGTTTCAAGGCATACTGCATAGAAGAACGCGGTACATGAAGCACAACAGCCACCTCACGTTGGGCTAACCACTGCCCGATAAGAACTACTGCTTGTGCAACTTGCTCTGGTGTTAGTGGCATTTTAAATTGTTAAAAATCACGTTGAACGTCTAGTCAAAATCACGAATCTTCAAAAACTGATAATTCGACAGCTTAAATATTGAAAAAACAAAAATCTAAAATTTCATGTAAGTCGGTTCTTCTTTTTGACTAAATTCCAAAAAAAGGAACATAATGAATTGCTCTTTTTAACTAAGAGTTATAATTTATTAACCTACCCTCAAAAATAACTTTTGTAAAAAACACTGAGAATCGTTGTGATCGCGATGTGAGAGCTTGGCCAAGATTCCGTGCCGCTGAGTGTATATTTAATGATGTAATAAAAACACAATAAATTTGTAACCTCGGTATTGTACAAGGTTAATATATAACAGTATTTTTTTGTTTTCTGTCCTTATATTCTATATTTCTTTTTTTAATATTCTTGTTTATGAGTTAAATATAGAAATTTGCATTATTTATTTGAAGCCACAAAAAGTTTTGTCACTGGTCTCCAGACTGCTTACTTTATAACCATTGGTGTAATTGGGGATTCATTATTATAACATGGCTATATATTCATGTGGCTGGATCCCGCTTCGACTCGTGAACGCGTGCCGTTTGAGGGTATTCGTCGTTTGGATACTTGAAAAAAAATATATACCTGCGAAGTTTCTTGCCGGTTCTTCTTCACGAAGGTTTTTCCGAACTGGTGGTAGAGTCACGCTTTATTTGACGTCAATAAGAACAAGTACTTGTCAATGTTGAGAAATAAATATTTCATTTCATTATTATTCGGTAATAAAAATCTACTTAGAGGCTTCTTGTGTTACCATTTGTGTGTCTGAGTGGGATTCACTTCGCAAATGATTTAAGTCCAGTGTGGTTCCCTGCTAGAAGAGTTCCTTTGTGAAGACCTCGTCTGGGGTGGCGCTACAGTCCTTCCTACACTGACCGCCGTAATAACACGTCACGTGGTTGTGTTCCGCTCAAAGGGAAGAAACAGCCAGTGCAACTACTGGAACAAAGGCAATTTCATCTGAAGTCTACGGTCGGCGAATAATTTTAAGCCGAGGTAATGAATAGGCACAATCACTAATAATAAACAAAACACCTACAACGTATTATGTCCTTTGCCGGCCACTAACAGACTCAAACAAAAAAAAACAGTTTTGGTACTGATGTAAACATCGACACTAAAGATACATTAGAGACGCTGTAATTTGACATCTAATAGTGAGTTACATCACTCGATAAAACTGAAGATATATATAAATATCTTCGTCTCTTGTAAAATGTGTTTATATCAGACAAAGTCCATATTGTGTTAGTAAGTACAGAATCTTAGTGCTTATGTTAGCAAAATAAAATAAATAAAACAAAAGCTTCATTTAGAAATCTACCCTGGATGCTTGGTGCGCCGGGTGAGTGAGCAAAAACCTAATCCACATTAATTGAAGAATATTATGTAAAAGCACACTATATACAAAGACTCAAACAATAGGTTGTAAAAGACAAGGACACTGACTCAATTCCCGATCGAGCAGATTTCAGTTTTTTAAATTAATTATGGAGATAAAAATCTTAAAGTTTCAGCTTCTGCGCAGTTTTACTCTCATAACTGCTGATCCAGTAGGTGAATCGAGTTACGAGATGTTTGTAAATAGAGAATAAAAATAAAATGGTCCCTACTTAGAGGGAAAACATGCATAATTCAGCTAAAAAAAACAACGCTTCAAAACCGGTTCATCTGTGTAGGAGATCCGATGCCACGGACATATACACACACATACATACATACACACGTTTAACTTATAACACCCAATGACATATTACATATAGACAGGTTATCCGCTCTTAAAAATGGCAACGCAAATGCAAGGCATTTGCCGGCTATTTGACTCAGTCCTGTGCAACCCAGTGTCACGGCTAAACTTCAAACAAAACTTATTCCCTATTCTGTGTTTTTAATACCGCCTTACACTGTTACTGTTAAAGGTAGAATAAACGTTTCTTTTCATGCGTAAGTACTATTTTTTTATAACTATCTTATTTATTATTTTATTATGCTATTTAAAATGACGTTTTAAAATTGATATGGCTATTCGTTTCATCAAACTCGAAGAGCGCGATGTAATATGATTTTGTATGTAGGAGTAAAAGTGACAACGCTATAGAGTTTCGACAATTTACGTACTACGTCACGTACGCTCGCGACCAATTAGTGCAAAGCAACGTCACGAATTACTAGGTATCTCTTTCTTACAACAAGTGAACCGTATTATTCTTTCCTTCTCCACAAATTATATTACTCTATATATCTATAGTTACGTTGACGCCGTTTTTTTGTGCGGTAATTTTTGGGTATGACTTGTCTATACGTAATATTACTCATTGATAACACCCGTATTTTTGGGTAGGAGGTTAAAAATATATGTTGCTCCTGCATCTTTCTAAATGTGAAAGAATTGCTGAAACACGTTCAGTAGTTTCGGAGTTTATCGATTATAAACAAACAAACAAGTATTTTCGCTGTATAATAGTAATAATAATAAAAATCATTTTTTATTATATTTCAAAAGATCCATCTTATGATAAATAGCATCAGTGACATCATTTGTCGTTCATATAATAATAATAAATAAATCACAGCTTGTGTTATGGATGACCATACCGCGAACTGGGGGGAACTTAGAATAAACATACATATATAAATATCAACAACCTTGACCCAAGAAGAAACATTTATGTTCATCACACAAATGAATGCCCGGCCAGTACTCGAACCTGGCACCTCCAGCGTATGAGGCAGGGCTACAAACCACGACGCCTCTCGGTCGTCAAATGTGATTATTGTATCGACTAATGATGCGTTGCAGGCCGTAGGTTTAGCTGGAACAGCCTTGTTCCTTCCCTGTATCGTTCCTGCCACGTAAACCTGCCTATTATGGCTGTTAAACCAGTCCGTGACCCCCCCTCCCCCAGAAGAGAAAGGAAACTTCACTGCCACTGAGTTATATTTATTACAAATGTACTTATTTCATGAATAAGTGTATCATAGCTAGTATGAGTAATTACAGGCTTCTCTTGGATGTATTATATAAAAAAATTAAGCCAAGTGACGGCGAAGTGGAAAAAGAATCATATTTTAATGTTGTACACCGAAACTTGCGTACAAAAGGAAAGAAAAATATATATAGAATATAAAATGTATGTATGCTTATAAATTTAAGAATAAAAACATATTCGAATAAAATATAAAAATTAAAATGTATTGTTACAAAGGCACTGTATCAGCGTAATCAGGGTTTTGTATTTTATCAGTCATTTTATCTTCACGATAAAGTGATACAGACAATGATGTTGTGCACGAGATATATGAAATTATGTGAAACGATATGATTATGTCAACAAGCTGGAGATTTGGCAACTTGAAAATTCCGTCTGCCATAGTAAATTTCCCGTTAAATTCCTGTTCCCATGGAAATCCCCGAGATTTTTAATATTATTATACTCTATGTCACTCTAATGATTGAGACGGATCCAATGATACCTCATAGGAATGTTGAAATCTGTCCAACAGTTTACACTGTAGAAGGTGCCAAAGAAATAAACATATAAATATTAATTTCTTAACATTGACAATTACTTGTTCTTATTGACGTCAAATAAAACATGACTCTACCACCAGTTCGAAAAACTTTCGTGAAGAAGAACTGGCAAGAAACTTCACGGGTATATTTTATTCAAAATAAATGTACAGTGTGTCCTTATGAGTATACAAAATTATTCTTATCTGCATCTGTTAGCTCGGCAAGTGGCCCTCCCCCAAGTATCCAAACGACGAACACCCTCAAACGGCACCCGTTCACGAGTTAACGCGGGACCCAGCCATCGCCCTTCTCAACCATATTAGAGGGAAGTGATCCTTTTGGCAAAGTCAGTTAAGAATGGTCTTAACGATTACATTTTCGGGAAATCGCCTTGTGCTTTTATTATTTTAATATTTGCGTTCCACTACAGGAAATATCGCATTTTCAACCATCGAAGCAAAAAGAGGGTGTTTAACTTGTGTATCTCTGTGTGTAACTTTTAGACTAATATATCATTTTGATGCAATCTCTTCACGGTTTAGCAATTCAAAAGATTTGCTAGCTTTTTGCAGTCAGTCTGGAGTTTTTTCTGTCTTGTGTTTTGGTAAACAGGTAAATGATTTGAATTTAAGTAAGAAAAGCAAGTTTTATATCTTACATCGGCCGAGTAGCGTTTGTGTTAATAACTCTGCCTCAAACGCCGGAGATCCCAGGTTCGAGCCTAGTCGGGGCATTCATTTGTGAAATGAACATAGATGTGGGTTCCCCCCAGTTCGCTGTGTGGTCACCCATAACACAAGCAAGCTCATCTTACTTGGGCCCATGCAGTTGGTGTTATTGTCTGGGGATTTATGTATGATTTATTTATCAGATTGAGATAAAACTTGAAATACCACGTTTATTCGGATTTTATATATAACGAACCCCGATGTTACATAGCCCTTTTATTTAAAACTTGTAAACAGGGCCTAGGAACGTTTAAAATATCAAAGTGAAATATGTTGACTAATCTTTTTTCAAGTGCGACCCAACGGAAACCTTGTTATAGAAAAAATAAAGTGTTTAAACCTGAAATACGATTCAGCAATAGGTTTCACAAACCCCACTTTTCTTAAGTTCAATTATAGAATCAAATGAAGGACATACAAAAAGCAAAAAAATATCCTCGAACATTCTAAGAAAGAAGTCGGAAATAAATAACTTAAGTGAAAAATTTAATTAAATGAAACTACTGAAGATTAATTACCAACTGTTCTTACACTCATACGAAAAATCATGTTATTACCAATGAAGATCTATTCCTAGAGATCATAGAGGATACATTCTAATTAAATTAGAAGCATATTTACTTACGTCAAAAACATCAACAATCCATTTTTAGTTTCGTCACACAACACAAAGCATAAATAATTTTAATAAAAAACACTTTAGTGTCAACAACACAAATCTTAAAAATCACGAAAAAAGTTTGACAGAATATCAAAATGGCGTCCACGACACGTCTACTTCGGTAGCGCGCGCAATACGGAATACGAATTTGAAGTTTTCAAAATCATTCCATATCAACACTAATCAACGTTGAACTCTGCGTCTCTATACGAAAGAACATCATTTCATATCGATTGTTATTGAAGTAAGAATCGCGGGAGCTCAACGTTTATTAGACATTCACATTTCACTGCCTTTTTAGTGTTGCGTTTGGTGTAGTTTTAATTGCGTTTGTTATAAGAGCTTATTTACGAAACGTTTGTGGTTGTTTTAATGTGGTTTTGAAGTTACGCGTATAGGTAGAAGTTGTGATAAGATATACAGTATGTTATGTATTTGTATGTCTTTACGTAAAGATTTGTTTTTATGCAACATTTGTTTAAAGTTTGTTTGTATTAAACTAGTCAGCCCCATGAAACTTATACTAAATCTATTACACTAAAGTTATTTTTAAGCTTAAGCCATTTTTTTGCGTTACGAAAATATCATTTAGTTAATTTTTTTTAAGGCTTAGGTCTAAAATATATTATTTAAAGCCCAGTCCTTTCAAGGAAGTATCCCAGCAAAGTTATTATTCTTAATAATTACTTTTCACCAATATAACAAAAAAAGAATGTGTTGCATTCAAAGTTTTGAAAAGTCGTTAAATATATAAACTCATATTTAAGCACACCCCGTGTAATCCAAATCCACCTGTAAATGTGTGCGTGCACCTGTTGACACGAGTGTGCACGTGTGCGTGCATTGCATGTATGTTCGCAGGAGGTGACGCGTGACGGAGGGTACGGTGCTCTACTTAGTATAACGTAGGTATTAAAACCTTAGTGGTAAATTGTTAGAACCCCTGGCAAATAGTGCATATTAAAATTTATTATGGCCTTTATATGGCAATGCAATAGTTAAATGTGAAATATGTATTGTGTAGAAGTTATGTACAATTCTTTAAACTCATAAAAAATATATTTGTAAGTGCACTAATTTGTAACTTTATGAAACAGTAAAAACATTTTAATTTTATTATTTTTATTCTATTGGAGAGCGACACAGTTGAGTTTGTGTAAAGAAATGTCCGCGTACTGGAACCAGACATATTTCAGGTACATAAAACCTATCTTCCGCCATTTTACTTTAATGAAAGCTTTGTATCCACGGGATCAGAATATTGATCATGTAGTTTTCAAATGTATATAAGGAATTTAAGCTGGGTTAGGTTGCAACTAAACTTCGCTTCACTTCGCTAAACTATAGCGATAACAAAGAAAAAAAACATTACCCTTCGGCTAACGGATTATCGTTGCGTATAGCACGAAGCGGCCTCCGCTTCACTTGTAGTTGTTAGTATCCAAACACGCTACGAATGTGTGCGTGACCGAGCGGATCCAACAATTCTTGCACTCACGCACACACAGGTATGTGTGGTAGGTAGGTACCGGCTTGTTTGTACACGTGGTAATTTGATTATTTCATGTAAAGCGAACGTCGTTTCCTAAGATAACAGTACTATAACGCTTTGAAGGTGCTAAGTTTTTGCACGGTACAACACGATGCACCGTCACTTTTGATTCTACTACCTTTTTAAATTCATAAAATATTTTTTTTTTACTAAATCACAAATAAAATTCCACGAGAAACAGTTTTCCTTAAAATAAACTTCAAGTAGAGCATCTCACCCTACCGTCCACAAAAAATCTTGAACCACCGACATCCGTGCGCTACGGTCTGGAAGACTCTATGGTTCAGTGGTCACAAGGTAAGGGATGCGGGTTCGACGCTCGGCGGGTGCATCAGTTTGTAGTGGAGCTGTAGAAGGATAGTGAAACCACCTGTTTAAAAAACTCAGGACGATATGGTTCAGTGGTCGCCATAGGGGTGCGGGTTCCATGCTCGATAGGAGCGTCAGCTTATAGTGGACGAGCGGTTTAATAAGGTTTGTCTTTGCATCTTTACGATTGGAAAGACGGGGGGGGTGGGATTTCTTATGTTTGGTAGAGTGTCCACGGACATGGTGAGTCCAAAATGAACAGCAGCCTAAAATAATTACAGTACCGGTTTTTTTCCAAATGGACAGTTTATTTAGCCTTTTAAATTTCACCGGACTAGCCTAGCGCTGAGGCCGGTACTTAAACTACTCCTACATACGACACGCCTAAGGGCACCCGCTAAACCTTACATTTACTTAGTTATTTGGAAACTAAAAAAAATAGCTAACAAGGCATGCACATAACGTTTTAATTTAATTTAGAATAGGAGTTCTTAAACTTATGGCTCCGCGTACCTTGTTAAAGTATTTCATATGACAGCAAACCTAACTTATCCCTTTAAAAAAATAATAAACTTGGCAGTTGAAGAAGGTGTAACAATGAAAGGTAACAAATACAGTATCAAAAATAAATCGGTTTTTGAGTTAATGTGATGGGTGGGCTAGTTTTTTTGCGCAAATTGAGTCGATTTAAACCTTAAGTTGTCTAGCCACCATTATGTAAATCTTGTCGAGAACTCCCTACCGTCGAATGGCGAACCCCTAGGAGTTCACGTACCCCAGTTTGCGAAACTTTGCTTTAGAACACTTTTATTTACGAGAAAGAAGTGTTACAATGATCCAATTGGTTTCCATGCAGATTTCATGTGTTTTTACTATATATGTACTATGTATATGTACCTACCTACATAATAAATAAGTAAATAATTAATCTATTTCTATCAATACAGACCAAGATGACGCGCATCCTTATAAAAAACAATAGCAATGCTGCCCAAGAACAGAATAGCTATCACCGAAGTAAAGCGTTACAACGTAATACCCTGCCGTGTCCATATAATGTATTATTGTTTAAATTATTTATTTGATACGTTTGTTATATTCAAGATTTGTAACAAACTTTTATGATTAAAATATTTTTCAAACCAGGACCTAGGCAACTGAAATTATTTACTTTCCTGTAATTAAGTGATATAGTGTTGACAGCCGAGTGGTGTAGTAGGTATTAGTCCTGCCTCATACCCGGGGTCCCAGGTTCGAGTCCTGGTCATGGTTGTTTATATTTATGTATGCATGTTTATTCTGGGTTCCATCCTGATCCAAGAACAACATTAGTGGTGGGGTTGGAATGATTATCTTGTTCATTGACTTATCGATTGACGACGCGTAGCTGAACATAGGCTTAAGTTGGAATTGCCTTTGTTCCAGTAATTGCACTGGCCTTCCCTATAACCGGAACACAAGCACGTAAACGTGGTTATTAAGGGGTCAAATAGTAGTACTACCCAGGCGAAGTTTTAACAAAAGAAATTCTATTACCCCTAACTATTTAATAATGGAAAATTATAAGTTAAGCCACAAATTCTTTATTGGCCACGTGATCAAACTTCTAATTTTATAACTAAACCACGGGAAAATGAAATAGGCTCTAATACACTGATTCGTATTTTTTGCATCGTCTACTAAATTTTCTATAAAAAGCGTAGTAGTTAAATTTGGGTTAGGTTAATGTTAGGCTGCATTTATCGCATGCGCGAGCCGAGCGAGCGAAGCGAGCGTCCTGCGTAGCACCCAGCGAAGCACCATAATCGCAAATCGAATCGTGGCTGAGTTATTAATTTAAATGGCAATATAGATTTTATGTGGCGTTATAATGATATTAAAAAGAAGTCCGTTTAATTATCACCCTTTAAGAATTACTACAGGTACGTCGGTAGCTTATAACTATGAAAATACTGAAACTCCCTGATTCCGCAGTTATGCAAATATAATTTATTTAAAGAAGAAATATCTTGATAAATATTATTTCTGAAATTAAACAATACCTTATAATAAAGTATCTGTAAAGTCTGCTAGCCCGTCGAAGCGAAGCCGGGTGTAAACTACCCTGCACCAACCCCTCCAGCGGGGTTGTTAAGGGGTCGTGGTGATCAATAGATCAATAATCAATCATGATATCAATCACATATATCAACAGATATAAAGTCCAAAATTAGTCTAAGGGTTAAAGCCACAAAGTGGGGAAAAGAAAAAACATAATTACTTTATAATAAATACAAGCGCAAATTAAACCTTATACGGTGAGATATAAATGCATGCAGCAAAGGTCAACAAGAAGGGCGAGAGTGCTGTTCCAGGGGAACGTTTCAATTATCCAATGACATCTGTAGTTAATAGTACCACTTACCATATGGATAAAGTAAAAATATTTATATTTATTTATTTATTTGTTTAAAGGTTTTTAGCAATAGTTTATGATAGGATATGGAAATCAAATGCTAATATAACATAGGTTCACTTTATTCGTCGTAACCGTAAGGCGGTCAGCGAGCGACTGGCCGCTGTCCGCCGCATTACAATACAATTGTCAACCTACGCAACCCCCACATACACCCCCTTCTAAAAAAAAAAATCACAAACATATTCTAAAAACAACATAAACTGCATACATTTTACAAATTGTCATTCAAAATGCCTCAAGAACTTACAAAGAGAAATTCTAAACTATATCTCTCAGGTTATATAAATGCAAACTTTTGTTTAGAAACTAGCAAACTGTATATAAATATAAATGTTGTAATAATTCACACGTTTGTACGTGTTGCGCCGGATACATATTTTCCGTATTTACATAAAAAACAGCACCAACTAATAAAAAGTCTAGTATATGTTGTATATAAATTTTCACTGTTCTTTGATTGCTTATTTCTTGAAATTAAATTGCACTGTTTTAGATTAATTGTCGGGGTCACCACTTTAGCAATAGTTTATGATAGGATATGGAAATCAAATGCTAATATAAAATAGGTTCACTTTATTCGTCGTAACCGTAAGGCGGTCAGCGAGCGACTGGCCGCTGTCCGCCGCATTACAGTACAATTGTCAACCTACGCAACCCCCACAGTTTGTTAAAATTATTTGAAAAAATTATTTTACAAAATTATTATAATTAAAAATAATTTTACAAAATAATTTCAATTTTTCAATTTAAATTTCAATTTTTTGTAAATAATTTCGATTTTCAATATTTACTTAATTTTTTATATTTTAATTTATTATCTAACCGACATAAAATATTTTTTTAGAACTATAACAATAACTATAAATATTTTTTTATAACTTTAATCATTGTGCACTTGTTGTTTTTATTTTTAAATTTCTATTGACATTTTGTATTTGATTTCACTGTATTATTAATTGATATATATTTTTTTCTTACCCAAATCAATCAAATCAAATCATTTATTCATAATCACAGAAAGATTTTACAGGTGGTGAGACGTTATTATTTGTACAGCCATGATTCGCCTTAATGGCATATGAATTATAATAGTTATAAACAATTAAATGTATTACAATTTCATTAATGAATAAGAATAACAATAATAATAATATTAAAAATTAGGAATAAAAGACAATAACGATAATAACAATTAATGTATAAATTATGTCAAAAAATGAGATCATTAATGTCAAATAAATAGGCAAATTAATTACATAACAGTCAACTTATTATGAATTTCAAATGTAATACAATGTCATTATTTAGAATGAAAAGAGAATAAAAATTTAATATCAATTTTAATTATGGGTCATGTCAAGAAAACCACTGAGCTCAGATTTAAACTGTGTCTTGTCTGGTGTTGCCCGAATAGCTCGCGGTAGTTTATAATAGAATAGGGGCCATGCTTTTAATGCTAATCCTTTGAAGAAGGTTTTTGCGCGTAATTGTACGTTTTATAGTGTCCTCACGGCGGGTGCCTATAGAATTTTTCTCGAAGTAATGTATGTGGGTTGCTCCTTACAAAATGTGCGATTTCGCTAATGTACATAGCCGGTAATGTTAAGATTTTGTATTTACGGAAGTACGGTTTACAAGATTCTTCTTACTTGACTCCAAACATAGACCTAAGACATCTTTTTTGAGCCCTGAAAACTGAGTGTTTATCTGTGGTGTTGCCCCAAAACATAATCCCATATCTTAATATTGATCCAACATATCCATGATATGATGTTAATAAGGTCTTAATATTGGCAACATTTTTTAACTTATATAGTGCAAATGAGAACAGATTAACTTTTTTGGTTAAGATTGTAATATGATTTTTCTATGTCAACTTATTATCTATTGTCAAACCTAAATAATTTGTAGAATCAACTTCTTTCACCGTATTACTAAGATGGTTTATGTTAATGTTTAATGGATAGTTATTCCTTTGTTTAAAGTTAATATAATATGTCTTAGTCAAATTAATTGTCAAATTATTAAATGTCAACCAGTTTATTAATTATGTTAATGTATTATTTATGTCAACTTCTATATTTTGATTATTTTCAAAAGTAAATAGAACTGTACTATCGTCCGCAAACATTGTCATATAATGGTTAGTCACATTAGGGAGGTCGTTTATATAAATAATAAATAATAGTGGCCCAAGCACACTGCCCTGTGGAATGCCAATACCTACACATCTTTCATTTGATGCATAAGTCGCATTAAAACCGGTTTCAGGGTTCAATCTGTTGATGTGGGTTATTTGTCTTCTATTACTTACATATGATCTTATAAGTTCGAGAGTATTGCCTCGAATACCATAAGATTCAAGCTATTGAAATAGAGTTTTATAATGCACGGAATCAAAAGCTTTAGTCATGTCCATGAATAAGGCTAAAGTTGGGTTCCTTTTCTCTACATTAGTTATAACCTTTTCAAGGAATTCGTAAACTGCCATGTTTATAGATTTACTTTTACTAAATCCGTATTGGTTTTTGGACAGTAAGTTACTACTCTCAATGAAGTTGTTGAGTTTATCATAAATAAGCTTTTCAATAATTTTTGAGAATACAGAAATCTTAGCAATCGGACGATAATTTTTTAAAAGCTTTTTATCATATTTTTTAAATATTTGCACAACTATTGACAGCTTTAATCTGTCTGGAAAGATCCCCTCCTGTAGGCATAAGTTGATGATATAACTTAGAATTAGTGCTATATTACGACCTACACTCTTGATAATTTTCGTAGAAATATTATCGTAATCTACGCTGTTAGTATTTTTAAATAAGTTAATAATTTTTAATGAGTCATTTGCTATTGTAGGTGTTAAGAAAAATTGAATTAATACTGCTGCAATAGTTAATGTTGTTTGGAAGTTCGTCAATGTCTTTTATTTTTACTGAGTCAATGAAAAAGTTATTAAAATAATTTGCTATTCATGTCGGTTCTGATATTTCTTTATTGTTATTCAATATGCAAGATATATTTTCTTTTGGTAAGTGTCCATTGTATTTATTCATTATTTTCCATGTCGCTTGAGATTTGTTTTTTGTTTGACAAATAAAATATTCATTTTGTATTTTTTGAGTCAAACGTATTATTTTTTTAAATTTAGAACTGTAGTTTTAAAATATAGATTTATTAGCTAATGTAGGGTATTTCCACAAAAGGTAACGTCTTTTTTTACTGCATAATTTGATGCCTTTTGATATCCATTTAGGTTTATATGTAGCATACGTTGTTACTTTAATCTCTGGGAAGCACAGGTTATAGAAAAGTGTGAAATGGTCATGGAATATATTAAAGGCAGTGTTTGGATTATCCGTGTTAAATACTTCGGCAAAACTCAAGCTAGCAATTATATCAATAATTTTTTTTTATATTATCCTGAGAAAAATCACGTTTGTTAGTGTACCAATATTTAAGCCTACATGACTTTTTAATGGGTGCCTTCAGAGTTTGGGCAGTATGGTCTGATAGAGCTAACTCCACTATTTCTCCCTTGGCTCCGCGTAGATTATGTAAAATATTATCTAAGCATGTCTTACTTTGTAATCTTGTCGGCTGTTTAAATTGAAAGTGTAAGTTATAATTAAATATTGTCTGCTTAAAGTCACGGGCTATTGTATTGTTTTTTAAAATGTCAATATTGAAGTCACCACAAACAATAAATTTAAAGTCATTTAAGTCAGTAACATATTTAAAAATTTGGTCTAGCCTTCTTAAAAACATATTAATTAAGTGCAGTCTAATTAAGTGTTGGTATGTAGTCATCACCTATAATTATAATAATATTTAATTTTAAATGTCTATGTGAATAATAATGAGAATGTAATTACAGTAAATAAATAAATAAACAAAGGTGTAGCTACAGTTTACAAATTGTTTTCTAATTATATTTAGATATTTTGTTACATATATCGTATAAGTTCGCACTCAAATTATAGCAACACACAGCATTTGCATAATGAGTATTGTTAATTAATAAATATTTATAAATTTAAAATTAAACTAAAAGCTTTTTAAAATACAAGTAAGTCTTGTATACAGTGAGATAAGTGATTTCAATAAAATTTGACGGCCGATCGGCGTAGTGGATAGTAGCCCTGGATCAGACGCCGCAGGTCCCAGGTTCGTGTTCTAGTCGGGGCATTGTTTTGTGTGATGAACACGGATGTTTGTTAATTTTAAAATTATTTCGACGTTTCGGCATCTTTGCAGTTGCCGTGGTCACGATAGACTGCAACTGCAAAGATGCCGAAACGTCGAAATAATTTTAAAATTAACTAAAATATACGCGATAATATCCGGTAAAAAGTGTTTTATTTAAAGTATGAATCGTGAAAATTTAAGAAAATATACGGATGTTTGTTCTCCACCAGATGGTAAGTGACATCCGCGCTCATGAACATCATTATTCGTAGGTGTTTTGTTTATCAATAGTGATGGTGATGTTCGAGTGATGATGCGCTTCCACCCGCAGGCTTCAGTTGAAAGCTTTTGTTCAAGTTACATCACATACTTACTATTTTCTAAGACTGCTTATTGTAATTAACAAACTATAAAGGTACAGAGCAAATTCAAAACTAATTTACAGCATAACATAGGTATTTTCTCTAGAAGGTAATAAGGTTATAAGGGTAATAACGGTAATAAGGTATTCGAGGAGGGTTGTACAAGGCCGTCCAGTACACTTCCCTTTGATTGGTTGAGGAGGACCGTGGCGAGATTGCATCAAAATGATATATTAGTCTAAAAGTTACACACACAGATACACAAGTTAAACACCCTCTTTTTGCAGCGATGGTTGAAAATGCGATATTACCTGTAGTGGAACGCAAATAGTCAAATAATAAAAGCAGACAATAAAAGCACAAGGCGATTTCCCGAAAATGTAATCGTTAAGACCATTCTTAACTGACTTTGCCAAAAGGATCACTTCCCTCTAATATGGTTGAGGAGGGCGATGGCTGGGTCCCGCGTTAACCTTGTGAACGAGTGCTGTTTGAGGGTGCTCGTCGTTTGTATACTCGGGGGGAGGAGACTTGCAGCTAACAGATGCAGATAAGAATAATTTTGTATAGACATAAAGATACATTGTAAATTTATTTTGGAAAAATTATACCTTTATTCTTGCCAGTTCTTCTTCACAACAAATTTTTCGAACTGTTGGTAGAGTGATGTTTAGTTTGACGTCAATAAGAACAAAAAATGTCATTGTTGAGCAATAAAAATTTTAAATTTGAATTTGACTCTTAACTTGGATATCCTGGGATTCTATATAATATTATATGTAGCAAAACGGAAACACACAGTTTATTCCACACCTTGGCGACGCGAACCATAAAAGAGCCTTCAACGACTTTAATTAGACTTTTTGGCACGTTACAATACATTACAATAAATTTTTTTATTGCAAAATGAAAATAAAACTAATTACGATAAAAATGCAATAAAAACGCTTTTGACAAATCAGACGGCCTCATCGCTTGTGAGTGAGAGAACAAACTACGCATTAAACAATTGTGGTTAAATAAAGATCATAAAATATATTAAAATACACAACACATATTCATGACGCACATACATATAAACTCAAATAATATTTGTTTAATTAAATTTATATCTAAGTAAAATACTATTTAAATAAATGTTATGAATAAATCTAGTAGATACTGGTTCTTGATTTTCCCGTTACCGATGTATACGAAACTTCTGCCTGCGCCTAGTTGACAGCCTCCAAAATACATTATGCAGATTACAATACTTGCGAGTTTTTGCCGGTGTTCAAGACTTTTCAATCTCGACTCGTGAGTCTCTCGTCGGTAGCGTAACCGACTTTTCTCGACTCTACGGACTTTTCGGTCGACACATTCAAATTAAAATTCAAATATTTATTTCTCAACATTGACAATTACTTGTTCTTACTGACGTCTTATAAAACTCGACTCTACCACCAGTTCGGAGAAACCTTCGTGAACAAGAACTAGCAAGAAACGGGTATCTTTTTTTTCAAAGTAAATTTACAGTGTCTCTTATCTCTATACAAAAATATTCTTATCTGAATCTGTTAGCTCGTTAGTATCCCTCCCCCCAATTATCCAAATGAATAACACCTCAAATATTATAATGCTTCTAGCAGATATTTAGCAGATGATTTATTTCCAAACATGATTGCGGTACTCCTTACAAGATCAAACTATGTGTAGGTTAAGTAACCGCTTAGAGCTGAAGTTTGTGCCATGATGGGTCCAATCCTTTAGTGCAATACAAAAATTGAAATTCACGAGTACAACTGTTTGTACAAACCTTTAAATATAGCAAATACCCATGTTACCTCATCAGTTAAACCTTGACACGCCATCTGCAATAAAGATAATGTCCGAACAAAAACATTATTTGGCCCAAATTTGGCAACAGCCTTTACCTCGATGATTATTGTTTTAACTTAAGTTTTAAATGTTAATCGAGTATTTGTGAACCATTTCTTAATATATTCTTGACTTCTCAAGTAGAGCAACACTAACCGAACAGCTTTTAGGAAGCTTTTTTAAGTTTTTGTAGCTGGCAAACGTAATACGAGGGAAGATAATGTTTCCTTTCCTTTTCCTTCCATGATCATTTAACACCATAATGAGCAGTTGCGTGAATCTGAGTTAAAATTGAAGATGACCCTGGCTTTGCGAATAACCTCTTTATGACGAATTTTCAACATTTTCAACAAATTTCAACAAAATGTCCCTCCATCACTGTCGATTTCTATGGTACTGACAGAGATATACATATTAATAAAGGCAATGTAAAGGTATATTTTACATTGACTTATGGACAATTCAAGGGGATTACATATAATTTGTTAAATCTAGGAAGTCTTGATTTCGAGGTACGTTATATTAAGGTTGCACTTGTGATACCAACGAAGTCGGGATGCAATGAAAACAGCATTGAAAGAAAATATAACAGACTAACCAGCTATCTCTGAGCTGCGTAGCTAGCTGCGGTTGGCGCAAGTCGTCATAAGCCGTAGATGTAAATATCTGCCCCTACCAGGATTCGAACGCGGGACCTCTGGCGTGGAAGGCAAGGCTACTTACCTTCACAGTTTTAGTTTTTAGTTTTTTTGTTTGAGGGTGTTCGTCGTTTGGATACTTGGGGGGAGAGAGATTTGCCTAGCTAACAGATGCAGATAAGATTAATTTTGTATAGACATAAAGAGACTTTGTAAATTTATTTTGAAAAAAAAAATATATCCGTGAAGTTTCTTGCCAGTTCTTCTTCACGAAGGTTTTTTCGAACTGGTGGTAGAATCATGTTTAATTTGACGTCAATAAGAACAAGTAATTGTCAATGTTGAGAAAATAAATATTACATTTCATTTCATTTTACCCCGAAAAGGCCATCATCTATGCTTCCCTCGATCCCATCGACTAATTATTCGGTGCTGACCGTAGGTTGTGCCTATGTTCCAGTAATTTCCCTGGCTGTTCTTTCGCTTTGTGCGGAACACAACCAAGATTACGTGGTATTACGGCGGTCAAAATAGGAAGGCTTTACCGCCCCAGGCGAGATCTTAACATAAGAGACTCTATTAACACTGTGTAGGGACTGTATTTGCACTGACACAATTGTACTGATTGCACAAGCACCTCAAAGCAACGAGAATACAGTTTGACAAAATGGCGGCTGCCACAGAGTGACTTTTTTAACGTTCGGAAAAATGGAACTTGTTCTCAGACCACAATTCCTAGCAATTTTTTCATTAAAAAAAATAAAGCGAAACGAATTAAAAGTTATTCTTTTGACAAATAAGTAACTGAGCTGTGGAGTCAGTTGCCGATTTTCACCTGACACCCGGTTGACAAGGACAAGCAATACGGTCCCATAGCAATACATTAGTCCGAAAAATCTACGGGACTGTATTTAAGCGGGTAAAATCGCGGAGCGAGCTCTAGTTTATTATACATTTGTGTCTGTTCCTCCAAACAAGGCCATGGGAAAGACAGTAGAACCTACCCAGCGTCAGGGGTATACGTATAAGCACCAAGTCAACCAATGCGGTATGTAAAGTAATTTTCAGATATTCAGTTTTAAATAGGTGTTTAAAGATATAAGCACCTATTAAGATTTTCACCCGTATACCAATGTTTAACCTACATGAACACAGGGACCGTATAATATGCAAACAGCTTCACATCTTCAAAGACGCCTTTCCAACGCTTACGTCAAACAAAGTAAAAGTTAGGTTAATATTGGATGCACCGGCGCAAGGTCGTCTACGCAGTTCCCAGGTCGTGCGGTGATCAAACAGCGGTCCGAGTGGTCTTGTTACTTTGTAATTTGTTTAAGAATGTTAAAAGATGAGACGCGGAATTATTGCAAATAGAAGTTTTGCTTTAATTCGATTTATATTTTGTCACTTATACTCTTTTGTTTTGTATATGGTCTTGGGATACAAAAATATTAAACTTAAAATGGGATATTCATAATCAGCATCACGTTTTATTTTGATTATTACGTCAGTAGAGGAAAAATCAGTAACATTTTAGGACGTTCCTCATTATTCCAAGTAAAATACGATGTGATGATGGATAGTATTTTTAACGTAAGTAAATACATATTTATTGATTCATTAACGGAGCACTATTGGAAGTTACATATTATTTTATTGTTGATTAATTTTAATTGATTTTATTGATAGATTCTGCCACGCATATTATTGAAAGAATTTTAAAACAAAATAATTTGTATTCGTTGAGCACCTCCACTTAAAGACAGAAAGTCAACAGATAAGTATTTGAAAAAAAAAATCATACGCCAGATCCCGTTACCCCAACTCTTGCCAAACAATATCAATAGTTACTTACCATAACAAAGTGAATTCAGCGTTGTCCTCGTATAAACAATTACCAAGTATCAAGACCACTACTAATTAACAATTTCCTTGCAATTTCGTTACAATTATTACTGAAGACAAATAAGTTCCCGAGTTGTTTCGACACACACACTTACATACGCATTGCCATCACGGTGTGAATCCATGAAATACTTTTGATTTAATTAGTTTTTATTTATTACCTTTTTGACAATGAACTTTGTAAATGTTAAATTTTGATTGTTGTTTCTTTGTGAATCTGATATCGGTAATTACAGTGTAAATTTAGACAGATGATATGACACGTACCTAGTTATTTTATTTTAGTTCGTTTTGTAATAGTTACGTAGGGAAAACAAGATGGCAGTAGTGACCGATGTGAATTAAAATAAGAATTTATTTATTTGCCAGAATGTGGTATAACAAGGTCTTAATATACAGTATTATTCTAAAGTACAAAAACACATTCAATCAGTCTGAGCATGCAAACATATTTTATAATAAAAATTAATAAAAAAATTTTAATATTATTAAATTAACAGTACCTACTTCATTTAAAAGTTTTTTTCATTTCAATTCAAAATTTATAATTTATATATAAGATATATGTATATTATGATACAATCACAACACTATTAAACAAAAAAATAAAATTTTAAATTTCAAGTACAAAAAAAAAGACAGAATACAATTTATGTTCTCAAAATAATAAATACAATCAAAATATCAAATAAAATTTAAAATGTCAAGTACAATTCAAAGAAAAACGGACTATCTTCTTGCAATATCTTGGAAGCGACTGGAACCATTAGGAAGGCAGACCCCACCATCAGATGGGAATAATTCATGCCGTGGAGAGAGAAAGAGAGAGAAAAAGATAGTTGTAACGCGTTGTTTGCGGAGTGGTAATTGAGGGTCCAGAAAGGAAATACCAAAGCTCTCTTCTATGTTTATTTTGCAGTAAAATTAAAAATATACAAAAATGCCTGTAAATACAAACAAAAAATATAAACAAAATTGAAATAAAAAATAGTCACACAAAATAAAACAGAAACATTAATACAATTAAATTTGATCTGAAAAGAAAAAGTAACAACAAAATAAAATTTTAATGAATGAGAATCCTTACCAAAAATTTTGGCTACGCACACTCGTGTACGTAAAAATAAATTATTGATTTCATGAAAACTTTGATTGTAGATAATAAAAAATTGATAAACATGTAATTTTGAATAATAAACTCGGAAACAATAATAAATAAATAGATTCTAGTTGTTATGATGGATAATTTTTCGTGACTCCCTTGTCAAATCAAAACATTGCCGTTCTCCGACACTACGTAATTCGTAGTTTAAAACTACGTCAGGAACGACAAAAAAATAAAATTTACTGACAAAAAGAGGTCGAAATAGACAACCGTCACAATACCCCGGGGGCCGGGAAAAAAAATCTGAAAGATTTTTTCAGTATAGTTTTTAAAAAAAATATTCAAACCAAATCAAAATAAACCGCATATACATATCGAATTTTAATATTTAATCTGCCAAATGAAAGAACGATCAAAAAAAAATAATAATTAAAAGCAAAATGAAAATTAATATTAACATCCTATAGAAGAATTTTTCTGAAAAAACATCCTGTATATATGAAAAAAAAAATAATACTGATATATTGCATATCAACAAGTTATTTAATAGAAAAAGAAAAACAAAACAGACGAGAGAGAGAAAAAAAAAATCCTAAATAATTATCTTAAATTACATGGTTCATGAATGATAAAATTTTAAACATGTTCCTGGAATATACAATGTTAATATACATCGTTCAACTCCATCAACGTACATTATAATTACAACATACATTCTCTTTCATACTAGTCTTATTCCAACTACTGGAAATAAAACATCATGCAGTTAGAGTTGCTTATGAGGAATCGTATCCTAAATAAGTCAACTCAACAGAGTTGAACGCAACGGCAAAAGGCTTTAATAGTTGCCATCCGCTGAAAATATTAATAGCTTATGGCTTCTTTAACGTGTCGCTAACACCCGCACGGTGATTACTATAAACAAGTTTCAGTTAAAGACTGAAATAAATATGCCGGAAAGAAAAGAAAATCATAGCCAGTCGTGAAACATTGACTTTTAAATAAAATCCAAGGGTCTTTTGTGAAGTAATTAAAATACTTATGTAATAAACATATGAAAATAATTCTCACGGGAAAGTGATTCAAGCGTATAAATAATACACATAGGTATGGTTTAGTTTAACGAGTTACCTTAATAAACGCTCGTGCAGAAGGCTTAATTTTACAAGTTGCAAACCGCTTGAAAAAAAATTGAGAAAAAAAATTGATAACATTTAACAAATTATACTATAAAGTATAATACAGATATTGAAAATAAGAGTTTACACTCCTAGAATTGCAAATATTAAATAAATTACACAATAAGTTAACCTAATACTACGATGATGATAATTAATTATAAGTTTTGACCAACGTCAATGTTAATGGTATAGCCAAACGATAATGAGGTGCATAGAAAAAAAAAAAAATAAGACAAAAAGAATCGGCTTATGCTCGCCGTGAGATAATTAGCAATAATTATATATGAATTCATATAAAGTAATTGGTAACAACCAATCTAGTCACTCAAAGAAGAAGTTAAACGCGGTAGAGGTTTAATGTCTCTGATATGCCAACGACCTAATGGGTTATTATTCATATCCACTAAATCGTAAATTAATGGTGAAACTTTATTTGAAACTTTACATTTAATAAATTTGGGTGCAAACTTAGCACAAAAATGTTTTTTAGAGGAACTTATTACATGGTTTCGCCTCCAAACAATATCACCGTTATTAAATTCTAAATTCTGATGATGTTTGTTATAATAAGTTGCATTACATTGATGTGCATTAAATAACCGTTTCTGTACTTCGGAAAAGATAGGTATTAATTGTCCTATGTTTTCAGCATATACATCCCTAGGACTGAAAATTAGTTCATCTCTGGAATCTTTATTTTTGTAGATAGATCCACATGTAACAGCTTCTCTACCAAATACTAAAAATGATGGAGTGAATTTTGTGGTTTCATTAACCGCAGTATTAATAGCAAACTGTATTTTGTTTATATAGGTATCCCAAGTTCTGTGATCTTTATCTATAAAAGCTGCAATCGCCGTTACAATAGTTTTATTGTAACGCTCAACGGTGTTAACCTGTGGACAGTAACGTGGGGTGTAATGTATTTTTGGTATGTTGTAAAATTTAAATAATTCAGATAATCCTGTACTTATCATTTGAGGACCATTATCTAATATAATAGTTTCTGGAACTCCATAAACCATAAAAACTAAATTGTCCAATATATGGCGAATAATAGAAGCGGTTGCATGTTTTATTGGAAATAACAAACAATATTTGGAAAAACAACAAGTAACTACAAATAGAAATCTATTCTGCTTACGTGAAGTAGGAAGTGGACCTATCAAATCTATGGATAAACATTGGAAAGGGCGTGAACAATGTTTGGGTTTGCCCATTAAACCAATTAAGTTTTGATTTTGGTGCTTGGTAGCTAAACAAGTCTCGCACTTAGCAATAAACATGGCTACGTCTTTATACATGCCAGGCCAAAAATAGAGATTTTTAATTCTATGGTATGTTTTAAAAGTACCAAAATGTGCCGTTTGGGGAGTAGAATGATTTTGTGTAATAACAGATTCCCTAAATTCTAATGGCATTACTTGTTTCCAATTAAATTCAGAGTTAAATAATGTGTTAGATCTACAAAATCTAAACAATTTATTATTATGAATCATGTAATCCGGAGTACTAGAAGGAAATGATAAACATTTATTATAAATTGCTAAATACCAAGTGTCTTTAGTTTGAGAAGTAGAAAAATTAATTAAATCAATTGGTTTTATACGTGATAAAGTATCTGGTACGACATGATCTAGCCTTTTTTGTGTTTAATTACGAAATTAAACATAGATAAACGAATACTCCATCGAGCTAATCTGCCAGTAGGATTATTTAAATGCATAAACCACTGAAGGGCTGCGTGATCAGTATAAATTGTAAATTGTAATCCATTATCTAAATAACAACGCCAATGCTCTAGTGCCGTAATAACACTTAAAAGTTCACGTTCAGTGACTGAATAATTCTTTTGAGCGCCTGTAAGTGATTTACTCATATAAGCAATAGGTTTATCAATATTATCGACTTCCTGAGTTAACATTGCGCCAATGCCATAGGAAGAGGCATCACAATGAACAGCAAATGGTTTAGAGAAATCTGGACATGCCAGAACTGGTGTACTAATTAAAGCTTGCTTAATAGCCTTGAAAGCAATTTCAGCTTCATCAGACCACTTAAATGGAGGTGATTTTTTGCTTGTAGAAGTTAATTTAGTTAACGGTGCTGCAAGAGTGCTTAAATTAGGTACAAAACGTCTGTACCAGCTGGCAGTACCCAAAAAACGTTTGACCTCCTTAGCAGATTTTGGAGTTTGTATATCAAGAATAGCTTGAACTTTTTTAGGATCCGTTTTTAAACCATTTTCATTAACTACATAGCCTAAGTACTTTAATTCTTTCCGGAAAAATGAACATTTTGGAAAATTGACTGTGAGATTGGCATCTGAAAGTTTTTTAAGAATTTTAGTAAGTATATCGACATGTTGTTCAAAGGTTTGAGAGATACAGACTATATCGTCGATAAAATAGAAAACATTATTATCATTTGTAAGGTCATTTAGTAGATTTTCAATGAATCTTTGTTGGGTAGCAGGTGCATTAGTTAAACCAAATGGCATAACTTTAAATTGAAACATTCCTCGGCCTGGAACATGGAATGCAGTTTTGAGTTTATCCTCTTTTTTTAAGGGAATATTCCAAAACGCTTTAGCAATGTCAATAGATGATATAAATTTAGCATCTTTAAGGTTATCTAATATATCAGAAATGAAAGGAAGTTTGTAAGCATCTTTTTTTGTGATATCGTTTAATTTACGACTATCAATACAAAATCGCCAAGTACCATCTTTTTTAGGTGTAATAATAACTGGGTTCAGCCATGGGCTGTCACTGGGTTCAATGACATCTAATTGTAACATATCATCAACTTCTTTATAAAGAGCTTTTTGTTTCTCAGGAGAAAGTCTGTAACAGCGTTGACGAATAGGTGGATGGTCTCCAGTGTCGATGAAGGTTCGACTAAATGAGTACGACCTAAAGGTTTACATTCAGTTGAAATCAACCTAAACTTTTCCATAATTGCATCTGCAATAATTTTTTGTGTATCTGTTAAAGAATGGTATTCATGTAAATGAAAGTTAGGATCTGTATTAATGAGAAAAGATGAGTTTAAATTTGAAGGTTGTAATGTGATATTACTAAGAATATCCGGAGCAAGATTAAAAGTTTTCCAAAAATCAATACCCAAAATAAGTGATTCAGTGATTTCTGGGATCACATGAGCTGTAATTAACGCAAATTTATTGTTATAAAAAGTAGGAAGAGTAATAATGCCGATAGAAGAAATAGTTTGTCCGTTTGCAACATTACCTTTTATTAAACAGCTTTTTTGCATAAAAAGACCATGTTGTGATAAAATTTTATGAGAATTATTACCCAATATAGTGATAGCACTACCACTATCTAAAAGACCATTTAAAGTTAAATCGTTTACTTTTATATGTAAATAAGGACGTTCAAAATCTGATGTTTTATTAAAGAGGAGAGCACAAGTGTTATAAGATTTTAAAAAAATTGTTAAAGTTTTTAACCATGTATCCCAATCTTTTTTGTCAAAATTTGATGATTTAACACTATTATTTTTATTTGTACACTCCTCGTAATTTAGTTTTTTGGAATCGACTTATTACAATTAGGACATTTACTAGTAATAAAGTCTTTTTTTCCACAACGAAAACACACTATATTAGTGTTAGTACAGTCTTTTAATAGATGTGTATTAGATCTACAACGTGGGCAAGTGAATTTATAAAAATTCTGATTTTTATTAATTGCAGCTACAGTATTAGGCAATGGATTAGCTACAGCTGCTATGGAATTATATGTACAAGCTTTAAAAGGAAATTCAGGAATATATGGTTGATTATGTGAAAATAGAGTATTATTATACGATTTGTTATTAGAATTCGATGTAGAAGGAATAGGAAAAGAATGATAATGATCTGGTGGTGATGATGAAGAGTAGTAAGATGTATTATTAGAAACTTGGAGAATGCTTTCTGTAAATTTGCATGATTCCAAGAGGGAATTTACAGTATGTAAATCAGTAGGTGAAAGACGTAATGTGAATTCAGGTTTAAGATTTCTAACAAGAGTATTAATTTTTTCTTTTTCGGACATTGGTTCCAAGAGTTTTGAAAAAAGAGATTCCATTGTAGCAAAGTAAATGATAATTCTCTCATTATGTTTTTGTTTACGAGCATCGATTACTTTTTTTAGTTTATAATCGTAATCGGTAATTGCAAAATCATTCAACAATGCCGATCGGAAAGATGACCAGTCATTAATAGTCGACTTTCTAGCTCTAAACCAATCAAGAGCAGATCCAGATAAAATATCATAAATATGTGAGAATAAAGATTTTTCAGAAATATTTTTTATTTGTGAAAATTCTTCAAGTTTTTGAATAAAATCCTTTGGACAACCTTCACCTTTATAAATAAATCTTTTTAAATCATTGTTAGTTCGATTTTCTGTAATTTTACTGACCTTATCAGTTAATGCTTCGAAAAAAGAAAGGGGTTGTAAATTAATATTTTGTGTGGATTCTGCGGAATGATATGTGGAATGTGTTGGTGATTTTTCCAAATTTTTAAAACGTGAGTCTAATTGAGTTAAATCATTCCAACATGAATTTATTAAATCTAACTGTTCTGAAGATAAATCTGATGTAATGTCAATAAGGCCTAATCTTGTTCTTATATGAGTTAAATAAGATGAAATTTTTTGTTTCCTAATAGGATAAGAGTTTATACAAGCTTCAACAAGTTTTAAATTTTTTTTAATGGCATTAATATCCTCTGAAAATTCTTCAGGGCTATTTTGTAAAATTTCTGTTTCAGAATCTACATTAATATTTAATAATAATGATCGTAGTTCGTCTACAGATTGCGTCGAAGAAAAATTTATATTTCTGATTTTTAATTCATAAATTATTTCAGGTTTATTAAGTTGTGAAAAATTCATTGCAAAATCCTAAAAAAAAAATGTTAAAGTGAAATAAATTTGTTAATAGTCGTTATGCAGAAAAGAGCCTTAAAAATATACGTATTTTCAAGTGATGAAAATGAATAGAAAATGTTATTTAAATAGTGAAATTATTGGGTTATAGAATAAATGTTGTGCCTTCAGAAAATTTCTTCAAAGATATTATAACGAAAGAAACTAAAGAAACTTAAATGTCTGAATAATTTAGCAGTAATTTGATATATTATAGTAGATATATAACCTAACTAGTGAATGTTAATGGTTGAAAATGGTAACAAATAAAGTTTTATGCCTGACCTCAATAATAATTATAAAAAAAATTATTTTTAATGTTGCTATTCCTCTGTTGATATTGTTCCTCCTCTCTTCTCCATAAACTGCGTTTGAATGGTCGGCGCCAGTGTGTAACGCGTTGTTTGCGGAGTGGTAATTGAGGGTCCAGAAAGGAAATACCAAAGCTCTCTTCTATGTTTATTTTGCAGTAAAATTAAAAATATACAAAAATGCCTGTAAATACAAACAAAAAATATAAACAAAATTGAAATAAAAAATAGTCACACAAAATAAACAGAAACATTAATACAATTAATTTTGATCTGAAAAGAAAAAGTAACAACAAAATAAAATTTTAATGAATGAGAATCCTTACCAAAAATTTTGGCTACGCACACTCGTGTACGTAAAAATAAATTATTGATTTCATGAAAACTTTGATTGTAGATAATAAAAAATTGATAAACATGTAATTTTGAATAATAAACTCGGAAACAATAATAAATAAATAGATTCTAGTTGTTATGATGGATAATTTTTCGTGACTGGCTTGTCAAATCAAAACATTGCCGTTCTCCGACACTACGTAATTCGTAGTTTAAAATTACGTCGGAAACGACAAAAAAATAAAATTTACTGACAAAAAGAGGTCGAAATAGACAACCGTCACATAGTCATACATGGATCATAAGCTGTAGAAAAGGTTAGGTTTTATTGACGAATCTAATGATACGGTAAAACGCTCGCGTTTCAATTGCAGATGAGACTATTCTCGAATCTGAATAATTTTTAATTATATAGATTTTAATATGGTGATATAACAATAAAGCCCACACTAACACACCAACTATATTCAAATTCAAATTAATTTATTTGGTAAAATTATACAGAGTACCAATTACAAGAGAATCGATAACAGCTACAGGGGTGAGCACTGCGTTGCGGCTGTTATCCCCACCTCCAGGTAGTATATAATACTAAATAATAAAATGTAGTACAAGTTTACAAACAAAATTATCATATATATACAAAACAAAGAAAAACAAAGACAATATTACAGCAAAGTTATAGACATCTTGTAGTTTCAGGATGAGTTAATAAGTTTATGGTGTAAGTATATGGGTGGGTGTGAATAGTGAGATATGTGTGTTAAATGTGTGTGTGTGTGTGGCTTTGAGTATGTAATAACTGCTAGTTTGAGTATTAGGTACTGTTTAAATTAATATGAAATAAGATATTTTTTAAGATAAGCATTTTAATCAATAAAGAAACCTGTGGTTGATTCAACGCCCAGACTTAAGTTTCTCTAGTTATTTGGCCATGTCTATCCAATATTAGTTTAGTAGGCACTGATTCATTCATAATAATATATCACTATTTTTTTTAAATTGTAATTGATTAATTAAGTAATTGCAAATGGTGGTCGAATTTGTACCTGTATCTGTCATAGTCAAATTGCGCCATTCAGATACTATTTTTTACTAAACCCCAAAGTAAGCAGAGCTGGTGTTATGGATGACCATACATCCAAATTCCCATACATACATATATAAATATCAACAACCATGACCCGAGAACAAATGAATGCTCCGGCCAGGACTCGAACCTGGGACCTCCAGCTTTTGAGGCAGGGTTACGTCACTCGACCGTCAATATAACAGTGGTAAGCAAATCTTGCAGGAGACCAGTTTACACCAACACGGAAACTGCTTCGAATTAATACTGAAATTGTATTAGATCAGCTTCTATCCTATTTTTGGGTGACGATGCAAGCGGCCTGATGGTATGTGTTTAGTAAAGTGGACAATTGTATGCCGTCATTGTGGGGTGCAACCTGCGTAGACACGCTTGCGGTCTTCCATCTTCCTATGCAATGCAGCATAAGAAATATCAACATTTAGACAATTTATATATTTTTAAGGCTTTTGGCGTTGAGACCGTGGGGTCCTGGGTTCAGGGTGCTCATTTTGGTGCTCATTGGAAACGATTGGTGAGTGAAACTAATTGCTTTCCTACCATAACTGTTGTACTATAAGACTAGATTATAGACTAGAGAGACTAGACGTCTAGATGTTCTGGCTTACGCTGAGCTAACATGATTGATTATCTGTCAGTCAATCAATCACGTTAGCGTTTTACGATTACTTAGTTGCTTGAACCAAAACTTACAGCTCTTTTTATTAAAATATACTCTGCGCTCGACCTTGCTGTATTAAGTTTACTTTTCAAACCAATTGTAAAAATAACGAGTAACAAACGACTATAATAATAAAATTAGGCAATTTTGTTTCTTAAAAAAAGTTTTTGTGCAGTAAATTAGGTTGTTAATCCCACTATTAGCATTATAAAGATCATCAATTGAGACTAGGTTTTGTCCGTGACTCCATTAGCTTTTTAGTTTATTCCCAATCCTGTGAGCTGGACTGACACCACGTTTTTTCTTTCTAGCCCAGGAACGAGCTTGTGATCCATCTTCTGGCAAGTAGCTCCGTGCAAATTTCGGACGTTTAGATAGTTTGTTGGAAAAACTTGCTGAACCAAAGATGTTATTTGTAAAGACATACACAGTTAGAGTCATTGTAAATTTATTTTAGAAAAACGATTCCCTGAAGTTTCAATTACAATTACTAACACTTTTTTCACTTTTTTAGCAAATATATATATATATATATATATATATATATATATATTATGAAAGACACCCTGAGTTGTATACAATAAAGAGAGAATAGTGCATTCTTTGTTTGTTCTCGGATAATAGTTGTAAATATTATGTTTATTCTGGGTTCCCCCCAGTTCGCTGTACGGTCTCCCATAGCTGATGCTCTGCTTATTTCGGGGCATGCAGTTGGTGTGTTTGTCTGGGGATTATTATTATAAGAACGAAGTATATCAAAGTCAGGTGAAAATATAAAAACCAGATAAATAATATTGCTTAAATGATTGCTAAATCGTAAAAAAATTCATCTTCACGACTTTCATTCTCGAAATCCGACTCGAAATATTACGGACACACTTGAAGGACGCTTTGTTTAAGAATTCACAATGAGATTAACTTAATTACTTAACATTTCAAAATACAGATATTGTTCAACTCTGTAACGTATTATGAATGCCCTTACTTAGTAATTAAGTACAGTAAGTTAGCTTCGGCCTGGGTATTGCAACCTGTGTGGAGCGGAGATAAAAAATTTGGTTGAGTTAAAGTTCCATTTGATAGTGGGGTTCTGTATGTTTTGCCGAAAGTTTCTGTCGCTTAACTACATGTGATGGTAGATCAAATTTTATCTGTTATCAAAGTTTGTTTTTAATCAGTTCAGAAGTTTTAGTTTTATTGGATCTAATATGCTAACAAATATAATCCACACATTCCTAAATCTTGCACGCAGGGATTTCGCAGTTCAATTCCTAAATTGAACTGTGAAATCCCTGAGTCCTAACTCCAAGAAGTTTTTTTTTTAAATTTAGTATTGGAATCGCTTTTGCCATCTCACCTGAAGATGATATAGGAAGAGGTACCTATCCAAGTAGTATGTTTTTTGGAGGCAAATAATTTTCAAGGAACTATTTCAAATAACCCGATGACACTTCGCATAGCAGACGGCCGAGTAGCGGAGTAGCCCTGCCTCATACGACGAAGATCGCAAGTTCGCCGGCATTCATTTGTGTGATGAACACAGATGTTTGTAATCGGGTCATGGTTGTTGATATTTATGTATATATGTACGTTTGTTCTGGGTTCCTCCCCAGTTCGCTGTATGGTCATCCATAATACAAGCTCTGCTTACTTTAGGGCCATACAGTTGGTGTGTTTGTCTGGGGATTATTATCATTGTTATAGTACAAAAATTTGGTAATAAGTTAGATCTAACATGAAGCCACAGAGAAGACGAAGCCAATTTGACAAATGAAAACGCCTGTCTACAATCGCATATCACGTGACTTGTGTTTACGAAACGCACTAGACGACTGTAACGCCATGTATTTCGGAGATACCCGTTTTAGTTTTAGCAATTTATTTCAGTAGTTTAAGACAGTATTTATCTACCTGCCTTAATATACCAAATTACTGAGCAGATACTTTTTTCACAGCGCGTGTTATGTTTAGTAGTAAATGATCGTAAGGTGAAGCCACACTGTGCTGGTTCGTCTAGCTCACTTGGTAGTTTCTCTTGAAGAACAGGCACACGGAGAACTTTCATGTGACATACTGGTGTGAGCTGCTGAAGAACAAGCGTAGTGAAGAACTTTCGTCCTGTACTATTAGATTTTCATTTAAAGAACATATTCAAATGTTTGACTAGTAAATGTAGTAAAAAAATTGAAAATCTTAACATAATCAAAAGCGATTGTTATGTCATTGAACTGGCGCGGAACCCTAATTAATACTTCTAACAATGATTGTGCATTGTTTCTATTTTGACAATTACTTCGCACGATCTACGCAATTGTTTGTCTAATACACGATTATGATTAAAACAATATAATCCTTATAAAAATACCCAGAGAGTCCACAAAATTATCCATTTTTGGCAAATTAAAATAATATCATGTCTTAATCAGGTATTTAGGCGTATGTAATATATATATTTTTCTAAGTTCACGTCCACCTCCCACGTTTTTTTTCAAACCAAGGATTTTCGCATAGAGCCTTAACTTTGGAACAACTAACGTTTTACATAGATAAATAATATGCGAATATATATTAATTTCATGTGAATATGTAGTTCTACGATTTACGTTGTTCTTGTATAACTTTAAATGTCAAAGCCTTTTGTTCAGGGTCGTTTACTGAAATGGTGCATTGTTTGAGTTCATAAGTGTGTGTTAGTATATGTGTTAAATAATAAATTTATTTTATGAATAAATAAACAATTTACCTACACTATTAAAAATCTATATAAACAAGGGTTTTTACACGACAATCTTCATAATTCCGCTGTTGGGATGTATCAGCTAACTAAGGAGTGGTATGTATAGTCTACCAGGCTAGCCTACTGTGTTGGCCGTTGGCCGACTTGACACATGCCTTCGAAACAACTGGTTTCCTGTCAAGAGGAAACCAGCTGTCATCGGGATCGAACCGGGACCTTCACATCGAGACGCTAGCGTTATAACCACTGTGCTACGGACACTTTACAGGGTTACTGGTAATTAAATGATATCCTCTTAAAAGGGTTGAAATGAAATGAAATGTTTATTTTCTTAACATTGACAACTAGTTGTTCGTATTGACGTCAAATAAAACATGACTCTACCACCAGTTCGGAAAAACCTGCGTGAAGAAGAACTGGCAAGAAACTTCACGGGTATATTTTTTTCAAAATAAATTTACACAGTCTCTTTATGTCTATACAAAATTATTCTTGTCTGCATCTGTTAGCTCCGCAAGTCCCTCCCCGCAAACGACGAACACCCTCACACGGCACCCGCTCAACGGTCGCTCACCGGCAACGGATCCAGCCATCCAGCCAGGTTGTACGGACTGTTATTAGAATTTAATCAAATCATGGAATGTGCCCAGACTCCAGAATTAAACTGATCCTTTTACAAGATACCAACTGTCGCAAAAGTTAATTGTTCTTTTTATTTCAAATATTTTTTCGATCTGTCATAGTTGTGCCTTTTTTTGAATTGTTCCCTTACAATACAAATAATATACATTGATAGTTTTTTTTTAAATAAATATTTTCTAACATCACATTATCTAGCCCAAATAAAGCATCATTAAGAACTTGTGTTATGGATCCTAGATAACGGATAAATAAACTTAAGAAATATATAAACACACATAGATATTTTTTTATATATATAAATATTAGAAATAAACATACATCCACATCCATGACTAGAAAGCAAATATGATAAAATATCTGCCTCTACCAGGATTCGAACCCGGGACCTCCGGCATTAAAGGCAAGCCTCACCAAACAGGCCGTCTAGCTTAGTTACATTATGTAAGGTTAGTTATTCTTTGTTCAGAGTTTTCTGTTTTGTTTATAGTTGAAGTAACCAAATCGTATACGTGTATGGCTTAATAAATATTTCAAATGTGTTATTCAAAAGTTAACCAATTTCGATTACACGCGATGACTATTCAAAAAAATTACTTATGCAAAAAATGTGTTTGTTTGTTTTGGGTCACGAGGGTCTACTGGACCTTGTTATGAAGTTATGATTAATTAATAAGAGCAATAATTATTGATTAATCAAATAGATCTTCCAATGTCACGATTTGCTTGCCAATGGTTCAATTTAAGATAACTCATTATTGCAAATACATACAACGCCGTAAGCCGACGTCATCTTGTTACCCGTACATGACATTATAGCGAGCTGTGTCCTTATATAGATGTCGCAGGTGGATGCTGGAATCAGTCATTCGACTAAACAGCTAGCAATTTGATTAAACGTTTTATGTTTTATTTTAGTCTTTAATTTTTAAAATGGTGCTATGCGGGTGTTACCGCACCACGCTCACTTTATTTGCTCATATTGCGTAAATCCCAGGATATCAACTAGTTTTTCAGCAAATAATTAACGAATCGTATAAACCTTATAATTTTTCTACACTACGGCTAGCCAGCATTCTGAACAAATTCCAAATTTAAATAAAAAGCAAACCATCCGCCTGCTACATAGAGGATACATTTTGTGATTATAATTTGCCAGGCGCTCTTCTTCCATCTCACCTAATGGAAAGTGATGATGAGGACTATGTTGGCACAGGCCTGTCCAAGAGGTGACATTCACTCTACACTTGAAAACTTCAGGGTTATGTTTGTCCGGAGAAACAAAAGCAGGAGATCGTTCCCCTCTTTGGCAACACGAACCAAAATTGAACTGTCAAACCGTTTAGTTTGTCTTTTCGCACGCCAACCACAAAAGGTTAGGTTTACTGGTGGAGAAAGTGGGAAGGTTCTATCAACTGAAAAAGAGCATTTGCACACTCTTCAAAGTGTAATCTGTAGAAAGCGATGCTCGTGACTTTGCAATCTCGAAGAAGAATGCTTATCGTGGAGTCTACGGGCTCTTCGGTCGAATGAGTTCAACGCTTCAAGTTGATAGTATGCGGAATCATCCCAAAGGTGGCTGCAGAATTCCATAAATAAAAAATTTGGGCTGTATAGAGGTTAAGCACCTGTTCAGACCTTAAGTACCGCTGGACTTTTGCAACCACTCCAAATTTTTAATCATCGACTCTCTGAAATTGGACCTGGTTTGGATTCACTCCCGCATTTGACACATATCTCTTTACAACAGTGCTGTCATCAGCTAAACCAATAATGCTTTCAGACAAAACAAGGTTATTAATGTGCAGCAAGGACAATTTTGCAGAGAAAAACGTGATGGCATTTACAATGGCGCAGAGCTTGGTGGGTTACTGCTTAGAATTGGACTTGGCCGGGTCCAGGTAATTCTTTGGCAACAAGAATTTAAGCGGTGGTAAAGTTTTTGTTAAGATCTCATCTTGGGTTGTTCTACAATCTTCCCTTTTTTAACTGCCATAATAACCACATTTACGTGGTCGTTCCGGTTAAAGGGAAGCTACGGTCAGTGTGTAATTACTGGAACAAAGGCATGCCCAACTTAACCCAGCGTTAAATAGTTTACACGGGATGGTTGATGAGCTCGGAGCTGGGCTTTCTCGTTCTCGCAGCGGTGGCGGAATGTCCCACCATGCCAGTTTAAATGACATTATCCATCGGGCTCTTGTTACCTTCAATACTTCCTCGGTTCTTGAACCGTCGGGACTGTTGCGTGACGATGGCAAGCGGCCTGATGGTATGACTCAGGTCCCATGGAGGATGGGTAGGCCGCTGGTGTGGGATGCAGCCTGCGTAGACACTCTCGCGGCTTCCCGTCTTCCTACAACTAGTGTACGTCCTGCTGCTGCTAATAATGCTGAAAGCCTTAAGCGTAGAAAATATGAGAATCTGGGTAGTGGATATATTTTTGAGGCTTTTGGCGTTGAACCCATAGGGTCCTGGGGACATGGGGCTCATCGCCTTTATTTAGACCTAGCGAGGCGATTGGTATAAATAGGAATTTATAACCTGTAATCAAAGATGCAATGCCTCCTTCCAGCAGAAGCTGTAGAGGTCCCAGGTTTGAAACATTTTAAAGATAAACCTTTTTTATCCGGGACTTAATTCGATCTTAATTTCGAAATAGTTTCAGAGTCATGTACAGTCATCACAGCTCCTCAAACTACCACAAATGTAAAATTTCGACAATCGATTTTTACCTCTATTTTGATATACATATACTAGGTTGAAAATTCTTTTAGAAATTTTGATATTTTGTGAAGTTGACGGGCTGCTGTATGGCTTAGTTCAGTTGTTTTAAATTTTACGACCGAGTGGTGTAGTGGTAAGTAGCCCTGCCGCATATGCCGAAGGTCCCAGGTTCGAGTCCTGGCCGGGGCATTCATTTGTGTGATGAACACAGATGTTTGTTCTCGGGTCATGGTTGTTTGTATTTATATATGTATGTTTATTCTGGGTTCCCTCCTAGTTCGCTGTATGGTCATCCATAACACAAGCTCTGCTTACTTTGGGGCCATACAGTTGGTGTGTTTGTCTGGGGATTTATTATTATTATTTATTATTATTATTGATTTTGTATAAAGAAGAAAGATTTGTCTATTTACTTGATTAACGCGTATCCAATAAAAAATATTAAATACCCTCCACATTTAACTAACTCCCACCACATTTTATAAATAAAACTTGACAAAACCAAGATCTAGACATGCGAAACTGCAATCCTAGATAAATTTTAAAACAACACCAAACAAATTACTTTATAAGGTATAAAATATATAAATTCCCATAGTTTGGTACAAATGTACCATCTCTAATAGATATTCGTGACCGCACAATCGCCCCGAGCTGCGCGGCCATCTTTACGAAAAGGTCACGTGGTCTAATTGTTTTAGGCCAATTTGTCAAAATTATTACTGTAGTTAGAAATGGAATCGCAAATGTGTTCTCATGGCTTTGAGATTTGTTATTATTAATACATAATGGTGTCCTTGGATTTATTGATTGGGAAGTCGTGAGTATTTTGATGTCGATTTGAATTTAAATGTGGATGTAAACGTAGTCAAATGGATGAGAATAGAGTTATTTAGAACACTAAATTAATTCTCTGTTGATGACGATAATCCCAATAATACCTTTTAAAATATTTAAAACTTTCGGTATATCTCTTGTCTTTTTAACGCATTTAAAGAATTCTTGCAACGAATTTCATTTTTAATTTAGAGATATTTCGATATTGGTGCAAGCACCATGATAAGGATACTGGTAAATATAGCTAGTTTTTATAGAGACAGGTAGAGTTTGCGTGTTCTAAAAAACCGTCTAAAGCATCCCTTGAACGCATTTAACTATAGTTTAATTGAACGCGAACGTCTAGAACAAACGTCTAAAAGGGCATGATAACCTGTCGCGTCGGTCTGTTGTTGTTGCAAGGCAAGAGTCGTGAAGCTAAGTCTGGGAGCTCTCCAGCGGCTTGACCAACTTCTATTGGAGGTTTAGTGCAAGTAGGAGTAATACAGAGCATAAACCATTTGAACGCCGTAAAGTTAAGACAAAAGAACCAACCAAGGTTCGCAAAAATCATAGATTAATATTCCATGCGCAGATATGACACTTTCTTACTTTATTATGATTATTGCAGGCTGCTAGAAAATGATTGTTTTATAGAATGTATTTTTATAATATTTCCACTTTTTTCAACAAAATGTTAAGTCGGCCTGGTCATGAAAAGTGAAGTTGTAGCGAAGTGACTTCAAACCTTTCACGCATTTGTTCGATTCATTCAAGGTCGCAGAGGAAGTATAGTAAAATATTATGCTTCTTACCAATAAAATAACATTTTATTATTTTATAATTATTACCTACTATTAGACTGCTCATATATATTATTATTTGTCAAACTTTTCATATAACTGGCCTAAATAAACCCGATTTGGAGAATGAACTTGGACATTAAAAAACAAAACTTGCGAGCTTTTTTACACTTTTTTCCATTGGTGAAGATTTGTAAATAGCATTAGTTTACACAAATTAGCTTATATTTAATGATTTCTGCTGTAAATCTTCCAAAAATATATTAATTAATTAAATAAAATCTTCTCAACGCCATCTTTTGTAATCGCAAAAAGGGTTTGTAGAACAAAAGTGACTGTAAATTGTGAGAGATTACTTTGTTCTCTGGTGCGAATTACTGAATCAACTTCAACTCTATAAGTTTTTTTATGACATTAATGAGGAGATAACTGATCATGTCTTTTTTCGTACTGGCATTTGAATAATTTTAGCCAAAATGAAATCACCCCGAAACCAACAATAGTTTAAATAAATGTTTATTTTAACCGGATTGACAGGCGTGTTGAAGCAGTATGTCGCATCTGCGTGAATGTATTGTTGTTCTATGAGAAATATTTCATCCCGCGGACACATAGCTGTCAAAAATGTAATCTTTCAAAAAAATTGTCTTTATGGAAAACATATGTTATTGTGATGAGCAACGATGGCCGTTCTGTACTTAATAATAATAACTTTAAGTGTAAAGGCAAGTTGAGATTACTTAAGACGTTCTTCCTATAAGAAAATAATTCAAAAATGAAACAAAATTACAAACTAGTATGAAAAGATAATAATGAAAATAGTTTCATAATCGAAACGAACAAACAACGTTAATAAAATGAATAAATCAAATATTGCAAAAAACGAGGTACAGTACTATTAGCGAGTTTAAAAACTGCATTCGATCTCTACTAGAGATTTCTTTGCACACATAATTACAAAAATAAAACTCCTTTACTGTGGTAACATAGGCCTAGTTGTTTAAACTATATCAGGTTACAAGCATTTACTGCAAATCCCAAATCATACGAAATAACACCTTAAAACAACATTACTATATATTATTACTATTATTATTATTACAACATTAATATATATTTCAATATATTAATATAATATGTAAATATTACTAACACGAACGGGTTGTTATGAACAATATTTGCTGACCTAAGCTTTTAAAAATAAAAAATATAAATTAAACACAAAAAACAATGCAGGTCTATTTCAACATCGTAATATAACAAAAACTTGACGTTAAATAAAAAATTGTGATGGCAAGGGCATTTATGTGATTGAATAAATTGGTACGGTAACAAAACGGCGAGATCTTTCTACTGAATAATATATTTTTCCAGACATCAACCAAAAGTGCTTAGTATCCGAAATACCACAAAATCGATCTGCATCTATTTTTACTACAACTCCTGTAGGATTCTCCTGTAGCGGCGTTTAACATTCTCCTCTTGATAATCCAATTCCATCAGCTGAGGTGGACGCGTGTCAAATGTCAAATCTTTATAAACATTGCGCTGAACTGCTGACTTTACATTTTACTGATTAGCTAAATCAATCCTTTTAACATTATTTGAATCCCATGACATTTGAAACTCTGTTAGTGAAACCAATCCATAAGAAAAGCGCCAGAGTTACGCAAAGACGTCACCTATTGCTCGTTTATTGCTTCGAAAAAAAGGAAAATTCCACGAGATATAAAATAAATATTTGAACGAATTACATGTTATAGTAATTCGAAGTACTGCCAAAATTGGTTTAAATCATCAGTGACGTAGAAATATAAAATTTGGATCATGGAAAGTAATTTAAAATATAAGATCTGAAAGTAGAGCAGTAAACAGATCCAAAAACTGTTTGATTCTGCCAGGTAATACAAGGGCATTAGGTTGGTTATTAATTGTTTTAAACTATCGCGGTTATTTTCACTATAATTTAATGAATTTACGAGATTGTTACCACGATTTTAGATTTTTATTTCCTGCTTCCGATATTTCGATGCTTGAAATATCAGTTCGATGTTCGAACCGAATGTTCGATGCTCGAACAGTTTGTGACGTGCTTGTAACAGCATCGAAATATTCCAAACGCCGTGAAATTGTCCAAACGGTCCTAAACTAATATAGTAGTATAGGGTAGAATTAGATTGTATTTATTTCATAATTTCATAACTATCCGAGAAAAATTCAAGCGATATTATAAATTTACAAAGTAAACGATCATTTGAATGACAAATTAACAAGATAAGCTAATTTTAACTCACTGACATAATGTTCTTTACTTACCTAAAAAATTAACATATTATTAAACTTATTTAACTCTAAGTATTAAAGACGTTTTGAATTTGTTGTTTTTTGCTGACAATGTTTGACTTAATGTAGTTTCTCTGTTGTTTAACTTTCTGGACCAGGTTTTGTATATATAATATATAATAATGTTTAATATACAATTATTGTAAACTTAAAGAAAACGTTGGCATAGTTAAACCTGCATTCGCACGCTGACTTGTCGGCAGTCTATGTAAGAACTTTTAATTCTTTTGTAACATGATTATAAGTATATAATGGCAAATAAAGCTTATTATTGAGTTAAATGAGTTATTGAGTTATATCTTCTCCAGAAATTGGAGGAGTTATAAATAGATATAAACATAGCCGCAGGCTATATGACGAACGGCAAGAATCGCTTTGTACATATATGATATCAGTGCGTTTTTAATTAAGGGACAGGAATTCTAGAGTTTGACGCCAGGTATTTCATATGACAGGTTTTTGAAATTTATTATTACGGTTGTCACAATATTACGGTGACATATATATACATATAAATGATATACAAGACGTTATGGATACGCAATGTGTGTAGTTTTAATGGGAGTAGAGTTAGTAGAATGTTGATAAGATCTCGACGGTATTACGGTCTTTCCTATTTCGACGATCATTGTAATCCGGTTTACGTGGTCGTGTGCCAGTCAAAGGCATACAGCCATTGCGATTTCAGGAAACAAACCAGCTCCAAGTGAAACCCACGGGCGACAGAACTTCATTACCTAGCATTCCAACAAAAAAATAACAATTTTATATTAATACATAAAAGTCCGGGTACCAGTAAACATCTGATGGGTCAAGTTCTCACCATTGTCAGGGTTCAGTTCTTGCCATCTATGACAAAAGCACAAAATAATGACTCTTATTTGCAGCAGCCGCAACATGGCGTGCCAAGACGAGACAGGTAGTGACACTATTTGGCCGATGAAATCTTTATAATCGTTTTCGTTCGTTCATTTTTATACCCCGCCAAGACAGCCTTAGTCACACCAACAAGAGATTAAGTCGCATGGTCGCTCCGTTTTACCACCTAAGACTCATTTCAAGACTGGGACTAGTCGATGTCTTGTCTTGTGTCCGTGCTAAGCATGCAGATGACACGTCCGTCCTCATATCTCAAACTAAGATAGGCTTGAATGACAAACTAACCTCCACATTTGATAAATCAGTGAATTCGGTTCAAAATACAATTCTAATTCGAACTTGAACAAATCGAAATAAATCTTGTATAAATAAATCCCCAGTGAACAACACCAACTGTATGGCCCGAAAGTTAGCAGAGCTTATTAATAACCTTACAGCAAACTGAGGGGGGAACCCAGAATAAACATACATATATCAATATGATCAACCATGACCCTAGATCAAACATCTGTGTTAGCAAAGAGTCCCTACCAAAGAGTCATCAAATTCAAATTACTCCGTTTTAGTATAGAGTGGAAAAGTCACGTCAAGTAGTTTGACTAAATTCATCAAGATCTTGCTTATGCTCTGATTAAATTAAAAAAAAAACACTGATTAATAAACTGCATTGGTATTAATAGATTGGCGTAGTGGTTAGTACGCCACTTCTTACGTCTTCTTACGGTAGCGTCGGGTGACGGGTCGCTCACTTCCCTCTAATATGGTTGAGGAGGGCGATGGCTGGAGCCCGCGTTAACTCGTGAACGGGTGCCGTTTGGGGGTGATCCTCGTTTGGATACTTGGGGGGAGGGAGATTTGCCGAGCTAATAGATAAAAATGAAGAATGCCGAGATAAAAATAGTTTTGTATAGACATAAAGAGACATTGTAAATTTATTTTGAAAAAAATATACACGCTAAGTTTCTTGCCAGTTCTTCTTCACGAAGGTTTTTCCGAACCGGTGGTAGAGTCATGTTTTAACCCTGCCTATTACGCCAGAGGTCCTAGTTTCTAGTCCTGGCCGGGGTGTTCATTGGTGTGATGAACACAGATATATGTTCTCGGATCATGGTCGTTTGTATTTATATATGTATGTTTATTCTGGGTTCCCCCCAGTTAGCTGTATGGTCACCCATAACACAACCTCTACCTACTTTGGGGCCATACAGTTGGTGTGTTAGTCTGGGAATTATTTAATTAAGACAAAAACAATACAGCTGTAAAAAAGGCGGATAAATATATAATTAAATTTACATACTTTCAACCGAAACTTTCAAACCGTAGTTTAAAGAGTATGAAATTATCTCATTACCATGTAAATACAGATTTCAAATATGTAGATTCCTCCGAATATTACACCAAGCGGAAATATGAGCTCTTGAAATATTTACAACACCTAATTTAATCCCTAATAACAAATATTCGCAAAATTTGTTATTAATTTAATTTATATAAAATTATATTAATAACAAAGCTCGCGTAAAGATCTCGTCGGGGGCAGTGGTCCAGTCCTTCCTATTTCGACCGCAACAATTACCACCTTTACTTGGGTGCGTTCCGGATAAAGGGATCCAACAGCTGGAGCAACACAGAAGCCAAATGGACCGAGTGCTCTTGATACTGGCTATGAGGGAAAAAAAAGAGGATAAATCATTTTCAGAACAACTAAAGTATTCAAATATAGTTCGTTATGATTGAGCATTATGTAATGAATACTAAAACATACTAACTTAATAAAAATATGTAATATATTTATTTATTTATGTTCGGAAAACATACAGCTAACATATTGGTATAAGGCAAGAATTAGGCTTCGTTTATCTTTTAAATTTTCTAACAAGAAACACAAGAAATAAAAAAAAGACCACCTAAACATTCATAAAAAAAGGAAAAAATAAAAACACTTTATACAAGCATAAAAAAGAAAGAAATTAATAACATCAATATGGGAAAATAAGAAATACTCATTATCAAGTTTCTGTACAAATGTATTTGTTATGTATTTGCTTGTAATCTTATTGTTTTGCGAGAAAAGAATCCTTTGAAGGTGCCGTTCTAACACTTGAGACACCACTGCAGAAGGGATCCACATCGTTCATCGACTCGACTGTCTTATTAACAAATTTACAGGATCTTATCAAAAATAAATTCTGTGTGTAGTTGGTACATGTGGGTTCGATATGTAATAATTTTGGGTTTCGAAGTAGCTTAGTATGTCCACAGATAACAACCATAGTTCGGGAACATATTATATTAAAAAAAATAATAATTTAATAAATATACTTATAAATACTACTGTATTGTTTCATTAATACTATTAATTCTTATGTTTTTCTGTGTCTAAACAAAATGTTTATTTTTATTAATTTTTAAAATAAACTGTATACAACCTTTAACTATAAGCAACATTTGAATTGTATAAATTATTATCCTTCATTAAGTCCATATATTTTCGGTAAAAGTGAATTGAAAAAATAATGTGTTCCCATTTTTGGTAAACAAAGCTTTTATCTATCTCTCTATCTTTCTCAATAACTGCTCTTTGCGTCTGATGAAATAAAAATATAATTAAAAAAAGAAACAAACGCCGACTGACAATTTTCAAACGTAGAAACGATTGTCTTTAAACATAGCTAAGAAGACTCTCGATTAATTCAACTTTCCAACACAAAAACTGCATCAAAATAAAATAATTCGTTTTGGAGCTACGATCTCACGGACACAGCTCAAACTTATAACAAACTTTTATTTGCGTCGAGTAAACCAATAAAGCCATATATTATAACTTATAATATAACTTACCTATTAAACTACTTAAAAAATATTCCTTTTTACTGGAATACAAATTTAACCCTTAAGCAGGCCACGGACGTATGCTACCCACATAGATTTTTTAACGTTGTAGCCAGGTTTTGGTAATACCAAACCCACAATCTGTCAAAATCTAATCATGAATATATACTCTATGATTTCAAATACCGAATCTCTATGTATCCGAATGTCAATGTCATTGGCAGCCATTTGAATTTTGACTAACCGGTAAAGAGGTGATTTTCAGTGTCCGTGCAAGTTTTTTTCCGATTATGGCGAAACAAAGAAAGGTAAGTCGTGTAATTTTTTGATATGTTGCAGATTATGAGTTTATCTAACAATAATTTTATTATTTGTAGTTCAGTTATTGCAAAATTGTACAAAAATATGGTAAAATAACATGTGGGGAACATATGACCATTACCTGTTGAGTTGAACTATTTTGTGGGAAAATTATTTCCTTTGCCTGTTCTAATTACATTTTGTTTTTATACTAGCTTATTCACCCTACTTTGTTTGTGTGTTTTAATATAAGCAAATTTTTATAAGAAAATGCGCATGATTATGAATATTTTACATAAGTGTTACTCATAATTGGGATTCTCCAACAGAATTTTGTAAAAACTTTTGATATAAATATCATATAAAAATTAGCAATTTGTTACTGTTTTTCTTTACACAGGGACCGCTCAAAGACCGTCAGATAGAAAGTATTCTGGAAGAATGGAACTCATCATCAGAAGATGATGAAGAGAATGAAGAATGTGCAGCTTTGGACTATATACCTAAATCAGTGGATATGTTGCTGGATCAAATTCAAGGTATGTCAACCCAACAGCTGCTACATGTATTAGAAGATGCTGATGAACAATGCGCTTCTGCTGCTGATGAGGATATGCTGCCGTCCTTACCTGCTCCCTCTCAAGCTCATAGTTCTGCTGCCGATGAGATGCTGCCGTCCTTACCTGCTCCCTCTCAAGCCCGAAGTTCTGCTGCCGATGAGGAAATGCTGCCGTCCTTACCTGCTTCCTCTCAAGCCCGTAGTTCTGCTGCCGATGAGGAAATGCTGCCGTCCTTACCTGCTCCCTCTCGAACCCGTAGTTCTGCTGCCGATGAGGAAATGCTGCCGTCCTTACCTGGCCCTTCACAAGCCCATGGTTCTGCTGCTAATGAGCAGATGCCTTCTATGCCTGCTCATGCTAATGATGTTGCTGTCTTTTTGACATATTCTCAACTACAGTCCCAGAATAGAATATGGACAACTAATGTACAACATTGGGTAGAACCTCAATTCAGTGAAGGTTTAGAGCCAACAAAAGAATACAATCATAGAAGTACTCCAATACAGTATTTCAATAACATTTTTCCAGCCGAACTTTTTGAAATGATTGTATTGAATACTAATAAATATGCAACACTAAAGCGGAGCAAATTTTGGATAGACACTGACATACATGAAGTCAAAGCATTTTTGGCCATCGTGATCCTCATGGGACTACACCCTTTGCCAGACATTGAACTGTATTGGAGTTCAGATCCATTTTATAACAATGTGGAAATAAGTGGTACCATGACTTGCAAAAGATTCAAAAAACTACTGGAGAATATACACGCATGTGACATTACAACACATTTACCCCGTAACCACAGAGACCACGATAAATTACAAAAAATAAGACCTATGCTTACTCTACTAAACAGAACATTTCAGGAGAACGCCACCAATTCGCAAACTCAGTCAGTAGACGAGAGTATGATTAAATTTAAGGGACGTGATAGCAAAAAGCAATACATGCCAATGAAGCCGATAAAAAGAGTTTTTAAAGCATGGTGCCGTTGCGACTCTGAAAGTGGATATCTCTATCAGTGCGACATATACGTAGGCAAAGATAATGAACCAAACGAAGAAGGGCTGGGTTACAGAGTTGTAAACAAATTAGCTCAAAATCTACCAAGGAATACGCTATTGACCTTTGATAACTTTTTTACTTCTGTAGCTCTCATGGTAGCTTTCAAGGCCTTTATCACAGAGGAATTTTTGTGATTGGCACTGTTAGGATGCAACGAAAAGGTCTTCCAAAAGATTTAGCTATTCAAAAAGCTCGAACTCCCGAAGAGCGACAACTGATCAAAGAAAATAAACTCCAACCAGGTGAGTTTACATTCCGTGTTTGCCCTCCTTCAGCTGTAATAAAATGGAAAGACTCAAAAGATGTTTACGTGATTACTACTGCTATTGACCCTAAAAGAACTGAAACAATACAAAGAACTCAAAAGGATGGGCAAAAAAAAGACATTCTCTGCCCATCTGCGATTGCAGAGTACACTAGACATATGGGTGGAGTAGACCGTTTTGATCACTTCCGAAGCTCTTATTCGATAGGTCGCAGGTCTAATAAATCCTGGTTTAGAATGTTCTGGTTTCTTTTTGAGAGCGCTGTGATTAATTCATATATACTGTATAAATACAAAAATGAAACCCGTCAAAACGTACACAGGGATTTTAGATTGCGTTTGGCGAGAAGTCTAAAGTCTAAATATCTGACACTAAAAAAACAGGATCCAGTAGTGTTCAAAAATAAAAAAGGCGGAGTTTTTGGAGTTCCTGACGAAATACGATTGAGCCCGCAATGACATTTTCTGAAATTGACGACTTTTAAGCGTTGCCGATTCTGCAGCACACGCAAACAAGAAAAGCGTTCAAAATACATATGTGAAATTTGTAAAGTTTCGCTATGCGTTGATCCATGTATGAAAGCGTTCCATCAAGCTAATTCTGGGACATGAAAATGTTTTATCTTTCATTATAACAAAAATAATCAAAAATTACAATTATAATAATGAATAATGACAGAAATATATTTTAGTTTCATTTCAAACTTACCTGTAGATACCTAAATTTGAAAGTAAACATAATAAATAATAGTATTTACAATTTTATAAAATAAAAGTAAATAAATAAATAAATTATGGACATACACACTTTTGCCTTTTATATATAGATATACAGCTAAGGGTTGACTCTGTTCAGGCAATGGGTTTATGTTTTCCCACATCATTTTTTCAGGTATTTCAATGTTTTTCAGGAATTTGTTGACAAGGAATCGTAAAAAGCGTTATACAAAGACTAAATCCATATATAACACTTATAATATCACAGGGGTTCTTCGAGGCCTGTTTAAGGGTTAAAAGTAATGGGTCTAAGTCACAAAGAAATATGTTTCAGCAGTTTTTGTCTCGATAATTTGTTTCATGGAGTGTGAAATAATAGGTCTTTACCTATGAAACTGCCGTTTTGCCGTACTGGCCATTTCAAATGAAAATATATTTTTTTTTGACTGATAATTCTAATTTCAAATTAATTTTATTTGACAAACATGGAATTCTTTTTCTAAAATCGTCATTTCTTTAATAGTTAGTGTTTTGTTTTCAACGCATTCGAACATTTTTCGTCATCATGGATAAATTAAAAATTCGAGTAATTATGGAGAATAAGTACCGTCGTGGCAGCAAAGCGGCACAAGCGGCACGCAACATCAACGACGTTTACGGAGCGAACACTACAAACGAACGCACCACCCGTTATTGGTTTACCCGCTTCCGTTCTGGAAATTTTGACCTGAAAAATGAACCCCGTGGTCGTCCGAAAACTTTAGTCGACAATGACGAATTAAAGGCAATTGTGGAAGCTGATGAAACTCAATCCACGGCTGAATTAGCAGCAGCTTTCGACGTTAGCATCAAAACAATATTGGTCCATTTGCGTCAAATTGGCAAGGTAAAAAAGCTTGACAAATGGGTACCCCACGAACTCAATGACCGCCAGCGCGAAGTACGCGTGGAGACGTGCCTTGCACTGCTCAGCAGGCATACAAATGAAGGAATTCTGAACCGCATTGTTACTTGTGACGAGAAATGGATCCTGTTTGACAATCGTAAGCGCTCAGCAAGTTGGTTGGACCCTGGTTCAGCACCCAAACAATGCCCTAAACGAAAACTTACCCCTAGAAAAGTGATGGTCACTGTTTGGTGGTCTAACGCGGGTGTAATTCATCACAGCTTCTTGCCAAACGGGACAAGCATTACTGCAGATGTGTACTGTGAAGAACTGAACACAATGATGGAGAAGCTCGCACGTCTCCAACCAGCTTTGGTCAATCGTTCGGCTCCACTGCTCCTGCACGACAACCCGCGACCTCATACTGCACAGCAGACAGTCTCCAAGCTACAAGAGTTGGGGTTGGAAGTTCTCCGTCATCCGCCGTACTCACCAGACCTTGCGCCTACAGAATTCTACTTTTTCCAGAATTTGGATAACTTCTTGGCGGGAAAAAAATTCAATAACCGAGAGGCAGTACAAAATGCCTTTGAAGAATTTGTTGCCTCCCGTCCAGCTGATTTCTTCAAGAAAGGCATCAATAAGCTATCAATGCGTTGGCAAAGATGCATTGATTGCATGGGTGATTATTTTGATTAATAGAAATAAAAAATATATAAAAAAATTACGCTTCATTTATTTCGTGAAAAACGGCAATTTCATAGGTAAAGACCTAATATGTAATTTATTGCGAGGAAGTCTTAGGTATTTTACAATTTCACTTATACATAACTCATTTATTTCCATAATCACTTCTTTTAATTCATCCATTTATAACTACTACACACTTTACAATGGTTTTACTTAGATAATGACATGTACACAAAAAAATTCTCATTTTAAACTAGGTTTGCTAAATATACGCTCCTTAAACAAAGGACAGGATGAGCTTTTGGTATCCATGGATAAGTATAAACCGGATATTTTAGCTTTAAATGAAACTTTGACCAAACTGGACAAGGCAAGTATGCTCCAGTTATCCCAGGATTTATAGTGAAGAATACTCCACGACCACATGACGAAAGAGGGGGCGGTGTTGGTTTCTATGTGCAACGCGGTCTGCGAGTGCTCATTCTCGCTCCGATCGCCACGCGGTGCGGACGTGCAAAACCCAGTTCTCCGTTGGTCGGTTCCCTCCCGATATTCCGTGGCGCTCAGTCTACTGACGTCACAGTATAGCGTGTTGGTTCCGTGCTACGGTTTGCAAGGTTTTTCTACTCCGTCTGAGTGCTTTCGAAGTGCGATTTTTCTTTGCGACTAAGCCCCTTAGTCTTCAAAGTGCTGTGCTAAGTAGTGTTGTGCTTGTGCTGAGTGCAGTGTTGTGCCCAGCGTAAGTAGTCTGGTTTCAGTGCAAAGGATACTTAACGGTGACAACGAATTTGTACTGAACCAGTCCTTTTTATTTTTATTTTATTTCTCTTCTCTATTTTATTTATTTTTCTTCTATTTTTCATATTTATTTTTATCATATCTGTGTGTTTTTCGTGTGTATTTGTCCTTTCTGTCGGTAAAGGTTGACCCTAACGTGGTCAACTCTTTACCTGCGTACCCTTTTTTAGGTTTCTAGGTAGCGGCCTTCGGCGTACTACTGTTAATTTTAAGTTTTCCTCCCCAGCCCCCCTACCGCTGGTAGGGAGGTTTGCCGCTAGGATTTTGCTAGGTTTTAGGAACTAGGCATCTTTTATTATACTTATATTTATTAATATTACTGTCCCAACTCTCCCTTATGGATCCGCTAAGCGTTATTAACGCGTTCACCCAGGCACTTGCTGCGGTAGGCGTCTACATCCCGAATGACATCATAACGCAGGCCTTGCAGGCATCGTCCCCGGCCCCTCAGGCCTCAACCCCGGCCCCACAGGCCTCAAACCCGGCCCCTCAGGCCTCAGCCCCGGCCCCTCAGGCCTCAAACCCGGCCCCTCAGGCCTCCAACGTCGAGACCCCTCAGGTCTACAGCTCTTCCTCGTCTCCCGCCTCGTCCGAGATGGACTGCGAATCGGTCGCATCCTCTCACGCGTCGCGTCGTAAGCGTACCGCTCCCGGGAGCGACTCCGAACCCGCGTCTGATACTTCGTCAGATGCCGTCACCTTAACCGGCTCTCCTGAGCCCGCGTTCCAACTTGTCGCCAAGCGCTCCAAGAAGCGCTCGAAGAAAGCTTCGGTATCTTCAATACCCGAGCCCTCCCCGGTGTCTTCAACACCAGCCCCCGCGCCGTTAAAATCGCTCGTAGTAACCGCGTCTCCGCCGGTCACATCGAAGCCAGCGACGCGCTGCGCTCCCGTCCCGCCGAAGCCTCAGCTCCCTCCGCCCGTATTCCTGCGTGAAAAAGCGCGCTGGACCGCGGTTTCCAACTTGTGCAAAGTGCACAAAATTAATTACTTAAAAGCCGCCAACGCTGGCGATACAATCAAGATTCAAGTAGCGACCGTCGACGACTTCCGCGCGTTTACCAGGTTACTCGGATTAAACCAAATCGCGTATCACACCTACGCCCTCCCGGAGGAGCGTAAAATCCGCGCAGTACTACGGGGCGTCCCGTTCGAACTCAGCAACGAAGACATTCTCGATGACCTTAAGTCTCAGGGTTTCCCGGTCACAGCAGTGCACAAGATGCACTCCAACCGCGGTAGGCGTTTTCCGTTAGCGCTAGTAATCCTGTCCAATACTCCCAACTCGAAGGAGATTTTAAAAGAGGCTCGCACAATCTGCGGACTCTCGAACATCTCCGTCGAGCGTCCCAACCCCCGCGGTCACCCTGGGCAGTGCCACCGCTGCCAGCTGTACGGCCACGCAGCGGCTAACTGTTCAGCTCCCCCCAGGTGCGTAAAGTGCCTGGATCCCCACTTCACTAAGGAGTGCACTCGCACTCCTGAATCCACTTCCCCCCCTGCCTGTGTGCTGTGCGGCCAGTCCGGCCACACAGCTAACTACAGGGGTTGCCCGCGCGCTCCGCGCTCCACCGTCAAGAGGGTCGCGCCTAAACCGGCGCCGCCACTCACTCCTTCTAACTTCCCGCCGCTGCGCAACCGGGGTCCCCCGGAAGCAAAGCCCGTTCAGCCGACGCCTACTCCGGCTCTGTCTTGGAGGCAGCGTCCGGCCGTCCCGCCTGCACCTTCCCGACCCATCCCAGCTCCCGTAGCTTCCGTAGGGCCGCGTCCCGCTCCGTTATCCGTACCTCAGTCGTCGTTGGCTGAGGATATGAAGACCGTATTCGACGTCATTCAAAACGTCGATATTAACGAAATTTCCGTACTCGCACGCAAACTGCGAGCCGCCCGCTCTCCTCAAGAGCGTTTATTCGCGTTAGCGGAGCATCACTCGCTCCTAAGTTCGTTGTAAATTTATTTTTATTCTTTTTATTTTTGTATAAAATCGTAAATAAGTCAATTATAATGTCTAGACCCGCGAATCCCGCGTCCAGTCGTATTAAACCCAAGGGCTTATCCCTAGTATCTTTTAACGCTCGTAGTCTTAGCACTAACCTTCCCGAGATTAAACTGTTCCTTCAGAACAAAGAACCTGACCTATTCCTTCTCCAGGAGACATGGCTTACTCCAAAACGCTCCAGGGGATATGCTATTCCTAAGTACGCGTTTACTCGCAACGATAGGCCCAACTCCGACGGTTACGGCGGCACCGCCATATATTACAAAAGAGGCTTCCATTGCTGTCCTCTCCCTACCCCTCCTCTCCTCAACATGGAGGCCACGGTGTGTAGATTGGCTATGACTGGACATCCGACCATCATCATAGCTTCAGTCTACATACCGTGTGGCTCCAATCCAATCCGCAGCGACTTTGAGGCCATTCTCGCCCTCGGCCATTCAGTCATTATGTTCGGAGACTTTAACTCCAAACATACTGACTGGACGTGCCTATCAACCAACACCAGCGGTATCGCTCTCCTCGACATCACCAACTCCCTTGACTTAGACGTCATATCCCCCATCACTCCCACTCACTATCCCAACAATCCGACCTACTCTCCTGACATCCTCGACTTTGCAATTATCAAGCGAATCAATCTTGACCTAAGGTCTATCGAACCGCTCGATGACCTAGGCTCCGACCATCGCCCCGTCTCCCTCGTGCTAGGTACGCCTAACGTTAACGTCACACCTCCTAAGACCTTTACCAATTGGAAAGGCTTTAAAAATACGTTAGTTTCAGCCTTAGAGGCCCCTAACTCTCCGCTCGCGATTTCGCCCGACCAATTAGATAGTCCGGATAAAATAGATTCATTAGTCAATACTCTAACTGATGCTATTAACACAGCCATCAACGACAACGAAAAGGTTGTTAAGCAAAGCAAACCCGCGCTTCCACTAGCCGTTAGCAATCTCATTAAAGCCAAGAACGCGGCTCTCCAGAGAGCAAAGAAATATCCCACGCCAGCATATAGAACAGCTGCGAATCAGCTTCAACGTAAAGTTAGGTCTCGCCTCGCGGAACTCCGTGACACTCAGTTTAACAATCTCATGGAGAATATCTCCCCGTCCCACCAAGCATATTATCGAATGGCCCGAGCCTTACGCGTAGACACCGCCTCTCACGTTCCTCCTCTCACTCGTCCCGACGGCACCATTGCTTTCGAAGTCGAAGAGAAAGCCGAATGCTTCGCCGACAGCATAGCGGCACAATGCTCGCCCAGCACGCAACCCGCGGATCCCTCCCACATCCAGGCGGTGGAGGACGAAGTTCTCCGCAGAGAATCTCTCCCTATCACCGACGACCCCGTCACAGTCTCTAATGATGAAATCTTGCTTCTCATTAGAAAGCAAAAGTCCAAAAAGGCTCCGGGTGCGGATGGAATTTCCAACCACGCACTTAAGCACCTGCCTGAGCAGGTGCTTACCTTGTTAGCTATCATCTTCAATGCCTGCTTCGACCATAGCTACTTTCCAAAAGCCTGGAAAGAAGCGACAGTCATAGGCATTCCCAAGCCGGGTAAACCTCTGAATGTCCCGGCTAATCACAGACCCATCAGCCTCCTCAAGGCAATGTCTAAACTTCTCGAAAGAGTCATACTCTCTCGAATGCGGAACCATCTGTTTCCAACGGATGGCGACCCTCTCATCATTCCCCACCAGTTCGGCTTTCGCGCTAAGCACTCCTGCCCTCAGCAAGTCCATCGAATCGTCGAGTACATACTCGAAGGATTCTCTCAGCGTCGTAAAAAAACAATCGCGGTTCTCTTTGACGTAGCCAAGGCTTTCGACAAAGTCTGGCACAGCGGTCTCGTTTTTAAACTCTATAAAATAGGCTTACCGGCTCGCCTAGTCAGATTAATAGCGTCGTTTCTTAAAGACCGTACTTTTCGATTCAAACATGAAGGCACGCTCTCCGCGCCTCGTCCCATAAAGGCTGGAGTCCCGCAAGGCTCAGTCCTCGCCCCTCTGCTGTACACCGTGTACACTAACGACATCCCCATCCCACCGAAAGGCGTCGAACTCGCCCTCTTTGCAGACGATACCGCCCTTTACACTAAAAGTCAAGCGATCCCGTATAACATCACCAGACTCCAAAAGGCCGTAAACGCCCTCGGTGTTTGGTTTCAAAAATGGCGTATCGATGTCAACCCAGAAAAGAGTTCTGCTATTCAATTCGACCACAAACGTCGTAATCGCCACAACGATCCGCACATTCATATGTTAGGTATTCCGATCCCCTGGAAGCGCACTGTCAAATACTTAGGCGTCACCTTAGATCAGACGCTTTCTTTCAAGCCACACGTCGATAGAGTAACGAAACTCGCGCGTTTTTACTTAAGCCGTCTATATAGTATGATAGGAAGAAAAAGTAAAATGTCTTTTAGAAATAAACGTACGCTTTATAAGGTCTGCGTTAGACCCGTCATGTCATATGCTTCGCCAGTCTTTGCCCACGCCAAACCCTCCGTCCTGTATAAGCTACAGGTAGTTCAAAATCTCTTCTGCCGCAGGGCCACAAACGCACCTTGGTACGTGCGTAACGCGGACCTGCACAGAGATCTTGAACTGCCTACAGTGCAACAGCACCTCAAAACACTCTCAGAATCGTTCTTCAAACGTGCCGAATCCCATCCCAATCATCTTGTTCGAGATTCAGTCTCATATACTGTTCCTGTGTTAGATTCGATTTACAAAATCGCTAGACCGAGAAACGCGCACACGAGCGAACGCACGCAGTTAACTTTAGATCTAGAGGCCCTTCAGGCCGCAAATTCTAATTCTAACGTAAATTCTAATTCTAACGTAAATCCGAATTAATGCAATTTTATTTGTCAATTTTTAATGTTTTTATTTATTTACTTTTCTTTTTTGAGCACCTTCAGTGCTATGTAAATCCCAGCGGGTGACCCCTTAAGGGCCCCGCTAGCGCGGCCTCTTTCTCCGATTGGCCGTCGCTCAGATGAAGGCTGAGTGGCAAAAATGCACGAGCCGACAGGGGTTTTTTAGTGGGTATGGTTCTGGTAGGCGTCGGGACGAGTCCCACATAACTCCGATCGCGCGCGCGGAGTATGCGTCAGAGCATTTTTTATGTCCTCCTGCCCTTCCCGTGGAGGGGAACCAAAAAAAAAAAAAAAAAAAAAACGAGTGCGCAACAAACCACACCGTCCTTCCGCGCTCGAGCAGATGTGGCTCGAACTTAGCTTTCCCGGGGTGGGCTACGTCGCCGTCGGCACCGCGTACCGCCCGGGCTCCGGGCTCTCACCCATCGCAGCTATGGACGCGCTAAACCAGTCAGTAAGTAGTTTTGGATATTGTGACCATGTTTTTATACTTACAGACTTCAATATTAACATTCTTCAACCAAATGATGACTCAGCAACGGAACTGATTTCTTTCTTAAATCAACATAACCTGTATCAGCTAGTTCAAGAACCAACGCGAATTACCAGAAACTCTTCGTCCCTCCTGGATCTCGATAACAGATAGCAAACATATTTGCAAATCCACATCAGTATATCATAACCCTATATTGAGTGATCATGGCTTAGTATTAGGCGAATTTAACATTTTATTTTATATGTGGACTAGGTCCATACACAAAATTATGCAGGACATTAATTCAATAAACTGGAACGAAATTTATAATTACAGTAACATTAATGATATTGTAAACTTTTTTAACGATAATATAAATGACATATTCAATAAACATGCTCCTTTACGTAAAGTAAAAATTAAAGAATGCCCTTGCCCATGGCTAACCGACAACATTAAACTTATGATGTCTCTACGAGATAAAGCTCTGAGTAGAGCTCGATCTACAAAAAAGGAATCACATATGAGATATTATAAATATTTGAGAAACATGGTTACCAGTGAAATAAAAAGAGAAAAAGCAGCATTCTTTACTTTCGACGTCAACAAAAACAAAAACAATCCTTGTGCGATGTGGAAATATATAAAAAAAACATTTGTCCTTGGAAACAAACGCGTGGATGCCTAACCTGACTATTTCTTAAAAGATCCCGATAAAATAAACAGTTCTTTTCTAGGTATTCCTGGTGACTCTAACGTAGATTCTAATTTTTGTGACACTTTTAAACATAATAAGTACATAAACACCGAGAAAACATTCAAAATTCAAAACAAAACTCAAAATTAAATTATTAAAATCATCAATTCAATAAATACAAATGCTGCCAGCCACGATACAATAGCAATACAAATGCTACGGATGACCTCACCTATCACACTACCAATCATCACAACTGTCGTAAATAAATCAGTAACCGAAGGCGTTTTTCCTGAATCATGGAAACTTGCCAAGATTAAACCTATCCCAAAGTCATCGACAGTAGAAAGATGCAAAGATCTACGAGGAATTAGTATCCTGCCAATCCTCTCAAAGATCACAGAAAGTGAAGTCTGCTCACAGCTGACCGAATATTTAGAGGTAGAGGACATATTACCTATCATGCAGTCAGGTTTCCGTCGTCATCATGGGACCGCAACTGCCTTAGCGCAAGTTACAGATGACATTCTTCCAGCAGCAGACAATGGGATGGGAAGTATTCTCGTGCTCTTAGATTTTTCCAGAGCGTTTGACTGCATAAACATTGAGCTGTTGCTAGCTAAATTAAAATTTTATGGAGTCTCGGAGGAGGCTTGTAAATGGTTCAAATCTTCCCTTACTGATAGAAGACAATTTGTACATGGCGAAGATGATCGAGGTAACCAAGTAAATTCGGAAATTAAAACCCTTACAAGTGGTTGCCCTCAAAGCTCTACACTATCACCTATTTTATTTATTTTGTATACAACCGACCTTTTAAAAACCCTTTAGCATTGCAAAATCCATCTCTATGCCGACAACACTCAACTTTATGCTTCATTCAAACAAAATACAGCCAGGGAAGAAATACTAATATATACGAATAAACGAGGACTTAGACAATATCTATAAATGGGCAAAATTTTATACATTGGCTCTCAACCCTTCTAAGTCCAAGTTCATTGTAATGGGAACTAAACATCAATGGCAACAAATAACTGGCTCTTCACCGGATATCAGAATAAATGGGGTCCAAGTGGAGCGAGTGACGTCGGCCATGAACCTCGGCTTGAAGATGGACAGTGATCTTCGCTTCATTGAGTTCGATTCGTAAAGTTGTGCAATCCGTTAAACCTCAATACCTCTACGACAAAATTGACCGGCTCGGAAAAGACCACAATAGAAATACACGGAGTAAAAATCTCCAGATCATGGCAACTCACAAACACTACGCAGCCAACTTAAAAAGTAGTTTTAGGTTTGCGGCATCTAAGATTTGGAACGATCTGCCGCCAACTCTAAAAAACAACAATAAATTTTTGACATTTAACAAAATTCAGAAAAGTATATTATTGGAGAAACAAATTACTGCCACAAAGCAAAGGTTTGGTAAATTTTAAAGCATATACTTTCTCCAATAATATTTACCTATCGCTTTCTTCTTAATCTTAATTATTTTTTGTTTATTTAAATACAATATTTCTTTTTTCTCTTCCAGTACTCTATACACATTACACTACCTATATTAAACTATTAACCAATATCTACATACGTACACAAACACTACAACATACCGAAAACCAACAGACCTAAACCAAAACAAACATACCCAACCAAACAAACAAACATACCTAATCCCCCAAAATACATATAAAAACAAAACAACACTACACGAACACCCCACTCGATTGCGCTCTCTACCTAACCTACCTTTATATTTTACCACCCAATTCTGGCCCTTGCTGAAAACCAGCCTCATCTAGATACGACTTACATTACGGTGTAGGTCTATCTAATGACACATGCTGAGCATGTGGCCATTTGCCAATAAATAACTTGTTCTCTTTCTCTCTCTTCATATATATACCTATAAATAAATTGTAATAACTATATCCCATTTAAATGAGTTGTTTTATGCTTTTTTTAATTTTTATTTTTAAGATATCTTTATACATATTTTCAGATTTTTAACAATTACTTGTACCTATAATTATTTAATATGTGTTTCTTTTTTGGCAATAAACTAGTTATTTACTCTTTTTTCTATTATTTATATAAAGCCTATGCTGGGGAAAGTGATTAATTCTTAAGGAAAATGGATCAGATTGAGCTACCATGTGACCATTTTCGGAACGATAAAAAAGTGAACCTTTATATACCATAATGCTTTATTTTATCTCGAAATCTTTACGGGAGCAGGAGTCGACTCGAGTTTGCTTTAAGGGAAGATTGCGTATGACTGTACAAGACTTAACTCAGATTTAAGTGGCAGTTAAAGGTCGTTTTCGTAATTAGAACTCAGTATTCTAAATAAGCCACGAACACCACATTACAAGTTCATATCGTACAAACACTTTTGTTTAGTTCAATTTTATATTTAGCACAGAATCTAAAAGAATAAGTTCTTAAAATACATTGTAATCAGAAGTATCGTTCATCAAAAATATGATAGTCTTATTACGAATACTTTTATTTCAATATCGTGAGAATTAAAACAAAAAATAGAAATAAAACACATACAACGCAACAATTAATAGACGCATACGATTTTTATCTATCGGATCTGTGCATAATTTCAACCAATTATATTTCTACTACTACAGCGTCATAACTTTAAAACAAACGATCAAGAAGCATGTAATTAAGACCTACTATAATGAGTTCAGTAAGTGACTGTGTAAGTCGTATCTGCTACCGAATGAAGTTCAGACTGAATGCGTTGGGAAAGGATAAGATGGATACGCCGTGTATTTATTTTGTTGAAGATATAAAATGCTTACGACGCGTAGAAAAATAAAATGAATTTATAATTGAGTTATTTTAATTTTTATTTGTTCATTGCTATATTTTTAGTCATACATGTTTTATTGAACTCGTTATATAGAGATGGAGCCAGGTAGTAGAATTACATAGTCTTCTGACAAATGCACCGATATTCTGGGGACTAGGTATTTGTCTGTTTTTATCCTTCTTACAGAATTTTGCTCCTCAATCTACCTGTACTCCACACTTCTATGGAATCTCCTAACACACTGGTATATGAACAATTTTCTCACACTGAGCACCCTCGCTCTTTCATATACAAGTGTAGTAAGGTGTCTAAATACCAAACAAAGCAAAACTTTTAGAACAACACGCTGTGCTTGTTCCGCTTTAACCAGGTGAGTTTTCCCTGCACCACCCCACGCGTAGATGCCATATGAAATAACATACTGGCAAAGTGCATTATATGTTTGTAAAAGCAATTTTGATTCAGCTACTTGACGCAATGTCTTAAAGACATATATAAGTTTTCTTGTTCTTTTTGCTATTGTGCTTACGTGCGGAACCCACTGCAATTTGTCATCGACTGTGATTCCAAGATATTTCACAGTTTTGGACCTATTGATTGCGGGACAAGAACATGCACACAGTGTGTGCACCTGTCTATTACAGATTTTTGTATAGATCCGTAACATGGGACTCGACACGCTAGTTTTGCCAAAACAATGATAAGTAGTTTTTAAAGCATTTAGTGTGACAAGGCTATCCTCGAGCCATTTGGCCACCTCACACAACCCCTTTTAAGTCACTTCTTTTGCTGTATCTCATGTCCGTCCGTAAAATAAGGTTGCCGTATCGTCAGCATACATCGTGATATCAGAACTCTCTATTTTGAGTTCGCAAAGCTGGTTAATATAAGCTAAGAATAATGTCAGCCCAAGCGTACTGCCCTGTGGAACACCGTATGAGCATAATAAATCTTGACTTCAATCAATGCTCACAGTCTGGGTTCTTCCCATAACATAGCCTCTGAACCACGACAGAACTACACCTCGAAATCCCAATTCTCCCAATCGATATAGCAAATTTGGGATCAAACGCCTTCTGCATTTCTATAAAAACATCTACGCATTTATCACACCTATCCGTATGTTGAGTTGCTTGTCGTGTAAGCTTTAGGATGGAATCTTCTGTTGATAGTGTTGATCTGAATCCGAATAGATTTTTTTAAATATAGTCATTTGCTTCTAAGTAGCTTACAAATTTTTTTTTACTCATTTTTCCATAACCTTTGCTAGAACACATAATTATTATGTGTTCTAGAAGTAAGGAATTTATTGCCTGATTTGTAGATGGGTATTTCTATGGATTTTTTAAAAATTGCTGGAATAAAAGTACCTGTGATAAAACTAGTATTGCAAAGGTGGGAAAAAGGTTTGAAAGTATGTGATGATATTGTTTTAGTATGGAAGTGAGTGTTCCATCCCAGCCCGTTAACGCATCTTACTTCGCCGGGATCTACGGGACTGAACGGCATGGATCCAGGTAGGACATTGCAAGAAGACGTGTTACTGGGTAGTATTCCTTCATTTGTATTCTTCCTGACCAGTATAGCACGCGCTAGTTCTTTACCAATTGATGTAAAGTACTCATTTACTTTGTTAAGAGATGACTGCTGGTCACTATTATGCCAAACAACTCCGTGGGTGATGACTTTGCTTGTTGGAGATTTCTTATTTCTTTGATAATTTGCCATATTTTTTTATTTATTTATTTAACAATTTATGCACACATATAAGTAACAATAAAAGAAAGAAGAAAAAAAGTAGAATTATATGTACAAAGGTACTGCTTATTTCCTAGGAAATTTCTTCCAGCAGACCTGTGACTGGAGAGTTTCGTATAAAGCAAATAAGTGTGCCATTATGTATTATAAATAAAAAACATTACATAAGTACAATTTATACATATTTACTTATATAAAAATACATATATACATACATATACATAAAACAATTCATACGTATAGTATTACATACATAGATTACAACGATGAACGCTTTAGCAAAGTGATAAATAGTGCTCTCTTACTCTTCTCTTAAAAATAGACAGCGTTTTAGCGTCGCGTATCTGGTGAGGCAGCTTGTTCCACAGCCTGGCCGCATGGACGGTGAACGAAAAAGAAAAGAAGTCAGTTTTGTGGCGAGGAGTCACTAGTAAGTTTCTTTTAAGTGGTCTGCAGATCTCATCACCTGTGTGGGTGTAGGTAAAACGGTTACGTAAATATGGTGGAGAGAGAGGGTTGCTAAGCACATTAAACAAAAGATACAAGATACGAGTATTCCTACGGAAACGTATGGGCAGCCACATGAGTTTCTTGCGGAAGTGGGAAACATGATCATACTTTCTCAGTCCGAAAATAAAGCGAATGGATAAGTTTTGTAGGCGCTCAAGTTTGTTCAAAAGCTCTTCGGTGGCATCCAAACAGCAGGAATCAGCATAATCAATTATAGGTTGAATTAATGTTTGAGCGAGAGATATTTTTGTAGGTAATGGCAAAAAATTTTTAAGAGTTTTAATGGAGTGAAATGTGAAATTTACTTTGCGGCTAATTTCATTGACATAGTCATTCCAGTTTAGGTTACAATCAATGATCACTCCCAAATTCTTTGCTTTATCGGACCAATCAACTGGTACTCCATCAAGGCAAACTAACGGCAATGTCGAGAAATCAAGGAAACTTCGAATACGGCGACTACCAATTATCATAGCCTGTGATTTATTGGGATTGATAAGCAGACTGAAAGATTTGGCCCAGTCACTGATACGTGAGAGATCTTCATTAATAGAAATTACAGCAGAATTAGCATCTTGAACTGAAACATGTTGGTATATTTGCAGATCATCTGCGTATAAGTGGTAATTAGACGAAATTACTTTTGTTATAGAGTTTATAAAAATCTAAAATAGCAAAGGTGACAATACCCCACCTTGAGGAACACCTGCAGTTAGCTTACACCATTCCGAATAGGTCTGATCGACACGAATTCGCTGCGAGCGGCCACGGAGGTAAGAGTCAAACCAGCCTAGTGCAGAAGGAGACACGTTAATTGACTTCAGAACTCCGAGTAGTACGTCGAAATCAACAGAGTTAAACGCATTGCTGAAGTGAAGCAGGATCAGCACAGTAAGCTTCCCATTCTCCATGGCCCAGCGAATATCGTCTGTAACATTGAGCAAAGCTGATACGGTACTGTGTCCATGGCGAAACCCAGACTGATATTGACTTAGAACATCATTAGAGCATAAGAACGCTGTTAACTGTTTGTGTACTATGTGTTCTAGGACTTTAGCAAGGAATGGAAGTATGGATATAGGGCGAAAGTCAGAAAATAAAGCAGGGTTAGAGATTTTGGGAATAGGGATAATATGTGCAAATTTCCAAGCTGATGGGAAGGAAGCACTTAATAAGGAACAATTAAAAATATGAGTTAAGACGGGTAGGATCGTGGGAAGAATCGATGTGATATCGACTTCTTTACATCTTCTTCAGTTAAGTTTTCTAAGTAGAAAGGAGAATGTGTTACAGGCAGTTGAGGTAGGTGATGCAAAGTATCAGATTTGACGCTAGGGTTTAAGACGACAGGTGGTACTGAAAAATGATTATTTAGTGCGTTAATATCAAAATCGGCGGAACACGCGGATGGAGATTTGCCAATGCCAACAGATTTAAGATTTTTAGAGTTGCTAGAGAATTTAGCTTGCTGGGCTTGATAATAACTACGCTTGAGAGATTTTACTATCGAGTTGCATATGTTTCTATAGGATATATATTTGGTCGCAAGTTGGTCATCTCCTCCAGATTGTCTATTTTTTTGCGTAACTTGTTTCTTTTATGGATGCATTTAATGACAACCACGGGGTTAACCACGGTTTCAGTGGCTTGTATCGGCTTGAGATATTTTTCACAGTGCTGTTTTTGGCAATACACGCTTGCAGCCCAGCTACCAAAAAGCTTGCCAATTCATCAGATGATTTTAAGTTTTAGTATTCTTCCCAAATTAATTAAAACTTTGTCATGCTTAATGCTCGGTGTCTTTGTATTTGAATTTGCTATGTTCAGTTATATTGGACAATGATCTGTAAATGGCTCATACATTAATGTACGCAACATGCCATTACTTTTCATCACGAAGTGATCCAGACAACTGTCCTTCTATACCTTGTCGAAGGCCGAATGCAGCCATAAGATTTAGATAGTCTGAGGAATAACTGGTAATGTTCATGTCGGGAAAATGTGAAGATAATTTGTTCTGTGTATATAATTTAAGTATTTTTTCTATTGAATCAAGATATGCGTTTATAACTTGTCTATTCTACTTGGAATGAATATGTATTTTATTTAATGCTACTTGTGGGTTTACTGTGAATTCTACAGTTAAATTGTTATTATTAATCTTATTTAATTTCATGGAAAAAAAATATCCTACGAATTTATTTAAATTTCTACTTGTAAATGGTGCGGGTATTGAAATCTTATTTATTTGTGTAAATCTGTCTACTTTGTACTCTGTTATTGGAGCTAGCTGCGGAGGCCTGTATTGGGCGAACACTAAGAAAGATTGAATAAATGTTTGTACTTTTTGGTTATTTTTGTATCATCTGTCGGCAATCCATAATGAATAAATTAATAAAATAAAACAGACGATTTCCTACTGTGAATTATTTTACATTAAATGTCAAAAAAATTTCATTGCAAATATGCCACACATCAAGACTTTTTAACACTGAAAGTTTACAATGATAAATAAAGTCTGAAAAATTGTCAGCTCTCATATTTTTGTTATTTTAAAGGATAGAGACTAAAATTACAACGATTCAGGGTCATGGATTAGGTGAAACATTTTTCACCAAGTAGACATCTCTTTCTTGATGCAAAACCAAATTTTTTTATACCATACGTATATTTTAATTCTAAATATCGTTTTAAGTTACCATTCTTAAGTGACCTCCATCATTACAAGAATGAAGTCGTACTGCCGGCTTCAACTAGAATAATCAAAATGTTTGCTCGTATTTTTACCATAAACTTCCATGTGACTTGAAAAGTATAAGCGAACTTGAGTTAAACACCCTATTTAAATTTTATTTTCTGAAATATTAAACCTCGATACAATAGTCGTAGTAATTTCTGTCAAATTAACTTATACATACCTATCAATATAAATATGAATGCTATATGCATTAATTTTTCTTTTATAAGATAAATTTTATTCAGAAAACTATGTATTTTAAACAAAGGATAGCGTGCGATCTAAAATTATTTTTCAATCCTTTCATTTGTTCTTTCATTCTTTTCTTTTTAATTTCATGAACACTTATATCAAAAATATTTGATTCATATTTGTAATACTCACTCCTCTCTAATATGGTTAAGGAGGGCAATGGCTGGATCCCGCGTTAACTCGTGAACGGGTGCCGTTTGAGGGAGTTCGTCGTTTGGATTCTTGGTGAAAGGGTGACATGCCGAGCTAAGAGATGCAGATAAGAATAATTTTTTATAGGCATAAAGACATTATACCCGTGAAGTTTCTTGCCAGTTCTTCTTGTTGGTTCTAGACCAACAAGTAATTGGCAATGTTGAGAAATAAATATTCGAATTTAAAATTGAATACAAATTTAAAACTATCTAATGAAAAACTTGACCACATCCACAGTTTTCCAGCACGTCGTATTTAACGCCCTGCACCGCGATCACACGGTTCAGTTGCATTGGCTATCAGCGCGGCGTCGCACGCGCATACATTCTAGTTCGTTTTAAGCCTGTGTGAGTGGGGCTTTGTAAACTGTCGTGAGTGCATATTTTGTTCTGAAAATAGTTGGTTGGAATCTTTTTGGGATTATATGTGAGTGTCTTAATTTTTTTGTATAATAATATTGTATTGAAGAAAATTGTGTACTTTAAAACAATGATCATAGGTTACCTACAAAGTTCAAATGTATATATTTTTTATTTAGTTATCTTTGAATTTTTTTCAGGACTTTATTATTTTTTTTTTTGGCTTTTAAACACATTGTCGTAAATATGAACAATAACTTCATTGTACTTTTGATTGTGAACATGAGTACTAGTTTAAAAATCACACATTAACCTAAAATAAATAAAGTAATAAAAAAAGCGATGTAATTAGACATTGAACCGCCATTAAATTGCGTGTACGCACGCACCTTTCAGGAAAAAATCGAAGTTCAAAATTTCATTACGATATAAATTACAGAGCAAGAATATATTTTTTTAATTATTATTTTTCATATCTACGGAAAAGCAGGCATATATTACGTGAGTTATTAATACACTTTATTAAATTATTATAGGTAAAAATGTAGGGATGTGTAAATCTAATACTTCTGATAATCCATTACTTTGAAAATGGGTCATATTTGGATGTCATTTATAGAGTCAAATAAGTAGCAAGTGACAGACCCGAAAATTCTTGAGAACATAGCATATTGAAGTATTTATATATCATCAGCAGAACTTTCAAATTCTAAATGATCATAACACACATTTTCACACATCTACCACTTCCTCGAGATTTTGTCCAGTATTTAGTCAAACATTTACTTACAACTAGGATATATGTTTTTTTATGGCTCATTTTTAATAAGCACGGAAATTTTATGTTTACGATATATGTATGGGCAAATATTTAAATTAAGTACCATTGATGCTACCAAGCCAATATTTCTAAATTAACACAAAGTATAACGTTTATCCCGAAATTTTGACAGGAACGCAGTTTGACGAACAAAGTCCAGGAATATTTTAAATGAGTTTAGAGAGAAGATTTTTTCAATATTTAAGGGCATTTCAACATTTGTATTATACAATTGATTGGAGTTTCATTCTTAAAAATGGCTTACCTTATTTGTTACCACTTTCGGAGCTTCTGAGGTTTTTGGATTACAAATTTATAAACGATATTACTTGCATAATAATAGTATCTATAGATAAAGTAAAAAAGCATTGCCCAGTCATGGTTTTATACTACATCAAAAGTATTTTAATTCAATCAAAATTTTTTGTCAACAATAAAACCATTTATGAGTAGAGATTGCAGCCAAACACTCGCACGCTAATGTTTCCGTATGGCACATTAAGGATTCCGTACGTACGTAGGCTTGATTTGAAGTTTTGCGTCACTGGCGAGATATCCTATTTTATAGAAACAAAACAAATAATTGAAGATTGATTTGCGTTTATGACGTAGAATTGTGTCAACTGATGTCTCTTAGATTACAATACCAGACGTTTTTCTTTATACCACAGGGTGAAATAGCTTTCATACCGTTTAAAACAATTTAGAAGGTCAGCATAGAAAATCATAGCCTACGAAATTTCCCGCGACACCTCTATTCTTGGAAATAAACAAAAAGTGACAGATATTTTTTTTATATTCAAAAAGAGAATCTTACGTATGTTGCCAACTACTTTCAACAAATTGTATTAGAAAAGGCTGTAAATTAAAATATTTTTGGGAAAATAGAGGTTATATTTGTGTTTAGTAGTATAGATAGTTCCAGCCATTTGGCCGCGTATTCCTTCCTATGTGTGCTTTAATCTTATATATACTTATACAGCAACTGTGTGTGCGTGACAAAAATGTACCAATTGTACACGCACACCAACGCGACGAGATCACGGTTTGACAAGATGGCGGCCGCCACACAAAGTTAAGTTGCTTATTTACAAGTACACGCTTACATAGGGCTGCGTACACAAATGAGAGCTGCACTGGCTACAATATAATAGAGTTTCTTCTGTTACGATCTCGTGTGTGTTGGTACTGCAGCCCTTCAATTAAAACTGCCACATTTATGTTCACATAGTCATTCCGTTTAAAACGACAGAATAGCTAACGAAATTAAAGCATGTTCCCATGGGAATTTCGGGAAATAATATACCCTCCCTCAGTCCTAAACTCGAGACGAATCTAAAGACCCCCTCATATGTTGAAACCTGTGTAACGGTTTAGGCTGTACAGCCTGCCAAAGAAATACGAGTGTACACTGGTAAAACACAACCCTTCTTCTGATAGTCCAATAAAGATACACTTGAAAATTAAAAAACATTTACTTGTGAACAAATTACTATTGAATTTTTTTATTAGTTTACAAAATTCTCTCCCGCTGCACCCTCCCAAACATTCTAATCGGTTGCATTTCTGCTCCACCTTAATATGAAGCACAAATTCAATTACACGTGTAATGATATAATACATAGGTGTGAATAAAAACCTTATTATTAGGAAATCCGCATACTTCCAACGATTATTTCTTAGCTCTAGTACATCGAACTGCACATTGTATAGAGGTGCATGCGAAAATATACTTCATTGACATATATATTGAAGTTGTCATTGCTATTATTATTTTGTATAGACATAAAGAGACTCTGTAAATTTATTTTGAAAAAAATATACCCGTGAAGTTTCTTGCCAGTTCTTCTTCACGAAGGTTTTTTCGAACTGGTGGTAGAATCATGTTTTATTTGACGTCAATAAGAACAAGTAATTGTCAATGTTGAGAAATAAATATTTCATTTCAAAATATTTCATTTCATTCCATTTCATTTATTGCTAAGCAATATTATTAAAAATTATATCTGACACTTAAGTGATTTTGGTTGTTTTGAATGTTCATTTGTTTGTAGTCTGTCATTTATTAATATAACGAGTAAGTTGGTGAAAGATGTCCTATTCTGGGAGCCACTGTCCTACTCTGAGAGAAAACTTGGGGAGCTTGGAGGAGGCCTTTGTTGTTCGGTCCTTTCTAGGCAACTCGCATACAAGGAGAAGATGACGCTACAGGGTGTTCGAATACGCCTCGAGCCTGCACTTTTCCGATAGTACAAGCTCAAAAAATCATTATTTTAATTAGAGACATTCAATGGCGTTTATGGGTCTGGACACAAATTATCATCAATAAGATCAAAAGCTGGATATAATTATATTATTTCTTTTCACACGGATGTATAAGTGGGTAAAAATAAACATATTAGAAGAGGTATATGATGGTGTATGATGATATTCTGTACGGTTAACGAAATTAAATGTCTCGTAATACTAAAATACATAGTAATTTAGTAAAACGAGACAATTCTCGAAAGTGAAATGATTAAGTGTAAATGATTCAAACCAGCTTGGGCTAACTGTACATGTGTGTTAACCTCTCTAGCAGGGAGTCTAGAGACGTTACGAACCCAACGGTTACTAAGGGCGCTTCTCATTACAGACTTTGCTTAGCAAATATAGATTTACGTGAAATATAGACTTATTGATTTATTTAATTACAGTACTGCCACATGATACGTATTAAGAGTTCACGGTTCACTCATATCTGCAATAATGTTCTGATATGCATCACAATAACGGCGTACATAACATTTGCACTAGCTTTGTAAGGAAAAAGTTCAATTCAAAATGTCTTTGTTAGGTAATGACTTTTAACATTGAAATGAAATGAAATAAAATATTTATTTATTTCTCAACATTGACAATTACTGGTTCTTATTGACGTCAAATAAAACATGATTCTACCACCAGTTCGAAAAAACCTTCGTGAAGAAAAACTGGCAAGAAACTTCACGGGTATATTTTTTTAAAAATAAATTTACAGAGTCTCTTTATGTCTATACAAAATTATTCTTTTCTGCATCTGTTAGCTCGGCAAGTCTCCCTCCCCCCAAGTATCCAAACGACGAACACCCTCAAACGGCACCCGTTCACGAGCTAACGCGGGATCCAGCCATCGCCCTCCTCAACCATATTAGAGGGAAGTGAGCGACCCTACCGACTATCTTAGCCACTAAAAATATATTGTCTGACGATGTTTTTGCTGTAAAATTTTGAATTATCATCCAATTTTGATTATGGCCATAATGCAGCCTAACTTTAACCTAACCCAAATTTAACTACAACGCTTTCTCTAAAATATTTAGTATATTGGTATTTAGTTATACGTTGCAACAAGACGAATTAGTTCATTAGAGGCTATCTCATTTTCCCGTGGCTTAGTTATAAAATTAGAAGTTTGATAACGTGGCCAATAAAGTTTGTGTCTTGACTAATAATTTCCCAAAAAAAAACTTATAAACGACCAGTCCTAACTTCTGTACCACGCTGATATAGATGTAATTTCATAATCAAACAGCAGGTCGTATTTCTCTTAATTTAACTCTGAGTAACACAAATTTCTCGATATTTCTACGGGAAATTGCATCAACTAAGTCATATTGTACTAATAAAACTAGAAAATAAGTGTAAATACGTTATTCAAACTTCCTCTATTACATAAAGTTGCATGTAAGTGTGCCGATGAGTCGCGAAACTTAAAACAAGTTTAGAATCTTCATATTTAGAGAAAACTTACTATATTTGTGCTATCATTGTAATTGATTCTACAGTTGACACGTTTTTAACTAGATGGCAGTTATTTCAAAACTAATCTGGTTTTGTAGTCTAGGATCATGGATGAGACATACACATAAGAATGTATATAAAATTTTTTTAGGTTAGGTTAGACAGAGAGTGATAGTGAAAGAGATAGCGTGCTACCTATTCATTAAAATTCTGTTGTGGTGTTATAACGATATGGTAGCTTTCTTCCAATAAGTAATAATGAAGATTCAGATATTCTTTTAAAAGCAAATATTTGTTTTGGAATTTGATATAGTAATAAAACATTTGTCTTCTTATCTTTCTACAATAACACCTACACACAAATTAGACGGTTTAAATTGAATGCCGAAACTAATAATACAAATAGGACTACTTTGTCACTTTAATTACTAATAATAAGTAGATTTATTCCTTCGACTATTTGTAAAAATTTTCTAATATTAACGAGCTGCAAAATTTGACAAATTACAAAATCCCGACTGTACAAGATATTTGCCCGTGTAATTCCTTTCCCGTGGGAATTACGGAAATGATGTACCCTATGTCACTCGCACGGCTGAGATGAATCTAATGACACATCAATCATCAATCATCTAATGACACATCACATCAATCAACCTAAATCAACAGTTTAGATTGTCGAACGTACCAAAGAAATATACCTAAATACATACACTCGAAAACTTAACCCTCCTGACAATCGGATAATAAGATCGAATCGAGTGCTTTGAAATTATACAAATCCAATTTTATTCTTTATCCGATTATAATACTAAACTTAAACACGCAGGATAGCTGAAAAGAAGACTAACAAACATACAAAATGTATGCAAAAAGTTAACGTTCCATTTTATCTCTCGAATTCCCATATTTCCAGCCGAAAGGAAGACCCTGTCCGTCCCTATGTATGCTTAGATCTTTCAAACTACGCAACGGATTTTGATGCGGTCTTTAATAGATAGAGTGATTCAATAGGAAGGTTTAAATGTATAATACATGCATAATATAGTAGAGAAACACTGATAATCCTAGAGGTTTCTAATGTGATGTCGTAAATAAACACATTTTTTGCGCTTTCATTGCAAACGCTGGCTGAACCCTACGAGATAGATCAAAATAATGTACTACAGTATTGTACACCTTCAAAAGGTCTATTAAAAAGTCCGCAATAGTATATTAGGGTTAGCCCACAATAACCATTTTTTATCCTTTACTTTTTACGAGAAATAATGGCTTATTTACGAAGCGATTTTAAGCAATACAGCATGAATCCTTATCCACTTAAGTACGTTAAATACATTGTGCATGTAATATAGATCAATATGGCCCTTTACAGCTCGTAATTTTAATGAATATTTTCGAATATATTACAGATTTAAAATGCAGGGACATAGACCCGTGTGAAGCCGGGGCGGGTCGCTTAGTTATTACTAAACCGATATTACTGTAACTCTTACGAAATAGTTGGAAAATGAAGATATTCCGCTGTCCGCGTATTGTGAAGCTGCTTTACGAAATTCCGTGAGACGTCTTGAGTGTTCCCAGGGCACGGTATAATTTAGATTTATTTGGTTGTATTTTCGATTGTTTATTTCTCAGGTTTTGTAAAGTGTTTTTGGTTCAGGGTCAAGAATTGTACCAATGTTTCTGCAGGTGGTGCTTTCGGAGGTCTATCTTGGATAAAAGTTTGCTTGAATCTGTCCTTATATAAGGACAGGTACAATTCGATTTGAGGGAGCCCCTAAGATAAGGGAACCTTAGTTAGGTTACTGTTTAGAGGCTGTTGGTGAAAACGGACACAAGGCCGACCTGCGCAGCTCGCGCTAGCCAGCACTAGGCTAAATATTGCTTTGTGTCTCTCTCAGTTTAATAGAAACAGAAAGTGATGGACGGATATCTTAACTAACTAGCTGGCTGACTTGGGGCTAAGCGGGGCTGCGCTAGAGGACCTTAATTACAGTGGGTCTAGCGAGTTCGGATTATGATTTAAAATATATATATTATAGATTTTTTAGAAATGCAGATATCAATGATGATTTGGTTGTTTAACTATCTGTTCAGTAAAGTGTGACATTTGGTCGTGCAGCAAATGTTTTAGTTCCAGTTTTTGCATCTGTAAAAACTAGTTGGCTATGGATGCGTTTTTAAGGCCCGCAATTCTAGCAAATAATTTTTGTATTATCTTTCCTTGCAACTCTTGATCCCGCGGAAACACCTGGATTATACATAGCCTGTATTACTGCTGGATAATGTAGCTTTTTAATTGTGAACAAATTTGTGAAATCGGTTGAATAGTTGTGAGTTTATTTTCTATACTAAGTGAACCAAACCGACAATATACGACAAGTTAGAGGGTGTTCGTCGTTTTGGATACTTGGGGGGAGGGAGACTTGCCGAGCTTACAGGTGATGCAGATAAGAATAATTTTGTATAGACATAAAGAGACCCTGTAAATTTATTTTGAAAAAAATATACTTGTGAAGTTTCTTGCCAGTTCTTCTTAACGAAGGTTTTTTCGAACTGGTGGTAGAATCATGTTTTATTTGACGTCAATAAGAACAAGTAATTGTCAATGTTGAGAAATAAATATTTCATTTCATTTCAAGATAACGGAAATATTTGGTCCTTATCACAAGCCCGTGTCATTCTATCCCTAGAACGTCGGGGAGCAATAGGGTGCCCCCAGGCGTATCGTATGTAGGGGTACTTTAATTTCCAGCTAAACGCCGTCAGTGCGAGGCCACAAAGTCCGGTGAAATTTAAAAGGGCTATAAATAAAATGTCAATTGCGAAAAAAAAAATGTTGGGGAGCAATATCATTTTCCTTCAATTTCATGTCCGTGATCTATGAAGCTTCACCATTTAGTAAGCCATTAAACTTACAAATCAGCTCTTAAAAGCATTTAAGTAAAAAATACTGCCGATTTAGATGGAATTTCTGTTAAAGTTATTCAATGTGTCATTGATGGTATAGCCCCGTACTTAGCCAGTATATTTAATGACTGTGTTGATAATGGTGTATTTCCTGATTTATTGAAATTGAGTAAGGTCATTCCAATATTCAAAGCAGGTAGTATGTCTGACCCTAATAATTTTAGATCTATACCTACACTACCAACGCTCAGTAAGATTTTTGAAAAATTAATTTTAAATCAACTACTTTCTCATTTTTATGGTAATAGTTTAATGAATTTTAAGCAATTTGATTTCACGCGGGGTCGCTCAACAACCGATGCCGGTGTTGAGATCATAAAACACGTATTCAGCGCCTGGGATGAGTCGTGTGATGCTATTGGTCTTTTGTGACTTGTCCAAGGCGTTCGACTTGTGGATCATACTACTCTATTCATGAAACTGCACCATTACGGCATAAAAAACCGAGCGCTTGCCTTGATTAGCTCCTATATTTCTAATAGAAACGAAAAGTTGCAATAAATGGCGTAAAGTCATCAGGAATTAGGTTAAAGTATCATAATTGTTTTTGTATTAACTTTCACTAAATTAACTTCAACGTTTGTTACTATACAAAGTTATTTACAATTTCTAACTACCTTCCTGTATCGGACAAAATATAAAAATTTGCATGCAACCTTATTCGATGGTCAGTCAGGCCAGTAATTATCCGTTTACAACAAAAACTGTAACATGCGAAATTTTACTCCTCTTTTTATAATTATACTCACTTCGCATAAAATCCATCATTATTAATGTGGCTGATTCGTTTTTAATTTATTCGTGTCATAATAAAGATAACTGCAACAATATTTGGTTATTCCTATATTATACAAAATGTTACTTCTCATCTTAGAGTATACCTGGGGACTTATTTTTACGTTCGGAATCACCAAAGTCATAAAAAACCATAAAGTGAAAATGAAAAACTAAATACGTCTCTCCGTAAGCATAGGTGAGCTCAACTGCCAATATTGTCGTCATTAGTCTGAGCCCATTTTGTAAAAAAAAACTAAATATAGAAAATATTGGAACCATTTAATAATAAAATAATTGTATAATAATCGCAGATATTTCAGTGGAGTAAGAAACTGGTTTAAAACTTGGTAAAAAATTTAATTACATAAATAATAATAATAAATCCCCAGACAACCACATCGACTGTATGGCTATGGATGACCATACAACGAACTTAGGGCGGAACCCAGAATGCACATACATATATAAAAATAAACAACGATGACCCGAGAACAAACATCCGTGTTCATCACACAAGTGAATGCCCCGGCCAGGACTCGAACCTGGGACCTCCGGCGTATGAGGCAGGGTAGTACCCACTATCTACGCCAGTCGGCCGTCAAATATATCTATAATAAATGTAACGTAGCGTTATAGGGTTTAAATTTAATTCTTACAGAAGATGTGAACTGCAAATTTCTGTAATGATTCCATCTACGGTGCCGCATCCTGTTCATTCTTTTGTTTATTGTTTACATGTTGTCATGAAAAATAGGAACTACATACATGGTAGGCCGAGTGGCGCCACTTGGTAACCAACTTGGACTCACACAGCTGATCATCAGAATCATCAAAAATTTCAATTAGTCCAGAAAATCCTACGGGATCACTCCCAATCTTTCCTAACAACTGCAAATGCAAATTAAAGAGTCACTGTCCATTAACCACTTTTCCCAACAAAACTATTCATTCTAATAATGCAACTGGCCTAATTACATATATTCCATTCACGCCACTCAAATTACACCTGAATCTAGAGACCAGGAAACGCAACGAAGTTCATTGCATGCTTCACATAAGCAATGAAATATAGTGCGATTGGTTTTTAGGAAGTAAGAAAGGAAGTGCATCGCGCACGCAAATGGCATTCTTTTTCTTTGGGTTATTAATTATTTAGCTATCTGGTTATTCTGAAAAGCTGTAAGGCATCGTAGTAGAATTTTAAAACAATTTTAAAGGATGTTTTGCATTTTCCCAAAAAGCAAAGACGAAATATGTGATGTAAAAGTATCGGTGAAAAATTTTGTTAGCAAACTAAATGTGCCCCTTCTTAACTGCCGATATTCAAAAAGAACTATTTGTCCTAAAGTACTTTTGTATAAAAAGAAATGGACTTCAAATTATAAGTGAACTCAAATTCAAATATTTATGTCTCAACATTGTCAATCACTTGTTCTTATTGACGTCAAATAAAACATGACTCTACCACCAGTTCGGCAAAACCTTCGTGAAGAAGAACTGGCAAGAAACTTCACGGGTATATTCTTTTCAAAATAAATTTACTGTGTCTCTTTATGTCTATACAAAATTATTCTTATCTGCATCTGTTAGCTCGGCAAGCCTCCCTCCCCCCAAACGACGAACATCCTCAAACGGCACCCGTTCACGAGTTAACGCGGGATCCAGCCGTCGCCCTTCTCAACCAACTGAAAAGGGAAAACTGATAACCTTTCATACGAAGGGGATCTATGTAAGTAGGTACACTCCGAAAAGTAGATTCGCATTTATTTATTCATTCAATTGTGTTTTTATATTCACATCGTAATTCGAAATATGATACGTAATTGCACAATAGTTAACCTGTGCTTTAAGACATAATATTTCAATTGCGTAACGAGTTCAAATATCCAGGAAATGTAACCACACCAAAATATATCTCTCTACGTCAGTAGTTCAGTGGACTGCCTTTCAATTACCACAAGCTTATGGAACGAACTGCCTGCGCTCGGTTTTCTTAACAAATATATTCCGGAAACTTACTGGAAACTTTACAATAGAAACCTCTTAAATATAGGGGATAACATTTAGCTTTTTTTTATTTTGGTTCATGTTACTGTAAGTAACAGCGATATTTATTTATCCAATTCAGCCACATCATTTATTTATTGGATCACCAACAAGTTTATAACATGTAATGCACATTTGAACAATATTTTTAACAAGGCATGCAAGTCGTAGACAACAGCATGCAATGTTATGACAACAATCAAAATATTCGGGTATATAAAGAAGATATAGTTTTTTTTGACAGTAATTACATTACGTTAAAAAATAAATATGTGAGACTAATACTTATTACCTATACTTATACCTACTTATACAATTCGTAGATAAACCGTACAAATATACACAGTCACTCATGCTTTTGACCAAGGAAAATGGACCTAAACTGATTTACTGAGTTAAAGAAAATATCAATATTAATATTACCAGATTTAGACTCTGAATTATAATAAGAAGACATTCTGTTTAGGGGAAAGAATGAGCCTAATATTGTTTTGGAACTCCAAGGTGTTATTAAATGGTAACGAGAAATTCGAGGCAGTTTAAAAGGAACGCTAATTTTTATCTGTGATAGTAAATGTGGACTGTCAATGAAGCCATTTATACATATACACACATAAAAACTAAAATATAGATAAAATATATCTAAAGTAAAAGTAAGTAAATATAAGTCGAACCAAACGCTTCTATAGTTCCTTTTTGGTGCGGGGCACTAAGGTGTAGAATGAACTGCCTGCGTCTGTTTTTCCAGAAAACTATAGTCCTTGTTCTTTCAAGCGTCGAGTGAATAGGTACCTCGTGGATAGATGTGTAACACCTTCTTTTCATCGTCACTTTCCATCAGGTGAAATAGAAAACAAAAGTCTAATCCTTTTTCAACCAAACAAAAAAATATATGTATGACTCTTAAGGCGTACACATCATTCTTAGGATAATTGGTAACGTCATTAATCCAATTTATAATAAACAGAACATTACAATTTAAAAAATGTAAGTTTAAAAAATCCGAAGTTACATTTATAAAATAAGAAAGTCTTAAGTATTCTAAGTTGAGGGCCGCGTGGCGTCGGTGAGAGTGGCCCTGCTTCATACGCCGGAGGTCTCCGTTCCGAATTGTGTGATGAACACGGAGGATTGTTCTCGGGTCCTGGTTGTTTCTATTTATATATGTAAGTTTAGTCTGGGTTTCCTCCAGTTCGCTGTATGGTCATCCATAACACAAGCTCTGCTTACTTTCGGGCCATACAGTTGGTGTGTTTGTCTGGGGATTTATACCTATTATTATTCTGCGTTTTAGCACTGTTGCCTGTAACCTCTCTTTACAGCACAGTATGTTATACCCATCGTTTTGCATATCACCCAATGATTAGCAATTAGGTCAGTCTGAACTAACCTTGTGTTTCGTAAACATATTGTTTTAATTTTTTTTTTGATAACTATCTTTATGTTCTCACGTATATGATCCTTGTTGGAGGTATTGTACTGTACAATGGTTAGCCTTTGGCTGCGCGTGCGTTTCGCAATTGTTTTTTTTATTAATGTACCCAGTAAGGTAGAGTTTTCGTGTGAAGTGTTCGGAAAAGATTTGTTTATAAATGAAAGACGTCAAATGATGACAGGTACTGACGTTGTGAGGCATCCAGACCCTTTTTACCTTTAAACTAAAAGCTTCAGCGCGGATTCACCCTCATAAATTGAATGCCGAAGGAATTTACTAATAAAATGTTTCAGATCTGTACAATGGAACGATATCTTATGGTGTAAGGATTCTTAACTGTTATTCCTCTCGCACCTTACCAGAGAGGACCATCAAATTCAAATATTTATTTCTCAGCATTGACAATTACTTGAGATTACTGATGTCAAATAAAGCATGGCTCTACCACCAGTTCGGAAAAACCTTCGTGAAGAAGAACTAGCTAAAAACTTCACGGGTATAATTTTTCAAAATAAATTTACAATGTCTTTTTATGACAATACAAAATTATTCTTATCTGCATCTGTTAGCTCGGCATGCCTCCCTCACCCCAAGTTTCCGAACGACAAACACCCTCAAACGGCACCCTTTCATCAAATTCAAATCCATATATTTATTTTCCTGCAAGGATGTAAGGAATCAATATATCAACTGTCATCATCATCATCATCAGCCCATATTCGTCCACTGCTGGACATAGGCCTCCCCAATCGCACGCCATCGACGTCTACCCTCGGCTACTCGCATCCAGCTCCTGCCAGCCATCCCGCGCAAATCATCACTCCACCGTGTCTGAGGACGTCCTACACTAACTAATAACTGTGAATCCTGGAGTTTATTTACGTAGTGATCTATTTCCAGAAGAATTGCCAAGGCTTAGACATTAACCATCGAAATTTTATAATTAAACAGAATTAGACACCAATGTTCGATTCTTCCTACACAAATAGTAAGCGAGCTTATATCCTGTTTGAAATTGATTTTAATTTATTAATATTAAAGGTTTGCTGGGAACAAGATCACCAAAATTACTTTATTGCTTTATTTTTTTTAACACCTATCGCTGGACTTCCTCGCACCGCTTTCGTGGAGACTTCGGCTAAGCATTCCAATCTATTCTTAATACAGACACACTCGCGGTAATTAAGTGTCACAATATGTCAGAGCAATTAAATTATTGACAATGGACTATAATTCCGAGACAGAATTACAATTAAATTATTACGCTTTTTCGCTATCTTACTTAATTTCTTTGTTCGTCACTGAATACGCATGTGAGAAACCACACAGTCGTGTTTTACTTGATTTGATACAAAACTTTAGCATTGTGTATCAATTGATATTAAATTATTACTTTGTTGGGAGAATATGGTTGATTGATAAGTATAGTCGTGTGACTTGGCGCATACCTAAACTCGCATTCAAGTCTTCTGTCGCGTCGCCGTCCCATAGCATGGGGGGCAACTAAATGAGATCGAACAACGTGCAAGCGATTTTGGTCCGTGTGCATAAAACATTTTTGTGGTGATAGAATTAGTCTGTGTTAAGGTTTCAGTCTGCGAGCGTATCGTTCGGGATTGACGCAGTTTGCTGGATATTTAATTTTATGGTGTATAGAATAGGATCCCGTGTGTCCACACGCTACAAATCTTCTTCTTTATTGAAATTTTAAGTGTTTTTTCATTTCAATAGCTTCTCTGATTATCCTAGGTATGAAGTGCTTTTCCTTTAATAAAATGGTTGGGCTTGTCTATGGAATGTTCACAGACTGCAGACTTTATTGTGCTTCTGTTTTAAATATCAGCTATTTGTTCTTTAACGGGGTTGACACATTCCGTTTTGTTTTAAATAGCGATAAATCCGATTAAAATCCGATTTGTTTCATACAATGAACCGTGAAAATCAAAGGAAATTTCACTATAAACCAAATTTTCTTTCATTTCAGATCTAACAACACTAATAGAGTAAAACAAAATGGCGTCCACTAGAAGATTGTGCAGCGTCCCTCTCAGTTCTATTGGCTTGGTTGCGGTTTTATTAAGTCTAGTCGACAGGACAATGGCTGTGAGTATGGTTAACATTCAATAAATAATTGTATAGTACTTTTTATTTTTTAGTGTTAGTGTGTTAGTTAGTAATATTTGTTAGTGTACACACACGCTACGGATGTGTGCATGACTGTCCGCGTCGAACAAATCTCACACTCACGCACACATATATACCTTGGTTGTACACGTGGTTATTGTTTACTACAAGTAAAGCAAAAGTCGCTTTGTCAGAAAATAATAGATTGTTGTAAGGGGACATACATTAATTTCTATAATGAATCTCCATTTATTATTAGTAAATTGAGGTTTTATAACTTGGTCTCACGTGAGCTTGAAGTGCCACATATTATATGTTCTTTTTGGGTTCATTAGTTCTTATAAATTTTCTTCAGAGCGACTTTTTAAAATTTGGAACAGTTGCAAATGGGGGGGTGGGGCACAATCCGGTCAACTTTCCCAAAGACTCCTTTACTGAACATGAAAAAATACGACTCTTGGCCAGATGCCAATGTTGTGTGGAGGGTCGATATTTTTTTCACTGTCGCTACATAAGTTTCTTTTGGTCATCTGGGTTCATCTACAATTTATCCAACCGGTAAGAAATTCACCCAGTGCATTGTTCCTCAAAAAAACAGTTATGGTTCGTAACATTTTCTAAATATCAGTTTATAGTTCGTGATAAAATGTTGAGTATGGTTTAATCTTACATTATTTCTCATGAATAAAGTATATATGATAATGGTTCTTGAAAATTACGACCGAACACCCTTGAACCTAGAAAAATAAAACAGTTTTGAATCGAATGAAAAGAAAGAATTAACAGTGATAGCTTCATATAATGTTTTGCGTACGTGCTGAGTAAAACCGTTGCCATCTTGGAAAACAAGATTGTTATCTTATTGTGTTTTTTTTCTATGCCTATGAGAACGGATGCCTAAACTTGCTCCTTTTCGGAGTGGAACGAAGTAAAATCACCAAGTTCAACAGTGGGTGCCCCTAACAAGTATTGTTGCATTATTTCAATGCCAACCATGACCAGCAAAAGAAAAAATGCAGCTACGACTATCTAGGAATATCAAACATTGGATGGAAATCTTTTAAAACCAATTTGGTGAAATCATCCACTTTTTAACTCCCAACCCAAAAAAAGATATAGGAGAGTTATAATTTGAACGCGGTTATCCGTCTATTTCATTGCAGCATCATGTCTGCAGCGGAATAAATCGATGTTGGAAAGGCTTTTTTGAATGTCCCCTATGTTTGATGAAATTTGATTCTACAGTCCAAAAGCTACGTATTATTTGTCCTTTGTTTTTATTTCCGCTTACCAATTGTTTGTTTCGCCTGAGATCGTTTATTGTTAGTTTGAATAATATTTGACAGCAACTTATTATTGAGACATTTCGAATGGTTAAGTTCTAGTTAAAGGAACAATTTAATGAAAACGAATAATGATAATACCGTCTTATAGATGGATTAAGGTTTTATTCATATCTGTGACAGTTTAATTGTAGGATAAATCGACAATTGATGCTAATTATAAGTTGACAATGCCGAGGCGTCAAAATAACAGTTCGTCATGGAGATAATTAGTTATAATTACCTATATTGTAGTAAATGATAGTTACACTTTTTATTTAGATTCCCCAATCACAAATAAAAAATAGATTTCAACGAAACAGTTTCACACAAAATGACAACCCCACGTACGTGATTTAAAATATACGTAACAAAAATAGTAATTTGTTATGAATGAAACTCGGTTGTGGATTTAAAAAATTAAAGAAATGATTTTAATCCGATTACTCGACTAAACTCATAAGTATTTTATTACATTGATAAAAACAACAAATATATTTCCCGAATATACGATAACTCACTGTTTTTAACAGATTTTTTTCACACGTTGACTGTGAAGTGACAGAATGCTTAATAAATTGAAAGAGAACCCTTTTTTGATGATTACGTTATTCTGATCCTGACTGTGTATCTTGCCCACATATGTGATTCAGTTTAGATTTTAGTATTGTGTAATATATCACGTTTACGGCAATGGGTTACGATGATATTTCAAACCTTTTACAGTTGACTTCGTTTCCTTTATATGTAGAGCCCCATAAGAGTACTAAGAGAACACATAATGATGTACATTCATTTCACCAACACTTATAGAACCCATAAGAATTTACAAATACATTAAATTTATCCGACTTTCCTTCACATTAACTTTATGTGACAGTTATTTATTCATTTATTACTATTTTTCAAGCTATTAATTCCGCTATTAATTTTTTTTATTAAAAAACATAGGATTAAAATATTTTAATAGCGAAATAAGAATAATAATAAAAACATCAGTAACGCATAGTTTCTATAAATTATTGACAGAATTTATTTTTCATTAATGTCTGCAAATACAAAATGTATCAATTAATTTACTGAACAAAAAAAGCTTACTGTACCGGCCTAGAAATGTCATCTTATTACGCGGTTTTTAGTTAGATATGATGAAAAGGACCTTTGGGTTGGACTTAAAGAACTTAACTTTCATCTCTCTCTCCCAAAATTGACAAGGGAACTCTCTTTGCATTTTACTGGATAGTTATTTAATTTTATATTTATTTTGTATGTATTGTGTAACCGTGTATCTCGATTAAGTGTATAATTTTTAGTATGGAAATTTCACTGGTCTCTGTATAAATCATATGTTGTAATTTTAAATACATATAATTGACTGTTTGTTTCCTGAATAAAGTAAAATAAATAAATTATACGGGTAGTTGTTGAAAAAGGGGCATTAAGTTAATAAACCAAATGTTTATATTTCTTAACGAGTAACATAGAATATGTTATGAATGTCCGTATGTCCCGGAATGTCCTTAAAATAATCGTCATCAAATCGTGGATGGAGCCTTGCTGGACCTTTACATAGTCGTTGAATACTATTATTTTTATTTATTCATTTCCAGGCATTGGATGGCTACGTGCCCGGCCAAGACTACCCCGCATACCTTGAAGTGCCAAAAGGCCTGTCCTTCACTTGCCAGGACAAAATACCCGGCTACTACGCGGATCCCGAGACCCAATGCCAGGTGAATACACTTTACAAATAGTAAATAAAATAACTAGACAAATACACCAACTGTGAGGCCCCAAAGTAAGCAGTGATTGTGCTTTGGACGATTATGGACTTAATTGGGGGGGAACCCAGAATAAACATTAATATATCAATATACCTACTAGCGACCCGTCCCGGCTTCGAACGGGTCTTTGTCCCTGATCCTGCATTTTAAATCTGTAATATCTTCGAAAACGTACATTTAAATTACACGCTGTAAAGGGCCATATTGATCTATATTACATGTACAATGTATTTAAGGTACTTAATTGGATAAGTATTAATGGTGTATAGCTTTAAATCACTTCATAAATAAGCCATTATTTCTTGTAAAACGTAAAGGATAAAAAATGGTTATTGTGGGATATCCCTAAGAGATAGACATATACCATGGCGGACTTTTTTATAGACGTTTTTAAGGTGTACAATACTGTAGTACATTATTTTGATCTATCTCGTATGGTTCAGCCAGCGTTTGCAATGTAAGCGCAAAAATATGTGTTTATTTACGATATCACATTAGAAACCTCTTAAATTATCAGTGTTTCCCTACTATATTATGTATGTATTAAACATACAAACCTTCCTCTTGAATCACTCTATCTATTAAAACAACCGCATCAAAATCCGTTGCGTAGTTTTAAAGATCTAAGCATACAAAGGAACAGACAGACAGCGGCAAGCAACTTTGTTTTATACTATGTAGTGAAACAATATGATCCGAGAACAAGCATCTGTGTTCATCACACAAAATAATGCCCTTACTATTTCTTTATTAAGCTATTGCATAGCTTCTATCGCGGGCCTTGAGCGTGGGGACCGAATCCAGAAATTCCGTTACGAAAAAAACCTAAGACCCCCCACTCCGACCGGCACAGCGGTGATACTTTTTTATCGGTCACCACGCTCAAAGTGTAACTTGAATTAATATCAAAGAAAAAAAAACAAAGGAAAAAAAATACTGCATTAATAAAATAAATAAATAATTATAATTGCATAAGTTGATAAAAAATGCTATGCAATAGCTTTACCGCGGCAGTCTCCGAGTGCCACACGTCTTTTTTTTATAGTCACCCAAGAAAGTGGTCTAACGGTTTTGACATAACTTCCTTGGTATCAAAAAAGTAAGATTGAGTCTTGATTGAGTCAGTATATGCCAGAATATTATTACAAGGGAATACCAACCTTGTCATTTCATGATGTGCCAGCGAAGTTCACCACATATTTGGCTGACTGGACAAAGAGCCATCGCGTCGTTGACAAGCATTAGAACGCAATTCAAACGCCACATAACTCCAGTTTATTAGGCACGTTTGATATAGTCCTACACGGCCAAGGAACACGTCATATTTTATGGAAATCAATATATTAAAAAAGGTTTGTTTTTCTATTTTTACTATTAAACTTGAATGCGCTCTTTAAGTTTATCTTGCAATTACTAAAGCCAGGCTCATATTGAATTTTGTACTTTCGTGGTCATCTTTTACTCATAAGTTTGTTCAATGAATGTTTCTTGGGAAGCTTTAGCTCACAATTTATTTACACACCAAATACAAAATAATAAAATAGCAGACATGTTTTATGTAGATTTTGTTTTGTTAGCTTCTTAGATCTAGCCTGGGCCGGGTTCGAAAGGAGCCGCCAGTGAAATTACTAAGGCAATGAAGTGACGCATCTTTATCTATAATATACCCCGTACACAGATATTTCATTTATCTGCAAGTAATTTCGTGTCTTATTAGTATGACAATATACAAGATAATGCATCGAGATGGGTCAGGACGGAAAATTCCGAAACTATACGACATTTGGTCTAGGAAACCAAGTTCTAATTTTTAGAGTTAGGATAAGCTGCATTACATTTTTTTTAAATTACATAACCACTCGAAATTCGAGTCCGGTCATATAAAAACAAAAATTAGATATTATTTTGTTAAGATAAATCATTGGATACGTTTAAAAAAAACAAATGTTACTACAGAACGTCATGCCTAAAATTAAGAAGATAATGCTATATTTAGCATTTTGTTCCAACAACCCTAAAAGGGTTATGATTGCTACCCCTCCCAACGAACGGTTAGTGTAGTTTAGTTACGCATATATGCACAGAAGAAAATTTTTTTTTTAATAAGATCTTGTCCGATTTTTTTCAAATGTATTAATACCGTTTTCGAAACTCCAAATTCAACGACATAGTTTCTTAGAACGAATATCTCTTTAACTTATAGCTTTGGACTTTCACACTCACAGGTCACTTGATTGTGCAAGTTACTTTGAAAGGGAATTCGTGAAATGAAATATCTAATATATTTTTTATTTCAGTAATATTATTTTTAATTGTTTTCCCCAGGTTTGGCACTGGTGCGTCGCAGGACTGGCGGGCAACAGGATGTACTCCTTCATCTGTACTCCTGGAACTGTCTTCAACCAGATTTCCAGAACTTGTGACTGGTTCTTTAAGGTAACCTTTACGTACGGTAATGTAACCCTAAACTATTTTCATCTTTCAAAAGAAAATTTAAAGAAAACTTGTGAAGAAATGTTCGCTTGGGAAACGCAGTAGAATTATACCGGGTAATATTTTTTTGCAGTTCGGAAAATTTACCGGTTCAAACCACAATGCTGAGCAACTTTCCCAAAGAAACCGTACAGCGAACATTTTAAACAAAAAAATCGTTTCGTTATACTCTTCCACACTGGTCAGCCGCTATTTGCGAGCGGTGAGAATAGCCACCCTTAACATAAGCGTTATATGAAGAGATTTCTTTAGAAAATACTAATAAAAATTACTGTTTCTTTTTTCTTTTAAGAAAACACATTGAATATGTTCATAACAATAAAAAAATATTGAACAATTTGTTAAAAGTTAGCAGCTGTTTAAAAGTACCTTAAGTAAAATATGCTTAATAGCGATACGTGGAATAATATTATCCTAGTAGAAGGTTAACATCTGTCACACATGGGAATCCAAGTACCTAAGGATTTTAATTTCAAATATTTTAATTTTCCTAAATTCAGGCTGCGGTCCTTGCGGTCGTTATTACGTATAATAGGTCTTTACCTATGAAACTGCCGTTTTGCCGTACTGGCCATTTCAAATGAAAATATTTTTTTTTTTTGACTGATAATTCTAATTTCAAATTAACTTTATTTGACAAACATGGAATTCTTTTTCTAAAATCGTCATTTGTTTAATAGTTAGTGTTTTGTTTTCAAGGCATTCGAACATTTTTCGTCATCATGGATAAGTTAAAAATTCGAGTAATTATGGAGTATGAGTACCGTCGTGGCAGCAAAGCGGCACAAGCGGCACGCAACATCAACGACGTTTACGGAGCGAACACTACAAACGAACGCACCACCCGTTATTGGTTTACCCGCTTCCGTTCTGGAAATTTTGACCTGAAAAATGAACCCGTGGTCGTAAGAAAACTTTGGTCGACAATGACGAATTAAAGGCAATTGTGGAAGCTGATGAAACTCAATCCACGGCTGAATTAGCAGCAGCTTTTGACGTTAGCATCAAAACAATATTGGTCCATTTGCGTCAAATTGGCAAGGTAAAAAAGCTTGACAAATGGGTACCCCACGAACTCAATGACCGCCAGCGCGAAGTACGCGTGGAGACGTGCCTTGCACTGCTCAGCAGGCATACAAATGAAGGAATTCTGAACCGCATTGTTACTTGTGACGAGAAATGGATCCTGTTTGACAATCGTAAGCGCTCAGCAAGTTGGTTGGACCCTGGTTCAGCACCCAAACAATGCCCTAAACGAAAACTTACCCCTATAAAAGTGATGGTCACTGTTTGGTGGTCTAACGCGGGTGTAATTCATCACAGCTTCTTGCCAAACGGGACAAGCATTACTGCAGATGTGTACTATGAAGAACTGAACACAATGATGGAGAAGCTCGCACGTCTCCAACCAGCTTTGGTCAATCGTTCGGCTCCACTGCTCTTGCACGACAACGCGCGACCTCATACTGCACAGCAGACGGTCTCCAAGCTTTTTTCCAGAATTTGGATAACTTCTTGGCGGGAAAAAAATTCAATACCCGAGAGGCAGTACAAAGTGCCTTTGAAGAATTTGTTGCCTCCCGTCCAGCTGATTTCTTCAAGAAAGGCATCAATAAGCTACCAATGCGTTGGCAAAGATGCATTGATTGCATGGGTGATTATTTTGATTAATAGAAATAAAAAATATACAAAAAAATTACGCTTCATTTATTTCGTGAAAAACGGCAATTTCATAGGTAAAGACCTAATATTAAGAATGTGTTGTTTGGCAAAATAAAGATTTTTTATTATTATGTGAAAGTATTCTACTTATTACATTACAAGATTGTTTGTTTCAATCTATAAACTCGAAAACAGCTAGTCTTGTTTTAAGAATACATCATTAGAAAGATGATTAACTTTGGGCGTTATTTTATCCCGATGTTCCCGCAGGCTCAAAAATTAAAAAGAAATCATAATATTTTATTTCAAAATTGATTTACAACAGAAACAGCGAATGAAAGTCAAACGAACACGAATAACTTTAAACTTCGTTATTTAAAAGGTATTATTGACAGATCAAAGGAGAAAATGTCGACAAAATACCTCCCAGCACTCTTTAAAGGGTAACTTTGAAAGAAGGTAACTTTGACTTCATGACCACATGACAGCTAATTGTGCGTGCTAATGTCATGTCGCAGCCAAGCTGTTAAAATAGCATTTTATTTTTCAAAAACAGATACGCGATAATCACGCGGGAAATCGGGAAACAGCCAAATTCAAATTCAAATATTTATTTCTCAACATTGACAATTACTTGTTCTTGTTGACGTCAAATAAAACATGACTCTACCATCAGTTCAGAAACTTCACGAGTATATTTTTTTTTAAAATAAATATACAATGTCTCTTTATGTATTTTAAATAACCTAACCTCACCACATTTCTGCTTCTGCAATTCCAGGTGGACTGTCCAAACGTGGCTTCATACTACAGCAACAACGAAGAACTGTACAAGGATGCAGCCGGCAACTACATCGCCGGCAGAAAGTAGTTCAAACTGCTTCAAACTAGTTCGCACCGGCACGAAGTAGTTTTAGTTCGGCATTCGTTTTACTGTCTTCTTTTCCTTCGTTTTGTATGAAGAACTTTTAGCATTGAACCCCCAAAAAATCTAGGTATACATTTAACTTCACTAAACTTCAAGGGAAAGATCTTTAAGAATTTTTTAATGAGACTATAAATCAAGTTTAAATTTTGACCTAGAATATTTTTCGGGGTTTGGACTTTTTTCAACCGACTGGTCCAATTTGGTTTAATTTAGTTTCGCACAATTGTTTTTGATGTACATTTGAATGCGTCACTGTCAGCATTTATAAATGTTTATTGCTAAACAGGTTTTAAGATTTTGAAATTGGTAACACACAATGTATATACCTACATACATAGTTTTTACAAGCCTGATTAGGAAAATTTTAATTCCAGTGCAATCGCACAGTTTGATTAATATAAATTTCACACGTACGTAACGGTTAATTTCCTGTACGTTTATGGTTCTTAATAAAATATATAAAAACAGGTATCAATTATTGTACAAAAGTTTTCAAATCAGGCATTTCTACATTGCATAAACCCATATGTTTTTTAACAATTATCTGACAGACAACAACAATTATCTATATCGCCTGTAAATAAAATCTTAATCAATTATATATAATCAAAATTATATGTTAGATACTTTTGAGAATAGATAAAGATAATTTTGAGTATAAAATTATAAAACTATATCATAGGAGTTCTTACCACGATTTTGATTTTCATTATTTTCCGATATTTCGGCGCCGTCGCAAGCGCCGTGGTCAAGGAGACTCACGAAATCAAAATGGTGGTAAGAATCCCGAAAATTTCTTAAATAATAAGTAGTTTAAATAACCGCGATAGTTTAAGACAAGTAATAGAAATATATTATAAATTAATTTATAAACAAGCAATTTTAGTACAAAGATCTGCAGTTTTGTCAGATCTGTGATAAATTAATATGTATCATTGTAAAATTTGAGTAAAATTTTAATCAAGTCTTTAATATATTAGATATTTTGTAATATTTCATTCCACCATTGAATTTTAAAATGTTCGTTAATGTACAAATATTTACGAGTAATTTTAACAGAGATGTTACCAGGCATTATTAAGGTAAAAGTAGTTCCATGCTTTATAATTTAAGAATAATGTTATTTTATTTAAAAAAAGAATTTGCTGTTGATCTTTGGCCAGTAGAACAGAATTTAATTGATACTATGCGAGCCAACTAATAAGTATGATCAAACTTGGTACCAACTTAAATAATATTAGTAATTTTTGTTCACCTTAAAATCATTGCATCATAAATAAATGTAGCCCACAAATAATTATTTTTTAACCTTTTTCTTTGTTGCTTTTTTGACATCATACATATCACTAATGTTGTGAAATGTGGATGCGGGACAGTAAGTCGTATCGTCTTCAGTCACAGTCAACAGAAACTCTTAGTTGGCTCACATAATGGCTAAATTAATAATGAATTTAAATAACTTGCATCTCTTTTTAGTGAATAAAGGGAATAACTCTTAATACCTTTACACGACAATAATACAATTTACGAAAATCAACTACGATCAACAACGAACCAGAAAACTATCAAATGAAACTTTTGTATGGCCGTAGAACAATGTGAAATCTTCTCATTGTAGCCAGTACGAAAAAAACTAAAAATGTAGTGGGGCGAGTCTTTACGATACTCTTCCTATGTAGATGCTAATTAGATCACACTCAAGCATGAAGCTCTGTATGCACAGAACATTCCATTTTGTACCTAGAATTCTCTCTTCTTTGGGATGATACAGGAAAAAAATGCACAATGTTTGATACTTCAATAGTTTTAATATTAAAATTAAATAAAATTAATAATAAAATTACAGGGCAGGCTATTCTAACATTAGTGCATACTTCCAACGGCGTCTGGCGGCAAGGAGAAAACGAAATGGTAACATGAGGAAAGCTGAAGATGCCTAAAAATCGAATAAATAAATTAACTAATGATATTTTTGTGAATTGAAGTTAAGTACAATTGAATAAACACGTTATTTTTTTTAGTAAAGTGTAAATTCGAGAGTGTTATAAGTATGTTAATGGTGAAACGAAGACGTTTTAACTGTTTAAATTATATATTACCTGTTATTTTTTTACTAATGAAGGTTTTGAATCAACTGTACTTACATGAAAATGATATTTTTTCATCTTACCTATTTTTGTTTAATGTTCGTATTTTAGGTTATTTTTAGAACTCTAAATATAAATTCTAAAACCAACCTTTTTTAAAAGGTTTCGTTTTTGCAAAACAGAAAAGTTTTAATGACTTTCCATAATATTTAAGTATAATTCGTTTTGCCATTACATCGTTTTATATAATATCATTTATATATTTTTGAAAATTAATGAAAAGTAACCTTCTGTACAATATATTTAGGAGTAACTAAAATAAGCAGAACTTTTTTTATATAATTCTTATTTTTTTATGATCTTGCCATAAGCTTTGTAAGTTAACTTTGTAAATACGCTATCAATATACTATTTTTGTAATAAAGTTTTAATACTCATTGTGTTCTTTTTTTTGTAATTACTTGTATATAATAAGGTTTCATAGTCTTCGTTAAAAAAATTGATTTTAATTCACGATCTGCCAATCATGACTAAACTATGATCATTTTCAGAGAAGTAATTTGATTGGTTCAACCTGCTTGCATTTAACCAAGTATAGTAAAATATAATCAATGGTTCACTGTTGAATCGTACCTCTCAAAACCTCAAATTGTGAGGGCTTACGGACTCCATAGTTAGCAACAACATCTAATATGTCCATCAAGAAATATTCAATGTTGAGAAATAAATATTTCATTTCATTTCATTTCAACAACAGGATCACATTTTGGTCCAATTCTATTTTCAATTTTTATAAACGATCCGTCTTCTAAAATATTTAATTGTAAATAATTTTTTATGCCGACGATCTTCAACTTTATAAAATCATGACTTCTTTAGAGAAGTGAGAGTTATGACGCATGACTTCTACAGCATACTTATGTAGAGCTGCAGAGTGGTGTTCCAGAAACTTGATGCAACTTAATTCATCAAAATGCTATCATATCAAATTGAAAAGTAAGAAAACCTTATTAACACCTCTTATTTAATAGGGAGAGCTACTTTTATCAAAGTGGACCATATAAAGGATCATGGTTTAACCATAAAACCAACCACCAAGAATGGTGGGTTTTATTCAAAAGAATACCAGGTGCTGCAGACACATTGGTTCAAAAGTCATTTTATACGATGCACTGGTTCGAAGTCACTTGGAGTACGCATCTCCATTTTAGAACTAATGCATGCAGCACATTCTCAGCATCTCGAATCGGTGCAGAGAATATTTAGAAGACACTTGGATTTTACATCTAGTGGAATGCCTCGTCGTTGAACTTATGACTATAGAAACAAGTTCTTAAAACTGCAATACTTGCGCAATCGCAGAATTAGAAGTGATTTAATGTAATTATTTTTTTAAATCCTAACAATGCCACAACATGTGCTGAAATCATACCTCACATTAAGGTTAATCGTGTAACTCCTCGTAAACCAACTACACATACTCTCTACATTCCCCTCTGTAAAAGTAACATTGGAACTAACAGCCCTCTGAATAGCATTTGCAAAACGTCAAATTTCTTCATCAAATGAGCCTTGTATTGACTTTTGTATCATGATTTGCCGAACTTATTGCATTGCATAAATAGTATGATGTTTTATTTTTAAGTGTTTTTATACTGTATTTGTTTATGTTATATTGTGTGATAGTTTTGTAGTGTAGATCTAATTTATGGATTTTTATTGTTTGTATATATCAATTGATTTCATCTTAATATTTATTATTTTGATTTATGTTTCGAGTGGAGCCCCTCGTAATATTTTTGTATCTGCAAGGGCAACTTCCAGGCAAACCAGCAAAGTTTTTACTGTTGAAAATGAAAAATAAATAAAATAATAAATAAGTATGTATATCTAATTCGTATATCTAATCGATTATATTAATAAATAAAATATATCCGTGAAGTTTCTTGCCAGTTCTTCTTCACGAAGGTTTTCCGAACTGGTGGTAGAGTCATGTTTTATATGACAATAAGAACAAGTAATTTCAATCTTGAGAAATAAATATTTGAATTTGAATCGTATTTTCAAGTTTATTACACAACTAAGGATACGTATTTAACTTTAGTTAATTTGTAATACTCATAATACAGAATAAATAATAAATGCTGTGCATACGTTAACTGACATATTTATCGGAAATTATACCTTAGTTCAAAATGTTTGAAATTATAACTATACATGTTATTGATGGGTTTATTTCATATTTCGTATTTTCATATTTTTATTTCGTTTATTTCATTTTAACATAAAATGTCAAATTTTCTTCCCTGGACTTATTCTGTTCCAGATCGGGCTCTTTGAAAAATGACATTCACCATTTACTTTCTACTCCTGTCCTTTTAAAAATAATTAATTAAATTTTATATTATATTTTTTCCATAAATTTATCCATAAGTACTTGTTATTTTTGTTAACATTTATATTTCCTTATATTATGTCTACTTATACGGTTGAAAAATGTGTATCTCCTACATATTCTATAAGCAAATGTAAAATCCGTTATTTGCTGTGTGTCTTTTGAACATAAGGTTGTTAAAATGAGAATGTTAAAATGAGTCTGTTAAAATAGTGAAAAAAATTTAAAAAAACTACGAAAGAACTTAGGAAGTTTGCTGTCCATATCCGAAATAGATTTGGCGTTTGATATTTGTATAGTTGATAGTTGGTTTGTTCGGCAGTACTTAGCGTAACCATCTTGTTATAGCTGCGGTGGCAAACTGATCTTTATGTCAACTGAACTTCTTACTCGTACCTGTAATTTCTAATATGATAACTGGGAACTTGTGACATTACTGAAATTATTAAATCCACACATAAAAATCTGTAATTAAACTTCTCGAAGACGCGAAAATTTTGGATTTTTATATCAGAAACGAGCAAACTGATATTTTATGTGTTGTTACTGTTAATTGTGGCAACATGTTGGCTTTATATTATTCTATTTAATGTACAAATAAACGCAAATCAAATAAAATAATTTTATTTGCTCAAATATGGGTATTACAGATATAAAAACAAAATGTTCAGCCAAATTTCACCATCAATAAAAAAAGTGAAATAAAATTCATAAAACAATTCTTCAGTCCAATATTATTTGTCAATTGTCATCAAAATAATTTTGTACAGAATAATAACATTTTTCTGTTAATAAATATTTCAATTTTTGTTTGGACTCATTAATATTATTATTACTCCTTTATATAATTTGGTAGTTTGTTATAGAGTTTGGGAGCCATATCAAAGAAACTCTCAGAATATAGCGTGGTTTTACGAGGTTGAGATCTAATTTTATGCTCTAGTCTCTGGCTTTTTAAACACTCAAATTTGTCTAAGTTATTCTTAACAAATAAAACTATTTCTAAAATATGTACGCATGGAAAAGTCAGGATTTTTAACTTTTTAAAGAAAGGCCTACATGAATCTCTACTTCTGAGGTGACAAATAGACCTTGCGCGTCGCTTCTGTGCTTTGAAAATGTTTAATTTGTCAGTAGAGTTTCCGCAGAATACAACGCCGTGACGTAGAATTGAGCCCACGTATGCATAGTTTGCTAATAATACTACTGTCTCGTTCACTATATTTGATAGCATGCGTAACGCGTATGCGAATTTATTTAATCTACTACATGTAGCCTCAATGTGCTCTTTCCATCTAAGTTTTTCGTCAATAATTTTTCCTAATAATTTTGTCGACTTTACTTCATTTATTTGATGTCCTTTATAGTCAATATTGCATAATGTCAAGTCCCTATCTTTATTCTTGAAATTAATTATTTTTGTTTTAGTCAGATTCATTTTAAGATTATTATTGGTCAACCAGTCCATAATGTTGTTCAAAGTAGATTTAACGTCAGATTTTAACATATCGAAGTCATTATTGCTACATATCAGTGTGCTGTCATCTGCAAATAATATAATGTCATGTGATATTATGGCAGGAAAATCATTAATAGCAATCAGAAATAATAATGGCCACAAAATACTACCCTGTGGTACACCATATTTGACAGGCCTAAATTGTGAGAGGAAGTTTTTCTCAGTAAGCGAGTTAGGACATAATCTCGTTATTTCAGTGGCTCGAAGTCTGTTATCCAGGTACGATTTTATGAGTATAGGTGCAATATACTTTGCTACTTCTTTAATAATTCTTGTAGACTAATCCACAACTAACTCTTTATTACTATCAAAATCTCATCAGCGTTTGTAGGCGCCATGAAAAACGAGCTAGATTTTTTGGATATACAATAAATATTGATTGCATTATTATGTTTTTGACTCTCAACTTGATCAATAAAAAAATTATTAAAAGATTCCACAATGTCATTGGGATTTGTCAATTTAGATTTATTATTTACTATTCCGTTTATAATTTGTCTAGGGCTATTATTCTTAGTATGTTTATTAATTAGGTTCCAAGTTGCTTTCATTTTGTTTGTAGATGTATGAATAAAGTAACTATTTTGCGCTTGCCAACTCCAAATTAAAGCTGTTTAAGAGCTGTTGAAATTCATTTGATTTTTTGCTGTTTACTAACGTATCTATATTAAAATCTCCACATAATACTATTTTCCTTTTACTAAAACCAATTTTGCAAAGTGTATCATGTAGGTTTTTGAAAAATATCTCCAGCGACAGTTATTTTGATTTGGAGGTCTATATATACATATTATGACTAATTAATTCTATAGCTGAGCACTCAATAACATTGGTAATGCTGAGATTTTGTACAGCTTCGACATTTCTAAACACGTGTGTTTTACGAACTAGAATACATGAACCGCCATGCCTATTATTTCTAGAGTGGTTAGACGCCAAAGAGAAATTTACAATTTTTAAAATATTACTATCTGATTGTAACATATTATGCTCTGTTATACACAAAACATCTATGACTTTATTGTCGATTACTAGTTGTTGTCATCGTACCAGTAATAAATCTGACTTTTCCAATAGCCCGTTGATATTCTGATGCAAAATGTTCATGCCCTTAGAGACGAACATTACTACGTGGTGTGTGTGTGTGTGTTAGTCCGTTTTATACTAGAAGTACCTAAAAACTCTTTCTTATTGGAACGTACAACGATACAATCTGTTCGCGTACATTTATTCGAGGTTCTGTTATTAGATTTAATTAGTTTAAGATAATTGGTATAATCTTTGTATTTCATTATATATTCTATGTGAAGAATATCCTTCAACAAAGTCCTGCACACATATAATGAAAAGTTTCTTTTGTACGGCAGTTGTCCCGAAAAGTTCATATCTACAAATCTTGCGTTATCATATTGGCTACATAAAAACTTCAGTTCATAATTAAGTTTTTTTTCATTCAAATAATTATTAAAGGAACCTCAGAATTTAAAACATTTGTGTTATTATTAGCTTTCAACCAAACATACAGGCTAGATCGCAATTCTTGCGGATTCACGCCATTTGAACCTCCCAATACGATGACAAAATCTTTGCGATTCATTGTTTGAATTAATTCCATTTCTGAATTTAAAACGTCCTTCATTCGTGCACCTGGTTTCCAAAAGCAAGTATCAGTTAAGCTTAAAACGATGGTTCTTTAAATAAGTGGAATTAATTCAAGCTCGTGCGATGTATGTATCATTGTGCTTGTTATACAATCATTAGCTTAGGCTGAGGCGAGGGTTTGATCCGGGGATGAATCAATCAATTTAATCAAATGGGAGCTCTGGGCTTAAGTAGCCTACGATTAAATAATTTTTAATACAAAAAAGAGAAATTAAGACACAATTGTTTATTAAAATAGATCGCTTAAAATATCGTTCGAATATCTTGAACGGTTTTTTCTAAGTTGGAAAATTATTTTTTATTTCTTTAACTATTCTATCATTAACATTATGGCATCGAATATTATGCCAATTCGAAAATAGCCTTTTTTTAATTCAATCTGTCACAAATATTAGAAACTTGGACTTAAGTACTGCTGAAAAAACATAGGCACTTATTGCTGGACTGGCCACAGTATTCTAGTCACAGGATATAATTTGTAACACCGTTATCGGACCTGGAATCACAACGCTGACATAACACAACGTTGGCTAGCCTGTAGTAACAGGCGACGGTACAGGCAGCAGCTAGGTCCATCCTAGTTCACGATTGCGTTTGTGTAGCTGTCTGCGCTGCTTAGCTTCTTATAGCAGGAAGACGGATATAAGACGAAAGATTGCTGGCTCAACGTCTTGCAATGTCCAGCTTTGAATTGTTTGGGGATAGTGAATTTAAAAAACTATATCTGAGTACCTCCTTGAGTGTGCTTGTTATTTGTATAAAATAAAACGGTTAAAGTCCTTAGGCCTGCGGGGTCGAATCCGGGATGTCAGATATAGAAAATAAGATTTATAATCACCTATGGTTAACTTTATTTAGATTTTGAATAAGTATTAAAAAATTAAGTTTAAATTTAGTAGTTATATTTAGTTAGTGAGATTTAAGAATCTGGAAATTTATGAAGTTATCTGCATCCAAAACTTAAATAATTGTTTTAAAAACGAGTATAAGTATTTTTTAAACTACAACTATGTTGACTGTCATGCACGGAGCGCGCCCCACTACTGTCTTCTTTCTATTCACCGTTGTGTGCGTCCATTAGCCAAAATGATGTGGGCGCTTCATGGATGGCATTCGGAAAAAATGTTACAAAGAAAAAACGAAACGCCTGACATAAAAATGCAGCAATACCTTATTTAAACTTTATTGACGATTGAGTTTTTAAGGCTGTCATATAATGGCTGGCTGGCTGGCTGGCTGTCACCAAACTTTGTAGCTTAGCGTTGATGGCACTTAGCTGGAACTTGAACTACATACGATACGCCTAAGGGCACCCGAGAGGGCACGATCCTCGGCTTAGGACGTCGTATATTGAAACGACCACTGGTTTTTTTTTCTTTACTACCTCCGGTTTCGGTCGCCGCAGACTATATTAAGCTAAATTCCATTCATATCATTTCTCGCAATGATGCTTCTCGCACTTTAATTCAATACTCTATATCTTTCATACATCTCTTGCATTCCTTACGGGTGGGATCTCCCGTTCCCTATCTGTTCTCTATTTCTAGTTCTAATGCGATCGCATTCGAATGCTTCGCTCGACGAATGAAACCGGACAGAGATTGTAATCTGGCTTCTTTTTGCTGAGGAGAGCAGCATTCTTTGCTAGCTGATCTGCGCGCTCGTTCCCTACCAGTACGATGTGTGCCTTGATCCAGTGTAAAACTAATGTTTTACTCTGCTGGATCAAGGTCTTTATATTCCGTTTACGGCGAGGCGGTGTGCGTTCTCCAGACTTACCACTGACTACAGATCTGCCCTCAAAGCACTGTATACACCGAAAGTGTTCAATTTACTTCCGAGTGCCTCCCTAGTCGCTCGGTGAATGGCCAGGAGCTCCGCCTGGTATACCGAACAGTATGATGGGAGAGCAAGCTTAACGGCTCTGGTTTCGGACTCTCTATCCCACAGGGATAAAGCAGCTCCGACCCGGACAACAAAGTTGCTTCCATCAACTAAAAAAGGCTGTCCAGTATGCCGAACTCCAGGTCAATATTGTCCGCTGGATGATGAAAGTCAGATGGGGCTGCCTTGCGCTCTACATCTCTCCTTTCCAGTTGAGGGACCCTCTCCTTGCCTTATACAACGCCGCCAACTCCTTTACGCGGAGATCGAGAGAGAGAATCCCCGTCAAAACCAGCGCCGAGTTCGATGAATTTGTGTAGTATGCCCTGCAAAATTTCACTAAGAAGATACGTTGCACTGAGTTAAGTTTTTTTTATTTATTTATTTATTTATTGATCCTCCAACGTTTGTTTACATCAGTACATACATAAGACATATGAAAACAAATCATAACTTCAATTAGGTGTAACAAACACTTAAAGGAGAATACATCATGCTTTAACAATAAAATAAAATAAAAAAAACAACCAATTGATAGGAGTAATCTCTCTTTTTGGTAAGTAAATTATAGTGTTGACATGTTTCTGTGTTTTGAATTTATGGAAAGAATATAAACCAAGGAAAAAAGGAATATATGATTAAAATTACCGTTAAAAAACAAGACAAAAATAATAATAATTGAAATTTATAACAAGAGCCTAAAGCTGAACGAATTTCATTTGTTGAATCTATATGAATTTTGTTGACAGCCGGTGCCCATACGCTAGCGGCATACAACAGGATCGGCTGGGTGTAGCCACCAGGTGATCTTTGCCGCCTTAGGCAGCTGTTTATAGACAGCTACGGCTTTCTTGCATTTAAAATTTATTCCATTGTGACTCCTAATAGTTTTATTTCTTTTACGTTTCCAATGTTGATCCCACCCATGCTCAGTAACGTCATGTCGCATTTAAGCTTCTTTGTTATTCACATTGCGTTAGTTTTGTTCGGTACGAATTATAGCTTATTTGCAACACCCTACTCCATCACATGCGCGAGAACAACACTGTCCTTCGTCTCGATTTCTAAAGCTGTGCACACGTCAAAAACCAATACAATGTCGTGGGCAAATGCTTGTACATAGACTCCGTTATCTTCTAATTGTTTGTTTATTGGGTCTAACAGTAAATTCCACAGAATCTGACCACCTATCGATCCCTGCACGCACCCCTTGCTCGTACGCCTGCTTACTTCCTGTCCTGCATATCTAACTCTAACTTCTCCTGTCACTGCCACTGGTTCGGAAGGGTCATCTACTGCCAAAGAACCAGCAAAAAGCTAAGTAAGAATGCGTGCGACGCATTAGTCTGGCCCACCGGTGGGTTAGGCTAATCGAATTCCGTGTTTATTTCAAAAGTTCCTTGTTAGTATAATGGCTGGCTCTTGAATATATAATTAATGGAATTTATGTTACTCCTCTGAAATACCGGTGTATTATTTGATGAATCTTTATTATTTATAGACTTATTGAATTGTTTTCCATTATATTCCATGGCGATATGAATCAAAAGAGTTAAAACTAAAAGCTAGAATGTGCTTCCCAATCTTAGATGCACAGATTGCGTGTTGCACCATGTTATTATTCATTATAGTTAAAGACTCTAGGTTTATACTCGACCGGAGAAATTTACGCGGTGCAAACCCAAAGGAAAACGTTCTCGTTTGTTAATCATTAACTGATAACTTATAAAAGTAATAAACAGTTTTTATACGTTTTTACCTAATTTAGAATTATATATATATAATAAATTACAGGAGTGTACTTATCTGAAGCGAAATCATTGTCGAAGCGGGTCTGAGCAATACGTGAATACCGATTTTGGATAGAACTTCGATCGAACGACTTCTGCACTACAGCGATATTTCGATTGTATATTTTTACGATAATTTGGCTACTGCTGTATGGTCTCTCTTTGCCGCTACACTGAAAAAATAATGTAAAGGCTAAGAAAGTTAGTAAATTTATATATTTTTAATTCGGATAGTAAAAAAAATGTGCGATAGGCACCCACAAATCTTTCGGTCAATAACAATGGATGGAACTTCTATTAATTTCACTTGAATTTGGTTCGTCACGTACTATGTTTTTTCAGTTTTTTCATTTGTATATTTATTAACAATACTAAAATTGTGAAACCATTCTGTTTTCGTGGAAGTTAACCTTTTACAGCAAATTAAAATTGTATTTATTCAGCTGATATTTCAGTTATAATATTACATTCCCAGACAGACACACCTACATGTTACGCATACACCGGAGGTCGCAGGTTCGAGTCCTACAAATCAAATCAAATCAATCAAATGAATTTATTTGCGAAAAAATGTGTACAAATAGTTCTTAATTAAAATTGACAGTTCTAAATTTTTTACTGTCAAACAGCGTGCAAATATTTATAAGAAGTTAATTACAAAATTATTTACTATCTAAAAATTTAATAACTAATATCAAAATAGTATTTAAAAATGTTAATATTTAAATGTTATAAAAATATTACAAAACATTATGATTCCTAAACTTATACATGTATTAGTTACAATTTAATTACAATCCAGTGTCTTTAAAATATTCATCAATTGTGAAGTAACATTTTTGTATCAATAAGTCATATATTTTTCGTTTATAGTCATTAAAATTTAAGTTTTCTATTATTATAGGGCGACGTATTATATTATCAATAGCCAAACAAGAAACATTTCTACTAAATACCTAATGTTTATTTTTTAGGCGGCATATACAGTTTTTTACCTAAAATATCTTTATTTCTAATTCTTAAAATCATGACATGACCTAGTTCCTTAAAATATTCCTTGTGTTTTTTTTACAAACAATAACATTTCGAATATGTATTTCAAACAGCAAAAAAAGGCCTGCGCGGATCTCTGAAATCTGCTCTACAAAGTGCTCTAACACATTTCTTCTGACACAAAAATACTTTCTGGATATCTGCAGAATTTCCCCATAAAATAAAACCACAGCGCAAGACAGATGAAACATAACCATGATAAGCTAATTTTGCTGCTTGTTGACTTACAGTTCTTGATAATCTACCTATGACGAAAACAAAACTATTTAGTTTTTTACATAGATTACTTATATTTGGTTTCCAGTCACAACACTTATCTAGAGTTATTCCTAAAAACTTGGTACTATCTACCTGCTCTATTTCCGTGCCTCGAGATGTTAGCCGAATTACATCAGCTCTACTTCTTTATGTCTGGTATTGCATAAAGTTTGTTTTATTCATATTAATGACTAAGTTATTTTGATTCAAATAATTAGTAATAGAGGTAAGTGCTTTATTAGATTCATGTTCCAGAGATTTCGGATTTTTCGCTGTTATGTTTATTGTTGTGTCGTCAGCGAAAAGTACACATTCATGCTCGGTAACAGTAGGAAGATCAGTAATGAATAAAATAAATAAAAATGGCCCTAACACAATCCCTTGGGGGATTCCGAAAGGATTTTGTTTTTGAAGCAAAGACAAACGACTCCTTTACCCTATTTCCACACATTTGTGACACTCCAACGCATTGATCCCTATGCTGCAAGTAACTCGTTAGTAAATTTAATGCATTTCCCCTTATACCATATGACTCAAGCTTTTTTAGTAGAGTCGCATGACAGACCAAATCAAATGCTTTACTCATATCTAAAAATATAGAGACGATTTGTGACCTCGAGTTAAGTGATTCTGTCACATGTTTCATAAGAGAAAAACAGGCAAGAGTAGTGTTTTTGTTTTTTCTTAATCCGAATTGGTTATTATCCAAAAGATTGAAATCAGATAAATAGCTTTGTAACCTTTCTAATACCATTTTTTCAAATATTTTTGACGTAACTGACGTTTTAGCTATAGGTCGATAATTATTGATGTCAGTTGTAGAACCTGTTTTATGTAATGGCCTGACGATGGACTTCTTTAGACGAACCGGAAAAATGCCTTCCTTTAATGTTAAATTAATCCAATGTGTTAAAGGTTTTAAAAGTTTTAAAAGGTTTTTTGATTATCCTATGTATTTCTTCAGGTACAACTGGCGATAAGAATATGCTTTGACTAACAGATGGGCGGGTTTGACAATTAATATTATAACTGTTAGTTTTCCAACTAGTATTAATAAATAAATGATTAAATATTTTAGTAATTTCTGATGCGTTTTCATAAAAATGCTTTTCATAACAAATTGAAATTTAAAACTCAAACGTTTGATAACAGCTATTTCGCCCGATGCAGAAGAAATCATATCGAGACTTTTCAAAATTTTAAATGATGAGCTCGATGGTGCTGAGCTTTTAGGGAAAATAGGCATCTGCGCGCATGCAAAGTCATATAGACACCCATCCCTTCTACACGTCCCATGTGTTAGCAGCAGCTACAGACAAATTTATCTTTTAATACGTGCTTGTAACCTATTTAATAACATAAATCGCGATCACAATATTGATATTTTCATACTAGAGTACCTGGCATGCGAGCGACTTTTGCGAAATCATTCTTTCATTGAGAATCACAATAACTTATATTGTATTTAAAATATAATATAAATTTAACTATATCGACTTAAAATGTAGCGTAATTTAAAATTTTTGTTTTGTATCTAATATATAAAGCGATTATCAAATACCAAAAATCTTCTTAGATATGTTAGTACACTTTGCCCCTAGTTTGATAGTAGTTTAGGTAGCCTCTTCTGTTCAGAAGCACCTGGGTGGGTACTACCGTCCTTCCTATTTTAACCGCCATAACACCTACGAGTGAGCCTGGTTGTGTTCCGGATAAAGGGAAGGATAGCCAGTGGAATGACAGAAACAAAAGGCTTTACCAGCACTAGCCTTGGGTCAGCAACGCATCATTATTCTTACCATCTTTAATTAATGATGTACATCGGCCTGGAGACCACTTACCATCAGGGCTCGCTTGCTGGCTTTCCAAAAGTGTAAAAAAAGTTTGCTGTAATATTGCTAATTGGAGATCTGTATACATAATTATCTTTAGGTTAAATGTAGCATAATAATAAGGTAGAAACGCACGTAAGTACCTATTACTACATAAGCTTCGATGTTATGTCAATAAAATAGGTGAGTCAGTCAGTGAGTGGTAATCGAGCTTTATATATTATAATATATAATAATAATAATAATAATAAATCCCCAGACAAACACACCAACTGTATGGCCTCCAAAGTAAGCAGAGCTTGTGTTATGGATGACCCTACAGCGAACTGGGGGGGAACCCAGGATAAACATACATATATAAATATAAACAACCATGACCCGAGAACAAACATCTGTGTTCATCACACAAATGAATGCCCCGGCCAGGACTCGAACCTGGGACCTTCGGCGTATGACGCGAGGCTACTTACCACTACACCACTCGGTCGTCATATAAACAACAAATGAAAAGAACTGATAACATGATAACTTGTCTTTAACTTGAACTCTGATAGAATTATTGAAAACACTCTCTTATGGCTCTTGAAAAGCATTTATGATTGCTGCAGTGATTTTAAAATCGGTAATTGCATTGCACGGTCGCTGTTTTATTAAATAATTATTTCTAGATATTTTATGGCGTCCTTTTGAAGCGACTGTTCATGGTCTCTATGTATAACCCATTGGACCATCGTTATTAGTCCAGATTTATAGGCATTTTCTGGGCTGAGTTGAGGTATATACTTTGCTATGTTTGTGGCCGTTTTGGAGACGGTGTTAAGAGAAACGAATCGCTAAATGGGACTTCCTTTTTAAGGTCTACTTTGCGGTATATTAATTATCTTAATCGACAGGTATTTTCATCGATATTAAACAGTTACTAAGGGCGACTTAATTATAGATTTTGATTAGCAAATATAGACTTAGATGGAGTATACATATGTCTGTATTTTGCAATAGTTGGACTGTTCGCAAAGATTCCAGTACGTTTGCAATCATACGCGTTTTCCGATTATACTACGACATTTATAAAGCATAGCTTCGCATAGTAAAACCTATGCTTTGATATCTATGAGTAAGGTCGAATACGGGCTAACACCGCGATTAGCTTTGTAGAATTAATTAGAACATGGACTGTAATATGCATTTTATACATACATTTGGATCAAATATTTACGATATTAATACAATAAAACAATCTTTGGTGAACAAACACAATTACTACAAGAAACCGGGACACAAGTTATAAAAATTTAAATTACAGATGATCAAACAACGAATTAATAATAAATAAGGCTATCAATCAAGTGTTCAAACACTGCAATAACATTGTCCATTCAATTAAAAATAAGTTAAATCATAGATTTCTTAACGCATTATGCTCTCGTACTCACACACACAAACAAAGTCGTCAATATAAGACGAAGTTACTTTCTGTGATGTGTGAGTAAGGTTGCTTCTGTATGGTAAGGGCACGTTTATGCTGAGATTTCTTGTTACATGCAAAAAGAGATATCTTAAAATATTTTGAAGGATATATTTTGAAGTGTATCGGTTATCGGGTGGTCACATGTATCAATGAGGTGTAACAATTTAATTTCATTAAGCCGACGACGACAACTATAACAAGAGGAAATGAGACTTTTTTGCAATGGCCTTTTTGTAAATGATGATACTCGCTTTTTTAAATTTCACCGGACTTTGTGGCAAAGCCGGAACTTAAACGACTCCTACATACGACACGCCCCAGGGCACCCGAGAGGGTACGGACCTCGGCCTAGGACTACCACTGGTTCGGAAGGGTCATATACTGCCGAAGAACCAGCAAAAAAACCGGAGAGGAATGCGTATTTCAAAGAAATTATATCAACGACTTTACTTCTGCCACACGCAGTAGGCAATATATTTCCAGAGTGCGTCTAGACGTTGCGGAGATAAGTTGTATTCAAAATTATAGAAAATTTTACTGTGAAAACAAAAGTTCCTAATGCAATTTCTATTATTTCTTTATTTTTATTTTTTTATTTTTGGTAAGCATGAGATTGTTAAACTTAACTGCATTTGGTGCGCAGGATACGTAACTGGGACTTACAGTAAGTACTAATGGTAAGCCACTCAGTTAGCTATTTGCAAGCAGGAGTCAACAGTGGTTGGGGATGTATTTTAACGTACCTACTGTTTAGACGATTTATACGATATTTTACTCTTGTAATAAAAAAAAGGAAAAAGGATTCATTTATTGAAAATAAATTTTATAAATACCACATTTTTTTTTTGGTTCCCCTCCACGGGAAGGGCAGGAGGATATAAAAAATGCTCTGACGCATACTCCACGCGCGCGATCTGAGTTATGTGGGACTCGTCCCGACGCCTACCAGAACCATACCCACTAAAAAACCCCCTGTCGGCTCGTGCATTTTTGCCACTCAGCCTTCATCTGAGCGACGGCCAGTCGGAGAAAGAGGCCGCGCTAGCGGGGCCCTTAAGGGGTCACCCGCTGGGATTTACATAGCACTGAAGGTGCTCAAAATGAAAAGTAAATAATTAAAAAACATTAAAAATTTAAAAATAAAATTGCGTTAATTCGGGTTTACGTTAGAATTAGAATTTACGTTAGAATTAGAATTTGCGGCCTGAAGGGCCAAGAGATCTAAAGTTAATTGCGTCGGTTCGCCAGTGTGCGCGTTTCCCGGCCAAGCGACTTTGTATATCGAATCTAACACAGGAGCAGTATATGAGACTGAATCTCGAACAAGATGATTGGGATGGGATTCGGCGCGTTTGAAGAACGATTCTGAGAGTGTTTTAAGGTGCTGTTGTTGCACTGTAGGTAGTTCAAGATCTCTGTGCAGGTCCGCGTTACGCACGTACCAAGGTGCGTTTGTGGCCCTGCGGCAGAAGAAATTTTGAACCACCTGCAGTTTGTACAGGACGGAGGGTTTGGCGTGGGCAAAGACTGGCGAAGCATATGACATGATGGGTCTAACGCAGACCTTATAAAGCGTACTTTTATTTCTAAAAGACATTTTACTTATTCTTCCTATCATACTATTTAGGCGGCTTAAGTAGAAACGCGCGAGTTTCGTTACTCTATCGACGTGTGGCTTGAAAGAAAGGGTCTGATCTAAGGTGATGCCTAAGTATTTAATACTGCGCTTCCAGGGGATGGGAATACCTAACATTCGAATGTGGGGATCGTTGTGGCGATTACGACGTTTGTGGTCGAATTGAATAGCAGAACTCTTTTCTGGGTTGACATCGATACGCCATTTTTGAAACCAAACACCGAGGGCGTTTACGGCCTTTTGGACTCTGGTGATGTTATACGGGATCGCTTGACTTTTAGTGTAAAGGGCGGTATCGTCTGCAAAGAGGGCGAGTTCGACGCCTTTCGGCGGGATGGGGATGTCGTTAGTGTACACAGTGTACAGCAGAGGGGCGAGGACTGAGCCTTGCGGGACTCCAGCCTTTATGGAACGAGACGCGGAGAGCGTGCCTTCATGTTTGAATCGAAAAGTACGGTCTTTAAGAATCGACGCTATTAATCTGACTAGGCGAGCCGGTAAGCCTATTTTATAGAGTTTTAAAACGAGACCGCTGTGCTGTTGAAAGCCTTGGCTACGTCAAAGAGAACCGCGATTGTTTTTTTACGACGCTGATGGAATCCTTCGAGTATGTACTCGACGATTCGATGGACTTGCTGAGGGCAGGAGTGCTTAGCGCGAAAGCCGAACTGGTGGGGAATAATGAGAGGGTCGCCATCCGTTGGAAACAGATGGTTCCGAATTCGAGAGAGTATGACTCTTTCGAGAAGTTTAGACATTGCCTTGAGGAGGCTGATGGTTCTGTGATTAGCTGGGACATTTAAATACCACAAAGAACTCCATTCAATTTATAGATTAAAATTGGTCGGCACAAATTGATAAGCTTTTTTTGCTGTGATTTCATTGGAGGTTACAATTTGCAACCATTCCCCTTATGGTTTCCATTAACAATAAAGGGAAGAAACAGCCAATGGCACAACTGATATCCTTGTAAACAAAACAACGTAGACGTGGTTAATATGGCGGTCAAAAAAGGCGGGAACTTAACTAAAGAAATTCTACTATCAATTATTGTAATTTTCTGCTGAGGTCGTTGTTTAAATCAGTTAATTACATTACAAATAATAAATAAATATTTCTTACAATCACACTACATTATCTAGCCCAAATTATGTATCATTAAGAACTTGTGTTATGGATACTACATTACGGATAAATAAACATAAGAAATATATAAACACACATAGATATATATATATATTTAAATATATCAATATTAGAAATAAACTTTTAATAAACGTACATACACATCCATGACTAGAAAGCAAATCTATTAAAATATCTGCCCCTACCAGGACTCGAACCCGTGACCTCTGGCATGGAAAGCAAGTCTACTTAGCTCCACACCAAACAGGCCGTCAAAATTATACTGCAAATAAACTTGGTTCAAACACATAACGTAGTTTTTAAACGAACAAAGTCTAATTCTTGAATTCAATTATTGCTCAGGTAAGTTAAAGCTCAAATGAATTAATACCTATTATTTTATACATTACGAGTGTAGCATACCTACCGAGGGTGGCATTTTCTATAGTCTTCCAAAAACGTTCAAAAACAATTGATAGAGTCTGGCCAGAGAGTCGTGGCAGTTTGAAAACGCGGGGAAAAAAAATTGGCTGTCAAGATGTAAAATACTGTGTAAAATAGTTTTGATACTTTTTCTTGTCAGCTTTCTTAAAACTAATTAGTAATGTACCTAATTATTTTACAAGCTCAATAATGCATAGACACTGAATTTTTATCAAAAAATGAAAATAATAAATTAAACTTAATTTTTAATAGTTCATTTGACAAGAAAACAGTGTTGTCAGATTCAGAATTCACAGGAATTGGACTTCCACGACTCACTGGCCGGACTCGTCTTTGACCTCCTTGCTAATTCTTACTATATTATACAGATAGGTTTGTTCTATACATCTTGCGTAAAATTTGTCATAGTTTATTTAATATAAAATTTTAAAGTTAACAACCAATCTAAACCCATCTCTACTTTTATAACTGTTACGGAGTAAGCAAGCAACAATCACAGTCAGTGCCCGCTCGCCTCTCGATCGCAGCGCACGACTCACGCGCACTGCTATAAAAACTGTCTTGAAAAAAGTTTCGCGTGCCGGAAAACCGTTTCATATATTTCTAGAGTGAGTGTTCAGTGCCTTTTTCAAATACGTGTCAGAACTGTCAATGTGACAGTTGCCAATTTTTTTTATTCTCCATATTGAATACGTTCTTTTGTATTTATGCCATCGAATTTATGCATTACATAATGAGTGCGTACTAATTTTTTTTGTAATGGCAATGCATTTTTATACTTGTTTTTGGATGCAGGTCATTTTTGAGGCTATAATTGAGTTATGCAATTACGGTTACTGTAATTTGTGGTTATGTTAGCTCTTTAGGTATTATAATTCAAAAAGTTACCTTGCGTCAATTAAGATTAGGTCGGTTTTGGTTTAATTTCAAAACAGGACTTCATTTACTATGTTGAAAGTATTTTAATTTAATTCTAAATTAATTTTAACGTAAATTTTACTTTTAAGAGCACTTTCTTCCAGAAGGTAGATAGTAATATAATGTCGCTTTATGTCCAATTATTATAATCATTATTATTAAAATACTTAGCTCGTACAGAAAAGTGTATAATGAACAAAGTCTTTTTAACGCAAATAAGCAAATGAGCTGATTTAATAGAAACGTAATCAAAATGCAGCCTTTTTTTAGAGAACCTTTTCCACGTGTCCAGTGACTGCAAAGGACAGAGTAGCATAGGTGGTAGAAACCGGGCCTCGTTCGCCAGAGGTCCCAGGTTCAAGTCCTGGCCAGGGCATTTACCTGTGTAATTAATACAGGTGTTTGTTTTCGGTCTTTATTTTTATATCCCCCCAGTTCGCTTGCCGTTCATAAAGCGTTTCTGTTGTAAGCCAAAACCGAAATAAAAATAAATAAATTTTGATTGGATTCACACTGCGTATCTGCATAGGTCTGCATCCAACCTTTATTGTTGTAAAGTCTTTAGATTGCAAATGTAAGTGGTTACATTATAAAATTAAGTTTCTTGTCTACATTAAATTGGAAAACTCAAAAAATATTTCATGTAAGTATTATATTATTTATAAAATATGTGTTTTTCATAAATTTGGAGTCATAAACTTTTTATCGACAAACAAATAAAAAAATAATAAAGTGACATGAAATGAAATGAAATATTTGTTTCTCAACATTGACAATTAATTGTTCTTATTGACGTGAAATAAAGCATGACTCTACCACCAGCTCGACAAAACCTTCGTGAAGAAGAACTGGCAAGAAACTTCACGGGTATATTTTTTTCAAAATAAATTTACAGAGTCTTTTTATGTCTATACAAAATTATTCTTATCTACATCTGTTAGCTCGGCAAGTCCCCCTCCCCCCAAGTATCCAAACGACGAACACCCTCAGACGGCTCCCGTTCACGAGTTAACGCGGGATCCAGCCATCGCCCTCCTCAACCATATTAGAGGGAAGTGAGCGACCCGTCACCCGATGCTACCATAAGAAGACGTACTTTAGTGACAATGACGCTTTAGATATTCATCGGAGAGACATTGGTTCGGCTTTGTCACCTAAAAGTGATCTTTAATTTAATGTATTTTACATTCATCATACCATAAACTTTATTTAATTAAACTAGGACCCTCAAGACCTAAGAATAATAAATCAGTCTAGCCAAGTGGCAATCTACGATTGCAAACGCTATAGAAAATGCGTAAACTGTTTAGAGCCATCCGTGATATAATGATATAACTTTATATATATAACTTACATAGCTGGTACTTTAAGCCTGCTTTCTAAGGTCCACTTGTCTAAACCTGAGTTCACACTTTAACTTGGAGTTAGTAAACTCGACTTTATATATCACTCTTTCAGTCGAATATAAATTGACTGTGATCGAGGGGCATGTCAACTAATTTACCAGCTGACTTGAACTCAAGCAAGTGGACTCTAGTAACATATACTGTAACTTCAACAGACTTAGCAGTAGCAGGTTTCCTTTTTTACAGTCTCACCCGGGGTGGTACGACGGTCCTTTATTGACCGCCGTAACAATCACGTTTACGTGGCTTGTGTTCCAGACAAGGGTAAGGAAGAACCAGGGAAATAACTGCAACAAAGTTAATCTAACTTTACTCGATATTCTAATATAACATCCATCTTCTAAATAGATCCGGCCTCTCTTATTACAAGAAGGATCGCGCGTCTTTTTTCGCGCACATTCGAATCTCCTAATCCACCAGTGGGCCAGGCTTACGCGGCGTACGCATTCCTACTGAGTTTCTTGCTGGTTCTTTGGCAGTAGATGACCCTTCCGAACCAGTGGTAGTTTCAATATTCGACGTCCTAAGCCGAGGTGCGGACGTCGAGGTAGGGTGCCCTTAGGCATATCGTATGTAGGAGTAGTTTAAGGTCCGGCTAAACGTCCTCAGCGCTGGGCCATGAAGTCTGATGAAATTTAAGAGACCATAAATAAACAGTCCATTTTGCAAAAAAAAAAGGAATCCATGAGCACGATTGACAGAACAACAGACGGATCGAGTGCTCATTTGCCGTCTATGAAAATAGTAGTAAAACAATCTCGTATCCTATTTAAGATATAAATAGTATATCTATGATTAATATAATTATTTAAAAATCTGCAACAACACAAAACATGTCGTTACAGTCGTAACCCAAAGCGTGGTAATGTTCCAAGGCGTTCGGCCTTCGAACAAGTGAAAGTGTTACCGAGTTTCCTAATGCCGATACTTGCGTGATACAATATGCTAAAATAACTAATAATCGAGTATTTTTAGCAATTATAATCGAGTATGTTGGTAGGAATCGGTAAGGAAATGAATTGGTATCGGTTTGATATATATCCTGGTTTTTTTTCGTTTGAATAATAAATTATTGAGTTTTTTTGGCAGATTTTTGTTGTTTGTATGGTTAGATACTTTTTGTAACTAATTTTAGAGGTAATATACTGATCATCAATTTTTTTTTATAATATAAATTACTGCAGTATGGAATAATGTAAAAGAAGTACCCATTTATTTAATTATAAGTAGGATTCCGGTAAAACTGTTAGACTCCTTTGTTATTTAATGCGGCTTCGTTAATACGAAATAAATATTTTAGCGACAATTCCGTGGACGTAAAGGTAAAGTTTTGTGAACCAAGTTAAGTAAAGTGTGAGTAGTTTGTAGCTCATCAAGACAATCTTTAAGAATAACAAGTGTCCCATAGTCCCATTCAATTCTATTTAATTTTTTTCAACTTTGCCATAGCCGGCAAACGAGCATGGTAAGTAGCATTCGTGCCCCCAGACATCATTAATCGTAGATTTTATTAATTAATCGATAGGTTTAGGTTTAGGTATAGGCCGATCGTAGGTTAACTTGGAATTGCCTTAGTTCCAGTAATTGCAGAGGGTTTTACTTCCCTTTAACGGGAACGCAACCACGTAAAGTTGATTATTATGACGGTCAAAATACGAAGGACTGCAGTTCCACCCCAGACCCAAACTTTACAATGACACTCAACTTCCACTAATAATACGATTATTAAGAGGAAATTTTTTTGTTTTTATTTCATTGATAGCCTATGAAACTATTCAAACGATTGTAAGAAAGATTTGAACTTAAAAAGGGTTCAATCAACAGCTCGTTAACCTACAACAAAACGAGACAAGAATTTCTCAATTGATTTTGAACTCTGTTTATAATTAACTTTAGGTTGTCATTATACAGTACTACACTGATATAGACGTATTGTTTATTTTATATGGGAATTCCCGGTACTCTAGGATATAATACACAAGAATGACCGGACAAACAATATTTTAAAAAATCACATGCAACCATTTACTTGTAACAAGTTGGTTGTACATTCAACAGACAACAAAGAGTCACAAAATGATTTCCTCAATTGATTCATATATGATGAACTCTTGGTTGAAAATTTGTTGAAGAAATACATTTTGTGATAGGCTTGTAAGTTGCTGACTGTACTTGAAACTTTGATTTCAATAAAATAGAGGAAGATAGATAGATCTCTCCTGCACAAACTGCAGGTGGTTCAAAATCTCTTCTGTCGCAGGGCCACAAACGCACCCTGGTACGTGCGTAACGCGGACCTGCACAGATATCTTGAACTACCTACAGTGCAACAGCACCTCAAAACACAATCGGAAGCGTTATTCAAACGCTCCGAAACCCACCCCAATCCTTTAGTTCGAGAAACAGTCTCGTATACTACCCCAGTCCTTGATTCGAAGTTCAAAGTCGCTAGGCCTAGGAATGCGCAAGCGAACCTAACCACCCAGCTGACAGAAAATCTCTTTTTTTTTTTAGATAATTCTGCCCTCCCCTTGGAGGGGTACAAAAAAACGAAGATAGATTTCATACATAAATACATTTACACACACGAACTCAATCATATTGGATTTGGACATAAAAGAGAATAATAGAATGATGCTAAAACATGGATTTGCAGACAAAATGTTTCGTGTCCGTATAATTTCAAAAAAGTGTAGTGTCGTGTATTGTCGGTTCGGTTCGGGTAGTGACTGAACCACGTGGCATGTAAATCAGGAGGCCGGGGACAGTTGCTTGCCAGCTGTTCTGTCTTCCATGGCTTTACTTTAATAAAAAAAACTTGATAGGTACGTAAATAAGACGTGCGTTCATTTTAGCGTTACAGGTTCAAATTCAAATATTTATTTCTCAACAGTTACAATTACTCGTTCTTTCGACGTCAAATAAAGTATGACTACCACCATTTCGGAAAAACCTTACGAAAAAACTACCTTTTTCAAAATAAATTTACAGTGCCTATTTCTATATGAAATTATTCTTATCTGCATCTGTTAGCTCGGCTAGTCTCCCTCCCTCCAAGTATCCAAACGACGAACACCCTCAGACGGCACCCTCAACTTGAACTGTTGAGCTCATCATTTCAATGTGTCCATGTAAATAAGTTACTTAACCGATACTAAAGTTAATTTAACCTTTAGAAAGCTACATTATCTAGAAGTGACAAAGACCAAGTAACACCAAAAAATTCCCGCGGAATCAAGGACAACGCGGGTAAAACCTTATAATGGTGGAGAATGCCCGCTTTGTACAGCCAAATCGTGTAGCATTTTACTATTTAAAACCAAATAAATGCCTATATTATTTCAAAAGTATAGCTTCAAAATGTTGACTGTAGCTTTTGAAAGATGCTAAGAATCAGTAAGAGCCAGTATCTTTAACAATATTGCATATTATTACACGCATTCTCCTCCTATTAGCACATCCTTGTTACTAGCCACACTTTGTTGACATGTTTAGCGAGGTTTTTACCTATTTAAGATTTATAGAAGAATAAAAATAAAATTATAATTTGGTAGATCAAAATTAGGTTATTTGGCCATGCCATTACCATATGGACATGTAGGCTGCATATGCAGCAATCTTGTGGCAGGAAGTTTATTATAATGGACCAATTAGATTACATTAGCATATTTTTTTTGAAATTAGAACGTTGAAGTCTTTCAACTAATCCTATAAGGGCATAGTTTCTCGCTTTGATTTACCATTTTACGCAAATGTCGGAAGAAGGGTTACGTTTTTTTAGTGTATTTATGTAGGTAGGTATATTTGTTTGTCACTCTCTGGATTTCAACATATCAGGAGTCATTAGATGCGTCTTGGTTGTAGGTGTGGCAAAGAGTATCTTATTTTCTGGAAATATCGGAATTATATGAAAAAACATAACTTAAGCAGTCGAGTTTTTTAATATGTCAAATTCTGCGGCTTCTCTTCTTCTGTGGCTATTCTTTCTTTTCTATTAATATTTTGTTTACATCGTGTAGCAACTAATCAACGCCTTCGCAACCAGCGAAGTTTTTAGGTAATTTACCTCATTACAAACATTTTTAATTAAAACTTTCTTCGTCCTTCACCTCAGCAACTTCACAACGTAGCTAGGCTGCAACCCAATTTCAAGTCGATGGCGACCAGTGGTGACGCAAGTCGTTGCACGAGTCGAACGCTGTCGAAACTCACTCGGTTGCCTATTGGTTATTATAAATAGTGATTGATATGATATCCTTTCGTTTAGATTTAAATTTCGAGTTAGAGCGAGGCTAATGGTACATAACGTGCGCATATGTAATATGATTGTTATTTCAATAAAATCCTGTATGTAGTAGAGTTTTTGTTTGTTAAGATCTCGTCTAGGACGGTACTACGGTCGTTCCGTAATCAAAAATAAAAAAAAAACATGGTTGTATTCCGGATAAACTGTAACTAGCAATTCAACCTGAGCCTGCGATTGACAGCGCATAATTTATCGATTATCAATCATTATTATTTTAAATCAGCACGCATATTACTATCTATCGTAATATCACACAAAAAAATAAAAATAAACAATGATTAACCTATGTATAAAAGATTTTTTTTTCGAAATGGACAGTTAAATTAATGGCCCTATTAGCCTTTTAAATTTCACCAGACTTTGTGGCCTAGCGCTGACGGCGCTTAGCCGGAATTTAAACTACTCCTAAATATGACACGCCTAAAGCACGGTTTGTCAAACTGGGGTACGCGAACCCCTAGGGGTTCGCCATTCAACGGTAGGGGGTTCCCGTCATGATTTACGTAATGGTGGCTAGACGTCTTAAGGTTAAAATTACTCCTAAAATCGACTCAATTTGTTGTGATAGGCTTGTAAGTTGCTGACTGTACTTGAAACTTTGATTTAAATAAAATAGAGGAAGACAGATAGATCCCTCCTGCACAAACTGCATGTGGTTCAAAATCTCTTCTGTCGCAGGGCCACAAACGCACCTTGGTACGTGCGTATTTTGTGCGTACATTGACTCAAAAACCTATTGCATTTTAATACTATATTTGTTACCTTTTATTGAAATAAAAAACTTTATTTTCTTGAACAGCCAAGTTTATTATTACCTTCAGGGATAAGCTTCAGGGGTTCGTTGTTATAAGAAAACTTTAACAAGGGTACGTGGCGCCATAAGTTTAAGAACCCCTGGCCTAAAGGCACCATTTTAAAGGAGCTACCCTGAAGCCCTTTATAATATAATTGTGTTAGGTTTTAATATTCATTGTAATGAAAAGTCATAACTAAAAGTTCAATAATTAAGTTTTTTATGTAGGCTTATAATAAAATAATACTTGCCAGTATTTGTGGGTCTAGCCAAGTTGCAATATATGACTAGACCCCGCTAACGCTATAGAAAACCCTTCAACTGTATGGAGCGAACCACGTGACCATGGTTCTACCATGTGATGCTGCCTAGAGTTTAAGCGTTTTTGATAGCGCTAGCGATTGCAACCTGGCTAAACCCCCTAGGGAAACAATATGTAGTTTAATTCTGTTAAACAAATACTTATTTATTCTTTATTTGTCAAACAAAAATTGTCATATTACATTTGTTCTATTTATTAACAGTGTAAGAGAATCCAATTTAGATGTAATAAATTCGGGCTTTTTGGATTGATATGGTCAGTCTCATTGGACAATTAAAAACATGAAGCGTTTAAAAGTAAAGTGAATAGGTACCTCAGTAATGAGACACAAATTATACCGACCACATTAAAAACAAAACATGATTTGAATTTACAAAACAGTTAAAAATAACCTACAAAATCTATGAAACTCTTTAACTCAGATGCATTCTGAATACCATTCTCAGTCTGATAAGTGACCACTTATCTATTCCTTTCGATCGCATTATACTAAACCGTTGTTTAGAGAAGCAAGCTATCATATCATATTTTTATTACTGCGCAGACATTTTGACAGCTGTCATTTATGTAACCTAAAAATTTAAAAGTTCGTTCATTGTAAGTCTTATAGGTTTTGAGGCTATAATTGTTATGTAATTTCCTTACGTTTCCGGTTTTAAACTGTTTGACCTTGATGTTGTACTGACCCCAATTGGATCTTTGATTACAAAAAGATGATCGATGAACATTTGTTCCATTTTTCATTAAAATATTTCTTATTATAATAATATTTCTTTCTTTATTGGTAAGATTGGTAGACCCTCTTTAAACGTCTTAGAGACTATAAAAACTCTTGGTATAGCTAAATTGCACCAAGTAAAATACAAATTTAAATCAAATCAAGAAAAATAATACTTTAAAGCTACTTTAGAATAAAATAAGACGCAAAAACAAATATTTTACTCTTATACTTTACGCGCTGTAATTTAGTAAGAACAGAAAGAGAGAATAAATTATTAACCAAATGCATTTTATAAATCAAGGGACAACAAGCAAAGAAATAAACAGCATAATTATGCCATGCCACCGAAAAAAATTACCATTTTTAACGTAATTTCGCGCGCTTTCTCTATTACGCAAATCTATAACGCGGGAATGCTAACATTACAAAATGGCCGACGGTATTCGAATATTCTATCAATCGGGGTTTTCGCTTTACGGATATAATTTATTATGTTTTATGTTATTTTCCATTATATGTTTAAGTTTATCTAAGAAGATAGTAGCTTTTTTGTTGGCAAATCATTATGTGGTAGTTTTATGTGATTGGTCTTTTATTTTGAATTGTTTTCTTTGTACGACGTAACCTCCTGGGTTGATTTTTGTGTTGTTCGACTAGTTTATTTAAGTATAGAATGTTCCTAACATAATTTTTCTAGAGCCGTTAAGTTTTACGGTCATCTTTTACTGAGCCTAGCTGTAATGTGCGATAATCTAAAGCAGAGCAGCCTTTATTCTCGTGTATATGTAGTTTGTCTCTAATCGCTAGAAAGGTTATGGATTAGATCGAGGACGATCGATGTTGAGCCAGAATCTACAGACCTCTTCTATAAGAGGTTATAAAAACATTATTTTTTTGCGATATAGCTATATAGTCATAGGTGTATATAAAATTGTGATTGTGATTATTATCTCAACTAATGATGGGTTGCCGATTCAGTAAATTTGAACTGGTTTTTTTTTTCAGTTTTTGTCCCAATTGCACGTGGTGTTTCTTCCCTTTGCCCGGAACAAATTAAAGAGAGGGATCAGACTGTGCAATTACTGGAATAAGGGTTATTCTGGAACATAAATATTTAGTATCAATAGTGTTTACGGACAGGACTGTATATGGCTTTATATTGAACGAACATAAATCACACCACTTAACAAAATTAAATGCAAGTGTGATAAATTTCAACACTTTATTTTGACGGAGAAAATTATAGTTTCCTAGTTAACGCGGTATAGTAGCAAAAACGTGTAGTTCGTCTACAATAAGACAATACGTGTTGTGTACAGTCGACGTCTTATAATTATTTAAATTTTGCTGTCAATATATTAATACGGCTGTCTTAGAGAGGCCCTTGCATCTTTTGACCGTAGATTGGCTGAGATCCCACGGCTCTTAGCGACCATGATCCTGCTTTAAATAAAAAATAATCAAGGCGGTTGTTATTAAAAACAAACGAAACAGTAGATTTTTGCGACTCAATAACCGCTGCAGTTGGTGGCATTCTACAGAAACCACGGACCCATACTGGCGGCATGGTTGGAAATCGCGCTATGGATTCAAGCGGTAGATGGTTTAATGTTTACTTGAATTTGACAAATCCAAAACCGGCTGCAAAAGTTATTTCCTGTGTAATTCTTGTTCCCATAGAAATTCCGGGAAAATATACCAGGAAAATGTCACTATCACTACTGAGACGAATCTCATAACACCTCGTATATTGAAATCAGTCAAATGGTTTAGCTGTACTGCGTGCCAAAGAAATGCATACATACATACACTGATTTTATAAACAACTGATTATTACCTACATTTAGTCGCCGTATGTACGTATATACATAAGTCGTACAAAAACAAATCTTTTGTCTGACTCTTAATACATTTTAGTTATTTTGCCTTTCTGTAAAGCTGCTGGGAATGGCTGGACAATGCAGATTTTAATCACTCGACATATAGTTGGGTTATGTCCGCTTATTTTGATAGATATTATTTAATGCTATTCCATTGTTATGATAATCTATAAAGAATCATTGTTATGATAATATTTATTAAAGTTCGAAGATGAAAGCTGTAAAAGAAAAGCTATTTTCTTCATTTATGATCGACAAACTTTGCATCTTCTAAACCGATTTTAAATATTCTGTTATATTTAAGAAACATCCCAAAAGACAAAGGTTTTAATTAAAAAATAACATAGGTATGTATTTAATATTATGTAATAACATAAGTACACAAAATAGGTGTACACAGCAAAACTAGTCTAAATCGCTAGGAATACTCGTTTTTTGATATATTTGAAACCGGTTGAATCCCTTCCAAAGACAACAAGCCCAAACCCTTATTAATTGTTTTAGATTGATGCGGTTATTTAAACTATCATTTAAAGAATCCACGTGAACTCCACCACGAGAATCCGTAATTATGGCGCCTGCCACGTTGCCGAAACTTCGGAAAATCGACAACAAAAATTAAAATCGTGGTGAGAATTCCTTAAATAATAGCCCGCAACCGGTTTTTACTTACAGGAAAAAGTCTCAATATAATGATTCGTTGAATTCATAGTCAGAACATTCATACATTATACTTTTATACATTCAACTTAAATTATCTCACTGGTAGGAGACCAGCCTCACCAAACTAAGGGCTGACTTCATATAGTTTCTGGATCTCCACTCTACGCCTGCCCACCTGGAGTTGGTAGACTTACTTAACCTTTGAACAAGCTTCTTAAGCTTGTGAAGTTCAGCATAATGTTTTCGTTATCTTAAAGTAGACAGGATCGTTGAATCCAGAGGTACATCTCTAAATACAAAAAAAAAAACTGTCAAATGCCGTGTTGAAAATTACTTTAAAAAGCTAAATTCACACATTAAATAACCTCTTTTATAACAGAATTTAACAATGACGTAACATTATCTGCTCAAATAATACTCATAAACAAGCCAAATTGAACTTTAAATGTAAATTACTTGAAGTATATTCTTGATTAACCGCGTTTGTCATACGAATGAGTGTATATGATAGAAATTTTTAAACGTATTTTCTCTTTTCACGGGACACGCTCTGATTGGTTAGAAAAGGCAGGATTTACGTCATTGGTTGGTTTCAATATTTGATTAGTAGGGGATGGAATTGAAAATGGAATCGAAAAGTTTCTTTGTTTATAAATGGCAGTTCACGTAGGTCACGTTATGAATGAGTACTTAGTAGATTATTAATTTAGATTTTTACAGATTTTTATCGTCAAATATTGTTATATATCAAAGCTACAAGAGATACAGATATTTATTTAAAGGAGCCATCTTGTCAATTTTATGAGTAAACTTACGCATTGTAGGTACTTCTTTGAAAGTGCAAACATAAAAAAATATCGGTTTCTGTTGTATTGTGACTTACCGGTCCCGTATAAAGGATATTTCTTGTTCAAATTAATTTTTCTCTGTAAATGAAATGTGTGTCATTACTTCTCAGAGTTTGAGAAGAATAAAATATGTAACTATATTTTTTTCGAAATTTTCGGGTTCAATTGGATACAATTTCGGTTTTGTATCAAAGTCGGGTTTTAAGAAGTATGGGTTCGTAACTCGATTCCGCATATGATGCTAGTAGTGTAGAATCTGCCATCCATTCCACTGAAAAACCCTCCTGTATACAAACAAGCTTCCCCTCTTTATAATGTTTTGATAATAATAAAATAGATATACAATTTTGAATGTATTTGTTGTTGGAACCACCGAGGCCGTCAACTTATACAGTTACAGTTAATTAAAGAGAACCACGAACAGACATTCGAATACTTTACATATATTTCAAACTTCCTGTGGCGGTACTTTCGCAATTAAAAATATATTGTCATGTAGTTTTTTTTATGTATGTTTTTATATAATAATATCATTCTTTTGGCTTTAGAATTAAAAATGATGGTTTTCGTGACATTACAGTGCATCAGTCTTTATTCTATATTAACTTGGGCTAATTCTTTTAGCATACTCAAACTTAACTCTGTGAAATAATAATACACAGAAAAACATACAACTGTGTGGCCCCAAAGTAAGCAGAGCTTGTGTTATAGATGATGGCTGGATCCCGCGTTAACTCGTGAACGGGTGCCGTTTGAGGGTGTTCGTCGTTTGGATACTTGGGGGGGAAGGAGACTAGCCGAGCTAACAGATGCAGAAAAGAATAACTTTTGTATAGACATGATGAGACTCTGTAAATTTATTTTGTAAAAAAATATACCCGTGAAGTTTCTTGCCAGTTCTTCTTCACGAAGGTTTTTTTTCGAACTGGTGGTAGAATCATGTTTTATTTGACGTCAATAAGAACAAGTAATTGTCAATGTTGAGAAATAAATATTTGAATTTGAATTTGAATGATCACACAGCAAACTGGGGGGAGGAACTCAGAATAAACATATATATATATATATATATATATAAATAAAAACGATCATGATCCGAGACTGAACATCTCTGTTCATGACACGCATGAATGCCCCGGCCAGGACGCGAACCCTTATGAGGCAAGGCTACTACCCCTGACGCCACTCGGTCAACAAAAGGAACTTTTATACTGTTTATTTTCCCCAAAAGTCTGTTATTTAATTTCGAAAATTACCTCATTCTGTTGGTGGATTGTTTTCAATTTCTTAATTTATATAATATTCCCACGTGACCAGGAGATGAATCACATCACAATTCTTCCAGGATAATGAAAGTACAACATACCGAGTAAATAATTTCGATCCTTGCTTATTTTAAACAAAAAGTAATTCAGTACTTCAGCCAACCAGCGCTAGTCTAGCAAAAGTGGTTAGCATTGTACAGTACTGGGCTTCGCGCAATCACTACTGTGACCATGACGCGTTGTATAATCTGTACGTTTCTAATAACCATTGTGATACAATTCGGTTATATGTAACAAGTTTAACTGTTAGTTTTGCTTATAATAGCGAGTTTTTGGAGAAATTTTCTCATTTGGGTTGGCAGAATGTTCGGTAGAAGTAGTTTTGGGAGGCTGTATACATGAAAAAGTAGCGTTTTGAGGTATTTTTCGTCATATCATTTTAAAACCCATTTTATTACAGTTAAAAATGTATACTATAGCAGAACATAACTATATTATAAGTTGTATAATGGGAGTAGATTCATGCTTTATTTGACATCAATAAGAACAAGTAATTGTCAATGTTGAGAAGTAAATATTTGAATTTGAATGCAATGCGTGCACTGTCATCGGTAATGTGCTGTAGTAAAAAGGATTAATGCTATAAATTCCAGCTCTAAGGTTTTTGGCCAGCCTCCTACGTGTTATATGACATAATTTTTATTGGACATCACAAATGGATCATTCTAGAACGTGACAATTAATAATCAAAAGAGCAACAAACAACATAAGAAATACCAAGGTTATTTACTATCACTATCTCTGGGTATATTGTAACTCATGGTCGCCTTAATCCCCACTTCGAGTGCCACGCCAGTCAGTCCGACTTACTACTCGGCTGCAGAAAGTCCACAACTAGCATTAGTAAAAATTTACATAGTTTTTAAAAGATACAAAGGTTTGATATCTAGCTTAAATAACATATAACATTGGCGCGTATTTTTTTTCCTTCGTGGGGTAAATATAACAGTGACAGTTGTTTTTTTAAATAGTGATTTATGAAAAGGCTTGGTTTAGTTTCTCTTACAGCCAAGAGAAATGCGTTCTTGATTATTGTTTAGTTGTGATAGTGTGTATAAATTTGTTGTGATGAAATGGAATAATGGCTTATTATTGGAGATATTCTGTATTTGAAACAGACAATTTAATATGTTTCCATCTTTTTAAGTTTCGATAAATAATTTATTTAGTTAACATTTTAATGCTTAGAAAATGCATTGACTCAATTAGAATTTAATTAGTGCCTAATTATTTTTGTATCGCGAATTGCCATTACAAAAATGAATTATTAATATGGTCACTGCACTAATAGTATTTTAATGCGAACATTATAAAAAAAATATAATCTAGTTTCTCCTTTAAGAGTTATAAATATAAAAAAAAGTTAAGTTTAAAAAAAAGAATGAAATTAAAATTTTCTGAAATTTTTCTTTTCATTATCATTGGCACTAATACAAAAAAAAACATCAAAATTATTTCAGGATTATAAAAAGAATCAAATAAATGCATGATCCCTTAGTCCCTGCAAATCAGGGAGCTGTCCAGAATATATTAACCTCAGTCAAGGACATAATTCTATTATATTTAAAATTCGCATTTTACGCTCTTGTCATTTATATATTTTTCTATTATTACGATTATTATTTTGGGTGATTTTTCCAAGTTATAGAAGCAATGTGAAGTGAACGTGAAACTTTAAGGAAATATTATAGTGAAAAAGTGAAGTGATAAATGTACTGATCGAGAGACTTAATCAAGGATTTTTGTTGTGTTGGCTGTTGGTAAGTATTCTGGAGATGTATTTCTTATAGTTATTAACGATGTATATATTCTTTAAATTATATTAATTGGGTCTGCCCAATATTTAAATGGTAGTTTTTAACAGTGTTAAAGTAATATAAATATTAAAAATATTTTTGTGTAAATAAAGGAAACCATAAAAACACACTTCTTTAGTCAAAATTTTAAACAATAAACATAATAATTTTAGGAATAAATCACTTTAAATAACTTAAAGAAACAAGGAAAGGTAGTGTGCAACAGATTTCGTTTAGAAATGGTGTGACTTAATACACTTCTAATTCCTCTTTCATGATGGGAATAATTCATATTCACCTCAACACAATATTCTAAAAATACGAATTAAATTAGAAAAAGAAGAGTGTCAGTAATCATAAAACGTCAAAATATTTAAATTGCAAAGTATTGGAAAATCATTGCATACTTCACACGCAGATCGCATTAATTTCATGTCGTGTATTACGATGAAATAGAGAGCTTGGTCTAACACCGTTAGATAATTAGGGGTATATTTTAGTTTGGCAGGTTATTTAACATAAGGATTTGGAAAAGTCGTCGATTTGCTGGACATTAGGGGCACTACCCATATTAAGCTCGTCTCACCAAGTCTCATTCGTCTCTCTCGTTTAGATACAACACTATTTTCTTATCGCAGACAGAAGTTCCATGGTCTAAAGTTGACATGGCGAAATGTCACGCGACACGTTTCGATATTTCGATTATTGTTTATCTGCCTGCCACTGTTTTTGCAAATAGATACATCCAAGAAACTATCAAGCAAAAAAGTGAATAGATACCGCTTAGATAGGCGAGTATTTGTCCCAGGCCTCAACAACACTTTTCATCAGATGAGATGGAAGTGAAACTGTTCTGTTAATTCGTAAATTTAAAAAGGACCCTGTGGGCAAATGAAACTTCTTCTTCGACTTCTGTTTGTAACTGATCTATTTTCTTTTTCGTGAACCCAATGAAGATGAAGAAAAAGAAAACTTTCAGCAATTGTCAAATTATTACCGATTATTCAAAAGATGATTCAAATAGATAAATAAAAGGTTAGCGCTGACTGGCGGTCTATGCACACCTTAAGCCAGTGCACATGGACACATGAAGCTTAGTCCGTTTAGAAAAAAAATTTAACAAATGTTTCCAATTCGTCCAATATGTTGTTGAAACAAAAAAAAATTTTTTCATTTAATTAATTTTCTTAACATAAAAAATCTTATCTTACAACCCGTTGATGTCTTTTTCAAAGACAATTCGTTTTCGTCATTTGATCCGCTGGCTTTACATGACAGAGATTGCAATGGTTTGTACAAATGGTATTTGTTTTCGTTGTAAAACATAAAAAATAATTGTTCCCTGCTTCTTTTCTTGTATTCCTGTTAACATGGATAACTATTTCATGATGATAGTATCGCTGTCACTATCGCTTATATAGTTTAATTTAAGACAATAAAACGCTTGCGTAGACTGATTTGGTTTGAGGCACCACATACATATTCCGGCTGGCTTCAATCAATAATTCCTGGCGGCAAAGTCAAATATGTGTAATTGATGAACGTTCGGGAAAAATGCTCCCCGGCAAAAGCCTACACGAAATAGACTACACGATCGGCACTTGCTAAATATGTGTAGTAGTTGATTTGAGATACGGCCGATTTTAAATATAAGTTAAGATAATAAAAAACGCATTATTGGACTGATTTGGTAATACAGCACTAAATATCGCTTACAGAACTTTAACTTAAGCTGGTTTAATTCAGTTTATAATTATTTCTATGAAACGTCGCTGAGGTTTATATAGGAATAATTAATAACGGAATTTTTAACTTTTGTTCATCTGTTCTGACTCAACTTAGTTACTTTGCCATACTATACCGATTGGTGTAGTGGTAAGTAGCTTTGCCTCATACGCCGAAGGTCCCAGGTTCGAGTCCTGGCCGGGGCATGCGTTTGTGTGATGAACACAGATGTTTGTTCTCGGGTCATGGTTGTTTGTATTTATAAATGTATGTTTATTCTGGGATCCCCCCCAGTTCGCTGTATGGTCATCCATAACACAAGCTCTGCTTACTTTGGGGCCATACAGTTGGTGCGTTTGTCTGGGAATTTATTATTATAATTTTTATTCACTGCACGAATTCAACCTGTTGGTCTTTGTACCAGTAATTTCACTGGCTGTTATCCTCCCTTTAACCGGAACACACCCTCGTACGTCATTATTCTGACGGTTGAAATGGGGAGGATTGTGGTACCGCCCAGGCAAGATCTAAACAAAGATACTAAGTACTACATAAAGTTTAAAACATTGGAAGTTCGTTTACGTAATTTCCGCTTTATTATTTTTTAAACATTCCCAACAGATATATTACAGCACGAAAATCAGTGTTACCAAACGATTGACAATGATGTGACCACATTTCGATTCAATGTAGAACGATCGACTGTGTGCTGAATTCAATTATATCGATTACGAAATATTTAAAAAACGTAACCACCGGTCATGGAGCCTCAAATTTATTCGTTATTAGGTTTGTTTCGTGGTTTTACTTGGCCTTTTTATTTTTTAAAGAGCGGAATAATGGGACGTGTGATAATTTTTATTTTTAACAATAAAATGATGGATGTATTTGATAATGCTTTTGGTGCTTTGCCGATAGATTATTAAATCAAATCAAATCAAATGAATTTATTTGCGAAAAAATGTGTACAAATAGTTCTTAATTAAAATTGACAGTTCTAAATTTGTTACTGTTAAACAGCGTGCAAATACTTATAAGAAGTTAATTACAAAATGATTTACTATCTAAAAACCTATTAAATAATATCAAAAAAGTATTTACAAATATTAATATTTAAATATTATAAATATTTTACAAAACATTATGATTCCTAAACTTATACATACAGATTCATTTCATTACAATTAAGTTCTTTAAAATATTCATCAATTGTGTAGTAACATTTTTGTATCAATAAGTCATATATATTTTGTTTATAGTCATTAAAATTTAAGTTTTTATAATCAAAGGGCAACTTATTATACATATATCGGTAGCCATACAATAAAGATTTCTACTAAATAATGTTAATTTTCTAGGCGGCATATACAGATTTTTTACTTAAAATATTTTTATTTCTAATTCTTAAAATCATCAATCAATGACATTACCTAGTTCCTTAAAATATTCCTTATGTTTTTTACAAACAAGAACATTTCGAATATGTACAAACTCGGAAAAGTGAATAATTTTGAAACAGCAAAAAGACTACTGAAGGATCTCTGAAATCTGCTCTACAAAGCGCTCTAACACATTTATGGTAACCTCACATTACTTACGTATTTTCACCCGACTGTCAGAAAGATGGTTACGTTTTTACAGAACCTTTACATATGTATGTATATTTTCATGGCACGCTCTATAGCTTAAAACGTTTACCAGATTTCAGCTCAGCTGTGAGAGTGACATAAGGTGTATTTTTCCGATAGGAACTACGGGAAATATTTTTCTCTGAGTTCCTATTGAAACTGCTATTTTATAAGTTTTAATTTTTGTATCTAAGGCAGCGTATTAGAGTTTTATGAAAAGTCCATTTGTGATTATTGCTGTCATATTATTCTGACACCTAGACGAAATCATGACATTTATGAAATCAACACTTTTGTTTATTTTATGGAAATTTTTGGGTTGCGAATAAAAATAATTTTTTATAAAGCAAATATGTCTTTAGCAATGATTTATCATAGAATAATAATAGACATTGTTATCGGAACCTAAATAGAAAATTTAAGACCCTTTAATTGTTTTTAATGTTCGATGATATTAATTTGTCTCTAATTTAACTTTTTCACAAAAGAAATCTAAATAAAAATCTTGCTTGATTGCAATCTGTAGAGTGTACAACTATAAATTCAAGCGATTACAAATCAAAATTAAATACGGTTAAATTAGTTTTATCCTATGAAATTAAACTAAATAATTGGTCATGTTATCTTAAGAATTCAAAGGATAAAAGTTTACGTAAAAGTACATTAGTTTTTTTATTGGAATAAACTTTTTTGCTACAGTTATCGTTCAAGCGCGACATCTTGTCACTGACATAACACAAAAGGTCAAAGCTTTTTTGCTATAACCTAAAATAACACAAACACTAAAATTTAATCCAAAAATTCATCCGAAACGGGATAAAAAGCAAAATTATGGACAAAAACAAATTACAGTAAAAATCTTATCTAAAAATTTAAAAAATTCAAAAGACGAACAAGTATCCGTTTCTTTTGTAACATTTTAAATGTCTTTGTATTTAGGAAGCAGACAAAATTAAATAAAACAAGTGTCTGGAAAAATTCTGGTTTCCAAGCAAACTTCGTGAATTAATTATAAGACAAATAAGACGAAAGGTTACTTGACCAAGTCCTCACATGTTCAGGTAGACTTAAGAACTGGTAGAGTGGGCAGCTTCTTTAATGTTCAACTCTGTATATAAGTTAAGGAAGAACTTATGGATTTGAACGTAAATCTAAATTTAAAACATTCAACTTTAGTTGCATATATTGTATCAATAATGTGAAATTGCTTTTCATAACATTTTACCAAAGGATTTTTTTTGTTTGATATAATCTTATTTAACTGTTTTTATCAGGAAAAACGCTTTAAATTTTTCTAGATTACTAATAAAATCTAATTTAAGAATTTAAAATTGAAATGTAGTTCAACTAAGCAATACTTTCATTCAATTTACGGTTAATGCAATTCAATTTACGGTAATCCACGTTATCTGACATTTATTACGATTTTTATATGATAAAAAACAGTCATAAAATCATAACTTTCATAAATACACAAAAAAGTTTAACAAGAAAGAACTAAACCAGTCCACGGCAGTTAAGCAAATTATTTAAACATCAACATATTTTAGTAAATTTTAGCAAAACATCGTGTTACAAAACAGCCATGACCACATTGCTAACATTAAATTAAAAAACTGGTTTTTTAACACCGGTTTTTTTTATAAATGTCTCTTCTAAAAATATATAAGTCTATGCTTAGGATTGCTAGATGTCTTGAGTTGGTGACCTTCAGAGTAGTACAAGAAGGTTGGAACAGAATAAATATTTAAAAGATTTTTTAATGAAACCAACGTACTGTCATGTTAAAATTGCATAACAGTTGGCATTTGTGAGTAAGATAATTATTGAAAAAATGTGTTTCTTTTTGTAATAATTCTTGACTTGACGTTGACAATTTTAATCCTTTTTTAACTCATATAAGTGTGGTTATATTCCGAACCAGTGCTAGTTTCAATATACGACGTCCTAAGCCGAGGTCCGTGCCCTCTCGGGTGCCCTTCGGCGTATCGTATGTAGGAGTAGTTTCAGATCTGGCTAAGCGCCCTCAGCGCTAGGCCACAAAGTCCGGTGAAATTTAAAAGGCTAATAATGGGGCCATAAACAAACTGTCCATTTCGAAAAAAAAATGTGGTTGTATCATGTCAATCGTTGAGATGAAACGCTATTGCAATTTGAATTAGACATTCAACTAAACAGCTGTACTGTAAGTCAATTATAAAGCAAGGAATATGCGAACTGTCCATTGTATTCCTTACAACCTTGTTGCTCAAAGCCGAACGAACCAAGTGAGCGTGGTGCGGTAGCCCCCGGCGAAGAACGTATAAAAAATCAAAACTTTAGAACACTCAACCAAACGGCTAGCTATTTAGTTGAGTGCCTAACTACACCACCCGCTTGCAACATATACACCAAGTAAACGTTACTCGTGCGGTAAGAAAATTCTACCAAAACTGTCTAAATGATTAAGCTACCAAGGTTTGGACCTGGTGCTAGTGCCATGATGGTCCCGGAACGAATTCTACACAGAACGTAGTTAAGTCAAACTAACTAAAGATTTTGATAACGTAAAACAACGCTTTAAAAAAAATTTAAGTGAAATTATTGTTTTATTCAATATGAATATTTTTATTCAGTTTTTGCATCGATAAATGGCATAGCTGAAACGAAGAAGATAATTTTCTTTAAAAACGTTTTTGCTCAACGCTTTTTTGCTTTACATTAAAATGTTCAATTTATTTACATTTTTCGTATTAATACGCTATTCGTATAAAAAAAAATTATTTGATATCACAAAAAAATATATCCGGTTATTGTGCACTTTACTGGGAATCCAAAAAATATACAATTTATTATGATGCTTATGCGTTAAAAAATACACGTTTTGAGATTGCATCCTAATTTTAACTTTCATGTTCAGTAATGAAATAATTGAACATATATATATAACAAACAAGGATTTCCCGGTGGATCCGTTTGCACATCACCGAAAGGCTTTTTTCCTATAATACCCAAAGTTGCAGTTTCTATCTATTTTTTGTTGTAATTATTCGTTCTGTTTCTATTTTTGATTTTTGATTGAAGATATTTATCTTGAAGATGGCTGGATCCCGCGTTAGGTCGTGAACGGGTGCCGTTTGAGGGTGTTCGTCGTTTGGGTACTTGGGGGAGGGAGACTTGCCGAGCTAACAGATGCAGATAAGAATAATTTTGTATAGACATAAAGAGATTCTGTAAATTTGTTTTGAAAAAAAAAATATACCTGTGAAGTTTCTTGCCAGTTCTTCTTCACGCTGGTTTCTCCGAACTGGTGGTAGAGTCATGTTTTATTTAACGTCAATAAGAACAAGTAATTAATTCACAATGTTGTTGAGAAATAAATATTTTATTTCATTTCATTACCAATGAAAGCTACCGTAGCATAGTTTGTCTGTTTCTCTATGTCTGTTTATCTATATTCACGACAGCCTTCATATACCACTGCGGGGTACACCACCCCACCTAACTAGGGGATAGTTTCAGTTCCGAACGTAGTTTGGCGTACTTTACCTTTAAAATAATTTCTTAGGTATATGGATTTTCCTGCGAAATTTTACTTCACCGTTAGGCAATCGTCTTTATGTACTTATGTTGTAAAAACTCGTTGGTACGGTACGTTGGTATATTCGGGGATCGAACCCGAAATCAGCGCTTTAACTACTGCGCCACGACGCTCTGCTCTAACTATATTAATTATTATTTTATTGAAAAAGGATTAGACGTTAGTCTTCTATCTCACCTGATGGGAAGTGACGATGAAGACGACGGTGTTACACGTATATCCACGAGATACCTATTCACTCGACGCTTGAAAGAACTGGGACTATAGTATTTCAAAATGACTTAACAATAATTATTTCAACTGAACAGTCTTACTTTTGCCTTTATCTGTATAATATTTAAAAAAGGAAATATTTCGTTGATCGTTTATTTCTTTCCTAAGTCCAAAACTACTTAACCGATTCAACAATTCTTTCACCATTCAAAATCTGTATTGTAATTAACAAATTTACAAAAAAATTCTTGCGGGATCACGAGTTAAACTCCACAAAGACCTCTCTTAATGTTAAAATTTGGTTGAATATTAAAATACCTCTGCATGAGACTTAAACAAAACACACACAAGTGTGACACAATCCTCGTGTCCTCCTTTTTCGAATAAACAAGTTTATAATAATATTCACGTTTTGTAACTTTAGGAGATGCCAACTTATGCATTATTTAATCAGAAGGTGGTTGTATCACGGCTTTTTTGGCTGACATTTGCAATATCTGGATGCTGCGGTTACTTTCCGTTCTGAAACATACGTAGAGATGTTGATGATGCCGTTGACTGTTGTGAAAGCGTTTATTTTTAATAAAATAAATATGAAAGGTAACGTTTATTTGATGGAAAAGAACAGTAATTCTCTCTTTACCATATATTATATTATTCTATTCAAAACATTTTAGTGAACGAAAGATGTTATAAATACGAAAAAAATAATATACACCGGAGGCCCCAGGTTCGAGTCCTAGTCGAAGCGTTCGTTTTTGTGATGAACACAGATGTTTGCTCTCGATTCATGGTTGTTCCCCTCCAGTTTGCAGTATGGTCATCCATTACACAAGCTCTGTTTATTTCGAGTCACATAGTTGGTGTGTTTGTGTGGGGATTTATTATTTATTAAATACACATATACTTTATCTAGTTAAACGCTTATAGGGAAATAATATTCTAGTTTCTTTACTTTTGGTCGTTTTCTAGAAACATAGATATCGTTAACATCTGGGATCATCTTAAAGCCGTGTATGTGTAAGCACACTCAGTACGTTTTTGTCTTACTACTACATACGTACTACATAAATAATATCGTCAAATATTGTAAACTTTATTTTAATATTTCATAGAGGAGGTAAGTGCCTCTGCCTTCCATGCCAGAGGTCCCGGGTTCGAATCCTGGTAGAGGCAGATACTTTATTATATTTGCTTTCAAGTCATGGATGTGTATGTACGTTTATTTAAGTTTATTTCTAATATTTATACACGAAAAAAAAATCTATGTGTGTTTATAAATTTCTTAAGTTTATTTATCCCTTATCTAGTATCCATAACACAAGTTCTTAGTGATACTTAATTTGGGCTAGATAATTTGGTGTGATTGTTAGAAAAATATTATTATTATTAAAGACCCGAAATTTCCAGGGGATTTCCAGGCGGCGCAACTTCGATACCACACTACTACTTAAATTTTATTAAATAAAAAACCTTACAATAAATACATTTTGTAAACAGCTCATATATTCAAATCATTACATTACTTCGACTTTTATAGCCAGAAAAAATATCTACATCAGACCATTCTAAGGTCTTTGCCCTTAAACAAACAAAGAAACCGTTCTGCCCTTAGGAATTCTTATGCAAAACTTAGCAAACAAATCGTGCAAATGTGAACCTTATTCCAATGTCAATAAGAAAACACTTAACATCTATTGAAGTTAAGATTCCCACTTGTAACCACGACTGGAATTCTTGAATAGGGTAGAAGGTTCTTGGAGTTTATAGCTTCAATATTTACGGCAGTGTTGACACAACTTAACACATTTAAAAAGAACTCCGTTTGGCTGGAAAAAGTAGCCTAATTTAAAAAAAATGCTGAACCGACCATTAAAGAACACTTTCAAACAAAAAACGACCGCATTAAAATAGGTTCATTTACATGGAGGCCACAAAGCCACTGACAGTTGACAGATGGATAATCAAACTGATAACACCTCTGTTTTCGTCGTTGGTTAGAAATTAAATATTTAATCGTTACCACGACGTTTGGTAACAAACTATTATCTTCCACATCTTACAGAACTGACTACCAAGTTATTTGCGAATTCGTAGTAAAACAAAACTAGTCTGTTACCTTGAAATATCCTTGCCATTTTTATAATTAACTGTTTATATAGATTCCCATAAATAATAATTTTAATGAAATGGGCAACATTTAAGCGATACTAGCAACACTCGTCAGTTCACAGGTAAGTTAGTAGGTCTAAGGTTCACAGAGTCTCTATTAACAACACTAGTAGCGGTCTTTCAAGAATGTGTGTCAGACATGTCATCTTATGTTACATCACTAGTGGCTGACCTTTTTGACCTAGAATTGAACAAAACACCCACTTAACATCGATTGGCGTTCTCTCGTTAACTCATAAGGAAAATATTGTTTTTGGTTACAAATTATGACTTTGTTTATATTTTGTTGGCTAGTTAATATTGAAATATTGTAAAACCATCGATGTACGCTAAGTAAGTTACTACCAGAGCCTTATGAATCCTACAAAAGACCACTAATCACTGCACTTAGAGATGTCATGCTGAGCAGATTTTCACTTTATTCACACGTCATCTAATTCTACATTTGCTTAGCAAAGTCTATAGTGAAGACACTTTAGCAACCGTTTTCTGTGAGGGCATCCATAAGGGGCGGTTTAAAGCAGTTTATAGTCCACCACACTTACCTACTCTTTTTTGGCTAGTCAGACTTGACTCATGCCTTCAAAATAATGTAGGTAGGTTAAGCTTGTCTTACGTCGGATTCCGCAAGACCATTGCTACATTGAGCAGTCACTTGATCCTCAAATCGAGTCCGCGCTTTAACCATTTCCTTACCAACGCTCAGTGATAATTCAATTGTATAAACTTTAATTGCAATACATACATTAAAAGATATAATCTCGCTTCTATACTATTTGCGCTACAGCATGGTGCGGACGACAGTTTCAGTAACGTTTCGTTCACTCTTGAAAGTTGCCGCGATTTACAATTTATGACTTAGCATTTCAGTTGTACCACATTCGTAATATATTAAATAATTTATAACTGTAGTAAATTATATTACACCGAACCAGAATGTTCTAGTCTACAAATAAAATCTAATTGAAAGAAAAATTAAGCAAAGTTTTATGCGTATAACATAACGCCATAGACGTATCATGTGGTACTGACAGATGTCAACGTCATACAGGCAACTGTCACCTACACCATGCTACAGCGCAAATAGTATAGGATACCTTGAAACACGTTATTCGTATTTGCAGAACCTAGGCCAAACATGAAATAAAAACAAACGATTTTGTAGTTGTAACCTTAAAATAAAACTCATATATTAAAATCGTAACCTCACTATTAAATAATAGTTTATGGACCGATATGAACAATAACTTTAAATGGTTGATAGCCAATTATTACAGACCACCTCCAAAAGTGTTTGTTTTCGGGTCAGTCTGCAGAAAGATACGGCTTGTTAGATAAATTATTAAAGCTTTGTGCTTTAATATTGTTTTATTATATTTGGGTTCCGTATGTTTTTGAAGGTGTTATATCCTAAAACAATATTGTTTCAATAAAAACTAACCAAGTAACCTTTTTCTGAATAATCAAAATGAGGGGAAAGAAAATCATCACATTTTTATAGGTTTTTAATTATTATGCTCTTACATAAAGAAAGTAAGAAAGAAAATTTATTTATTTATTTATGAGTATCATTTCTAAACATTTTAACTGTTACTGCGGAAGACTAAGTAGGCAGTTTAGCTGAATTTGAGTATTTTTACTAACCGACTGCGCCTTTTGAGGGTAATGTTTTTCGAGGGCATGCATGTATGTATGTATATTTTATGGACCGTATTCGGCCTAAGCCGTTTGACGGATTGACATATGAGGTGTTATTAAATTTCAGTATGAACGGATTCCCACGGGCAAATGAATCACACGGAAAATAACTTTAGCGGTCGGATTTTTGAACTTGTCAAATTACGTGGCTTGCGTCCATAGTTTTTGGTGAAAATTACGGTCTTATATAAAGATTACTTTATTGATCTCTATGTTTTTTAAATATTTAATTCAATCAGCCATGCTTTGATATTTTAACCAAGTTACGTAGACCTACGTCAATCAAAACAAGTTTTCTAATATTTGATGATATAAAATGTAATGTGACGAAACAAAAAAATCAATATTTTAAATTTAATTAAAATAAACTGATGTTTAACAGTCAACTCGGTCAAAAATTCGTTTTTCTATAACGTTAGAGAACCCAAACTTCAATCGAACCAGCTGTCAGACCGACAAAACGTTTGACGTTACGTAACGTTACAAAATTTGTAATAGATATTGTTGAACGGTTTCCGTATGTCCGACTGTGTTGCAATGAGAAGGCACTCGTGAGAGCTTTTAGTAACATTACAATATTATTTTAGCTTTTAAAATATTTTATTAATATTCCTAATAATTATGATACTTCATTACTTACTTAAGCAAAATGTTTAATCGTTTTTAAACGTTATTGTACCTTACGTTTTATGTTTTTTCCCAGACACCTTTATTTACTTTTTCAACTATTTAAAAAAGTCGCCGTTTTTCTGTGAGGCAATTCCAATAATGAAACGAAGCTGAATCTGTAGATCGTTGAAATATGTTTATGTGAGATTTATTTACTTATTTGAGATTGTCGTATGTATTAAAAAAAAAGTTGATATATACCAAACCTGCATTTATTATTGGTGTCACTCTCCACCCGCTAGGAGCGCAGATCTAAAGTATACTCTGAAGCACTGAAGTAGAAGTTCCATTCCAAAACTTCCACAACCCTTTCAACTTAGTTAGTACCACCCAGTGCCGGATTTAGGGGTGAACAACCGGAGCTGCAGCCCTAGCCCTCAACAAGAAAGGAGCCATACAGATTATTAAGAAATTTGATTTCGAAAATCTTCTCGGTTTTTTTTAAATTGTGTTTTTTAACCATTAACACTCCTACAAAGTAAAACTTACACAATTATGTCCACAAATTATTATTAATTGTTTATTAACGTGTTAATTCTAATAATTTGAGTTTGATTTGCATTACTTGATTTATTTTTTATTTTATTCAGAAATTAATTTGGGGCCTCTACTCCTTTATTGCCCCAGGGCCACCAGTCCTCTCAATCCAGCTCTGGTACCACCACACCGAGCGGCGTGGAGATCTTTGGGCCGTCCTTCATCCTGCAGAGACTTTTATTAGTTAAACGTCGAGACTGCAAGAATAGTTGACCAAACACTATTTTTATTTTTGTTGTAACATACTGTTTCATACATATTGTTTAACTGTCAAAATTATGACTGTTTTTATCTAGATAATGTTTTACTTTTATTTTCTAATGTTATCGGTATCGTTAGTTAAAATAACGAGATCAATTCTGTTTTTTAAGAAAAGTTTTAGAGCTTCTTATAATAAAACACATACATTTAACCTTATGATTATTCCGAAAACCTGAATTAATTCGTTACCGACAAAAAAAACTACGTCTAAATACCTAATACAAAGGGCAAACTAGCCAAAACACTAGCAGAACTACCTGCATGCATAGACAAACGTTTCACCTCGTTTAATTATAAATTATAGGGTCAAAAGTTTCACTGATTGACCTTAAAAGTACCAATATCAAGGTCATATACCAAGTTACTCGTCCTTTAAGTGGTACTAGGTCAATATGCACCCTACATTGCCTTATGTAAAATTAATGCGGCCATTTTGATCCATTTGTAAGCCACAAAAAGAAAGCGATTAAAATAATTTGAAAGTGGCACTTCAGTTATAGTATTAAGTAAGTTCTGTGTGGTTGAAGACGGCCTGTTTGGTGTGGAGGTAAGTACCCTTGCCTTCCATGCCAGAGGTCCCGGGTTCGAATCCTGGTAGGGGCAGATGTTTTATTATATTTGCTTTCTAGTCATGGATGTGTAAGTATGTTTATTTAAGTTTATTTCTAATAGTTATACATGAAAAAAAAATATCTATGTGTGCTTATATATTTCTTAAGTTTATTTATCCGTTATCTAGTATCCATAACACAAGTTCTTAATGATACTTAATTTGGGCTAGTTAATGTGGTGTGATTGTTAGAAATATTATTATTAGTTATATTTTCCTAAGAATTTGTGTCTATAACGATATAGATAATTTCAAACCACATTTATTGTAACAAAATTTACAAATTACTTTTAGAATAATAAGTTTTCAAGACGGCCAGCTGACATCTGGTTATGTGTTTGAGGCTTCTGGCGTTCAGAGATCGTAGGATCCTGGAGTCAAGGTGCTCATAGACTCTTCTATAAAATATCAAAACGATTGAAGAGTGAAACTCTTGATTTTAAGATCTGAATGCCAATGGCGATCGAACGCGGTAATTTTGGCGGCGTTTCGACCACCAGTCCTACGCCAAATGTAACTTAGGCGTTGTATTAAATCCATACTTAAATAAGACTAAGTTAAATATAACAATTTAAGAAGATTTTAGGCGTAGTTGGTATCCTAATCAAAAAGCCGTTGGAGCATTCTAGAAGAAAATTCAAATAACTGCTGCTCGCTTTTTGATCATTGTATGAATAAGTTTTATCACAACAAAATACGACGGAAGTCCATTTAACTTATTGAATTATTCGAATAACATTATTGTATTCACAATAATGGTAAATTGTCAAAATTTTAACCATCATATTTACCTCCAAGTCAATCTTGAAATAATCCTTATTTCCGTTAAATCAGAGCTACAAAAACTCAAATATGTTAAAATTATGAATTTCGCCGTCCGCTCAGCACACAGCGCACGTGCCAGGTACAGTTATGCAACGCACAGACAGACCGACGTGAGCCGACTTCTGTGTAGAGACCCACTTACAGTTGTTGCTCAAAATTACGTACGGTGTATTGATTACACAGTGTGGAGTGGATGGCATTTTGTTGAAAATTGGTTGATAAAAGTTTTGAAGTCAAAGGCTTCCTGCCGTTTCTCATACAACTGTTGGCCATGGAGTGGACATTTAAATATTAATACAGAAATGAGTTATTTGTTTTAGGAAACCTATTCCAAAATACACAATATTAGTTATAAAGTGTATAAGGCTATTTTCTAAAGGGCGCTCTGGGGCCTTCAAAGCATCTGTAAACCATGCTTACACGAATATTACCTTGGGTTTTCACGAATAAAACACTTTTTAGCCGTAAAATATGGTTTTTACCCAATTTTCATTCATACGATGTATGGGAGCTGTCTCCAACATGGGGTTTTATATTATAACTGCGAAACCTCAAGCTTAAGACACTGTCAGCATTATTTGTGTGAAACCTGAACTCTTCGCTCGCAAAATGAGAGACAATTGGAAATGATTGAATGCCTTCATGACTGTCAAGACACCTGTCATCTCAGTCCCTCGTGACCATGGTGTCTCTAAAGATGACGAAACGCCAAGTAAATAAAAAAAAACGTAATAATATGAAGCATAAAATAAAGTAGCTTTTTGTTTGACTAATTAGCTGCAATAGGTCTAAATAAGTGGAGCCTGAGAGAGCCAAATGATTACTTAAAGAGCACCGGAGTAAAAAATAGTTTCACGAATTTGTACTTCATCTAAATTTTTTATCTAAGTTTAGATTTACTAAGTACCTATTACATTTACCTGGCTGTGCCTTGAGTGGTATATCTGAGTCCAGTTGGTATATAATGATACTTAGATTGATACGCCAAAATTACATCAATGATATTAATTTTTATTAAATTTTTACTTTTTTATTCACAAGTTGATTTTATCCTGAGTGCAGTTTTAAAACTCGTTTCTTACTGCTTCTCTAAATTCCATAGGATATGTACAAAGAGTCATGTGTTTAGGTGTACTGTTTTAGACTGTGCCTGAGTATAGTAAATAAGCATTTATGTTAGCCACAAAATTTTAATCAAACATTTTGACAGCCCTGTCGGCGTCTCTTTTGCCGCCATCTGCCAGCGCGTAAAACACGTGGTCCTGGAATAAGCTTCTTGGATTGGCTTGTAAACTCCTCGTCTCTGTGATTGCTTTCCTTTAGGTGAGGCGAAAAACGCGTGTCCCGTTTTAAATATAAAGAATGATGACCTGAAAAAAAAATGTATAATAATAAGAAACCCAAACACCCCAACTGCATGACCACAAAGTAAGCAGAGCTTGTATTATAGATGGCCATACAGCGAACTGGGGGAACTCAGAATACATATACACACATACATACAAATATAAACAATCATGATTCAACGTCAATCCTATGTGTTCATCATACAAATGAATACACCAGGACTCAAACCTGGAATCTCCAGCGTATGAGGCAGGGCTATCACCACAGACGGCACAGAGGCCGTCCAAATAATCACAATTAAAACAAACAATTAGAAAGTCGAAAGCAAAAATAATATTAATTAAACACACAAAATCAAATATAATTCAAAACTTTAACAATAAGTAAATTAACGCAACTGGAATGTTGAGCAGTGAAAGTGCCCACCGGAGCGTGCCGGGTTCAGTTCCCGAGCACGACACTGCGACGTTGCGTGTGTACTGGTAAACACAAAGAAACTATTTAATTGTGTTAATAATATAGGAAAAATACGAGGAAAGGTATAAAATACGCAAATGTTTAAGTAGATAAGCTTTTTATTAGGTACCTACTGGATTTTTTGGTTTTGATCATGTAAAACAATTATTATTAGCACATACATTTAAATATTCTAATATTTTTTAACAAATAGAAGAAAATCGAATTCATTTCCACATGTACCAATAAATATCTATATGAATGATAATATTGTTATAAAAAGTTGATCAAGACACAAGTTGTCACTCCTTCACACGACAAGAACATTAGAAACAAGAAATATCTGTTTGTTTGTATACCTGAAACTCTGGAACTCTTGGACCAATATATAAATTGTTTTACCATTTAAACTTTAAACCGGGAATTCCCGCGGCAACGCTTGTGATACCCACATCTAAATTCGTTGATGCAACCAAGGTTATGTTAGTTTTTGTTTAACCCGAACAGTTTATTCGACATGAATTTAGTGTTTCTGTCATTTTATTCTTGTTTCTGTGTAATTAGGTATACAGCTCCACTGATAACCTCTACAGGCCATAACATAAAGGAAGCATAATACTTAAGGGTCAGTAAATATACCATTGTTTGAATAAACTGTAAAAGAATTGGAGTTATTCCGGCTGGTTAAGACTTCCATAATTTTTTATTTCAATGTTTTACTTCAACATCTTTGACAGCCCTAAGTGGTTTTCATACCTACTTATGCATGGGGCTTTGGGCATGGGCATGGCACTTAGGGCTGTCAAAGATGTTGAAGTAAAAAAATTTAAATGTGTGAAAGTTTTTACCAGCCCCAATAACTCCAGTTCTTTTACAGTATATTCTAACAATGGTATATTTACTTATCCTTAAGTATTATGCTTCCTTTTTGTTAAATCTTGTATATTTCACGATTGTTTTGTTTAACTGAAAATACTCACTCGTAATTTACAAGGGTTTTACCTAATTTTGAAGGTTTTAATTATTAAGTATTTGTGGACATAGTTTACCCGCGTAACCTATCACATGAACTGCTTTTCTCGCCATTTTGGAATGTTTATTAGTTTATGTGCTACTAAGTATAAAGTTCACCATTTATGCGTAATTGGGTAAAAACACACACATCATCGTAACTCTTCAACAGGTGAGATGCAAGATAAAAGGAGGCCAATCAAATAAAACATTCACCATTTAAGTAATAAACGTAACTGTGAATCGCCCTGTTCCTTAAAACCGTACAATACTTGCGTACAAAACGGTCACTGAACGGCAAGAGTATCATCTTGAAAAGGTCATTAACCTCGGGTTGTTTCCGTACAATCCGATTTGTTGTTATTGTTACTTATTCTAACTTCTATATAATTATTTAAAAAAGTAAGCTCGCATTTTAATCTGTAGGTAACATAAATACAATGCGAAAGATTCTGGGTAGCAAGACGTAAGGTTTGTAATGTGTGTGCTTGGATTGGCCGTTGGCCACAGTTAAAAAAAAGAGGATGATTTTTGTAACGAAGTTGACCTAGCCAAGAGAAATCTATAATTGTGAAACCTTTATATTGGATCACTCGAATTAAGGAATAGATAATTAACTACTTGAAATTTAATTATATCATTATTATCTTGTAAACTGTCAAACACAAGATGGTTTTCAGTAAAGTTCGTTTTGCTCGCATTTGAAATCAATTTTGTATATTATTCTGCTTGGTTCACCAAACGACGTAGATTACGTAGACGAACGTTTTGAAGGCGTCTTCCCTTTTCAATGCTTTACTGTTGGTTGACAAAACCAGCTAGCAAGTTTAATTAGAACAATAATTTAAAATCGTTGGTGTAGCTAATTAAATAAATAAATAAAAATAAATAAATACTGGTTTAAAATACCGAAATTAACTATGACAATGCTGCTGTCTATAAACGAAATTCATGTCTTCACATTTGACAGCCGTCAGTTGGCTTAGCTGAGTGGAAGCTCGGAATATGTAATGGTTCTGTCTATAATGTTCTCATACGTAAGTGCTCTAACGATATCAATGATTTTTTTTAAATATAGGTATGATAAATCTTTTGGGTTAAGAAACCGATTGATTGCGATTTCTTTTTCTGTAAGTTTAGATTTCACGCGTCTTTGACAGTTCTAAATAGCACGCCATCTGTTGGTGAAGTTAAGAATAAATCTCGGTTTGCTCACATTTTCGGTGTGACATATTTTTGTGTACACCTGATGACCCTGGCTGAAGGTGAGAATGGCTTGCGTGAAGTTCGCTCCTTACTAGGTTCGCCCCTTATACACCCCAATATAAGAGTGCGATGGCAATATTGGGGATACCAATGCTCCCGAGGTCCAACTGTACGTAATATGTTGATACGAAAAGTCATTTATGTTGGGTGTTGCTTTACAAGACATTTGTAGACGCAGTCTAAAATTGTGGATTAGTGATGATAGTTTGTCTTAAAAGTAGGAGTCAAATAATGTGCTAGTGTCGACTGGAAATGCATATTGATTTATTTCGTGAAATGTGGCATAAAGTAAATATTTTACCAAATGAAACTAGTTTTTGTCATTCGGGATAATAAACCTTTATAATAATTAAACATTTATTGAAATCTTTGAATCGTTTCTGAGTTTCTCGATTAATATGGTATGGTCGCAAAAAAGTGCAAACCAAATTAACAATTTTTCAAACCAATTTAAACTAAACAAGCAATATTACGTGTGTAACAATCAAAAACGGTTTTTTGTTGTCGAATGGTGAAGACTAACTCAATCTGGAATATTTTTTTTGTAAAATACTTTTTTGAACACCCTGTATACTATACAATACACTTCGTACGTCACGAACATTGACTTTCATTAATTCCGACATAATATGTCAGCGTGACGAATTCACAATTGTTTTTTGTAGGTTTTAAACGCAGAAGTTTCTCCCATGACGCGGCCATGTTGAAACAATGCAAGGCTCCTTAAATAATATTTTTTAAATTCTATGTACTTACATTGTTTCGTTGGCTAATCTTAAGGAAATAATCTTCGCGATGGTCAATGCCTACGGTAACAATTGTAGTGACATTCGTTTGCTCTGAGAAGGGGATGAAGTTAAGTTGTTACAAGTAATAGTTAACAGAACCAGATTAGCTTATATCGGATGACGTTTTACCGCTCGCAGAACGGGTCAGTGGGCTAAGGGTGTTATCAAGGCAATCGATCAACTTCGAATAATGGTAGGATGGAACAGGCAACGTCGATCGACGGTCGATCGATTGGTGTGGTAACACCCTAAGACGGCAACTTTGAGCAACTTTCCAAAGGACACCACATAACAAAAATAGAAAAAAATATTCGACACTTCATAGAGTATAGTTTCGGAGGTCCCTGGTTCCATTCCTAGCGAGGCGTTTACTTGTGTGAGGAACACAGTTGTTTGTTCTCGGGTCATGGCTGTTTATATTTCCTATATACGTTTAATTCTGGTCTCCCGCCCAGTTCGCTGTAGGGGCATCCATAACACAAGCTCTGCTTACTTTGAGGCCAAACAGTTGATGTGTTGTCTCGGGATTTATTATTTTAGTTTGTGTAGATAATTTATATACCTATTTCTTGTTTCAGGTGGAACAGACGCCATGAAGAGGTCCCGGCACAGAGGGTTGGGGCTGAGTATATTTTGTAAGTATTCTTACAATCTACCATTTTTGTATAAAACCGACTGCACGCAAACCCTTTAATATATTCTTCATAGGCAGTTTCTTTTTATCATTAAATCCTCAGAACTTCATGCAACGTTAAATATGATAAGGTGAGATTTATAATTTGAATTTGATTAAATTAATCATTAAAATTATTCCCGTATTTTCAAATTAAAAAAAAACATTATGGAATGAGCTGCAGGCTTCTCTTTTTCACAAAACATAGTCCAGAATTCTTCAAGATTGGAGAGGCTTGTAACGTCCTCTTCTTCATCATAATTTTCCATCAGGTGAGGTGAGGTACGCCTCCAATTAATACAATAAGGCAACGTTCAAATCAAGTCATCAATAAAAATAAAAATACTCCTAATGAAGATCTCTCCATGTGTAATATAAACTCATGACATTCAGTACCTAACTTATATTGTAACGCAGTTCCGTAAATCTGTTCGTGACGCCATTGTTCAGATTTAAAGTGAATGGCTGATAGATATTTATTACCTTCCAAAATAAATAATAATGATTTCGCTAAATCGTGTTGCTTAGGACATTAAAACGTGCTGTTAAAACATTGATACTCTGGCTGTAAATGTATGCAGTGAAGAAATTAAATATATAAAAGGATTATGATAGCCGTTCAACGGTAAGGGTTCGCAACATGATTTACGCAATGGTACAAAATCGACTCAATTTGCGCAAAGAAACTAGCCCACCCATTTCATTTACTCAAAAACCTATTTCTTTTTGGTTGTTACCTTTTATTGAAATAAAAAATTTTATTTTCTTCAACAGCCAAGTTTATTATTATCTTTAGGGATAAGGTTTAGGGGTTAGGTTAGGTCATATGAAAACTTAGACAAGGGTACTTAGAGCCATAAGTTCAAGAACCCATGTGATAGAATATCAAAAATAGTTGTAAGACAAAATTGTTAATAACAAACCTTGTAGACAATATTTCGCGTTTAATTACTGATCCTTGGTTATTTACGGTTGCCACAAACATAATCGTCCGCACTCAAGAGTAGTCAAATTGTTCATACAAAAGCGAACCGTGACAAGACAATGGACATAAGGGCTCATTGAAATGGCGGCTCAATGTCTTTGAGGTTTGACAGATTGACAGTATATATAATCTTTCAAATGTCGATGAAAAAATAAATAGCGTTGTTACGGAAATAATTGGATATTATTATTTTTCTAAGTATCCCCAACAACTATCTCAATATTTGAGCTTGGTAAATACGTGTCTAATGACCTATAAACGAAATATAGCCCGGTTTTGATATGATTACAATTTATAAATATTACAGGGTACCCAGTCTGCCATTCTCTTTTGCAAAGCAAAATCTATTGTCACGAGAGTCCTAAGTTACCGTTGGATATCTCAGAGTTAGTCCGTAAGCGTAACAAGATATACAATATACATTGTTTCATGGGTTATAAAAAATATAATAAGCTTTCTTAATGCTGAGATATTATTTCTATATATTTACAATAAACCACAATGGACTGTCTTTGGATTTAAACCAACATACACATACTCACGTATGTGTAGGTCGCTTCCCTCTAATATGGTTGAGGAGGGCGATGGCTGGATCCTGCATTAACTCGTAAACGGGTGCCGTTTGACGATGTTCGTCGTTTGGATACTTGGGGGAGGGAGACTTGCCGAGCTAACAGAAGCAGATAAGAATAATTTTGTAATAGACATAAGAGATTCTGTAAATATATTTTGAAAAAAAAAAATTTGCTCGTGTAGTTTCTTGCCAGTTCTTCTGCACGAAGGTTTTGCCGAACTGGTGGTAGAATCATGTTTTATTTGACGTCAATAAGAACAAGTAATTGTCAATGTTCAAGAATAAATATTTGTATTTGAATTTGAATTATACGAGTACATGGTTTATGATAATTCGTGAGTTAGGAGGATGTGATCTGATGCAACTTCCAAGATGCGAAATCGACTACTAGAGCCGTGCTTGGATGGCATGCGTTGTTGGTAAACCAAAAGATCATAAGTGAAAAACAAATTTAATTCGTCTGATTTTTTCAGTCAAGTATAGTCCCACTGTTTTTGTATATTAAGTGAATAAAATATTGTATCAAATCACGGCTTTCGCGTGAACAAGCGCATAACTGCAATCAAACCATTTTAATAATTTACTATTACTAAACAAACGTAGGCGCAAAAGAAAGGAGGTTTAATAGTTGGGGCTGATGCTGGGCTGATTTTTCAATGCTCAGATAATTTGTAGGCGCAGTGGTTAAAGTGCTGGCTTCTCAATCTTGAGGTCGTGGGTTTAACACACATAACTGAATAAACAATTCGGCGGTTTGTGTACTAGTCTGCCGATCCCCTTAGTAGGGTGACCACGATCCCCTACAGTGGGACGCGACAGAAGGGCCGTTCAATACTTAGTTGATTTACGGCTGATTTTTTCAATGCTCAGATAATTTTTATCAGTAGAATAGTTTTGAGAATTTGACATTATTTGTGTCGAAAGTCTCGTTAAGTGTCATACAGTTATTCTCAAGATAAAAGTTATCTGAGCATTGAAACCGTAGTCCGAGTCATTAAAATAAATACTCTCAAATATATGCGTGCTGTCATTGCTGTCCGTGTCCGATACAAATGACGTAATGTTTGTCATTTGTCCTGTGTCTCGGTGGGGGGTTCGTTCGTTTAGCTGAAAAACGTCCACTGCAAGACAAAGGCCTCCCCAACAAACTCTGGTTTGTCCGTCCGCATCCATTGCTAAAGGTGTAAAATCTTAAAAAATTAAGAAAAAGACTGTGGCGCCACTTGTACTTCTTTGACAGCTCACAACTCGGACCAGTGAGACATTACGAGATTTTGTCAAATAATACTTTATGTGACTGATGTGAACTATCGAATCATGAAGGTTGCATGCGGTGGGTTTCTGGGATCCACCGCCACTTTGAATATCGAACCTCCATACAAAAAATAATCAAAACAACAAATCAAGAGAAACTTTTTGTCACTATAAATTTCAACCTACTTGCATTTAATTAACTTTAAAGAAAATAAGCTTAAGGTCACAGTAAAACTAATTAACGCCAATTTTAAAATTATTTTCAAAAAATATAATCATAATAAAGCTTATAATTCAGTAAAAACTTAAGTCTTACTTAACATGACACAAAAACTAAGCACGCGCCACATGCAACTGACATGTGTCAAGGATGACAAGTGACATCTTGGCATATCTGTGTTAAGATGACAACAGGATTGTAATAAAATTCAAGAGTTTATGCAAAGCATATATAATTTTTTTTTATTTGACTAAGAAGTGAAAATATATGCATTATAAATCATGCTTACCAGAATTTCACGCTTTTACTATCTGTGTTTTGGGCTTGATTGCAAATATATGCAACAATTGATAAGCTCTACTCCCGAATGCTTAATGATATGATAGATAAAAATTATAATTTTTATAGTTAATATTGAATAACAAAAAGACCAAGTTATTGAACTTGTTATTTAGACGCCTCGGAAGAATAGATTGCAAATGGGCCATTCAATCTGTAGATGGTATAAATGTTTCTTTCACGTCGTAGTCAAGCTGAATACCTAATCACCTATTTCGTGTTTTTTACAACGTTGACAAGGGAGTACCCAGAGGTCTTACCGCCGGCTTTTCTTACTCTGGGTCTTCTACAATACCTTTTAAAAGCAGAAGACCGAATGGCGTCAATGACGATAGTGCGTATTCATTCCCTTTTGGTTCGGACAGTAATAAGCGCAAACGAAATGTCACTCCAGTGGCTGGCATAAACAAAATCACATAGCAAAGGGACTTAACTTCACTAATATCAAAGCTTAGATAATAAATAAATCCCCCGACAAACAACCAACTGTATGGCCCCAAAGTAAGCGGAGCTCATGTAACGGATGACCATGAACTCACGAGGCGAAGGGAGAGAGAGGAACCCAGAACAAACAATCAGAACACAAAATAGGCATAAAAATCAGTTCTTATATACAGGGTGGCCCAAAAGTCGTGGATCAAACTTTTTGGGTGCTCAGATTAGATCATTCCCAGCAAAATTATGTTCTACGGCAGGTCTCTACGATCAACCCCTGAAGAATTGATTGATTTTGTGTTATTTTTGAAAAATAGGCTCTTTTTATCAAAAGGTACAAACATTTCAAGAAAGTGATACCCTGTAGATGTTTTTTTTTTATTTTTTCTGATAAATAGCAATGAGTCCTTGCTAAGAAACTCGCTTTTTGTCGTTCTGAATGATGTGTGTTAAAGTTGATAAGCAACTTTGAGAATATTTATTTTTGGCATGAAAAGAAACTCCTTACTTTTTACCTCACTGTGAAAAAAAAATGTTCTACCGAATGGTGACCATGTATCAGAAAAAATAGTGCATTTAATGAGGATTTCAAAATGGTATAACACATGGCTATGGGTAGCTTGTAAATTTTTTAAGGGCTATAAATCTTAGTAAACGTCAAAGCCCAAACTATTGTTTTGTTGTATGAAAAAATAAAAACTTTTTTGTGGCGAACGACACTTTACCTCTCTTTCGAACCAATTGGCTAATCCTTTGTTAAAAAAAGGTCAGATTAGTTTAGGTAGCGCAATCCTTTCCAGGAAACAAAAGGCCAAGCATTGCGAGGGTCTAGTTGACAAGCGCATGCATCCTTTTCAGTGACTCGCTCCTTGTTTGTGACTACACACGTGTTCCTCCTATCCTTTGCCTTATTTGCGAGACGTGACGGTTTCTGGACTTTTGATCGATTGCCATTTTGTGACCTACGCCTTGCTATACGGACTTGTGATTGATTGCCTACCTGTGACCCGTGCGATTGTGATTTGGACTTGGTAATCGCTACTGATCTGGATAAAGATGGCTGCTGCGAGGAGAGAATACACCCAACAAGAGTATGCTGATATGCATTACCTGTATGGGTTTTGTGACGGTAACGCTCGGGCTGCTGCTAAAGAATATCGTCAACGGTACCCTAACCGTGAGCGGTTTCCGGACCACAGGGTTATCATGCGCGTACATAACGCGTACAGGGAGGGTATCTTGCCTGGTCAACATGCCCCGAGATCTGGTAGGCCATTGATACGGGTTCATGAAGATGAGGATCAAGTACTAAGAGAGCTACGAATGGACCCGACTGTTAGCCAACGCCAAATATCTCGCAACCTAGGAATTTCAAGATCGACGGTGCAACGTATTATTAAAAAAAAGAAACTCCATCCATATCACATACAAAGAGTGCAAGCTTTGCTGCCGTCGGATTACGAGCCGAGGGTACGATTTTGTCGAGAAATGCTAAGACGCCACCAAGAGGATCCACAGTTTTTCAATAAAGTGTTGTGGACGGACGAGTCATGTTTTAGACGGATGGGAGTTTTTAATATCCACAACCTACATTTCTACTCAAGAGTAAACCCACATATCATTCGAAATGATCGATTCCAGCATCAGTTTGGCCTCAACATGTGGGCTAGAATAATTGCCCAAAAATTGGTGGTGCATGAAATGCCAACAAGGCTTAATGGCATCCAGTACCTAAATTTTTTACAAAATAATTTAAATGTGCTACTGAACGAAGCCGAGATTCCGGAAGAATAATAGAAGAAACGTGGCTGCAACATGACGGTGCCCCACCTCATTACACACGCGTAGTTCGAGAACATCTAGACGAAAGATTTCACAATAGGTGGATTGAACGAGGCGGTCCTATCCAATGGCCACCCCGTTCACCCGACCTGAACCCGGTAGATTTTTTTCTCAGGGGCTATTTCAAAGAATTAGTCTATGAAAAAGAAAATATCACGGAGCAAGAACTACGCCGTAAACTAGAGTTTTCAAAAATACAAATTAGTAGAAACAGGGGTGCATTCCGCAGGCTGCGCCGAAATTTTATAAGGCGTTGCAGAGCGTGTATCATGGCCAGAGGCAGAAATTTCGAACAATTTTTGTAAACTGTTTGCATTAAAATGGTCAAAAAGCAATAAGTTTTGATTTTTACATCCTATTTTTTATTGAACTTTTGTAATTTATTATTTATTATTCTTATTTCTGGCATTGGCATAACTTAATGAAAGCTAAAAAAAATTTTTAGTAAGCAAATTTCAATTCCTGTTATGTAAAACAGTCATAGAAAGATGTGCGAGCTACCAATAGCCCTGTGTTATACCTTTCTGGAATCCTCATTAAATGCACTATTATTTCTAATACAGGGTCACTTTTTGGTAGAACTTTTTTTTTTCACAGTGAGGTAAAATGTAAGGTGTTTTTTTTCATGCCGAAAAAAAATATTCTCAAAGTTGCTTATTAACTTTAACAGACGTCATTCAGAACGACAAAAAGCAAGTTTCTTAGCAAGGACTCATTGCTATTTATCAGAAAAAATATAAAAAAACATCTACAGGGTATCACTTTCTTGAAATGTTTGTACCTTTTGGCAAAAAACCCTATTTTTCAAAAATAACACAAAGTCAATCATAATTCTTCAGGGGTTGATCGTAGAGACCTGCCGTAGAACATAATTTTGCTGGGAATGATCTAATCTGAGCACCCAAAAAGTTTGATCCACGACTTTTGGGCCACCCTGTATATGCCTATTATATGTATACACAGCTGTTACAGTCTTTTATAATATATAATCAAAACAGGCAGGTAGTAACAAAATAGATAGGTAGCAAAAAAACAAAAATAAAATTATAAAAAAATTATATAAAAACACATAAATATAAACAACCATAACCAGTGAACGTACACCTGTGTTCATCCAACAAGTAAATGCCCCGAGCAGGACTCGAACCTGGGACCTCCAGGTCTACCACTGACGCACCTCGGCCGAGTAACAAGGACTTACTTCAATAATGATAACACTCAAAAATACATGACCTGTGCACGTTCGTGACTCGGTCAGCAGCCCCGTCGCGAGCTGGCTCTCGTGACGATAGCTCGTAATCATCCGCTCTGGCGGAGCATAGTTCCCTTCTCAATTCATTATAGGTTCATTTAAATGAATTGATCCGTAAGTCAAGCTTCGGCCGACCTCTGCGCAGCCCCGGCTTCACCGGAGGCTGCCCAGAACGGCCACCAACTCAAGTCCCTTTGTGCACCTTCATTGCAACTTTCACATCCCAACGCCCACTTCCCAACGGGTGTCGCTTCCAATGAAGGCTAATGGTAAAATTTTACCACAGCCAAAGAGGTGGTTTTTAGTGGGTAGGTGCCATTCTGGTGAGTCCCACATAACCCCCGCAGAGGACGGTATTTTCCTGCGGCGGTATGCATGATGCATCTTCCACCTCCCTCCCGTGAGGGTGTTGCTTTGGCAGCATAAAAAAAAATAGTTACACTCACTTTACTTATTTATAACTATTTTCAGTTCCAATTTTATTGTATTGCCGTTCTTGCACTGTAGATGTCATATTTTAGATCTTATCGTCGGTAGGCTCTTATGGATGCTACGGTCGGGTATATGATACTATATCTACAATATCCACAAATGATTGAATTTGAAAAGCAAAACACTTTAAAACTATCCTACAAGAGGATAAGGTATAAGTGATTTTATTCTGTTTAGAAATGTGTAGATAGAACAAATAAAGTTAATTTCATGCATTTAGAATGATAGATATTTATAATCTAGAAATGTCACGAATAATTTCGTAAATTATTTATTGATAATTAATACATTTCAAATGTCCCTACAATCACAGACTTAAATATTTCAAAATAATCACTTAACGAAATCGCCGTACTATAGCTGACCTATCTTCTCTGCATAAATTACTGAGAGGAAACGTTTCTTGCCCATCCGTACTCGACAAAATAAGTCTTTCCGTCTAGGCATGGCATCACCAAACTATTTAGCATTTCCTCGTGTCGCACCAATCTAGGTTTCCACTATCCTATTGCCAGGATGTCATCTTACCATAACTCTATGTGCGTTAAGGAACCAAATCTGGATATATTCAATGGTTCTTTAAGCACTTTTAGAAATAAACTTCGGAAACTGTTATCATCTAATTAGAATAATTTTTTGTTCTTTGCAACCTATTTTTAAACATATTATGTATGGATTGGTTATTGTAACGGAAGTTGAATGTTATTATTTATTTTATAAATTAACGTTTTTATTATATAGTATATAAAACTATAAAAGCTGTGTATACCTATAATATACCTATAATATATATATGAGATTTTTAATAATGTAAAGTACTTATACGTGATTTTGTATATATGCTGTTGGTGTACCTAATAAACAAATAAACAAATAAATAAACAAATAATTTTAAACCCAGGAATAAAATATAATTTATAGCGTAATATAACGTATATAGACAAAAATTCGTTATTACTGTTTCTAGATTTCAATAGGCAGTTTTTAAATAGGTTTTATAGCTTTCTTTATATCTCACTAGATGGCGCTTGCGTATGTTTTAGAAAAAATAAAACTTTTGCCAGACAGTTGTTTTATTGATTAAACTTTTGTTTTTTTTTTTACAATTTTAATAAATTAAAGTGAATATAATTGCATAAAATTGCATAGTAAAGTACATAGATCCCGTAGATTATAAAGATTGATATGGTATCTATGGTAAAATGTAAATCATACGCGAGCGCCATCTCTTGATTATGAAAAAACTAAAATAAAAATACCTACAGAAAAACTGCCTATTAAAGCGACATGAATTAGCGAAATATTACGTGTCTCGCTAGTAAACAGCGTTTAGTAAAAGTGGGAACACAATAATTTCCTACTTTGCTAGCGAGTTTTCTCTATTTCACAAGTTACATTTAGGTATCAATTAGGTAACAAAGGTAACAATCTTGTTTAAGTCATAGGTGAGCGCGGTCCTATGTGTGCGTGACAAGATGTACTGATTGTACACGCACACCAAAGCGACGAGGATACGGTTCGACAAGATGGCGGCCGCCACACAAAGTTAAATGGCATATAGGGCACAATTCAGTAAGTAAAGGAAAAAAAATCTAATTCTTATTCAAAACTATTTCGAAATATTCCTTTTTATAATATATTTTGGTAGTAGCAACTCGCAGGTAAAAGCAATTAAGCTTATTTTAACGAAGTCAAAGACCTACCAACCTCTATATGATGTCATAAAATAGCATCATTTTCTAACTTATTTTTGGTAAACTGTCATGTTAATGTTTATTATCTTTACCAAAATCAGAAAAAAACTTTGTAAACAATGAAACGTCAATGACCCTTTGGCATTTTAGTGATGTCACCTATAGTGATTATTTAATTATTAAATCTAATCGCTTTGGCAAAGCGATAATCGACATCAACAAATCAATATATTATTAAAATCAATAAAATCAAATATATTTTTAAAATAATAGAATCAGACTAAACAAAAATAAACTAAATGTTATGTTTTCTTTCCAGATTACACAACCAAAACAAAAAAAACAAATGAAATGCACTTCTAAAATCAATTTATATTTTTTATTTACATTATACAAGATTTATTCTGTAATCAGTCTTTGTATTACTCAGAATCAGTCACATTTACTACATAATTAGTATGACATTCCTCAAAACAAGCAGGGCAAAGACGATTTTTGCATATCTTATACCTAAACCTCGTTTCCTTGCGCTTTTTCTTTTTGCTGCACAGAAGGCAATTAAGGTATTTAATGGTCCTCTTTGAATTTTCTGTAGTCGGAATGTCTTCAGGCCAGTGACCTAAACTCTCTTTGCTGGCTGTTGCCTTGGCCCTGGCCTTTCGATTGTAAGTCTATAATTTGTGCATCTACTGGAATAAATGCTTCCTATTCCGATAATATCTTTGCCCTTTAAGTTACAATCGACTTTAGTCATCTGCAGAATTAGCTTATTCCGATTACTCTAAAAGTTTGCCCTTCTAGGTAGTTTGCAATCAGGCAATAAAGCTGACTTCCCCTGTGAATGAGGGGTATGCATACGCGCTACAGCTATGGGTTTGCCATCATAAACCCAGTTTAAAGTTGCCACATAGAAAAATTACATTTGAAATTAATATTAATGTACAATGTAGTTTTATGAATTAGAAAATAAAAAATAAAAGTAAACATATTTAATTTAAAAAGGATATTTTTTCTCCCGAATAGGACTTATTATACCAAAAAACGACACATTCTAGTGGTACATTAATTCACGGAACTATAAGCAGAACGAATTATGCTCAAAACTCACCTAATAAAAGAATCAGTAACAACCACAATATTGTTCCAACGGCAAAAAGTCTTTGTAAACTATAATGTTACTAAATTACACTAAAAGCAAAAACATTCATTATTACATAAACATATTTATCTGAGCGATTTAGTCTTATCGGATCTTGTTGTATCGATACGTCAAAATCTCGATACGAGCCGGGAATCGATACCTGTCATTCATTCATTTTCATTTTATGCCGATGGTTATCCCTAATGTTTGTATTAAAAAAAAAAGAAATAACCTCAATTTTTTTTTATCTAATTGTAGTTTTTTTAGCTTTGCAAGTGAGATTCTTGATGAAATTGACGAATTTATATCTGGCAATGGTTTGTTTACAAACTTTTTTTTTTAATATGGTATACTCTATACAATAAATGTCTGTCACAAGAATCCATAGAAAATTGTAAAGTTGTTCATTACAGGTAATAAACCAAACTTAGCAAAGCGGTTTTAAAAAGATGACTACTCCGTGACGTTACCATAGGAATTTGTTTTTTAATTTATTTTAACGCGGAAATAAGAAATTTGTTTTTTTTTTCTTTAAAAAAAAATTACATTGGTAAATAAATGTAAATGCATGGCAGTTTAATCAACTTCGTTGACTTAAAAAGATACCATAATTACCTATTCCATAGATTAAGGTTTATTTAGTTGTAAATTGGCAATAGTTCATCATCCATCTCACCTGAAGGAAAGTGGAGGTGATGGAAGATTTAGGATGGAAGATAAAAACGAGGACGCGACAAATTCAAATTCAAATATTTATTTCTCAACATTGACAATTACTCGTTCTTATTGACGTCAAATAAAACATGACTCTACCACCAGTTCGGAAAAACCTTCGTGAAGAAAAACTGGCAAGAAACTTCACGGGTATATTTTTTTCAAAAAAAATTTACATGTCTATACGAAATTATCTCCATCTGTTAGCTCGGCAAGTCTCCTATGTCCCCAGTCTCTCACACGTTTAAGAGGCCTTCTATATTTGACTCTCCTAATCATTACATCCCTAAAGCTCTGGGACCATATTTATGGAGACAATGGACGGAGGCAAACCCACACTTTTTCCTTATTTCAAATATATTTTAATGCAACGTTTACTTAGAATTTTGTTATCGGACGTTATTGACGACTTATTTTTTCTTTAAAATACCAATTATTTGACCTTCCTTAAATAATGTTTTGAGAAATCCTTGTGTGTAGTCGATTCGAAAAATTTTCTACCTTTTGATTTTATACGAGGTAAATTCATTGGTTTTAATATTAAAGTATCAAGAATTATAAAAGGAAAAAACACCGAAGTATTCTAAGAAAGATTATATTTTTTTCTTACAGACATTAAAATCACTAATGTATGAACCTTGATATTTAGATTTCGAGAATTTATTTTACAGGGACTAAATTATAGTCATAAATTACCTCAAAAATCACAACTAGTGTTTGTTCGTGACTGCACTTGCGGGTTGATTTTTGTTCTACATTTGTACAGACTAGATTATTGCCAGGATTATATCCGATTAGGCCTCTGAAAAAGGATTTTATGAATAATGTTTATTTAATTTTATTATATTCATCTTTCACTTGCACAGTTCTGAGTTAACACTATAACTCGGAATTTAAATATTGCTTTGCGTTTATCTTGGTCTAATCACTCCAAAGCATGGAAACGCTCAAGTTCTTAAGGCGGTCACCCATCCTAGGTCTGCCACGCCGAAGGTCGCTTAACTTTGACAATCGTAAAGCAACAGCATCCACCGTTCGGCTAAAAGTAAATTCCATTTTTAAAGTTATAAACCTGATGGTCATTGTGTGACTTTTGTTTCGCAGAATGTATTTATTCTGTGAAACAAAATAAAATAATTGTATTTGTTCCTTTTTTCGAGGAGCCCTAAAATAATAAAAATCAAGTGCAATATATTCAATCCTTATTATTTTCCACAAAAATAATGAATTTATTAGCTTGTAAGTCAACCGCTTAGATACACCTTTTATGGTAATGATTAATAAACTCCCAACACATACATAAATACTCCTTTTTCATTCCAGGTTATGCCCTAATCCTCGCGTGTCAACTTCCATCTTCCTCCGCGGTGAGAGCCACTTCCCTCATCTTCTCGAAGACCAGCACCACAGCCGCTCCTTCGGAAGAAGTGCCAGCCACCAATGATGGAGAAGTACAGGTACTTATTTATTATTAGTATCATTTTATTTTTTTCCAATTATTCAGGCCTAGTTAGATAAAAGATGACTTCAGTGGGTTGGATGTAGATATATCTGTAAAAATTAAAGTGGTTTCAACGTGTATTTGAATGGAAATAAATACAGCAAAGAAGAGAGATAAAGAGAAAGAGTGTTGTGTCAGTAGGTCACATCTATAGTATTACTTTAATGAGTGCCATCTACGAATTCAACGTAGTGTGCGAACTCGACCGAAGAAGTATTATGCGCGTCACACAATATGGCCGCTCTGAAGTAAGCTGCAGTTCATGTGTAAAGTCTGCTGCCCGCGCCCCGCACCCCGCACACACCCACGTTCGTGTTCTGTGCAGCGTCTCGCAGATAGTTCAGAGCCGCCAAATTGTGTGACGTGTACTATATCTACGAGTTATCAAATATTGATTAGCATAACTCTTGATTTGACATTTAATTTTGTTCCCACGGATTTTAATAACACTTATTTATTTTTCTTAAGTAACTTTCAAATGGTTAAAGTACCTACTAAACTGATTCAACAGTTTCAAAGGATTGACCCTTCCGAACCAGTGGTAATTTCAATATACGACGTCCTAAGCCAAAGTCCATGATCCTCACGGACCACGTGTGATGAGGGATCACGTGTCGTGTGTAGTAGTAGTTGAAGTTCCGGCTAGGCGCCCTCAGCGCTAGGCCTCAAAGTCCGGTGAAATTTAAAAGGATAATAGGGACACAAATAAACGGTCCATTTCGAAAAAAAAAAGTTTCAAACGGACAAACAAACAAACAAATAACAGTACTTAAATATGTCCTATATGAAGTTTTCAATATACATTAGGGTATTTAAATGGACGTATGTCTTTTTTTATGTGATATAATAATAATAATAAATTTCTTTATTTTGGAAACTGGGCCCACTTGTTAGTATTACAAACTTGTTAGGGTTAAAAAATTTACTGCAAATCCTAAATCGGAGAATAATTGTTGACACACGACGAAAATAAAACGCAAAATCCAGTGCAGGTTTATTTCAATACTTTTTCAATCAAAAATTTGTCAATTTAATATTAATTACAAGTGAAGTTATTTAATGAAATAACCCGACCGTCAACATTGCAGAACGGAAGTAATGAGCAAGTATTTGCGGATGCAAAAGGGAATGTTACTTACATGACTGCTCCAAGAATGCGAACAACGACCAGTTATATTAATAATGTAGTTTATTAGTTTGTTTGGGTATATGAAATCAATATTGAATGAAATTTCTTCAGCTCTTCGAAGTTAAAACCAATCTCTGCGATGAGCTCAGTAAGACCTTCGTGAAGAAAAACTGGATATTTACTTCACGGGAGTCATTTGTTTGTATTTCTTTTGCACTATATCATATACTTTAGGACCTTTTTTTATAAAAATTTATTTTTTTGGAGTTGTTTATTTTATTTGGTACTAAGGCTTAGTGTCTTAAAAATAGGGTACAATTTAAACGGTCAACATATTTTTATACACACAATAGAATAATTGCGCGTTTTGTACAAATATTAATTTTTCTACTCAAAATGAATGATAAATGCTCACCAAATGTTAGATTACACTCCGCTACTGAACTTTCAATTAGGAAATCGAGATGTATGTAAGTTTAAAAGTATAGACAAACGATGTACATTAATTCGAAAGTTCACTGTAGTGACTTTCAAGTGGGTTAGGTTAGGTATGTATGTAGTCAATACACGCGCGAGCCGAGCGATCGAAGCGAGCGTGGTGCGGTAGCACCCGGCGAAGCGCCAGGACCAAATTAAGTACTATTTCCAGCTTTTCTAGAAAAGCGAGTTTGGTTCAAAACAAAAAAAGACATGATCATCGGAATTCCATACTTCGCAACAGTGAACTTTCGAACTAATGTACATCGCACTTGTATACTTTTGAACTTAAGTTCAGTAGTGGATTCGTTAGAGGGTTAACCGATCTTTGGATATATTTTCATGAAATTAAATACAAAATTTTTTTAAATATATTTTATAATATTTTAGGAAACACAATTTGGTGGGCATTTATCCGTTTTGGTAAGCGTTTCGAATTTTATTGATAGATAATTAGGTACATTTTTGGTAGGCGCTTAAACACAAGGCAATGCGAACAAAATAGCGCGGCAAACTCAAGTATTTGTAAGTCAATCGTTTTTCCATTTAAATAATGGATGACAAGGGTTTGACCGCTTTTCTAATCTAACATAGTAGTAAAAAACGAAAAATTCTACCACGCACTTTTGATTGTAGGTGAATATTACATTATTTAAGCTCGGACGTAACTTTTATTGCCTTACAAGATTATGTCAGTTATTATGACATTTTATTGATTATTTTCGAATTGAGAAAGATATTTTTATGTTGTATGTTTTGATGTTGATACACAGTGGGTGTGGATATCCGGACTGTTACCATTCTCTTTGCCAAATGGGAGGTCAATAAATTATTCTACATATTTTTAAGAAAAAATAATAATAATAAAAGAATAATGCTTGAATAATTTATTACATCTAGCTTCTTTTGTGACATGTGTATGAACTTGTAATACAGGCTATCTAGTTCAAGTACCTTGAGAATTTTTTTTCAATTGTATTGAGGGTTTTTCGTTTTCTATATACTTTAGGCGAAAACTCGGGCGGTTGTTCGGTCGTTTTGTAGGCGCCCAACATACTAGGCTACGAAGATACTACAAGAGATTCGAATGCTAATCTGGGGCCCTAGCCATATTACAAACTTCACTTTTCTATTCTATATCTAAACTGGTCAACGATTTGAAGAGGTATAGAATAGCATCTTTGTATTTATGGCCTTCACCCATATTTCTCGCGACAGCGCTCCCTATTTCCTGCTCTACCTATTTCCTTGGATACATCTGCTCGAGGCCTGTCGTTGCGCGGGAGCTGCGATGTAGCTTTTGATTTTATCGAAGCAAAATGTTGTAGTGTTTTAAGTAAAAAAGTCACCGGGTCTTTGGGGAATGTTTTTTTGCGCACCACTTAGCTCGTTTGTCTCGCTCATCTTTAGAGGATAAGTGGGGATAAAGTATACTTTATTAATATCACTATTTCACATTTACTCTCTTCTATCTCGCCCACTAATAATGTTATCAACAGAAACGTTAACAAGCTGCTGAATTTTACAAAAATAAAAACCTGACTGCCAAATTTAACCTCCCGTGTAATTCTTGTTCTCATGGAAATATACCCTATGTCACTCTCACATCTGAGACAAATCTAATTTTACCTCATACGTTGAAATCCGTCCAACGGTTTAGAAGTAATATACATGAAATAAAATTAAATGAAATTTATTTCTCAGCATTGACAATTACTTGTTCTTATTAATGTCAAATAAAACATGACTCTACCACCAGTTCGGAAAAACCTTCGTGAAGAAGAACTGGCAAGAAACTTCACGGGTATATTTTTTTCAAAATAAATTTACAGAGTCTCTTTATGTCTATACAAAGTTTTTCTTATCTGGATCCGTTAGCTCGGCAAGTATTAAGTATTCAACTGACGAACCCCCTCAAACGGCACCCATTCACGAGTTAACGTGGGATCCAGCCATCGCCCTCCTGAACCATACATACATACATACGGCCGAATAGCGTAGTGGTTAGTAGTCCCGTCTCATACGCCTGAGGTCGCAGATTACCCCAGATATGTCCTAAAGAGAGCCGGGGCATTCATTTGTGCGAGGAACACAGATGTTCGTTCTCGGGTCATGGTTGTTGATATTTATGTAGTATGTTTATCCCGGGTTTCCCCCCAGTTCGCCGTATGGCCATATCCATAACACAAGCTCTGCATACTTTGGGGTCATAAAGTTGGTGTTTTTGTCTGGGGATTTATTATTATTATACATGGACTCGAAAAACATTAACGAGTACATTGATCTTTAGGAACTTGTAGTTCATGACAATATTTGAAATTTTCATCAACCTGTATACCAAGCTTGACTACCACTGCACTTATAATTACATTATTTTCGTGTGTTTAATATTGTTAATTAATACTCTATAATGTAATTGTTAAGCTGACGTAGATTATTAAAATTGATTTTAAATGCAGCTCTTAAATTATGCATAGGTACCTAAGAAGTGCTTTGTAATATCTATATTGTTTTTATCGGTGAGGACATTTATAATTGGCTCTCGAATTGTATTTACATATTTCAATTTGTTATTTGTAGCTGTTGGTCTTCCATAATAAAATTAAGATTCTGTCAGTCGCATAAATACTTGTAAAAAATGTTTGATGTAACAAGTTCCAAGATGAAGCGACACGTGACGCCCGGGTGCTGGTGCGAGATCAGCGGTTCCACGTTCGCAACCTCCGCCCTTTCTATATCTCTGCTCATTTCTTAAATAGGTACTTATGAACTTACTGCAACGCATCTATACTTTTTATTTCCTTGAAATCTTCACTTTCACTTTCGTTTGTTAATTATTGTTCTGGTTTTTGAGTGAAATGTGATTATGTTTATTTTTTCTATATATGTAAAGATGTATATGTAATATATGTATGCAGAGTTTTTGGTATAAAGCTTTTACCAATATCACACTTTGGATTTATGTAGTTTGGTTAGATATGTAAATCACCCTGGCGGGTGTATAAAAACTATCAAACCGTGAGGTGGATCAAAATTTGATCAAAACGATTTGCCTGCGTCTGTTTTTCCAGACAAATATAACCCTGGAGCTTTCAAGTGTAGAGTGAATAGGTACCTCTTAGACAGGCGTGTACGATCCTCGTCTTCATCGTCACTTTCCATCAGGTGAGATGGAAGACAAACGCCTGCTAATTATTAATAAAAAAAAAAAAAATAACGCTCATTTTAAAAGCTAAGATGTTTTTATTGTTACTGATAACTTTAAGAATTTTAATGAGTTTCATACTTAGATACGTAGATTCTTATTATTCTGAATTTAGTCAAGCTAATTAATTAAACTTCGTGCTATTAGGAACTTAGTAATATTTTTTAAAAACTCTACATAAAAGCAGAGAGTATAGGTATTTAACATCTGCAAACTTAAGCCTTAAAGGAAAAATATATAAGATTTCAACAATCAGTTTAATTACTCTTAAATATTACGAATATATATCGTCAATTCGACTTATAACTAAATTGTAATCCACGACCTTTTTCCCATTTCCAGGCAGACACCGCGGAAGCGGAAGGCACCTCCGCCACGAACACCACCTCCAAGCTGTCAGGCATCCCCCAAATAGACTACATATACGACCCCAACTTGCCCCGAGAGTTGAACGGGTACAACCTCTCGGAGTATCCTTTCTATGAGGCTGTTCCTCCCCCAGAAACCATGGACTTTAAGTGCGATGGTCTTCACGATGGATTCTATGCTTCTGTGCCGCATAAGTGTCAGGTTAGTCACATATTTACGTTCATTTGACTTCTGAATATGGGATATATTAGTGTAGCTATAAAGTGCATGTGTCGGCTGTGTACCGTCAGTACTGCCATGAGGTCGCAGGTTCGAGTCCTGGTCGGGGAAATCATTTGTGTGAAGACACAGGAGTTTGTCCTCAGGGTTATGGTAGTTTATATTTATATATGTATGTTTATTCTGGATTCCCTCGCAGTTTACTATATCGTCTTCCTAACACAAGCTCTGCTTACTTTGGGGCCATACAATTGATGTGTTTGTGTGTGGGTTATATTTTTATCAAAATAAATTTACAGAGTCTCTATATGTCTATACAAAATTATTCTTATCTGCATCTGTTAACTCGGCAAGTCTTCGCAAGTATGCAATCAACGGACACCCTCAAACGGCACCCGTTCACGAGTAGACGCGGGATTCAGCCATCGCCCTCCTCAACCATATTAAGGAAGTGAGCGACCCGTCACCCGACGCTACCATACTTTAGTGAAAATTTGAATGTGCGAGTATCGCCTCTTACAAGTTTAATCTGTTTGATAGATAATAACAATAATTAGTTTATTTCCAACCAATCAAAACGCACAATTCATTGATCATCAAACTAGACCAGCCTGTACTCTGGGATCACAAAGATTATATTTAAAAACTTACTTGCTCGAGACAAATAAATGTTAGTGATATTTCCACGCATAAAGCTGCACTTGCCACCTAATCCAACGTCGTCCTGGTTCATAGGTATACCACCACTGCCTGTTCGGCACGCGGTACGACTTCCTCTGCGCCAACTACACCGCCTTTGATCAGAAGACATTCATCTGCCACTTCGTCTCCGAGGTGGACTGCAAGAACTCGCCCAACTATTTCAGCAGGTAAGTACGTATGTAATAGAGACATACGGCTTCGCGAACATGCTGGTACTAACATATTTTATATTTAACTCTAATCAATATATTTGATACATGCAATTAAAGGTAAAATTAGTCTTATTAAGTTTGTTTAACTGTTATTTATTCGTTGACCCCTGTTCTTATAAAAAACAATGAAATGTTTGTAACGTTGCTGCCATATTATTATTATTATTATTATTATTATTTTTTGTTTTATGGCAATCAGCTATTGTTATTACACAATAACTATTTCTGCCAATTTCAAATTTAGTAAAGCAATTAGAATATATTTATGAATTTCCGACAACGATTGTCGGGCCGTGGGCCTCGGCTTACCCACTCTTTTCCATCGGTGGTATTGCGTGGTTTAGTTCCCTAAAGAATTATAAAATTATTAGTAAAATTAAAACATTGCTTTCACGACATACGTCGGCTGTCTTGAATGTAAAGATCGCGCCATGTTGATATGGCGGCTCTGAAGTTAGCTGCAGATCATACAAAACATGAAAAGGTTTTTGCGAAGGTTTCGAATCACTTATGCATGTTATTGTATCTAAGTAGACATGATCTGCAGCCAACTTCAGAGCCGCCATGTCAACCTGTCGCGATCTATATGTAAGTCTTGCTGCCGTACATCAAGACCTGTCAATAACAATGTCAGCTTTGTCACTGACAGAACGTTTCATAAAACTTCAGGTTGCTAGAAATAATCAGTAAAATAAATAGTTTCGAAATTTTATTACATTAAAGTTATTTTGTGATATAATTTCAATAAACAAACAAATCCAATCCACAATGAAAGAAAGAATGAAACGTCAGTTGTCAAAGTCAATGTCTAACTGGTATACAGACATGAAAAACATGGCTGTCCCTGATTTATTTTTATTAACAAATGCTCTTCCCTTTTCTTCATTTTTAAATCGGGGTCTACGAAAATCTAATAAAATCAGAAATACTCTGCACGGAACATGTCTGCGTATAACATTATGAGTGTAATATAAAGAACACTTCAATGATTTTACATTTCCTACCAACAACGTATGCGTTGTTGGTAGGAAATCATACAAAGAGAACATTTGACGGTCTAAAAGTAAATTATTAGTAAGTCTACTTTTTAATTGTGAGTTGATAACTGAGCCCATACAATTTATTGACCGTAACTCAAATGTAGACAATAAAGTGAAATAAGAGAACATATGAGATATCATGTTTATTTTTTCAGTACGAAAAGCAACATAATATATTTTTCGAAATTCTTCTATGCCCGTACCAAAAAGGCAATTGTATTGTAATAATTGTATGCGTCTATTCAAAGCCTAGGTGAACCATGTCTTGCATGATACTCATAAGTATATTAATATCGAAACAAACAATAATACAATATAAAATATAGTTTATAAAATATAGTTGAAGACTTAAATAGTCATTTATTTAAAACATTTTTCACCCCACGCTTTCCAGAAATGAGGCTCTATACAAAGCAGCGACCACGACTACGGTGGCCCCGCCCCCCACGACTACGACTACGACGACCACGCCCCCTCCCCCGCGCCCCACCCGCCGCCCGGGGGGCAGGCGCCGCCCCGTCTACGAGGACTACTACGATGATGATGAGGATTATTACGAAAGGGATTATGATTACAGGTAGGTCAGGTTTGAATTTAATATAGGATTCGGGATTTTTGGTGTCTAAAGGATTTTTTAAGAAAATGTTTCTAAAAAAACATTAGGTAATGCATATCAGGGGTTCAAGATCGAGTCCATTTCAATAATACGTATAAGACGTTTCGCGTTTTTATATGTGCCTAGCTTTTAGAAATACATTATAAGCAATATGTATTAAAATTTTTGTTCTTTGTATTGTTGGGGGTACATAACTTAATTTCAGAATGGGTTTTGTCCATTTCAATAGTCAACTTATTATATAATATTGTTTAGTAATAATAAAAAAGCCATCGAACTTCAAGGAATTGTTACAAAAATAATTAAACCCTAAATCATGATCATTAAGAACATACCCAACATAATTATAGTGGTCGAGTGGTGTATTGCTTAGTAGCCCTGCTTCATAAGCTGGAGGTCCCAGCTGGAGTCTGTTCGGGGCATTCATTTGTATGATGAAGACATATGTTTGGTCTCGGGTCATGGCTGTTTATATTGCCTATATACGTTTTATTCTGCAGTTCCCCCCCGAGTTTACTGTATGGTCATCCATAACACAGCCCTGCTTACTTTGGGACCGTACAGTTGGTGTGTTTGTCTGGGGATTCAATTATTAAAATACTAACGGCTTATTTACTCACGTCTAACTGTCGAAACGATCCGACTAGTGTCGAACCCGTATGGAGCCCTTCTTCAGGGCGAGTGCACGCGGTTAAACGTGAGTAATAAACCCGGTAGTCTATTTAATATAAAAATGACTCACAAATCTTTCATAGACTAAATATAGTTTAAAGAATCTCATGAAAACATTGTTTCATGTTTCAGAGGCAACAAAAGAAGACCTGGATCAAGAAGACCTGGCACAAGGTTCCGTCCTGACGATGTTGATTACGGGTAAATACAAATCCTGACATATAGTCTAAGAGCATTTAAAATGAGAGTAAACAGGGACTTCTTCTACGTGTAACATCTTTGTCTTCCTCATCACGCTCCACCCGATGTGATGGAAGACAAACGCCTTGCTAAAGTATTCAAGAATTACTGCTTTTGCGAATAAAAACTGCATGCTTAAGAGAATTCTATCTCTTTGAAAGGTTTGCGGTATTGGAAGTCTGGAAAAATCAGATATGTACGGCCCCAATGAATACAAGTTTGTGTTGTGTGAGATCTGTTCGGAGGGACTCTATATATATGTTTACCAAAACAAAATCGTCATAAAAGAAATATCACTTTCATGTATGCCTGTCCGAAACCTTAAGTCAGCTTCTCCACGAAAGTTGGACGAGAAAGTTCGACAGTCTGCCGTAAAAAATCCACTAAAGTAATATGTTTATGGTCATAATCAAAAAGACAAGAATAACGCAAATTATCCTTTAGGTTGATATTTTCCTCGCAAAGCTAAAGTGAAAACTGTACTTATCTCCGATTTCATTATTTTCTCGTCCAGTTATTTCACAAGCTAAATCGATGGAAATACTTAAACCTTCGTTTTAGATGTTTTTGTTTGGTGGAAATAATAAGAACTTAATTTTTCAACACTCTTCGCTCAACTCTCTTTGTCAAGCACGCATATTTGTGTACAGTGTATGTAAAAATATTAATAGTAACCATACCAGTTACAAAACTAAACATACACTAAGATTAAAACTAAAACAAAAAGGAATGACAATTTTTATTACTATTCCTTATTTTCCGTTCAAACATTTAGATTTTTCTAATGTACAGTTATTGAAACATAAAAATGTAACTGTTTCAGCTCTTACCGTCATGACCGTGAACGTCCGGAGGAAGGCTACCAAGAAGACAGGCCGTATCGTCGTCCCGGCAAGAGACCCACCTACAAGCAGCCAGACTACGACGATGACCGGCCTTCAGGCGGCAGAAACGGCTACAGGCGTCCTACCAGACCGAAAAGACCTATCGAAGACGACGAAGATAGATACGATGAAGATGAGGACCGAAGAAGCGGCCCGAGAACTGAATTTAGACCAAGAGAAGACAGGAGAAGGCCTAAAGATGATGTGGTTAGCAAAAGACCCAGGGACAGAGATGAGTCAAGAGATAGGGATGAAATAAAGCCTCGTGATGAAGTTAAGTCAAGAGATAGAGATGAGGTAAGGTCTCGTGATGATGTTAAGTCTAGAGATAGAGATGAGATAATGCCAAGAGATGATGTAAAACCAAGAGACGAAATAAGACCAAGAGATGAAATTAGACCAAGAGATGAGAGAAGAGGTGAAGGTGGGCGAAGAGATGAAATGAGACCCAGAGATGAAATAAAGACGAGAGATGAGATCAGGCCAAGAGATGAAAAAAGGCCTCGTGACGATGCAAGGCCGACTAGGCCCAAAGAAGAATCTAAGACAAGAGATGAATTTAGACCTCGTGATGAACGCCGTCCGTTGAGAGATGACTCAGACATTAAACCTTTAAGGGCTAGAGATGAAAGACACAATGAAGGTCGCAGGTACAGAGAGCAAGACAAGAGACCCTTGACTCGGGATCGACCCAAGAATGATAGATATGATGATGATGATAAAATAGAAGAGAAACGAACTAAAGTAGTTGACATTCAGCCCCTAGTGAAACCAAATGGCCACGGTATTTTCAGCCAGCCACGAATGCCACCGAAAATCAAACGACCGGTACCAGCGACCGAAAAAGATAAGTATGGGTACGTCCCAGTCGTACCCACAAAAGCTCCACCTCCCCCTAAAAATGATGACTATGAATATGATTACGAAGAGGAGGAATCCAGTAGACCAGCTCCTTCTGGTAAAACGAGTACAATTTCACAAAAACCAAAATACGAACCTATAGTGAAGGAAAAATTTAAGCCATCAAGGCCTCATTTTTCAAGTACAAGTCCAAAAGCAAGGCCTTTAAAGCGACCAATTGACTACGAAGATGATGAGGAATATTATGTCGATCCAAAACCAAAATTCACATATAGTCAAAGAACTGAAAAAACAAAGAAACCCGCTGAAGCCGATTACTATTATGATTACGAGGATAAAAGGAAAACCGAACGAAGTAACGTTAAATTGGCAGATGAAGAAGTAAAAGATGTAAAAGTGGGAGTAAAAGTTATTAAGCGTCCTTTTTTACCCTCTAGGGGTGGTAGTCCCTACTTACCGCGGGGACTTAAGCCAGTTGCTGGTAAAAACTTAAGTTTGCCTCCTAATACCACCCCTAAACCCACCACCACTACTTCTACTTCTACTACGACAACCCCTAGCACGACCACTACTAGATATACTACTACTATTACTACTACGACTAAACCTCCTACTACGACTACTGCTGAACCTACTCAACCACCGCCAACAACGACCCGGCCGACTACCACAGCCCCACCTACAACAACAGAGACTTATAGAACAACAACTACACATAGATACAAATCAGCTTATACAACTACTGAAATATTAACAACAGAAAAGCCTACCACAACAGAAGAATCTGAAAGAAGACCTACTACAACACTAAGCAACAGCAAGAAAAATGAAGAAGAGTATGAATATTATGATGAAGAAGACATTGAAGAAAAGAACACCAAAGTTTCAACACCTATTGAGGAGCTTATTGAAGAATCTGTCAAGGAAAAAAAAGTTGAAACTACAAGTGAAAGTTTTGACAAAGAGCTTGAAGAAGATTATTACGAGGACGACCCAGAACCTTCAAGTACACAGAAACCAAAAGAAAAACCTGTATTTACCGAAAGTGAGCCACCGTCACGAGAAAAGCTAACTCGTTATACAACCACATCAACTGCAGAACCTGAACTCAGAACAAACAGGCCTCCCACTACGACACAACAGGTTACAACAACATATAAAGCAGTTAAATACAGCCAACCAGTTGAAGATCCCATTTCACCAATAGAAGACCAAGCAAAAAAACTAGCCAGTAAAGTTTTAAAAGCATACACAGACAACTATGAAAACGTTCGAGAAAAGCTTAAATCCACATTGTCACCAAATAATTATCTAAAAGATTACGTGGGGCCCCCACTGAAACCAAAATACGTGGAACCGATCTATCCAAACATAGAGATACAACCAGAAATCTCAAAACCGTACCCAGCTACTGGGAAGCCTCTGAAAATTCCAGAAAATATTTCAATCAAACAGAATCTAGCAGATTCGATTGAAAACGAGTACGACGTGAGGTTAAACGAAGCCGTGTCTCCGCAGATACGGGTTCCATCCGGTTTTGTCGTGTCAAATGACAGAGATTACACATTTTCAAGGTTTAGGAACTACCAGCCGGAACCACAGTTTGCTGCGTCAGAATTATCGAGCTACCAATTAAGAAAGCATCCTCAAATTCCGGGGGTTAGCATACGAACACCGTCTTCATACTTCTTGCAGCCGCCACTAGGTCTGCCGCGTCAGGGAGACTACCTGCGACCAGCCAGACATTTAGTTTATCGAGGAGTGATGGTTTAATTTGTGATTTGATGGAAGAAGCAGAACTAAGTTGTTTTAAAATGCGCTCACAGAAGCAAATGCATACCCTTATATTAAAGTTAGTAAGTTTGAAGATTACGTCTGTATGTCGCACATGACCAACTGACAATTTATGCCTACTTTTAGGTTACCGTATTGATACGGGCTTAAGTGAGAACACAATTTTTTTAACTTTCCGAAGTATTTGCATTGTTTTGCATTGGATTTGCATTCTATGATTGGTCAAAATACAAAAGATGAGGAGAACACATTCAGTCCAATAAGATATTTTTAATGCGGTCTCATGTGTGTGTAAATTTTTGTGCAAAAAATTGTGTAATAGGTAGTGGAATTTGAAAATTTCAACCAAAATAGGCTTTTACTTGAAAACTTATGGTAGTAGCTGTGTACGGTTTAAATAAACTCTCATATTTGATTATTTAGTAATGAATATATAATTATTCTTGAATTTCAAAATAACACCCAAGAGGTACAACTGCCTTGTATGCAGCGTTGTTTTAAAACCGCTATCAGGATAATGTTATCATCGAATAATTTTCTTGACGCCTTAACTATTGTAGATAAATTATTTTGAATTTTGGTGATACGTCAGATGTTAATATCTTGGTGTGCTAGTAGGTAACCTTTGAAAGATTTTGATATAAAAACTTTCTTTAATCTTTTAGCTTCTTTCTTTTCTTCTTTGTATCTATTTGTATAATAATATTTCTTGTTATCTACATGAATCTAAACATGCGGGACATTCATGCCAAGATTTATCTCGTATATTTGGAATTGTGACGGCATGAAGTAATATCACTAATAGTGGCAATTGATTTCTGTAAAGATTCTGCATCTGTCAAATATAATTACAATATTCCTTTACTACAAACATGTTTTTCTTCAATTTAAGTTTTACAAATGAAGAAAGAAAATTACAATTGCGTTTTGGGCCTATTACTGTTTCAATAGTGTTTTATACACGTGAATAGATATGGTTTAATATTAACGTTAATATAACATTAAAAATGTACATTATTTAAACTGCATCTTATTAAAAAATCTGATTTTAATTTAGATAACTTGTAAATATTTTAAAGCAATTACGATGTTTTTAACTGCCAATTATAATTAAAATACTCGTATATAAGTACTTAGTTACCTTATTTTTAAGATAATAATTTTTCAAAGGTTACCCCTTTATGAAAATTTGCACTGAGCTTTGTAAATTGTATAAAAACGCTGAACTTTGTTATGTAATTATTTTATATAATATTATATGATACACATTTTTTACGATAAGGTTTCTTAGAAAATTATATAAAATATTTGAACTCAAGCATTTTATTTATCAATAGATTTTAATTTATTTATTAAAAATGAACGTCAGTACGTTTGCGTTCATAAATATATAGAAAAATAAATCCGCAGACAAACGCTCCAACTGTATAGCCCCAAAGTACGCAGAGCTTGTGTTATAAATTAGCGTACAGTGACGTGAAGAAAACCAAGAATGAACTTACATGCATATATATACATAAAACAACATCCGAGAGGAAACCTCTTTTTTTTATTTAAAAAGAATTAGACGTTAGTCTTCTATCTCACCTGATGGAAAGTGACGATGAAGACGAAGGTGTTACACGTCTATCCACGAGATACCTATTCACTCGACGCTTGAAAGAACTAGGAATATAGTTTTCTGGAAAAACAGACGCAGGCAGTTCATTCCACACCTTGGCGACCCGCACCAAAAAGAAACTATCGAAGCGTTTGGTTCGACTTCTTGGGATTTAGATTTGAAATTAAATTATTCAATCTGTCATTGATGGTATAGCCCCGCACTTCGCCAGTTTATTTAATGACTATGTTGATAATGGTTTATTTCCTGGTTTAATGAAATTGAGTAAGGTCATCCCAATATTCAAAGCATGTCAAGGTATGTCAGAACCTAATAATTTTAGACCTATATATATACAAACTACGCCCAGTAAGATTTAAATAAAAAAATTATCAATTATTTTCGCATTATTGTTTACATACACATTTAATAGTTTAATGACTTGTAAGCAATTTGTTTTCACTTGACACAATAACCGATGAAACACATATTTAGCGCCTGAAAGGAGTCATGTGATGCTATTGGTGTTTGTGACTTGTCCTTGGTGTTCGACAGTGTGGATCATAATACATAATACACTACTCTTAAAACTATAATAAATTCACCATTACGGTACAAAAAACCGCGCATTCGACTTGATCAAATCATATATTTGTAATTGACAACAGAAAGTTGAATTAATGGAGAAAAAGCGTCAGGTTCGGCAGTGACAATGGGTGTGCCCCAGGGCACAGTTCTTGGTCCGTTTTTATTTTTAGTATATGTCAATGATTTGCCATCCGTGGTTAAGAATCAATGCGACGTCATACTGTTTGCTGATGATACTTTCTTTTTATTTAAAATCAAAAGACTAGAACCTAACTATCGATCGCAGTAAATTAATGTACCTCTAACGCAGAGAAGAGTTTATCAGTTGATAATTTGCTCCTCAATGAAAAGAAAACTAAATGGGTTAAATAACTTTGCCAAACGTCAAACAGGTAAATACAAACGTTGTAGTTAAGAACTAGGATCAACTGTATTTCTGGGCATAACAGTAGACGCCAAATTCCAGCGGAGACCGCATGTTGATGGGTTAGCGAAAAGGCTTGGCTCTGCCGCATATGCTGATAAAAATGCGACAAAGGAAAAATAGACTAAGTCATCCCAGGTTTTTGTAAAGTTTACAAGATGAAAGTTTGTCTAACTACAGAGAGAAATGATATCAATAACTCATATTCTATAGTTAAAAAATTTTTAAAATATGGAGTGAAAAATAACAGACATTGGATACTTAACGTTTTATGAAATTAAGCTCCTAACAGTTCAGAATACCGCTAACCATCGGATTTTGGAGGTTGTTAGCCAGCCCATGTATAAGTAAAAGTATATAAAATATGCATCTGTCTATCAGTAAATTAGGAAATCCTAGATAAATCAAATCCATGTAAATATTTGTTTGGATTATTAAACGTGAGTCATTGTTTATTAGGACTGTAAAAAGTTATGAAACCGAAAAAAAAGCAAAAAAACCAGTTTTATGTTCAAATGTATTGATTTCTCGGGTGTCAAATTATCAAAAAAGTTTTAAGTACTTTTAGTACTTTTAAGTTTCAATATTTATAATATGTTCCAGAAGAAAATTCATAAAAAATAAGAGACGTAAAAATTGACGTTTCACATATTTTAACTTTTCTTGCTCCAAGATTCAGTATTTTTAGAGCTTTTTTTTATACAAATACTAAAAAATATTTACTTTTTTATTTATTTATTTATTGATCCTCCAACGTTTGTTTACATCAGTACATACATAAAACATATAAAAAACAAATCTTAACTTAAATTAGGTGTAACAAACACTTAAAGGAGAATACATCATGCTTTAACAATAAAATAGAATAAAAAGCAACCAATAGATAGGAGCCTCTTCTTGGTAAATAGATTATAGTGTTGACATGTTTCTGTGTTTTGAATTTATGGAAAGAATAAGAGAAAAAAAAATAACAAATATATGATTAAAATTACCGTTAAAAAAAAAAAAAATAATAATCATTGAAATTTATAACAAGAGCCTAACGCTGAACGAATTGTATTTGTTGAATCTATATGGACGTCTATAAGGTCACTGTGCTCATTAACCATCCTGCAAAGTCGTGGAACAGGGGAGTTTGATCCAAACACTGTCTTCCGAAGCGGTGGATGGAGAGGAGTTACTTTATTCCTCGGGAGCCTCACTGGTACTCTGATTGTAAATTTATGCAGCAATTGGGGACAATCAATTTTATTCGTAAACAGTTTGGAGACAAAAAAGACATCTAGCAGATTTCTACGCGCCTCTAAGGAAATCATTCGAAAGTGTTTCAGACGGCTACAATAAGAAGGTAGTTTCCTTTTCGAAATTCCATTACAGACTAGCAGATGCCACACGAATCTTTTTTGTATCCGTTCTATTTGCAGAGAATGCGTCGCATAGTGAGGTCTCCATACCACTGAACAATATTCTAAGACACTGCGCACGAGGGAGTTATAGAGCATTATTTTAACTTTATTATTACGAAACCCTTTGATGTTTCTTAGCACAAAACCCAAAAGTTTTGATGACCGATTTTTTGCTTCTTCAATGTGAGGTAAAAAAGTTAATTTTTTATCAAACAAAACCCCTAAATTGCGAATTTGTTCGAGCTCCTTTATATCAGTGTGAGCTATGTTGTACTGAAACGAAATCATATTTCTTTTTCGGCTGTACCTGAGATAGTAGCATTTCTTTGAATTTAGGTCCATTTTGTTATATTGACACCATTTCACGAGCTCATTAAGGTCTTTTTGAAGAAGTATTGAGTCCTCAATACTATTTATTACTCTACTTAGTTTTAAGTCGTCTGCATACATGTAGGTGTTAGAAAACTTCATTACAGATGGTATATCATTGACAAAAATTGAGAACAGGATCGGACCCATGTGAGATCCCTGCGGTACGCCTGAAGTACTTTTTCGCAAATTGGAATTAAACCCATTTACCACTACAAAGAACGACCGATCTTCTAAGTACGATTTTATCCACCGTAAAAATGTGCCAGAAATCCCATACGCTGATAGTTTTTTTAACATTATGTCATGAGGCAAGCAATCAAACGCCTTAATAAAATCTGTATATACAACATCAATTTGTTTATTAGAATCCAGAGCCTCAAATAGGTTTTCTGTGAGTTCTACTAAATTAGTGCATGTCGATCGAGATGGAACATAACCATGCTGCTGTATACACAAATTTTGTTTAATGTGTCTTTGTACATATGGAGTAATAATCGATTCTAATATCTTAGCTGGGGTGGATAAAATCGAAATAGGTCTAAAATTTGATATCAAATCGTCATTATTTGACTTATGAATTGGGATGATTACCCATTTTTTTTAATTACTTCATTTTTTTGATTAATATATTTCAGGAGTATTACATTCAAATTTGAGATGTGTAATGATCAATTAAAAAAAAAAGTAATCATTTTGCAAACCTGAAATAATCAAAATAATTTTACACATTACCAATTACTCGATTACAAATGAAGATGTTTGCAGTTGTTATATGGTTAAATTATGGTCCCCCCCGATGGTTGCCCGCCTTGACGTGGCGGGGGGGCTTAGTGACCGTGGACTGGTCACCCACGGTGAACTAAGAGGCAACCAGGGCCGGCTTGTCTGGGCCGCCGGCTGTCCCGAGGGGGGCGCTCCCAGGGGGCTACAAGTCCGCTGAGGACGCGCTTGGAGGTGGGACCGCAGAAGAAGAGGAGTGCCGGTATTACGTTGCGCCGTTCTCCCTATCTTCTGCGGCCGTGGAGGGACCGCAGGGGGAGAGGCGTGTTGGTATTACGGTGCGCCACTCTCCCTACTCCTCTACTAACCTGCGAGCTGGCGGGGCCGTTCCGTCGAAAGGCACTAGTGGGGCCGCAGAGGAAGAGGCATGTCGGTATTGCGGTGCGCCGTGTTAAGTTAACTGTTTGTCACTGTCACTTGTCAAATGTATAAAAGATCTCTTGATTGACAAGATCTTATTAACTGCCTTTTTGTATCAGACAATATGTGTGTACGCAAATAAAAGTAATCCTCAAGTTTCATAACAATCTTTTGCAATACTAACAAAGTACGAATTGAAACGCCGCTTGCCCTATCCTCTGCAGCCGAGGTGTGGTCGGTGGCAGAACCAGAGACCTGATCTGCCACCGGGTACCAGTTTTCTGGTATCTATGGCCTCCTAGTAGTAGACTCGGGGGGAGTCTGCTACAGTACTGGTGGAGGCCGAGGAGGGAGGCACACCTTACCATCTGGTGCGCCCATCGTGGAGGTCCTTCGGACTTTCGCGATGGAGCCGCTTGTGGGCGGCTGCCGCCGGCGGGGTCACGGATGTGTGCGAAAGCGTTCCCGTAACCCCGTCACAAGGTGGCGAGGCGGAAGATGGGGCCGTTTTTAGTGGGTATACCGTGGGTCTCATTAGCCTATACTTCGATGGGTCCCACATAACCACTCGGGGGCCCCCTGCGCCCGGGTGGTATGCGTAATGCATTTTTCCCCCTGAAAAAAAAAATGGTTAAGTTATGGTAGTATAATTAAATCAAACGAAAATCTTTAAGGGAGCTCGTAAATAAGTTATGCGATAGATTGGAAACAACAGAATGAATGAAAAATCAACATGACAGATTAGCCATGTTTTCATCATGTAGTGTGACTGACGAATAAAACTATATAACTTAAAGTTGTAAAAATATAAAATCTAATTAACTGGGTTTGAATGAAATCGAAATTTGAACCACTGTTACTTTTATTAATTAAAATTATTTATAAAAAATTAATTATAATTATTAATTTTAATTAATAAAAGTATCTTGCTAGGTGCTTCACCGGCTCCAAGCCACCCAAGTCGTTGCAACATGGTTTCCCTTGAACCCTTCCACCTGGTGCCGTGAGATTTGCCTGGTATTCGACGGTTAATAATTAGTTCATTTTATATGCGAAGTAGAGTATACTTTTGTAATACGCTTTATTAAGATGTTATTTGTATACAAAATACCTAGATACCCCTTACTAGGTAACTGGTCGGTCAAAGTTATCTCGGAGATAAATATTTTTTACCCTTTACCAATGACAATTATCAAAACAAAAAAATCCGTTATAGATTTAGATTCAATTTTATTTAAACCTCATAAGAGTTCTAAAAGCTTATTGCATTAGGCGCTGATATACCCAGATAAATCTAAATAATTCTTTAAAAAAGTAGAAACCGATTTCGAAACCCAAAAAAAATTAGGTACATAATAAATTGAGTAAAAGAGAAAAATATTTTGTGTGCATCGATTTAAGTAAACCAAACACAATTTCTATGTTGTGGTCCTTCCTTAAGCCCCGCAACTGGCCGCGGCTTTGGTTTAAAAGTTGATCGAAGCGAGAAATATGTTTGGGATATTATTCCTTAAATGATCAGTTTTTGCGTTTTCTTATTTAGTAAAATGCCTCATGCGCATAAAGAAGAAAAATCGTAAAGCAGTGCTGCAGAGTACTTTGAAATGAGCAACCGAGTAAATCTTGAAACTCGGTTGACTCTTATGAGCTGGGATATATTTTACTAATGATTTTAGGGTTTTCCTACGTTTAAATTCCTTCATATTCTAACCGCCATAATAATCTCGTCACGTGGTTGTGTTCCGGTCAAAGGGAATGAACAGTGAGAGCTATTGCTGGAACAAAGGCAATACCAACTTAACCCCACGGTCGGTAACGCGTTATTAGTCTAAGTAATAATCTCATTAAATATTATGAATATGACTAATGATATCCATGTGTGTGTAATGTTCTCGTTTGCCGGCTTTCTAAAGATCCGTAACAAGTCTCTTAAAACTACGGGACATTATTTAAAAAGTTGCATTTTTATTTAAAAACGAGGTGGTTTCAAATTTGGCTTAAAGAAATGCTTCATTTCAGTCCTGGCTTTCGGCTGCCCAGGTTAGGAATAAAATAATGTTAATGTTAAAATTAATAGTATTTTTTTCTTAATTAAATGATAAGGTAATCGTAGTGCAACAAATTAATAAAATATTATTTATATTATTTATAAAAGATATTTAAAAATTCAAAGTAGACATGTAAGTCATAAAATATATTTTGTTTATATCCTATATTTACGTGATGCTGATGGTCGTCCATGGGAGTGGGATGAGATGGGATGGGAGTCCAGGCTGGCGCAACCGAGCGCCGGACTCTGGACTATCGAGGCAATTCGGTCTTCCATCGTCGAAAGCCTCCCTCTCCCGCAGTCCCATGAGCTTTCGGTGGTGGGTTCGGGAGATCCCGCTTCCGGTCCAGGGCTCGAGATGGCGCATGCGCTTCCTGCGCTCCATCTCATGAGGGACGGCTACAAAGGGACCCCTCCCTCTCGGGACGTCGCCGGCGCTGCCCAGAGCGCTGACCAACGCTGTCGGGCCACGAACGCATGTGCAAGCTCCTCGTGACCCGACTCCGTGCGTCCAGACGGAAGCCGCACGTTTTTAGCCGGTACGAGTCCCGCATAACCCGACTTCGGCCCCCGCTGGGGTTGGTTATCCATGAGGATTTTCCTGCGTCAAAAAAAAACTGATGGTACAAATGCTATAAAACAATATTATTGTAACTGCAAGGTAGGCTGGAGGACAGTGGGTTGCTGCGCACATATTGCCACAATCATTTGGTACCTTCGCTGGCTTGGCTGGAAATAATGTCGTAGCACCTGCCCAGTCATTAGATAAAGTACTTCTCATAATACATGAATAAAAAAAATACATAAAAAAAACTATGTCTTTTATTTATTTTCAAACTTTTTAGTATTCTTCAATTCCAAACGTAGTTTGAGCTTACAAAATCAAACTTTTGATTATTCCTCTAAATAATTCTTAATATCATAATCCCCAGTACCTTGTTTTACCTAGAAAATATAAAATTTTATGTGAAAGACGTTGGGCACTCTTAAGACCGAGACCATGTATGGAAAGTGAAATGAATCCTTTATAGCTCGTATTGTTGGTTTACGGTTTTGGTATGCCGGTTCCGTCACGACGTTTTTCTTAAACGTTAGAGCATCGGCTTGATTAAATTTAGCAGTCACCGGACATAGACGGGTTGGCGGATCGAAAAGCCAGCACCTAAACCATTGACCTTAACCAATGGACAAGCCCTAAGTACGAAAAAAACGTGCGTACCTTGAAACTTGAAAAATAACATAAAATGGCGTCCATTTTTAAGGTTGCACAACGAGTATCGAATCTGCTATCGATATTTTAGAACTAATTATTGAACTTGAAATATAATATTGAAATTTAATGAACTTTTGTAAGAGATTGACGTAAATGAAATAATCATAGTTTATGGTTTATTTACTTTCATTATTATTCTTTTAATATAAAAAATAAAGAACCATACAGTTTATTTTCTTATTCCTGATAGTCCCGTCAAATTAGCCAGAAAAATAGTGGTCAGTTTGCATTAATTCCCAACATGCTGAATTTTGGTATAGACCTGGGGTACACTATTATAAATAAAATACCGAAAGATCCCATGTTTGCTAAAAAAGTTATTCAAGGTCAAGCATCAAAGTTTTTGGTTCAATCAATTAAAGTCTGGCTTGTCTTCAATGATTAAGATTCATAAATAGACAAAACAACTACCTGCCTATTCAATAACAAAATTAACAATTCTAAGCAAACTTAATTCCCTCTTTCTTCACGCCAATTTGTTTCAAAAATACACGCACAACGGCAAGCAAAGCAAATACCGTTTCGATGTGATTTACTGCGTAAGCGCCTGTTATCATTTGCATCGAAAGTAAGAAAAATAAAAACATATTAATAAAGATCATCGATATCTAGTTAAACAATCAAAGCTCCGGAATATCACTTCTGACAGCTGTTTTTGACAGAAATGTAACAATAAATGGCGATTTGTGGCACCCTAGCCACCTGCTATGACGTCACTACACGATTGATATTTTAGTGACAACATTCAAAAATAGTACTATCTCTTTCTTTTATTAGCATTTTTGTATAAGTAGAGGGAGACAACCAAGTTCTTCCTCTTCTATGATTCGATACACATAACTACTTATTTATATAGGACATTACGACTACTCACCTTATATATCACCTCGCTGACCTAAACACGTTCCTCAGGTTGTCTGGCCCTTCTCTTAAAATAATCCAGGATTAAGTAAGCTCAAACTCGTTAAGGTGTGACAGCTAATCTTTATAATTTATCAGCCAGCTTCAAGTACCGCTTTTCGGTGGTCTCGCAATCTCCGCAACGAAAGTGTTCTTGTAGTGTTCTTGTATGTTGAACCTCGTCACAACGCTCGTAACGGATATGAAACAAGATTTTTTGCGATACCGATAGTGGTTTAGCAACCAATTATAAGAAACCGGGGCCAACCAGCCTGAACTTAATACAAAGTCTCCTAGCTGGCCCTTCTAAAGCTCGGTTATAGACTTCTTTTTTTTTTTAAAGTTACTAGTACCTGCATAATTTGTAACTGTGTTAAGTGTTTATGAATAATGAACGATAGTCAAACTGAACACCATATCTACGCAGTGTGACGCTCTGCGGCCTTGAAACTTGTCAAAGTTAAGGAACATTCAATGAAATGACTGGAACAAAGACAATTTCAACTTAAGCCTACGGTCGAAAACACATAATTAATCAATAATCCATAAGATGACCAATCGAAAGACCTACGATTAATGATGTCCATGGGTAGGGATGAAACTTACTTTCAGGTGAACAACTTACCTTCAGGTGAATTACGTGGTCAATTGCCAGCTATGACGCAGTTATCAAAAAAATATATATGTATTTTTATTTTTTTATTTTTCGTTTTCCGATTGTTGATTTGTAAATAACGTTGTTTTTAAATTAACTACCAATTGAAATAAAGGGAACGAACGCCAATTTTCGCCAAATCGACGTTATTTTGTTAACGTAAAACGTAGCGCCACTTTGTGGGTTTGAAAAGAGTAATAAATAACTGTTTTTACTTTCCAGAGGACATTAAAACTCTTAGTTGGAAGAAGAAAGCCAATCGGTTTCTTCTTCCAATTTATATATTAAGTGTTTTATTTATAAATCGCAGTTTTGCCTACTCATCTTTTGAACACAAATAAGTTCAAATATTGGAATTTTAATGCGAAATTCCGCTTCACTGGATTTTTTGTACAGAAGAGTGATGAGCCAATAATCGCGTCTTATTTTTTATATGTAGGTAATGATATAAAAAACCGCGATTCGCTTAATGAAGTATATATCAATGATCTGCCATCGGTGGTTAAGAATCAATGCGAGGTCATATTGTTTGCTGACGATGCTTCCTTCTCATTTCCTTATTTCCTGCTGTTAAAAAAATGAGACAAATTTCAAATTGAACAACTGCTCGATTAGTCTATTTTGGTTACTTCCACAGCCTCATGACATGTGGTATTCTGTTGTGGGGGAGTGCTGCCGACATCGATACTATATTTATTCTGCAGAAAAGGGCTGTTCGCGCAATCTATCAGCTCGGTCCAAGGGTGTCACTTAGAAGTAAATTTAAGGAAATATATATTCTTACTTTCCATTCACAAATATATTTTAGAAAATCGAATGTATGTAAAAAAGAACATAACCTTGTTCAAAAGAAAAAAAGATCTGCACAATGTTAACACAAGAGGAAGAAATATGCTGGCAGCTCATAATAGTAGGCTTCATAAAGTCACTAACTCATTCATGGGTCAATGTATACGCTTTTATAATAAGGTTCCTGAATATATCCAAGGTCTTCCTATTGACAAATTCAAAGAAACTATAAAGGAGAAGTTGTGTGCTAGAGCATATTATAAACTATCCGATTATTTGGATGATAAAAGCCCTTGGGTATAATCCCCTCGTTATTTATATCTTTATATTTATATCTCCAAGATGTCGGCACATAGAGTTGACTTTGACCGACCAGTTACCCAGTAAGGGGTATTTTATTTTTTATTTTATTTTATTTTCCTTGGATAACAAACAGTGTTACAATAGTAAATAAAATATAAGTCTATACAAGCGACAAGACACCATTACATGTTATCACATATTATAAACTATACAGCATAAGTGACACCCAAAGCTAACTTTACACAATACAGAAAAATTAGTTTTTTAATGTATATTATTATAATAATAGATAGAGACTATGAAATAAATCTAATCGCAAATCTCAAATGAAAACATACATTTGGAAACAAAAAAAGAAAAAGAAAAAAAAGAGACTATATAGAGATTATACAGTGGAAGTGACCTCTATACTAGACATAGCCTGTACCATAGAGGTCAAGGTTCTTTGAAACTTCTATTATAGCAACAATTTGTACAGGGATGTGTCCAGAAGTGTAGGATTATCTAATTCACAATATATGTATTATATAGTTGATTAGTAAATTTATACAATGCAAACGTTAATAAATCATTACATAATTATCTCATAACAAAAGTTTTTCGGTAACCATTTATTAATTTTTTTCTTAATTTCATATGTATTTAGTCTGTATCTGCTAATCTGTTTATTTATCTTATTATATAATTTACGGCTCAACGAATTGTGCTGTGTACTTGCAAAGCTGGTTCGTCTTAGTACCAAGGGGCACACATTCTTCCCAAGAGGTCTTTGTAAAATGTATCTATCGAGCGGCAGTCGTGAGTGTCGGTGTAGAATGCAACGGAATATATATAATTGCCTCACAGTCAATACTTGACATTCTTGATATAATTTGGCAGTTGGATAGTCTCTACTTTTAAAGTTCATTACTTTGAGGACAGCTCTCTGAGCTTTTTCTAGCGATATCATGATAGTTTTGAAAGAACCACCCCAAATGCGTATGCAGTACAAAATAACTGACTGCACAAGAGCGAAATACACTGTACGCATGATGTCAGGATCTGCAGAATGACGCAGGTTTTTAAAGAGAAAAATAAGCTTTCGGATACGTCCTTTTACCATCTCTATGTGTTTTCCCCAAGATAAAGTTTCGTCTAGTATAACTCCGAGGTACTTAATATGGTTGACGGTTTCTAAGGCGTTACAACCACATTCAGTATTTGGTTTGGGACAGGTATGTGCTTTGATAATAATTGAGTTATCGACGGTTTTAGAAATATTTGGCATACAAAACCGGATAACCTTAGTTTTTTCCGCATTTAAAGTAAGTAAATTTATTTGCAGCCACTTCATAACTTTATGTAAGGAAATTTCAGCATTCTTTTTAGCGTCCGCCCAGTTTTTACCATACGCAATCAGTGCTGTGTCATCAGCATATGCAATTAATTTACAATTTTTCAGTTTAATTTGGCAGAGATCATTAACATAAATGAGAAATAAGGTAGGTCCCAGGATGCTTCCTTGTGGAACGCCGTAGGTTATGGGTAGTTCACTACTTAAAGCAGAGCCAATCTTAACCGATTGCGTCCGATCTGTTAAGTAATCTCTGAAAATATCGAGCGCAACACCTCGAACACCCACGCACTCAAGTTTCGAAATTAATAGCTGAACAGAAACAGTATCGAACGCCTTAGAGAAGTCCAAAAAGATACCAAGGCAATTTGTTTTGGCGTCTAATTTGTCTGTGACTACATCTACGAGGTCAGCAATGGCATCTTCGGTGGATATTCCGGAACGAAACCCATATTGGTTCCCCGCTAAAATATTGTATTTATCCAAAAACTCTTTCAAATAGTTATTAAGAATTCTTTCCAGAATTTTAGACAAACTACTGAGCACCGATATGGGTCTATAGTTGGAGAAGCTGTTTCTGTTGCCGCTTTTAAAGACTGGAGTTATAATACTTTTTTTAAATGCCTTTGGGAAAACACCTGTGTCGATAGCTCTGTTACATATATGGGTGATTGGCGAAACGATAAAGTCCCGGCAGGACTTTACAACTTTTGCAGAAATGTTATCATATCCTGTGGCGCAACTTGTCCGTATGTGAGTTATTAAGTTTTCCACCTCTTTTTCAGTGACATTTGGGATCGCGAGACTGTTAATCTGTGACTGTTGACAGCAATGTAAGAATGTGTGACTACTTGCATTTAGCCTAGGAATTTGAGATGCTAAGTTAGTACCAACATTTGCAAAAAACTGATTGATGCCATTTATGGTAGTCTGTTGGTCGACTTCCGAATTTAATAACTCAGATGCTTGTTTGGAACGAACATACACACACACACACAACACACACACACTTATATATCTATATATGCATAGTTTTACAGGAATCACGCCATGGATTCAAACCAAGCATTATTTAGCAATCGCTTTAAGGCGAGTTGTTGACCCAAATAGATCAACTTCAGAAAAGTCAACCAGTTTGTTTATATAGTTCGCAGACCGTATAAAAAATGAATTTTTCCGATAGGTAGTGGCACTATGTTCCACATGTAAGCACACCGGATGCCTTACAGTTCTTGTGGGGACTTTCAAATGTATCCTGGAGAGAAGGTACGAGGAGTCAGTTTTCGATTGCGCTATTTTGGCTAAAAGAGAAATATCCGCAATTCTACGCCTTTCTTGAAGTGGCAAGATGTGATGTCGTTTACACCTCAACTCATACCGTTCATCATATTTTTTACATTTACTGTAGATACCTTAAAAATTTTTGCTGTATAGTTTCTAGTCTGCTTATATAAATGTCGTATTGTGGATTCCAAATTTGTGAACAATACTCTAGAGAACTGCATACCAAACTACAGTATAATATTTTAACGAGTTTAATGCTACTAAATTGAGATGTTGATCTTATAACAAAACCCCTTGGTGGCTTTTTTAGCTACATGGTCTATATCCTTCTCATACGTTAGTTTTGAGTCCAGTAATATGCCTAAGTCCATGATTTGCCCGACGCGGTTTAGTTCCTGACCCTTAAGGAAATAAGAAAAATTCAAAGCCTGAGGTTTACGCGAGAATGTAATCTGCTGGCATTTGGCGACGTTTAAATCTAGCTTATTATGAGAGCAGTATTTTTCAAACCTTCCTAGATCATCCTGTAAACGAATACAATCGTCTAGTGTTAGAATGTCTTTATAGATTTTCATGTCGTCCGCGTACAGAAGAAATTTTGAATTCAAGAAGCAGGAGCCAACATCATTGATGAAAATGTTAAACATCAGGGGACCTAGTAAAGATCCTTGGGGAACTCCAGAGGGGATAAAGTGCCATGAAGAGCAATAGCCATTCAATGCAACAGATTGAGACCTATTCTCTATATACGATGTTAACCATCTATATAGATTTCCATGAATACCTGCACGCAGAAGCTTTTTTAGGAGAATTTCATGATCTATTCGATCGAATGCTTTGCTGTAATCGGTATAAATTGAGTCTACCTGCGCGCCAGCATCCATAGAGAATGTTACAGAATCTATAAAAGACAGAAGATTGGTCGTTGTTGACCTGTTTTTCAAAAACCCATGTTGTTCTGGGATAAATGAGTTTGATATAATGCTATAAACTTGGTTATAAATAATTTTTTCAAATATTTTTGAGAATTGACAGAGTTTCGATATTGGTCTATAGTTATTTACTTTACTTTTATCTCCACCATTATAAATAGGACTAATAAATACAGATTTCCATATTCTTGGTACAATGCCCTCTTTCAAGGATCTTTGGAACAAAATGACAAGCGGTTTAGTTAAAACTTTAACAATTTAACAATAAATAAGGGAGGAATGTCATCTGGGCCAGCACCCTTCGCTGTATCTAGTGATTTAAGCAACTCCACGACAACATTTTCGCTTATGTCAATATTACCTATTGTTTGAATTTAATTGGAGCTACAAATATTATTTTCCTGCTGAGAGTTATCCAGTTGATGGTCTGCACTAAGGAAAGTTGTTTGGAAATAGTTTGCGAAGAGATTACAGACAGCTTCCCCTGAGTTTGCCGATTGACTTTCAAAAGACACTGTTGAAGGAAGTAAATTGGAACTATTTTTATTCGATTTAATGAATGACCAAAATAATTTTGGATTCCCTAAAATTGAGTTCTCGATCCTTTGTAAATGCGAACTAAAGCATTGTCGTTCCAAATTCCTTGCTCTTTTACGTAATAAAGAGAAACTAGCGAAATCCGAAGCATTACCATAAACGCGATATTTTAATAAATACTTGCGTTTCTCTTTTAGTATTTTCTTCAGACTAGCGGTGTACCAAGGTGGAAAATTTGCGGTAATAATGAATTTAAACGGAATAAACCTCTCTCTTGCATCGTATAAGCATTGATAAAAACAATCCACTGCAATTGCAAACGATTCTTGCAATAAATAAGTTTCCCAGTCTATTCTTTCTAAGTATGAATGTATTTTGGCATAATCTCCACGGAGATATAAGTAACTTTTTCTAGGCTTTGTTTTAAGCTGTTTAAAATCAATAAAATCTAATTTTATGGAAAGTGATTTGTGGTGAGCATCCTCTGGAACAAGTGGGTCTAAGCACGCAGTGACTGTAAGGTCTGTATTACATAAAACTAGGTCCAAAATCCTGTTATTGTTATTTCGACAAATATTAAATTGATTCAGGTTACATTCACACAGAGTGTCGAAAAAGTGTATCTGAGGTTCACCAGTGATTCCAGAAGGTTGCAACATAGATCCGTCGCTGGACCAATCTACATTGCCTATATTAAAATCACCCATAATCATAAAAATGTAATTTGGACACGAATTTATTAAAATTGAAAGTTTGTCTGTAAAATTTATTAATTGAGTATTAAATGAATTTCCTAATCATTCGTTACATAAGTAAACTGTATAGATATTATGTAGATGCTGTGAAGTACGATTTTTGTTTTTATACGGGACCGTTATCCATAAATCCTCTGCCGAAGAACTCCATTCTGGGCGATCTATTGCAGATAATTGGCGGTGTACAGCTAATTACACTCCCCCACCATACTTTTGTCCTGTATTTGAATAGGGTCTATCCCTACGCCACACTAAATATCTGTCGTCAAAAAGTTCGCTATTAATTATTCCATCTAGTAGCCATGTTTCCGTCAAGGAAATTATATGATAGGAATTCAGAAGTAAGTTACGTTTAAATTCTTGAGTTTTAGTACGCAGTCCTCGCGTATTTTGCTAATACACACTAATTGATGACATTTATACGGATATCAAAACCTAGTCCAATTAAGAGCCCTAATATTATATCTAAATTAGATATCACGATGGTATCCACTATATAAGTAGTATAATGTAAATTATTAAAATAACTATTTAATAATTTCATACTGCAAGCCAGGATAAAGAGATAATAATGATAAAAAATTGAGATAAAGATAAAGACCCCAACCATTAATAATGATACGTATAATTGTATATAGTTATTTCCAATGAGTTTGTAATGCAAGAATAATGGACTTTTAAAATTTCCGCACATTTTTAATATGTGTAAATTAAGTGAACTGTTAAAAATAAATGTATTATCTTCTTTGATACGGTAAAAGTATTTTTTTATATCAGAAACTACACACGGATAATATATGCCTAATGTTGCACTATAAAAGTAAAAATACAACATAATAAAAAGGGAAATAATTATATTAGACGTTATATTTAAGTCAAATATGATATAAATATAATACCTATTATACTCGTACATAGCCACCATTACCTCCAACAGTATAAATATGTATCTTACGTAAAAGCATGAATACGAAATACAGTTTGATACTAGGTACTTTCCAAGATAAAATGCAATATGGACATTACACTCTAAGGACAAAATTGACCATTTTGAATAATCCATTTTGAATAATTCTTTAATTGTGTGCGTTCTTGAAAAGATTATATAAACCAACCAAAAAATAAATGTACTATAAAAATTAATAATAAAGATAACTTTTGTACTATGATTGCAAGCAACCATATAATATAACTGAAATAAATATTTTAGATTAACAAACAATTCGATTTTCTCATGACAGAAGAATAAAAAATAACATTCAAAATATATTACACTAAAACTCAACCATTTCGAATGCTCAAAACACAAGCCAAAATAATATTGTTCCGACAAACCCAATCGTATAATATACGTTTCGTCAGCCACACAAGGTATGCAAGGTTGAAAAAATAGCAATCGTGCGGTTTATGTCGTGAAGTCGACACCGGCAAGCCAAAATAGGCTTTAAAGCTAGGTAATTTAAAGTAAATTGACAAACTTACGCATAAATGAATGAAGTGTTTGCTGAGGGTAGTTTCACAAATTGGTTGACTAAAGTTATTGAGTCTTGGGGCGATTCCTGTACCAGACCAACCAGTTATTGACATTAATTTACAGGGCTTTTTTTTTACAAGTGTTTATATTATCTTGTGTAAATCCTTCTCGTCCTTGATCATAAATATATGAGAAGTATCCGACTTCCTTGCCATAATTTTGCAATGCTGGACCAAAATGTATCGAAAGTTTTTGTCTCTCGCTAGTGCTCTTGCTTTACTTAATAATCCTTTGTTTGATGGCGGCAAGTGATCATTCACGTAGATCTTCCCCGAGGCAGAAAATCCGAGATTAGATAAATCAAGTTGTTTGCACTTCCGTGCTGATGCGACGAACTCTTCTTTAATGTAACGACTGTTGAAGCCCACGACGATTGGCTTTTCTGAATTTGGAACTCGAGTTGGTATGCGCGCTATATAGTTTATGTCGTCTTTTCTATATGGGAAGTTACATACACCGCTTATATTTTTTATTATTTCAAATAAATTTTCACTTTTCTTTAAAGGAATTCCTCGAATTTCTACGTTGTTAATCCTTGCCCTTTGATCTCTATCCTGTAGTTCCTTTTTTAATCGCGATATTTCATTTCGAAGAAAAGGAATCTCCTCGATAGATTTCTCTGACTGTATTATTTTAGTTTCCAAGGTTGTAACTTTTTCTGTTACATCAGTGATAATGCAGTGTGCCATTTCTATGGAATCTTTCAGACTGCTCAGTTCGTTCTTGATCAATTTAATATCCTGGACCAGAGATGTTAAAGGTCTCAGCTGCAACATTATTTGATTTAGTTGCTCCTGCATGCTATCGAATTGGCTTGGTTGCGAGGATGTTGGTGCTGGGGATAGTGACGGACTCGCTTTGCACCTGGGACAGCGCCAAACACTCTTCCTATCTCCAAGCTTCCGGTATCCAATTTCCGTAATTCCAGAGCACGGAAAGTCATAGTTGCGTTTGCAACTACTGCAAATAGTGCCCTCCGTGTATTGATTGTAACAGGACAGGAATAACCTCAAACGGTGACAGACCGAACGAGAGCGTCTATTCACGAAAGTAGCCGGGTGGCGAATGTGATCTAGGTGTATCTAGGTATTTTGTATATAAATGACATCTTAATAAAGCGTATTACAAAAGTATACTTCGCATATAAAATAAACTAATTATTAACCGTCGAGTACCAGGCAAATCTCAGGGCACCAGGTGGAAGGGTTCAAGGGAAACCATGCTGGAACGACTTGGTTGGCTTGGAGCCGGTGAAGCACCTAGGAGGTACCTTTATTAATAAAAGTAACAGTGGTTCAAATTTCGAACTCATTCAAACCAAAACATGTGTTAACACAAGAGGAAGAAATATGCTGGCAGCTCATAATAGTAGGCTTCATAAAGTCACTAACTCATTCATGGGTCAATGTATACGCTTTTATAATAAGGTTCCTGAGGATATCCAAGGTCTTCCTTTTGGCAAATTCAAAGAAACTATAAAGCAGAAGTTGTGTGCTAAAGCATATTATAAACTATCCGATTATTTGGATGATAAAAACCCTATGGGATTACCCCTCATTAACAGGATTGTACCAGTATTTGTAACAAAACATTTGTAATGTGTCTGTTTGTTCGTTGAGCTCTTCGTCCCGATGAATATCTAAGGCCCTCCGCTGCGTGGAGCGGAAGATGCGCGCGGTCTTCCGCGTGCGGGTCCGTTTTGCGTAAAACTTAGAACACCGCTACGTTGCACGAGTCTTCCGTCCCACTCGGCGCATGCGATGGAGTAAGCAACGGACGCCCGGCGCGGACATCCGCGCCACGCAATGGAGGGCCTTAAGCGTCATTGTCACTAAAGTACGTCTTCTTATGGTAGCGTCGGGTGACGGGTCGCTCACATCCCTCTAATATGGTTGAGGAAGGCGATGGCTGGATCCCGCGTTAACTAGTGAACGGGTGCCGTTTGAGGGTGTTCGTCGTGTGGATACTTGAGGGGAGGGATACTTGCCGAGCTAACAGATACAGATAAGAATAATTTTGTATAGACATAAAGAGACTGTAAATTCATTTTGAAAAAAATGTACCCGTAAAGTTTCTTGCCAGTTCTTCTTCACGAAGGTTTTTTCGAACTGGTGGTAGAGTCATGTTTTATTTGACGTCAATAAGAACAAGTAATTGTCAATGTTGAGAAAGAAATTTCATCTCATTTCAAGTTCAGTAAATAATGAACCGGATGAGACTAGAAAAAAGAAAAAAATAGTCTTTTTAGAAACAGAAGCAAAGGTCTACATTACGTCTACATTGTCAATTTTAAAGGACAAGTACTGGGAGCTTAATGGCAGCTAAATCTTGCACTCAGCTATTCGGCAGTGCAGACCGACGGGAGTTGATGGAATTTGTTTATAATGGACGACCGAAGAATGAACTACATATTTGATTGATGATTTGATTTCTGTCTCGTTGTTCGTGTTCAAGTCCTGGGATAGGAATACCCCAGGACTTGAACACTATATTGTAATATTCCGGATAATATAAGATCTCACAATACAAGGCTTTGAGTACAGTTCGTTAAAACGGTTATTTGATATGTTTTAATAACCTGCTTCAATATTTTTAATACAGTAATATACCTAACCACTCAAAAAAGTTTTTATGTAAGTAATGCTGGCGAGTAATAATTTATTTTGAAAATTCTATTATTAAGTTGTTATAATGTTATACATTTTGAAGTCGATTTCTATTTTTAGAATAGCAATATTTTCGGGCGAGCCCTAGCTCACTGTAAACACCAGATATTTAGCTATATTACTTCATTAGGTACCTAAGCAGTACCATGACACAATAAAACAAGAATAAAGATTTATAACCCACTGTACTTAACCATCAAATTATTTAAATACATAAATCTAAGCATAATTGAGCAGATATTACTAATAAAAATAATTAACTATTAAAATATTTATAATAACTTGTGTATAGTCTATCTAATGTAGCGTAATACGATTGACAGATGTGCGATTGAAAAATAACAGTCTGACATCTGTCACGCGCACAAACCACATTTATTTCACGAAATGGAAAAATGGAAAAAGACTGTCATAACTATCAATTCCATTTTATCTTTATTATAATATCACATTTTTATTACATAAGAGGAAAATTTATACTAAGCTGAAACTTTATATTGTTAAAATGTTTTACATAATCAGAAAAAAATTTGAACATTAAAAAGTTTAAGGACTTTAAATTAATATAAAATTTGTATATCAGACCTAAACAATAATGGAAAACACACAAAATTTGCACAAAATTTTCAATTTTATACGGCTTATTTCAATGTTTAGCTTTCTATAGAGTATAAAAACCTAAACTTAAACATTTTGTTACGATTACTCAATAACTGATTAAAGTTTTCACGCGAAATATATTAACAGTGATTTTGCTTATAGGTACACCATTGTTTTACATTTATGGAAAAATTATTAATTTATTACTTTAAAGTTATTATATACTGCACTTTTTTCAACATAAGAGTACAAAGCCTCAAACTATATTTCAATAAAATAGATTTAATAACACAACTCAAAATAATATTCATAAGCTGTTTTGTTCAAACTGATTTCTAATCGATCTATACTTCAAACTCCAAGATTTAGTCGCAAAGGGCTCCATAGGATCGCCATTCTTAAAACTAGTTATAGAAACTCCATTTTTATAATTACTTTCGTCTAATTTAGTGTCGATGCTAAGTTTTCCATTTTCTTTGACGGCACCATTTTCTTTAGAGACGCCATTTTGTTTTGTTTCGTTTTCGAGCTTGTTGTCGACAGGTTCGGTCGTTTCCGTGTTTGTTTTGTAAATTTCTGTGACTTCGTTGGCTATTTTATTGTCTAAAATATCAGAGCCATGTATAGCTCTGTTAATTGGGTATTGAAGATAGTAGACCAAGAAGCTGAAAGCCCATATTCCCAGCTGGTAGATGCAGACTTGCCACCAGGTCATCACGCCGAAGACCTTGTACAACCAGTGCCCAGTTGTAAAGAAGATTGTGTAGTACCTGTAACAAGTTAAACAAATAGGTAAGTGTATTTTATTTGTTGGCTATGAGATAAATTTACTGAATCACTTTAAAGATTAACTTTTCCACAGCAGTTGGTCAGCCACAACTTATTTAGTAAATAATAAATCAGTATATTCCTGGAGTCATACAGACTTTTTTGTTGACTCTTTTATAAAAGTTACAAGTAGGAAAACATGTTTAGTTACAACAAGAAAAAATTACAAACTGTTCAAAAGACTGGCTAAATTAGTAAATAAAAATAATTATAATAATTTATTTTCCTGTAAAGTACTGACAGAAAAATAAATTATACGTAAGGGATTTCCCTCAATCTAAATAGAAGAGAAGCTGGTCCGAATATATAGTGTAAGATATAAGTGGGCTAAAAGCTGAACTGAAGACTAGTTTCTACAATACCATAATCCTTTTCATTGCTTACAAAATTTTGCTTGCTTAAAAAAAGTAAAAATACGACTAAATAAATATCTACTAACCAGGCTGAATGGCGTAGTTCTTGCCATACTTAGGTTTAAAGAACTTTATTTCTCATAAGAACAAATTTATAGTTCACTTAAAATGAGATACAATTAAGTTTTTTCTTATAACTAGATAAGATGAAGGTATTTTTTTTCCGTCTCTGACATCTTGTAGGTTTTGCATTATAAAAATTAATTACAAAGTTGGTTACGTTTATATATATTATAAAAAAAAGAGATAATATGCTAATTGTTATGGAGATTATGGACATGTTCTTTTAACTTAAGTTTATACGGCTCAAAAGAGTCTATTTCTTTTAGGTAATTTGGTGATTTATTATATAGTTGTGCTCCTTCAAATAAAACAGTCGTTTTTCCGTAATTTGTGCGAATTTCAGGTAAATGAATATTGTTTCTATTTCTTAGAGTGTATTTACTTAACTTTTTATTAAATTGTATACTAGATTGGATTGAGTTCGTCATAATATTTCGTATAAAGATGAAGTTTTAACAATATATAGCTGCTTTAAATTTGAAAGTTTTGTGTTTTGATATATCTGAACAGATGGAGTAAAATAATTATAGTGGAACAATACTTTAATGATTTTATTTTGTACCCTCTGCAGGGGGTTCAAGGTCGTTTTCGCAGCTGATCCCCAAATTTCGATAAGATATACGATATGCGATTTTACCAATGAGTTATAAATAATGTAGCGAACTTTATTTGGAATGCAGTGGGAAACCTTTCGCAGCGCTCCTAAGAAGTATAATAGTTTTGATTTAACATGTGTTATGTGCTGTCTCCAAGTAAGTTTGTCATCAATCCATAGTCCGAGGTCTTTTTCAAGATGAGAACGCTGTAATGTAAGGTACTTTTACGATAAACGTTTACTAAGAAAAAATCCCTTATTATTTAACTACTGCAACAATTTTTCAGATACATACTTCTGTGTAAATCAGTGGAAATAAAAATTATGATTTTTATTATTAAATATTAATGAAATATTTACTTATAGTCAATTCGATTAGATTGAATCATAACAAACAAAAATTTGTTGTTTCATTTACTTTAGTTCCAACTTTAAGTTTTTATGGCGTACTGTATTACTGTATCAATATGACTATTACCTTAAATTAATAATAAAAAAAACATTTGTGGCTTAGAAGTTATACCTACTTACATAATGCAAAGCCAAAATTAACAGCTATAGAAATATAAAGAAATTATTTTTTAATTTTATAATGTAGTTTAAAAATCTTTATAATCTATCTTGTTTGTTGAGTGTATTGTCTATTATTTGCGATAGAACATGATTCAAATCCACTTTAATATAATAATAATAATAAATAAATCCCCAGACAAACACACTAACTGTATGACCCCAAAGTAAGCAGAACTTGTGTTATGAATGACCATACAGCGAACTGGGGGGGAACCCAAAATAAACATACATATATAAATACAAACAACCATGAGGCAAAGCTACTTATCACTACACCACTCGGTCGTCAAATGTATAAGATTTTGCACTGACATATTCAGATATTAACCAATTATAATTATTTTACTACACACACAAATCAATTCTAAACCCCCACTTCTAACAAACAAAATACTTACACAACAGCATAACCCACAGCGATTGTTCCGTTCAAGGTCAACTCCAGCTTCTTATTAGTGGGCCAGCGCCTGGCCTGGAGCAGGGTTTCCACCACCAAGAGTATGGAGATGTTGGTGTGGATGCAGTGGTTGAACCACCAGGGCGCGATCTCGTCCAGAACTTCAGGGAAGACCAGCTCCCGATCGATCCAGTAGAGACTCCAAAACATGCTGGTTACGAACTGCAATGAGATGATGTTCGAATTGAAATCTATGCGTAATATCATAAATATAAAAGTGGGTATGGTTTTTTTTTTCTTTTAAACATAGCGAATTTTTTGTTTATATACAGTTGGAAAGCAGAAGAGTGACGTAGGTTTATAAGTAAGTAGCGACCAGCCCCGGCTTCAGACGGGTCTGTGTCCCTGCATTTTAAATCTGTAATATCTTCGAAAATATTCATTTAAAATTCACGCTGTAATGGCCATATTGATTGATATTACATGCACAATGTATTTAAGGTACTTAATTGGTAAGGATTAATGCGTATTGCTTAAAATCGCTTCGTAAATAAGCCATTACTTTTCTTTAAAAGTAAAGGTAAAGGTTATTGTGGGTGTAAAATGGTTAAGAAATAGACCACCGCGTAATTTTTTATAGACCTTTTTAAGTTGTACAATACTGTAGTACATTATTTTAACTATCTCGTAGGATTCAGCCAGCGTTTATGCACGATATCACATTATAAACCTCTAAAATTATCAGTTTCTCTACTATATTATGTATGTATTATGTATATAAACCTTCCTATTGAATCACTCTATCTATTTAAAAAAACCGCATCTAAATCCGTTGCGTAGTTTTAAAGATCTAAGCATACATAGGGACAGACAGACAGCGGGAAGCGACTTTGTTTTATACTATGTAGTGATAGAATGAAAAACGCCAGCTTTAATAATTCCAGTAAAGGAACATTTGCCTCATCTAAATAAAAAACGTTCAGTCCACCACTTAAAATACTCCTTGATTATGTCGGCTTTACGCTGTTCTCCTCAACTGTTAGAAAGCCGGATTTTACATAACAATTAAAATTCGCTTAAGAAATCATCGCCGGAACATGAGGTGGGCAGGTAATTGTAATTTTGTTATCTTAATAGCTTTTCATAACTGAAAAAAATAAATGACTTCGAAGACAATAGTAATTTATTAAAATAAATAAGAGACTCATGGAACAAGCTTTAAAAAAGCTTAATAAGAAATCTCCTTGTATCTGTATGTGTAAAAATGTTTCGTTGCTCAATAAAGATTTATTATTATTACTATCAAAATGAGTAAGCGCTTTGAGTAAAGCGGTTTGTTCTTGTTATTGAATGTACAAGTTAAGATTTCACAGTTTTTGTTCCGTTTAAATCACCATGTTTGTAAGCGAGATTACAAACATGGTTTCGTTTCTCCTTCCTTCAAAAATAAAGGATTGAATTCTAAGAGGAAAACTTCACATCGCAAAGTGCCATGCCGTATACGCACTGAACAATTCGATATCATTTTAACTTTACGAACTAGATCTGCTCAGCTCAGCACATTCACATTAGCCTCTTTCACGGCTCTTCTCCACTTCACCAATCTTCGTCCAGCTTCGATTCCGTGGAAAATCCCCCTGAAATGCCCAGTTGAATTCCACCCGTTTGTCTAGTCGAGTAGCAGTTGTATTTGAATTTTAAGTATATAGACCTGGATGCCTTGAAATTAAATGAAATGAAATATTTATTTCTTAACATTAACAATTACTTGTTCTTATTGACGTCAAATAAAGCATGACTCTACCACCAGTTCGGAAAAACCTTCGTAAAGAACGGTATATTTTTTCAAAAAAACTTACAGTCTCTTTATTTCTATACAAAATTATTCTTATATTCTTCTTATTGCATCTGTTAGCTCGGAAAGTCTCCCTCCCCCCAAGTATCCAAACGACGAACACCTTCAAATGGCACCCGCTCACGAGTTAACGCGGGATCCAGCCTTAATATAATGTGTATATAGAACTTACCGCAGTATAAGGCACCACCATAGCATTGAAAATGACATCCCTTGCGTACTTGATCTTCAGCCCAAAGCTGCTGGAGTGTCTGCTGGTCCATTCCAAAGCGTCGTGGGTCAGCGCCAGCATCAAGAATATCGTCTGGAACGCCTGGAACGAGACATGTGGTACATGATTAATACGGTTTTTCCGGGGCATTCATTCGTGTGATGAACACAAAAGTTTGTTCTCAGATCATGGTTCTTCATATTTATATATGTATGTTGTTTTATTTTTTTTTATTAATAATTAGCTGGCTTTTGTCTTCCATCTCATCTGATGGAAAGTGACGATGAAGACGAGGATCATACACGCCTGTCCAAGAGGTACCTATTCACTCTACACTTGAAAGCTCCAGGGTTATATTTGTCTGGAAAAACAGACGCAGGCAATTCGTTCCACTCTTTGGCAACAGGAACCAAAAATTAGCTATCAAACCGTTTAATTCGGCTCTTCGGCACGCTATCAACAAACGGGTGAAACTTCTGGCTGCGTCTGGTTGACCGGTGGAGAAAGGGGGAAGGTTCGATTAGCTGCAAAAGAGCATTCGCACACTCTCCAAAGTGCAATCTGTAAAAAACTAATAGACTAGCAACTTTTCGACGATGTTTATTTATTATTTTTAAAAATTCTGGTTTCACTGTATGGTCATCCACAACACAAGCTCTGCTTACTTAGGGGCCATACAGTTAGTGTGTTTGTCTGCGGATTTATTTTGAGATGAAAAGCGGCAAGTTTATTTATAAGCTATTGTTATACAGCTCCACTTAGCGCCGGACTATTCGGCTAGTTAGTTAAAAAGTAATTTCGTCACTTTCTATTTCTATTGAACTGACAAGGACATAAAACAATACTTGACTTAGTTATAATACATAACTTAGTTCAAGCTAATTGAGAGCGAAGAGGTAGCTAATGGGCCTACGTAAACTGATACACGCTTTCAATTTCAGGTTTTTAAATTAAATTAGGTGAGCAGGATGGAAAATAAATCTGAAATAAAAATAAAATTTGTAGTGACATGGCTTTATTACAGGGTGGACCGCAGTTTCAGAAAGCGGTTTTGCAAACCCATAAAATGAATAATTTAATTCTAATAATTCTTCAAACTTTTTACATTATTTCCGTCGGATGCCACTTACAGATAATTAACACCGGAGTAAGTATTTACTTACTATACTTTTATCTAAATTGGTAATTGCCAAAGTGGTCCAGGTAGACCCCCAGAGGTCCACGGAAGACTTGAAGGGGGTCTTAGTTAGATAGGTCTTAATTAGATGTCGAGTTTTGGGAATGTGGTAGAAATGTGGGAACCAGCAGCATTTTGGAAGTGGTCTACGAGAAAAAAAGACGGGGAACCACTGATTCAAATTATACTATCAAATTAAGATATATCTTCCAGGTAATCCAGGTAATAATAATAATGCAGTAAAGAACCAAGGAATAAATATCCTGATGACATTGTGGTGCTTTTAAGATACTCTTGTCTATACTGATTAGCTAAACAATCTTCATATTGTCAACCAGCATAACGTTTAATTTTAATTAATCATAATTATAAAATAATAATTTGAAGTAAGGTGTGATAGATATATCGTTTATCGGAAGAATGCAACCTTCAGTATCGGACTGGTCAACTTCAACGTGATTGGGAACACGTTGAGTGATGTACCACATTATCGAATCGTCGATAAAATTATATCGATAGATTATTTGATGACATCCGATATTAACTGAAGATTTTGAATGTCGCTGAAGCGGAAAGGTATTTTAGCTTTATATTGTACAGTTTTTGTAGGTTTTTGTATATAATGTTTTTGTTGTGTAAACTGAAAGTTATACAACAAAAAATTTAATAATATGCACTATGAACCTCACTTTATAATAAATTATTACGTAGAACAAAAACTCCAACTAAATTACATTCTAGTAAGCTAAGTTCATGCAATGGTTATCTTAAAACAATGTTATATCAACTTATTAATAAATCTTGGACTAAAAATTCATCGGTCAAAACTCATTCTTAATAATATAACTAATGTTAAGAAAATCTGTCTCCGAAAAAAAAATCCGGAATGTCCACAATCACATAAAGAATAAAAATCCAGAGCCACAAATTATATATTTGTCCCATGCATTCAACGAACATAAAAGTCAGGTTATCAACCGTTATACCACCACGCACGTTTAATTAATTAATCAACACCAAACATAGGCACGTGATCAAACTTATCGATGTTTTCACAAGCCTACTGCCGATAACGAAATATCAGTAAGGTCAACGACTCGGACAAAGTTCAGACTAGCAGTCAGACAAAACGTGTCTGTCCCGTTTACGTTGATAAGAAAATTAGGTTAAATTTTACTATCCTAAATAGAACTCGATTTCTTACTATTGTTTTGATTATTTGATACAATGATACATTTGTTTTTTTTTTTACAATAACTTGAATCCCTTTCAGTTTATAACTGCTATGGTGCCATGAAGCTGTGAACAAATATATTTTATTGCATAGCTTTTATAACTGAAAAATCTGACATTTAATAATTTATTAACTATCGATATATTAATATAATTCTACCTACATTTCACGTCCCTATATTGATTATACTATAAGTTTATACGATATTCTTATCAAACTCTTTAACCTTTGACTGATGAAGCTAAACCAATTAACTTAGAACCACATGCTTCTTGTAAGTATGTTTTTGGTGTCTCGTGTAATCATTTTTTTACGTTTGTTTTATATAAAAACAAACATCTATTTAATATCGCGTTTACTGACCTTTCTATATTGGTTTGATCTTGCGATTTCCTTTGATGTTAATCACTCTATATACTATCTACTCTATATACTATTTTAAAAAGTTTAAATAGTACAAGTTCATTAATTCATATTTTACTTATTAGTTTGAGTCATACAAGACTGTTTAAATTTTTTTAATGTTTATTGAAAAAATATAAACAAAACGTAATACAATTAAGTAAAAACATTACATTATTTTAAATTGAAAAGAAACGATCATTTAAATTTCGTTAAAATGTTAATGTGTTAAAATGTTTACTTCTATTAATCGGTTCGAAAGAATCTATTATTATTATTTTAAGTAATTATTTCGTAAGCATCTCCAGCTGCACTCATAACCGGCCACACATAATGTTACATCAGTTAAAACAATATGTCTGAGCCTGAGCGTAACACGTGACTAGACTTTTAATCAATGCATTGAAAGCCCTGCAGCGGAACTACCTCAAAAGGATGGTATCCGATATTTAACTCAATCTAATCGTATAACATCGTGTCGCTGTCACGTAGAATTCAATGTTTTCAAAGAAACTGATAACGTTTGTGCACCTAGCATACGCTCAATGTGCCGAGCCCAGCCTCTAGACACGCGCGTGACAGTCATGCAATAAATATATTGATAATGATATTTATAAATATACTTTTTCTTTCAACTTTACACTTGTGTATACACTCTATATATACACTCACTTGTATATACTATTTATTACACAAAAGCGGACTAGAAGGTAAGAGGAGAAGAGGTAAGATAAAGGTAGTAGACATTATTTTGTTAAGAACTCTTCTTGGCCAGTCCTTCCTATTTCAACCTTCATAATAAACTTTTCGTGGCTGTCTACCCGTCAAAACAAAACAACAGCCAATCAAATAACGACAGTAATTCCAACTACAGCCTACAGCCTATGAGCCTATAGCCTACAGCCTTCAGCCTACGGTCGGCAACGACCTAATTTCATCAACTAAACACTCACGACTAACGATGTCAATTTGCCCGGACGCCACTTACCATCGGACAAACTGTGATGAATTTGTTGACTATGAAAATAAATGAAAATGATAAATAAACCTTGCTGTATTAAACGAGTCATAGTAAACAAGTTAACGTGGTCGAATCCTATTAAAACGAAGAATTAAAGTTAAAAATTGTTGTTTGAAATTGTCAAGCAATAGTTTAGATAGGAAGTGGATTTAAAAAGGTAGATGAACGGTACGGATTTTAAAACATTATTATAAAAAAGAGTTTACGATATTAGTACATTTTTATAATAACCGAACTCAAAACTAAGTTCATAACATCAAGCAAAAAGAATTGAATAATATTGTAAACATGTGGTATTAAAGTGAATTTGAAAACGGCGAGCCAGTGCTAAATTTGTCCACGGAAGGTATGGCTGCCTTGTGTAAACCTAGCGCATAAGTCACGAAACCTCAGGATTAACCATATCCTGTTTTACCCCTGAATAATAAACCTAAATCATAAATAGACAAATCTTTCCTATTCAAAAGATTTGTACACTAAAATTGACTTACAAAATTCCATCCCGTCAAGAACGCCAACTTATGATTTCTTATAACAGAAACTTCGGGCACATGGGCAAACACATCCAAAGTTCTCTTTAACTCCATAGTAAATGTCGCGACGAAGAAATGATGCCCCAGCAAAGCGACATGAAAAACGGTTCGCCAATACAAATTAGAATCACTTCGATCAAACAATTTCTCGTTTTCCGTTATTAAAAAACACAACACATTATATATTACGTTATTTTCTTTAAATATTAAATCCATTTTAACTTAAATATTAATTATTATACTTATTATGTAACTTAAATTATTATTTAATATGTAAATGTATCTGTTATTGACAGACACCCGGTGCCGACTAGTTGGTTCGGGTAACTATGAAAGTACCCTCAGTAAACTGATAAAATCGTATATTATATATTTTTAACTGTAGGTATTTATAATTAAATGTGTTATTTATTATCTTTATTAACTAACTTCTAATATGATAAAGGTTAATTATTTGAGAGTAAGTCGTGATAGCTGGGATGGACAAATCCGTTTAGGTTTTTCTATTCTATGGGTGGTAGAAGATACTAATATAGGCGGTACTAGAGTCCTTCCTTTTTTGACTGCCATAATAACCACACAATATCAAGTAATTAATTTTATTTATTAATATTTGTTGCCGACTTAGGCTTTAGTTAGAATTGCCTTTAATTCAGCAATATCACTGGCTGCTCCTTCCCTTTCATCGGAACACAAGCACGTGACGTAATTATAAATGATGGTCGAAATAAGAAATACTTCAGTACCTAATGAGATCTTTACGAAAGGAACTAATAGGCTATTTGACAATATAAAATATGGATAAATATATATTGCTATCTGCATAGACAATGTAATTAAAAGCAATTCGCATTAATAGACAAAAACGATACTGAATATTTCCCCAAAAAAAACAATAAATCAATAATTATGTCTGTTTAACTGGATATATTTAATACTTTTGTAGGTTTATTTATATATAAGTTTACACTTATACTTGTACTATAATATATGTATATGTATAAATATATTTATTATATATATATTTTTAATAATGTTTATGTTACTCATTAAAGTAATTTTACCCTAAGAGTTCACACTATTATTGCATTGATATTAAACTCTCCACTCATAGGTCTGCTGTAAGAAATTTCTATAGAAACAAGCTGTACCTTTGTACTTACTTTAAGTCACTGTGTTTAACTTTCTTTACCTACTGTGTGTACATAAATTGTGAAATAATAAATAATAATAATAATAAATAAACAATCTATTTTGAGTTGGGACATCAAGACATGAAACGGTTTTAATTGGCTAAGGTTTAATGATGTCACGGGCAAGTGAAAATCTTTTTTCTTTTAATGACTGCCGTGTCTTGACGCCACTTTGTGACGTCATAGGCCAGTTCTGAAGCCATATTGCTGGAACAAACGTTTTGACAGCTTATTTATTTATCTATAGGTTTGCCAACGAGGCGTACATTAATACAAAGGTTTATTAAACACTATTATTCTACATTATACGAGTATACTACACGGTACATACAAGGCGAGGTAAAAATCAGAATTAATCAGTGTGCTTTGTAATAAGTTTTTATGGATGCAATACTTAAAATGAATAAAAACCAATATTATTTCTAGGGTTCTTATTCACCACAAAATAATGTGAGATGGTTTTGGAAAACCAGTGAAATAACCATTTCATAAGGGTTCTTCATTATTTTTTAAAGTCACAGCAACATTTACTTTCCTCAGCATGCCATATGATTGTAATTAATGTTACAGCACTTTGGTCAATTTCATTTGATTTATCTTAGTTTTTTGTTACATACTAGTTGCTTTTTTAAAATAATCACTATATGTGGAGGTTTGTTATTAGCCTTAAGCGATTAAATTGTTAGCTTATTATGTGTAAACGGCTGTAAACCGCCCAAACAGAAGTAAATAAATAAATACATATTTTAAGGTAACGCGTTCTTCATGCTAGGCCTGCATTTATAATACGTACTAAGTATCATGATAAACTATTCTAGTATTTGGTGTTTACCACTCTCGCATGTTATTTAAAAAATGATTTCAATATGTTATTGGAGAATTGATATATTTCCTTAAGTTTTCACGATTCATTATTTTAAATAAAATAATTTTTAACCGGATTTTATCGCGGATAAATTTTACATTTTAACTCGCCGTTAATATAGTTAAATGATTGATATTAATCTATTTATCAGAGATATTCTATAACAATAATTAAAATGAAGATCCATACCTAAAGGATCTCCAAATGCCAGGACGTATTTAGGGAATGTATTAGTTTTGCTTACGGATGGTACGATTTTGTACTGCTCGTAAAACCTTACAGAAAATATTTTAAAAAATCCGTTGGCTTATTTACTGGTACCTACGGACGGGAGTCACAAAAACCGCAAAATTTATAGTGTAATATGAAGGGTGGCAACTTGCGACAATTTTATTAAGTAGTCTTAATAAAATTTAGTAACCTAAGATATAGCAAGTTTTGCACATTCCTTTATTTGTATAGACTAGATCATAAGAATAACTGCATCGAGGCCTAACAGTGCACTCGGAAAATATGTCAAAATTAAGACCGATCTACCTCGCACAGCTCTGATGGAAACGTAGCCATATGCGATTCGAAGAGAATGTAGTTGCTCGAGTCCAAGCTAAAAGGACTTGGTGTTATAGGTAACAATTCAAGGACAATACATGTTAATGCTTAGGTATTTTTATAAAAGTATACTATTAGGAATTTAGTCTTTCAAATAATTTTATCTAAAAATCAAGTCAATTTCACCCTTAGGGTACGTATTTTCACGTATCCTTTGGTTGTGCTCCCCTTCCCTATGAGGAACTCGTATGAAAAGTGTAATAAGTCTAGGTACATTGTTGCTGTGTGTTGTTTGTCAGTCCATCAGCGGTAGCGGTTTACCACGGCGCCGGCGCAGGTGACCTTGAGCAGGTGACAGTGACAACAAGCCGCGCGTCGCGGCGCGTGAGTGACAGTACTAAACAAGCTGGAATTTTGGAAAAATCATTGTTTGTTGTTTAAAAACGTAAACTTTAAAATGTTCATAATTAATTTATCTATCCATTAGGCTGAGTCTCAAAATGAAATAATGGTTACATTCAGATGAGATTCACGATAAAACCTATAATTACTCATTTTTTTTTACATAATCTTTATCAATAAAACGGGTTTTTTCTACAACAGAAAATTTCATCCCGATAGTTATAACAAAATTCTTTAAATTAACCTAATTTACTTATTAAGGGTGTTAGCGTTAGTACTGAGCATCGTTTCAGGGTCGGTAGGTGGCACTAAAAGATGAATATTAACAAAAACTGTTTAGCCAAATTCATTGCATAAAAAACATATGAACTTTCGAATTTTTTGAATTTTTTTGTTTCTTTTATTTAAATATTTCTAAAAGCAAGAGTAAAAATATCAATCAATCAATCAATAAAATTGAATGATTTTTTTATTTTACAATTTAATAACTACACTTTCAAAATAAAACATAGCATGTAATGCTCAATTAAAGTTAATTACGGAATTTCAACTTTAATAAAAAAAACTGACTCTAAAGCTCAAAGTTCCCCAAAAACATGTACTTATTGTTAAAATTTTATCATTTAGGAAATTTTTTCTGCAATCTACAATTTATTTCATAACAACCAAACCTTGGAGTATCTGTATATAGTAATCTGCTCAGCCGACCCAGACATCTTTATGGTTAGGTTCCTCCCTCTGAGTTCTAGAAGTTTGGTATGAAGTCAAAAGCTTGAGATCAGTGCCCTTTTATGCCGTACTGTGATTATCAAGTAATGTCTACGTGATGATATTACTTGTTCGATCATCAGGTAGCCGACGTTAATGTTTCTGTGGCACATGGGACGCCACACAGATTATAAACAATATATCTAATAAATAACAAGTAAAAAGCTGCTAAACTCAAGACAAAAACGGGCTAGAGCTATGCTCAGCCACGCGCAGGGCCGGATTTAGAGGTCTGGAGGCCCTGGGGCAATAAAGCAGTGGAGGCCCCAAATTAATTGCCGAATAAAATAAAAAATAAATCAAGTAATGCGAAACAATCTCAAATTGTTAGAATAAACAATTGATAATTATTAGTGGACATATTTGTTAATGGTTAAAAAACACAATTTTTTTTTATAAAAACAGAAAAGCTTTTTGGAATAAATTTTCTTATTAATTTCTATAGTGGGGGCCCATTATGTGGAGCGCCCGGGGCAGCAGCCCCGGTAGCCCGCCCCTAAATCCGACCCTGGCCACGCGCCTTGAGCAGAAGATGTTCCAATGCACCTTTGTGCACGTCATTGCATCGCGTAACAAGGAGGGGCTTTGTTCGAAATTCGAAAAAAAAATTACATTTACACATTCTCTATACTTATATTATATAGAAACAAATATTATCAAGAAACATGAAGATGTTTCGTGTTCCTTTCGTTAGAACAAATTATACAGCGAACAGAAATCTGCCAACAGGGTATGCCATAATTATAACAACAAAAATTCTATAGATATGTTTAGTCACGCATCTTTATTTATAAAAAGGAAATGAGAGAAGTACTTAATAATTAACTTACTGCTTATACTTATAATCAAAAGAACCTATGTTCGATATCCTGTGTTCTATGTTTAATGTCATCTGCTTAGTTATTATTATTATTATTAATATTTTGCATGTTCCTAAATATAAAATAAACAACGCTGGTTGAATGTGATTTAAATAATGGAGGAAACTTTATTGATTTGTGAAATTATGAATAAAATTGTATTAAAATATTGTTTGTTTCCCAAATATATATAAATAAACAAATTAGCTTGAAACGACAATTCTTAAACGCTTTTAAAAACTCTTTCACAAATAGAAACGTGACTAATACGGAAGTAACAAGCGTTGGGCGGTAAATTTCACTCGTCTTGCTAAAACCCAAACGGCGTAAGCCGGGCGGTATGAAATGAAATTGAAATGAAATCCATTTATCTAACATTTAATGATTTAACGTCACAGGTTAATATTTTACACCTTATGAGGGGAAAAACGCGTCGGGAGCCCTGGTTGCATAGTCAAGACGATAATAGTTATACAAAACTGTCTGAGCCAAAGGCGACAGTAATAACAATCCGCAAACATAGTATATAACGTCACTTTAGAAAAAATTTATCCAAACTATTAACAGCAGAGGTTTGGTGTTTTTGGTGCAAAGTCCAAAGTGTTACCCTTGACCTGCAGTTCACTATACAATAAGAATTAAACGCGTTGTTAATGACAATCATATTTAAAGGGTATTTATTTATAAAAATATGACAGAGATAAAACAGAATTAGAGAATGGACTTGTAGCCCGTTCTATGCTGCCCATATTTAAGTAATTAAATCCGCCTAGACTGTCTCATGCTTGTGTTATTTTGTTATTATTATAATCTTTTTATATGTTTGTGTTATGATGGCAATAAATAATTATTGTATTGTATAATATTGTAATTAAGTTACAATTTAGGCCTGAGTAATTATTGTTTTAGTTACTGTATGGTTGCAAATATCTAAATGTTGCAGTGACCATTTTCTCTTTGAGAGATTAGTCAATGGCATGACTTGATGATATTGATACACTTTACTGATAACTAAACAATTTTATTTTCATAAAGATTCATCATTCTAGAGATTTTGTATATCCTCATTTTCCATAACATCAATTCTCATTCTTCAATATAATGTCGGAGTGAGAGAAAAATTTCGATTCTAGAGATTTTTGGATTTATATTTAAATTTTGATATTCTGGAGATGTCAAACTCATGCCAGAGTCGACACGCAGTTCGCTGGAAAGCGTTAGAGATATAAAATGTCTTTAGACTTGCATCTAGAAATTGACAGGTAACGTCACTGTAAGAGAATTGCCCTGCTATTTAAAAAACATACAGTACTTACATAAATCCCAGCATATGGCGCAAAATATTTCAAATATTCTTCATCCGGCAAAACTTCTAATAGTTCTTCTAAATTCAAATAAAGAAAACTAAAGGCCAGTCCCAAAAACCCGAAAAACGCTAAATGCAACACACTTTTTAAAAAAAGAACAAACGTGCTCGTTTTTTCGACTTTAGAACAGTCTTGAAGGTCCGCCATTTTGTGAAATAAAATTACTTTAAAATTTAATATCAGGCGTGTGTTTTACCCGCGATGAATAAATGAAAAATAGAAATTTTTGCCGAGATGACTGAAAGTCAAGGGCATGGCGGTAATTTTATGTTAATTCTTTTAAATACAACTTTCGAGTTCTTGCTTTACTTGCGCCTGTTATAATATTTTCTACGGATTGACAGTTTTCGAGAATATGCTCAAAAAGTCTGTATACATAAATTATTTTTACAAAAGCTGAACTTATAATATTTTTTGTTTACTGTTAAAACATTACGAAAATATTCATATTTCATATTTCTTTTCGGTAATGTTTGACCTAAATAATGTTTATAACTAGGTGTCTGTTCCTTCAACACACAACGTTTTTAATTAACAAGCTGCGGAATTTGATAAATGAAAAACCCGACGGCTAAAGTTATTTGCCCGTGTAACGCCCATGGGAATTCAGAAAATTAGTATACACTATGTTACTCACACTTCTGAGACGAACGAATCTAATGAAACCTCATATGTTGAAATCAAACGGTTTAGGCTGTAGGGCGTGATACACAAATACCTCATTAGAAAGCTTAGGAAATGTAGATGTTTTTTTACAATATGCACAACAAATGTCATAGTGACTTTTTATGTTAAAGGGGCAAAGGTCATTGGCAGATCGCCATACATGGTTTTAGTTGGAGTTAAAGTGGAGCGTTTAGAAGTCAAAAATATATAAAACTATAGGACATACAATCTGGATCAATTTAAAAAATATATGTATTATAGAGTATGTCTAGGAACATTAATAATTGTATTTTCATTAAGTACTAATTTTGAGGTTATGATTTGAAATTACCTACATTTACATAGGTAATTACTACTATCACCAACCGACCATGATAATGACACGTAAATGTTCATCAATATCTTTAACTTAACCAGTGAGTCATAAATCATTTTCAATATGAGGAATATAAAAATATATATATTCTTTCATAAAAATGAGACCTTACATTCTGAAGTGACTATAATTTCCTATATTTAAAATCTATATTACAAAATCAAATACTTGTGCTTGGTCACAATCAATCCGATGTATCGTAATAAAAAATGACAGGAGCTAAAACAAACTGATCAAGTCAAATCAAGCTTTATAAATCAAATATTTTTTTGGAGACACATTTTACACATGAAGCTAATATTATGGAAATTCACATAAAAAAAAATTTTAAACAAATAAACTAATTACTTTTCTAAACGCTCACTGTTGACTTAAATAAGGATTTGCCAATATTCTTTGCGTGTAAAACTAATAAAAATTTTCTTTTGTTCTTAAATTTGGGAGCATTGTGTTTAAGAATACGTTGTTACCGTACATTTTATGCTCTGGGTATGTAACTAGGCCCTCATAAACAAATAAAATTAAGATACTAATTGAACATCTTTTGATTTTTTCTTTTTTCTTTAGATTTTAAGTTACCACCTACGATTTTTTTAAATAAACACTAAAATAAAAATATCTCAATAATGGTTCACTTTCGGATATAAGTGTTCATATAAAAAAATTTTGCAAATGACCCCTTAAAGGATTATGCTCTAATAAGAAAACACCCTGTATATACAAAGATACATGCACTCGAAAAAAACATAACCCTACCTAGACTAGATTTACGTTAAAATCCCCGTCAACTCTTTTAAATGTCTATATTAACGACGAACGTTTTATACACTCTAATATTTTAATGTATGCTGATAATACGAAGATGTTTAAAGTAATTGACAACACAAAAAACAATATTGATTTACAGGAAGGTTTATAAGATTTCAGTCATACTGCAATACAAAGAAATTAAACGTGATCTACTTCGACTTTTCTTTAAATGATCATAGACTTATTGAGTGACTTATATTAGGGACCTTGGTTGGGGTACACATTGAGAACATCGTACAAAGAGCCAATCAAGCCCTTGGTGTTACAATCAGGTCCAGCTTGCAGCTGGGTAGTATCAAACTATTGAAAATAATGTACAGTTCGGCTGGAAGACATTTCTAATGGAAATAAGCTTTACCATTTGGCTATAATTTAAGATTCTTTCTCATTTTGTGTGTACATAAATTATTAAATAAATAGGTATGTATCTACCAAACAAGTACTCTTAGTAACATATCATTTTAAAACTTTAACGAAATAATAGTTCAAAAACGTTGTGTGTGCGCTAAGGGCGCTGAGCCGGAACTTGAACTGCTGTGTGTACATGTTTCTGAGTGTTCTTGAAGAAAGTCAGTATTATGGTGGTGCGGGTCGCCAAGAATGAACTGCCTGCGTCTGTTTTTCCAGAAAACTGTAGTCCTAGTTCTTTCAAGCGTCGAGTGAATAGGTATCTCGTGGATAGACGTGTAACACCTTCGTTTTCATCGTCACTTTCCATCAGGTGAGATAGAAGACAAACATCTAATCCTTTTTCAATTAAATAAAAATTAAAAGTAAGGATCTACTTAAAATAAAGCACAGACTTACAGATGCAGTTTCTTTATTAAGATCTCGTCTGGGGGGGGGGGGGGGGGGTACCGCAGTCTTCCTTATGATGAATGTAAAATACAATAAATTGAAGATCACTTTTAGGTGACAAAGCCGAACCAATGTCTCTCCGATGAATATCAAATTTTTTTTTTGTTCCCCTCCACGTGAAGGGCAGGAGGATAAAAAATGCTCTGACGCATACTCCGCGCGCGCGATCGAAGTTATGTGGGACTCGTCCCGACGCCTACCAGGACCATACCCACTAAAAATCCCCCTGTCGGCTCGTGCAATTTTTTGCTACTCAGCCTTCATCTGAGCGACGGCCAATTGGAGAAAGAGGCCGCGCTAGCGGGGCCCAGAAGGGGTCACCCACTGGGATTGATATAGCACTGAAGGTGCTCAAAGCACTGAAGGTGAATTCATAGCACTGAAGGTGCTCAAAAATGAAAAATAAACAATAGAATTTAAAGTTACATTAAATAAATATTAAAGAATTAGTTCGAATTTACGTTAGAATTAGAAGTTGCGGCCTGAAGGGCTAAGAGATCTAGCGTCAGCTGCGTCGCTACGTTCGTGTGCACGTTTCTCGGTCTAGCGACTTTGAATTTCGAATCTAAGACAGGAGCAGTATATGAGACTGAATCTCGAACTAAAGGATCGGGATGGGATTCGGCGCGTTTGAAGAACGATTCTGAGAGTGTCTGAGATGCTGTTGCACTGTAGGTAGTTCAAGATCTCTGTGCAGGTCCGCGTTACGCACGTACCACGGTGCGTCTGTGGCCCTGCGGCAGAAGAGATTTTGAACTACCTGCAGTTTTTGCAGGACGGAGGGTTTGGCGTGGGCAAAGACTGGCGAGGCATATGTCATGACTGGTCTAACGCAGACCTTATAAAGCGTACGTTTGTTTCTGAACGACATTTTACTTTTTCTACCTAACATAATATATAAGTGGCCTAAGTAAAAACGGGCGAGTTTCGTTACTGTATCGACGTGTGGCTTGAAAGAAAGCGTCTGGTCTAAGGTGACGCCTAAGTATTTAGTAGTGCGCTTCCAGGGGATGGGAGTACCTAACATTCGAACGTGGAGATTGTCGGCGACACGACGGTGTTTGCAGTCGAAGTAAACCGCAGAACTCTTGTTTGGGTTCACATCGATACGCCATTTTTGAAACCATGCACCGAGGGCGTCTACAGCCTTTTGGAGTCTGGTGGTGAGACCCGGGACACTGACGCCTTTGGTGTAGGGGCTGTTTCGTCGGCAAAGAGGGCGAGTTCGACGTCTTTCGGCAGAATGGGAATGTTGTTAGTGTGCACGGTGTACAACAGAGGGGCGAGGACTGAGCCTTGAGGGACTCCAGCCTTTATGGGACGAGGCGCGGAAAGCGTGGCTTCATGTTTGAAACGAAACGTGTGGTCTTTGAGAAACGACGCGATTATCCTAACTAGGCGAGCCGGTAAGCCTATTTTGTAGAGTTTATAAACGAGACCGCTGTGCCAGACTTTGTCGAAAGCCTTGGCTACGTCAAAGAAAACTGCGACCGTTTTCTTTCGTTTCGGATAGAAGCCGTCGAGTATGTACTCGACGATTTGATGGACTTGCTGAGGGCAGGAGTGCTTAGCGCGGAAGCCGAACTGGTGGGAAATGATGAGGGGATCGCCATCCGTTGGAAACAGATGGTTCCGCATTATGTATAAGAGTATGACTCTTTCGAGAAGTTTAGACATGGTCTTGAGGAGGCTGATGGGTCTGTGATTAGCCGGGATATTCAGAGGTTTACCCGGCTTGGGAATGCCTATGACTGTCGCTTCTTTCCAGGCTTTTGTAAAGTAGCTGTGGTCGAAGCAGACATTGAAGATGATGGCTAACAAGGTTAGAACCTGTTGAGGCAGGTGTTTGAGTGCGTGGTTAGAAATACCATCCGCACCCGGAGCCTTTTTGGACTTTTGACTTCTAATAAAAAGCAAGATTTCATCATTAGAGACTGTGACGGGGTCGTCGGTGATGGGGAGAGATTCTCTGCGGAGAACTTCGTCCTCCACCGCCTGGATGTGGGAGGGATCCGCGGGTTGCGTGCTGGGCGAACATTGTGCCGCTATGCTGTCGGCGAAGCATTCGGCTTTCTGTTCGGCTTCAAAGGGATTAGTGCCGTCGGGACGAGTGAGAGGAGGAATGTGAGAGGCGGCGTATACGCGTAAGGCTCGGACCATACTATAGTACGCTATGTGGGACGGGGAGATATTCTCCATGAGATCGTTAAACTGAGCGTCTCAGAGTTCCACGAGGCAAGACCTAACTTTACGTTGTAGTTTGTTCGCAGCTGATCTATAGGCGGGCGTGGGATATTTCTTGGCTCTCCGGAGAGCCGCGTTCTTAGTTTTAATGATATTGCTAACGGCTAAGGGTAGATTGGGTATAGTTAGCTTAGCAACCTTTTCGTTTACACTGATGGCTGAGTTGATTGGTCGGTCGGGCGAGTTCGCGAGCGGAGAGTTTGGGGCCTCTAAGGCTGAAACTAACGTATTTTTAAAACCTTTCCAGTTGGTAAAGGTCTTAGGAGGAGTGACGTGAGCAGTCTTCCTATTTTGAGCGCCATATTAATCAGGTTTACGAGGTTGTGTCCCGGTCAACGGGAAAGAACTTTGTTCCAGTGTAATTTCTGGAACAACGGCCATTCCAAACGACCGGATATCACTTATCATCAGGTGCCAGAAATGCCATTAGAAAATTATGACTCCACAGATAAAACTTATGAAAAAGCCTCTCATTTTATTTCGTATTTCATTGGCATAAAAAATTTTATTTAATATTTATTTAGACTCATGAAAAACTATTCCAAAATAAAACGAAAATGTTTTCTTACAATAATAAACTATTTATATATTATGGTAATTAAACTATTTATAGACATAAATACGTGAAAAAAAATTATTTTGTCGAATTTTTTTTTTGTTGTTGTATTTTGTTGAAAATGTTAGAACGTGCCCAAACACCGGGTCTAAGTTACATTCACGCCACAAATCACCATACGTGCTTAAAATGGTACCAGTGACGGACAAACTCATCTCTCTTTTTACTTTACTACTTATACGAGTATACAATGACGTGCGCATGACCTCTTTGCTGAGATCAAGAACAAGACAAACGTAGTGAAGCAGGCATTAGTTAGTTTCCAAGACAATTGCAAGTAATAAGAAGGTTTCAGAAGATGCCAATTTTGTGGTGGAAAACATTTAAAAAATTATGTTATACAGAATATGTTGTTAATAGTTTTCGGAACTAATTAAGATAATAAATAAATAAATAAAAACTAAGCCAGATTGTATTTGCCGTACCACGTGTGAACACAAGATTGGTCCATATTCTTCCTTTTGCCACTTTCATAGCTAGAACTAACGTTCTTTTTATAACGGTTTTCATAGTACCATTCCACGCTTATGCCGCGAATATAATCGACTTTTTTTTCTAGAATTGACATTCCTTCTCGTACCTTACGTTGTCCTACAAAAAGCAGAGTGTCTTACCCAGCAGTACTTCAAGTTGAATTTGTTGTTATTTTAAATTATTAAAATAGCTAGACCAAAGTTGTAACTTTCATTTTATTTTTTATTTTGTATTATGAATGTTGTTACGTCACATGTATTTTTATAACTACAATTTTTTTTTATTTGTAGTTTTTTTATTGCGAAATAGTCGTTATATTGAAGTTGTCAGATTTTTCCTTCGTCGAGGAATGCGTGGTTGAGTTCCTCAAACTTAGTGTAGGATCAAGGGTGTACAAAAAATGTCACATTTATCATCAAAATAATTCGTTATTATATTAAATATGTAAAATTTATTATCACTTGCAACATTGGACACAAAAACATTAAAATTTTTTAAGATGGCCTAATGGAGTAGTGGTAAGTAGCCCTGCCTCATACGCCGGAGGTCCCATCCCAGGTGCGAGTCCTGGCCGGTGCGTTTATTTGTGTGATGAACACGGATGTTTGTTCTCGGGTCACGGTTTTTGATATATATGTATGTATGTTCATTCTGGGTTCCCCGCCAGTTCGCTGTATGGTCATCCATAACACAAGCTCTGCTTACTTTGGGGCCATACAGTTGGTGTGTTTGTCTGGGGATTTATTTATTTTAAAAATGGAAACTTAACAATTGTTTGTATAGTTGAGGACCTTGCGCGTAATCAGGAGTTATCCGGGTGAAGCCGCGTGTACTGTTCATATTATATGTTTGGTTTAAACGATATCTTAATTATAACCTCATTACAACTAATACATTATAATCAGACCACTGGTCTTTGAGAAAACAAGTTTCATTTGATTCATTAGCGTTTAGAATATCATTAATTAGTGTTTATTATGCTTGCAGGACCTATTTCGCCTATTTATAGAGCTTGGTTTAATTACTTGGAGACCACCCAGTGGGAACTATGCGAATTGTATGCTTTAAAGTTTTTTCATTATTGACTAACTAACAAATGGACTTTGGGTCCGGAAAAAAAAGGAATGAAACTACAAAATGGTGTGTATGTCATACCAGCTTTTATTTGCTCGGCCGCCTGACAACACGTCCAAATTGACACATTGCTCGGTGACATCTGTCAAAATTTGAACGCTTCAAGTAGTCGAAGCTGCATGCAGATGAACAATATGTGATAAGCAATAATCAGCTGTAATGCAACGATACAAGATTTAAATTTTAATATATTGTAATTTATTTATAATTCTGTATATGTGTGGGATAACTCGGGACACTTTTTATGCTTTTTACGTTAGTTTTGTATAAGACCCAACGCCCATTTGTTTTCACGCCAATGTTTTTTTATAATAAGAATATACAAGAGTGTTAATTATCTTTTTATTGACAAATTCAAAATTTTACAAACAAATTTTTACAAATAAAAAACTAAATCTAAACTTGAATCCATTGAAGGCAACGTAGCCAAAATGCTGGCCGAATTACCACGCTGGATCGCAATAGAAACTCGTCGTGCGAGGTAGGTGCCAGCCTTAGGGTCACGAGTTTCACTCACCAATTGCCTCGCTAGGTCCTAATAAAGGCGATGAGCCTTGTCCCCAGGACCCCATGGTTTCAACGCCAAAAGCCTGAAAAACATACCCACTACCCAAATTCTGATATTTTCTACGTTTGAGGCTTTCAGCGTTAATGAAATGAAATGAAATATATATATAATAATATATATAATATATTAATGAAAAATTGTCTCAACATTGACAATTACTTGTTTTGATTTCAAATAAAACATGACCCTACTGTTAATAGCAGCAAAACCAGATTGTGCACTAGTTGTAGGAACATGGGAAGCCGCGAGAGTGTCTACGCAGGTTGCCACCCACACCAACGGCCTACCCATCCTCCACAGGACCCGAGTCATACCATCAGGCCGCTTGCCATCGTCACGCAACAGTCCTGACGGTTCAAGAACCGAGGGAGTGTTGGAGGTAACAGGAGCCCGATGGATGATGTCATTAAAACTTATTTATACATATAATAATTAACAGACATAATTATTATTGATAGCCAACCTTCACTAGCTGGAGCAGGCAAAGTGAGTGTGGTATGGTAGCGTCGGGTGACGTGTCGCTCATTTCCCTCTAATATGGTTGAGGAGGGCGATGGCTGGATCCCGCGTTAACTCGTGAACGGGTGCCGTTTGAGGGTGTTCGTCGTTTGGATACTTGGGTGGAGGGAGACTTGCCCAACTAACAGATGCAGATAAGAATAATTTTGTATAGATATAAAGAGACGTTGTAAATTTATTTTAAATAAAAAATACCTGTGAAGTTCCTTGCCAGTTCTTCTTCACGAAGGTTTTTCCGAACTGGTGGTAGAGTCATACTTTATTTGACGTCAATAAGAAAAAGAAATTGTCAAAGTTGAGAAATAAATATGTGAATTTTAATTTTGAAAGTGTCATCGTACACTGCGATGTATGGATCAAAAATTTAGATGTGCGCGCCTTTGAGAATCAACCTTACTGCGCCGCAAGAAGAAGAAAAATTATAACAGATAAAAAACAACGCCTGAATTATACCTAATTCAAATATATTATCCTATTATTTTTATTTTATTTTATTTTTATTATTGACTATTTTATTGCTATGTTTATATATTATCTATTAGGTATATGTATATAGGTATAGGTATAGGTATATGTATATATACTGTCAACCAACCCTTTTCAATTGATGTTATTGTGTAAAATTTTGTAGTTTTATAGAATAGAGAAATAATAAAACTGTTTTGTTACTAATCATTTAAAAATAAAGTGAAACTCGGTTATTGCCTAGGTGTAGTAAATAAGTAAACATAATTTTTGTAAATAAAAAAAAAATGCGGTTGAGTTTCCGAATAAATAAATAAATATAAACAGAGCAAAATAGTGAAACGTACCTGGTAGTCGTTAAGATATTTTAAAGCGTATCTTTATAATTTTCTTTCAAATCAAATAAGTCACTTACAGGCAGACAAATTAAAATATTTTATTCGGTTTGGGTCTCACGATACACATAAGGGAATTGCAACTTGCAGCTCAGGCTTTTGTAAGGTGAAAAGAAATTCTCTCGCACTCTCGTATGTTACCTCCTACCTGACTGGCCCTAATTGTAATTGTAATTTATTTACAACGAATAAAAGCAATGTTTAAGTGTAAAATGAGGTGCGTAAGGTCGTTAAAAGTTCCGTGGGGATGAAGTCGTGGTAAAAACGGTTTTCCTACTAATACCATGAACGTGAGAGTTTGGATGTATGGATGTTTGTCAATCACGCAAATTGATTGACACATGACCTGAAATTACATATAGGTTAACTATAAGTATTTATATTTGTATGTTTTACATTTCTTGAAGAAAATTTTATCATTCTTGCAGAAATGCACTATTTCTGAACCATAGGCGAGCGACGCCCTGAGCAAAGTCTAATGTTATATTGAACCTTAATTTTTATAATGCCTTAGAAAATTTGAAACCTATGATTGTTAAGTCAGTTTAATGGATGAGAAGGGCATTAAATACTAGAATTGTCACGTTACGTCAGCCAATGTATAAAATGAATTTATGACTGAAATGAATAAATAAATGTGTATTTAAAAAACTCTAGGTTCAAAGAGACTAGCATTAAGATAAGATAGTATGGATCATTGGTCTGGTATTATTATTATGATAAAAAAGGATATCAATTAGACTGTTTTGTGTGTGTAGGGAATAATGTCCCTCATTGAGTTTTAGATAGTCATAACAAATACTAGATAAATTTAACTATTTCATACCTACAGATCAATAACTTTATCAATATTTAATTTTACGTTAAAATATTTTACTCAAAGTTTTTTCTTGTTATCTTTGTTCCAATTTTGATAAAACGAATTTACTACAATCAACTACTTAACCAATTACTTAGTAGATAACACATTTAAAACCCGCATGGTTGGTTAAACCTTAGTTTTTGAGTTCGATTCCCGGTGTCGACAGACATGTGTGTGATGACAAGGGACAGGTAGTGTGTCATGGAATTTTCCTGTACATAAAAGTCCAAAGTCGCATTTAACCTAGGAATAAAATGCAGACTATTGAATAATAATTAACCACTTTAGTCCTGATATTAAAATGAAAATCGACGGCTGCGTTGCGTAGTGGTCAGTAGCCCTGCCTCATACGCCGGTGGTCCCAGGTTCAAGCCTGGCCGGGGCATTCATTTGTATGATGTACACGGATGTTTGTTCTCGGGTTATGGTTGTTGATATTTATATATGTATGTTTATTCTGTGTTTCCCTCAGTTCACTGTATAGTCCTCCATAACACAAGCTCTTCTTACTTTTGGGGCCATACAGTTGGTGTGTTTGTCTGCGGATTTGTTTATTTATTATTATGCTTAAAATGTTTAACAAATACACAAATATTACAATATACAATATTACAAATATTATTTTATTTCTAATTAACTATTATTTTAAATCTAGTTGTCATAATTGTTATTTATTTGTTGTGTATTATTATTGTTATTTTTTTTATTATTATTTTTTGATCTTTTTTCTGTGTGTTTTCTGAACTGTTTTTTTCTTCTTGTTAATTATGTTTTTGGATTTCTGACCTTGGTCCCTGTTTTATGTTCAAAATCTGTACTTTACTGCTTAAGTGTTTTTTAGTGTTATATTTTGTTGCTGTAGTCATTTGTAAAATAAAGAAGTTTGAGTTTAAATTGGCTGAGGCAAGACACAACACCTACCTTATGTCTTGCCTCAACGTAACACAACCTACCCCCCCCCCCCGTGACACACCCAACAGGGTGATATTTTGGCTTAAATTATTTCAAGGTAAGACCGACGTCAACTGAACTAATAAATATATTTTCATCTTCATATTGTCAATTTTTGAAATGGATTAACCAACTAAAAACATTTGTTATCTGTGCATATTAAACTGGGTTTGTCTTAGAGCATGACATAAAACTTTCCAGTTTGTACTTGCTAAGAGTAACCGCTAGAGGCGTTTCAAATTGGAACAAAAACTTTGCTGCCATTTGTATGACGAAGCCTGTTCTGATGTTCTTAGAATATACCCAGGTTAGTGTCCAATCATTCTGAAGTTGCGCTTCTTTTACGATTTTCATTCATATCTTACGACAAATACTATCCTATCAAAGTTCGATAGTTTATTTCCTGCTACTGCCAAAGTTCAAAGCAGAATGTTAATTTGATAAATATTTATCAAATAGCACGTGCCATTTCAAATGTATGAGATTTAGTAGAACTTGAAACGACTATTAGATATCGGTTTAATTTGACTAAATAATAATAAATCCCCAGACAAGCACACCAACTGTGTGGCCCCAAAGTAAGCAGAGCGTATGTCATGGATGACCATACCGCGAACTGGGGGAAATCCAGAATAAGCATGCATATATATAAGCAACTATGACCTGCTAAACAAACATATGTGTTCTCACACAAATGAATGCCCCGTCCAGGCCTCGAACGTGGGACCTCCGGCATAGCAGGGCTACTATCACTTACTTTTAGAAATTAATTTATAAAGGCTTAAGTCCATAGTGTTTGAGCCGTCGGCCGATGATGTTTCAGCATATAATACCGTCATGATTATTTTTAATAGATTGACTATACAATCATAAACCATATTTAAAAGGTTATTGAACTAACTTTTTTGTTTTTGGTATTTAAATTAAATAATGAAGTCAAAGGAAATCTTACGTACAACACTAGAGTCACGTGACCAAAATCTTAATTATAATATAGAAAGAAAACACATTTATACATTAGACTAACCTAAAGGCTTTTAAAGGAAGAGGTCTGTACCCGCGACAAGTCGAGGAGGTCTCAAATGCGAGAAACTGACGCTACTGATCCACATTATCCCTCGACCCGAAGCGAGTGTTTGTCGCGTTTAGACACCTTCTCGGCTAGTTATGCGCTTATATTATACGCTTATGAAGCTTGTTTTCAGCTTGAGTTCTCATTGTCTAACACAGGAGAGCTTTTTTGGATAATTTAGTTTCTTTTATGGTAAAATACGTTCTAATATAAAGGAAAATCAAAAAGGAAATAACATAGAAGAAAAAAAGCCAAAAAAAAAGGAAAACCGAAAGAGCACATCCACTTGTTGCAAAAAAAAAGAGCGAATATTGGATTGACGTATTTGAATTTTGAAGTTTGGTGATAGGGATCCTGAACTAAAAAAAACAAAACTCACAAAACCTTATAGTTGCAATCGAAATAATGCTTTGCAAGATTATACAATTAACATAATTAAGTTTGTAATATGTTTTTGATTTTATTTATTTAGTTTTAAATGTATACTTTATATGTTTGCTTTACTGTTTATGAAAAGCTTTATGCCTTTATCTTTAGAATAAGCCACCAGCAAGACTTCTTTTACATTGAATCGGTAACCCCAACGTTGCGCAACTATTGTATGGAGACTCCTCACGTTTAGCTTCTTATTAATTGAGATAATTTTATTGGGAAATATTTTAGTTCTGATACTTTTTTTAATAATCATTTAGATAAATGATACTAATTATCGTGCATTCCATTCGTCCATTAAGTGCTGAAACAAAAAGCTTACTGAGGCCTAAAATGGACTTTGTATTTTAGGATAATTATTAGCATGTTAACAATTATAAATCGGTACCTACATAAAATAAAACTTCAACTTTTTTGTAAGTCATCTACTATCTAAATTTAAAGCGAATGCATATTTTCGAATTTTAATGCGTTTTCTTTGTGTGGCGTGAGTGTTGGAAATCATTTATTATTTTAAATTTTTATTGATTAATTGAGAAAAATTTTAATTGTAAGACATTGTTTACGACATGGAGCAACGTCATTCGACCTCACACGAAATGCTAAGAGCCGTAGATGTTGGAAGCAGGAAGCAATCAATCTGAGGTATCACGATTATTTGGTGTCAACAGAAGCGTTATTTGCCGTCTTTATCAGCGTTACACCTAGAGCAGCACCCATGCCGCGGAAGGATTGCAACCATTCGACAAGACCGATACATTCAACTGACCACAAGACATCAGCCGATGTTAACCGCCCGAGATATAGGTTTAAGGCTACAAAACACAAGTGGTGTTGTTGTTGGCACCCAAACCGTGAGAAATCGACTGCATGAATACGGCCTACATGCAGGACGACTAATTAGGTGCCCACCTATACGTCACGGGAATCGTGCTCCTCGAAATGAATGGTGTAGAGAACACATAATATGGACCCAGGAGCAATGGCATAAAATTTTATTTGGCGATGAGTCTCGATTTAGGTTTAGGCCTGATACTAGAAGGGTAAGAGTGTACCGTCGTCCTGGAAATACTGAGAGGCTGAGGTGCGTTCAAGAAGTTCGTCCATACAACGGTTCAACAGTTATGGTATATGCGGGTATTATGAAGAACAGATGAACTGAGCTCGTTTTTGTAAATGGAAACATGAACGCTGCAAATTACGTTGAGGATGTTCTATGGCCTTATGTTCGTCCATTTGCACAAACCCTTGGCTTCGATTTTACGTTGATGCATGATAATGCGCGTTTCCATACAGCTTTGCACACCAGGGAGTACTTGGCGAGGGAAAACATCCGGGTATTGCCTTGGCCTGCACAATCGCCAGACTTCAACCCCATCGAGCACGCATGGGACATGCTCCGGAGACGTGTTTTAGAGGACTTGGACGGAGTGACAACATCCTGACAACTAATGGACTTACTAAAATTTCATTGGGAGCAACTGCCGCAGGATAACATAAACAGTCTCATCGATTCTATGAATAATCGGTGTCAGCAAGTTCTCAACAACAGGCCACTCTTTGTATTAAGTTATCCAATTTCTTTTACAATAAATTAATTTTGTTTAACAATTTCATTAAGTTTATAAAAAGTTTAGGTGCTTAGGCGTCTTAGTTTGTACTACGTTTGATACAGTACTCGCAATGTTGTTAATTTATATTATGAAAATAAAAATTATAAAAAAACAATTGATTATTTACTTTGAAAAGACACTAAAGAATAATATAAATAAAATAAAATAAATTAAATTGATTTAATGATTTAATGTGAAAATACATTGTAAAATTCAAATTCGGATTATTTGGATATATATTTTCTTAGACTTTTTTGATGTGTGTATTTATAGGTTATGTTAGAGGACTAACACTTTTTTATTTTCTTAAATACAGTTGGTACTGCAATAAAATATAAACAAAACCATAACAGATATTCTAATACGAATTTAAAATTTGACAACCAACTTCAATTCATATTCAATGACGAATGCTAAATGTTTCTCTTAATTCAATTTATGCATCAAAATTCAGAAATTAAGATCGTTTTATAAGTGTATAAGGTTTAGATTAAAGATCTTTATTTTCCCATAAAAGAAATTTTACATTTCACATACATGAAAATAACTAAGATTTTATATTTAGCGAGCGCACAAACAAACACAGTAATCAATAATTCAAAAAACCCATTAGCGCCAAAACACTCCAACAAAAAAAACAACAAAACTGTGGGTAAATGTAGAACAACTCACAACAAACACGAAAAATATAGGTAGATAATATCAAAACCCGAAGGTATTTGCAGAATTATAATAATAATACTACTATAATTAATATTATACTAGAATTATAATATTACTATAATACCAAATATATACGAATCTTAATTTTCAGTTGATTTATTGCGTTATCACTGTATTCGGATTACGTTATTTTCAAAACAAATAAAGATTATGACTGCGTCGTAAAAGTATTTCTTTCAATTATTTGAAAGCTTATTACGTTTTTTTCCATCTCGATATTTCATTAAAAGCTTGTAATTAAGCAATAAACCTTTTTAATGATACGTGCGATGAACCAGACTCGTCATGTTAGGTACTACCAATCACCTATCATTTAATGACAGGTTCGATGTGGCCACCATTCTATGTAAACCCTTTTCTTGTACATTGCATTGTACCTTTTAATATAAATACATAGTTTTGATTGACTCAATTGTAACACCAAGATTCAATTAATTTACAACGATATTAAGTAGAAAATATTGAATGCTGACTCAAATATTGTAAATTTCAAATCACTTACACTCTTAAGATCTTATATTAGAAACGCTGAACCTAAACTGTATAACATAAGCATGTACTACTTCTTGAAAAAAAAACATTCGTTTACTTACTGACATTACAATAACAAAATTGAAAAATGAATTTACCGGCCTATATAATAATTAATAAAAAGCTTTAATACATGCATTAGTTTTACTTGTTTATACTACTAATTAAACGTTATATTAAAAGCAAAATAAAAACTTACAGCATTCCACGAAGATATATAAATAGGACCAAAATCTATAGCTCTCTTCATGTACTCATCAAATTCGATATATTTAATTTTCTCCAAAATCACTGGCCCATGGCCCAGAATCATAAAATAATTGTAAACAAATAACAAATGACTTAAAGTTTTCAGCAAAAGTCTGATTTTACCACTTAAAAGTTTTAATTCCACCATTTTATATGAATTAATAGAGAAATAAATTTATTTATTATACTAATGTCTAATAGAAGTTAATATTTTATACTGTTGATAGGAGATATCACATAAACTGTGTTTACTGGGGCCGGCTTGATGAGAGTGCGGCGTGTTACTGTTGAGTTAATAGTCCATTTGGTAAAAAAAACTATTGCATGTTTCTCTCAGAATTTTTTTTAAGCAAACTGTCATTTACAAGGTTGGTGCGAACTATATAAACAGGTAATGAAATGAAATAAAATGAAATATTTATTTCTCAACATTGACAATTATTTGTTCTTATTGACGTCAAACCAAACATGACTCTGCCTCCAGTTCGGAAAAACCTTCGTGAAGAAGAACTGGCAAGAAACTTCACAGCTATATTTTTTTCAAAATAAACTTACAGAGTCTCTTTAGTCTCTGTTAGCTCGGCAAGTCTCCCTCCCCCCAAGTATCTAAACTACGAACACCTTCAAACGGCATCCATTCACTAGTTAACGCGGGATCCAGCCATCGGTACATTTTTAATCATAAGTAAGTGCTCATCAAGCGCCAAATTTATATTTTTGTTTTGCTATATTCACAGCCGGCCAACGACCCCCTGATGGTAAGTGACATTCTTGCCCACGGACATCTTTAGTCTTGGGTGCTGTGTTTATTACCAGTGATTAAACTATTATATCGAGTAATGACGCGTTGTCGACCGTAAGCTACAGTTGGATTTGCCTTTGTTCCAGCAATGGAACTGGCTGTCCCTTCCCTTTGTCCGGAACACAACCCCACAGGCGTGATCATTACGACAGTCAAAATAGGACGGACTGTAGTACCGCCCCGGACGAGATAAAGTATTAGTACCTATTAGTAAACTACTATTAGTATTTTTGAAACAGCAAAACTGTGACAATCGATTTAGTAAAAAATTTAAAAGTCTTCACTATATACATAACATACGTGTACCCACCTGTAAATTTGATTAAAGTGTTTTGAAGGTGAAATAAAATCCAGAATTTTTCAAAAGTTTATGTACACTACTTGAGAATAAATTAACTAGGACTGCCATTCGCCGTTATAATTTTTAGAACAACTTATCGATAAAAAAATATTCCACCATTTTAATTGTAATATTTTTTATTTATTATATTCGATGATTTGTAGTTTCTGAACTAAAATTTACGGTAATCAAGAATTGGGCTGAATTAAGAATTAGCATCACAGGAGTAATGGTTTGTATTTTATACCAGGTCCATTGGGGTACCATTTAGCCGCTGTTACTTTTAAATAATGTATTTTTCTGATGGTCAAGGTATTATTTAAATCGAATACATATATAAGTGCTAGTGGTGTTAAGACCTCGTTGAACCTCGATAATATTACTAAATTAAGTATTATTGAAATCAATTTATTAGTATAAAATCTATAAATAAATGAAAAAAAAAACAAAACAGACCAATCTATGCTTCTTTTTTCATCATTAAGACGAAATGGTTCTTTGTTTGTTTTTTTTTTTCGATTTTCATAACCTGCACAAAAGCATGCATCCCACCTGAAGAAGGGGTGAATGGCATTCGTATTTCTGTACATCATTTGTCAACATTGAATGTGACTTGCGCTGGCTGGTTCTTGTTTCGACCAGGACACAACCACGTAGACCTGATTATTACGGCGGCTAAGGTAGGAGGACTGCAGACTAAACCAGCGGACCAAGGTATCTAAACTAAATTAAGGTTACAAAAGTCCTAGCGCCATAAGTAATCATACAACCAGGAAAGCGTATTGTGCAAAAAGGTTTGAGTTGACAGAAGGCCATCGTCAGCGTTGCTAATTAAATATCCCAAAATGAAATAGCATATAAATGATATGCTCCAGAAATTGCGATATTAATAAATCCCCGGACAAACACACCAAATGTTTGGCCCCAACGTAAGGGACCCTGTTATGGACCCAGTGCCCCAAACAGGTTTCAAACCTGGGTTCTCCGGCGTATGAGGCAGAGTTACTACTATTCACAAATTATTTCTTTTCCTACTGTTGTTGATTGCCTTGTACAATTTGTTGAATCTATCAAGTAAAGTTTAAGAAAAAATTACTTTTAAATACACGCAACAAGTAAACTGGGAAAGACCCAAACCAATTGTTTTCAAAGAATACGATTGGCCGCTCAACTTTATTGACAATATTATCAGAATACTGATAAGGATGACGTATTGATGGTAATTAAGTTTTAAACATCTTTGTTTTATGTTTTATTGCCGAAAAGAGATGCGAAGAGTGTTTTATATCTGCATAATTTAATGAACTTCAGAAAAAGGAGGTGTTCCTCAACGCCTATCCTCCTTTATATTCAAGGTTGTTGTATATTGACACTAAAATGTTATTTGGCAACCCTCGCCATAGACTATGAGAAGATTTTAAGTAATACAGAATTCATTATGGCTGCACGCTATGAACAAGTTACTCGGATTTTTATTTAATATTGCTTTGTGCTTCTAAAATAACATTATACACGTTAAAGTATAATAGAAAGGCTTAAGGTCATAGGTAGATTTCATCAATTAATAGTTGAAAAACTAAATATATTTTCGTAATCAATTGGTAGGTCATTTTCGTAAAAAATTATTCTGCATTTTTTTACTACATTTACAGCCGGCAATGAGCACGCCACCAACCTGGTGATAAGAGGCATTCACATGCGTGGATATCACAAGTCTTAGGTATAAATAAACGATTAATAGTGATTGTAATTATTACCTCGATTTAAAATGCAGTGCCAATCGTAGGCTGCAGATGAACTTGCCTTTGTTCCAGTCATCACACCGGCTGTTGTCGCTTTGACCGGAACACAAACACGTAAACTTGATTGTTGTGGTGGTTGAAACAGGAAGGACTGTTCCAACCCAGGCGAGCGCTTAACACTACTTCGAAGCTACTCTAAATCTATAAGCGAAAAAAGCTCCAAAAGCGAATAAGACATTCGCTTTTTTTATTATTCGCTTCGTCTCTGTGTTATTAAGTGTCAAAAACGCATCGTTTAGAATTATAGCGTTGAAATCGCGTAGCAAAGAAGACACATTTGACTGTAAAATCTCGTTAAGATACAGCGCTAATGTACGGCCTGACTGACACGATAAGTCCCAGCCAACGCGCCCGCCTCTGAGCTATTCGATTGGTTGTATTCGGGTGCTAATTAAACTTCTTTTTAATACCATTATAACGCCACAAAAAATCTATATTGCCATTTAAAATAATAACTCAGCCACAACCGCCGAGCGTCTAAATAATACTATCTTAGCCTGTAAAAATATGTTGTCGCGTGATGTTTTTGCGGTAAAATTTTGAATTATCATCCAATTTCGATTATGGCTCGCTCGGCTCGCGCATGCGATAAATGCAGAACCTAACATTAACCTAACCCAAATGTAACTACTACGCTTTCTATAGAAAATTTAGTAGGCGTTGCAAAAAAGACGAATTAGTGTATTAGAGGCTATCTCATTTTCCCGTGGCTTAGTTATAAAATTAGAAGTTTGATCACGTGGCCAATAAAGAAATTTGTGGCTTGACTTATAATTATCCATTGTATTCTACCCTCAATTATTTTCCTTTCCTCCGATTTCTGTTCCCTATTGTTAATTTGTAAATATTCTTGTTTGTAAATTAATAATTGCAAAGTGTTCGTATAAAAATTTTTACGGTAACTGCTTTCGTATAATAACTTTTAATTTGATAATCCATGTGACCTTGCTACAAAGACGACTCACGACCAAGACAACTAGGCGAGTGTCAGTGACGTCATTTATTTCGCATATAATGACAGTATATACTTGCGGATAGCAGCACTGAACTAGCCCAGCCTCATACGCCGGAGGTCCCTGGCTCAAGCCTGGCCGGGGCATTCATTTGTGTAATGAACATAGATGTTTGTTTTCCAGTCATGGTTGTTTGTATTTATATATGTATGTTTATTCTGGGTTCCCCCCAGTTCGCTGTATGGTCAGCCATAGTACAAGCTGCGCTTACGTTGGGGCCAAACAGTAATGATGCTCCCCACCATCCCAACCCGCTGGTCAATAAGTCATCTGAATACACAGCTAACCCAGACGCGGCGGTTCGTTATAGGCGTCAGCGAAACGTCTTAACAGATCCCGACGACGCTATTACAACAAGGAACGCCGGCGTTCCAGTCAGAAATAGGGAAACACGGCATTCGAATCGCCTAATCCACCGGTGGGCCAGGCTAACGCGGCGTACGCAATCCTACTGAGTTTCTTGCTGGTTCTTTGGCAGTAGATGATCCTTCCGAACCAGTGGTAGTTTCAATATACGACGTCCTAGGCCGAGGTCCGTACCCTCCTAATTAATTATAATTGTGTGTTTGTCTGGGGATATATTATTATAGCAATTTCTGGAGCATATCGTTTATATGCAATTTCACTTTGGGATAATGTAATTTGTAACGCTGGCGATGGCCTTCTCTCAACTTAAGCCTCTTTAAGCTCTGACAAACACTCTAACTATATGGCCCCAAAGTAAGCTTATAATAGTGTGTTTGTCCGGGGATTTACCTGACTTAATTATTACTAAAGCAATAAGCGTCTTTCGTACTACTTGTTTTGTTTATTAGTAGCAAAGGGTTGAAAGAGGAATTCGCATTCTGACCGTTCGTCTACTTTGTTTGGTCGATTAGCATAAACAATTAAAAAGTCCTTTGCTATGCATAAAGGTCACATTAAGGTTATTAAAAAAAACAATGAAAAACTATGGTCGCCCATTGTATGGTCTATAATATACTCTTTATTTCGAACGGTGGTACGGTCAGTAGTAATATCAAAAAAAACTAGGACGGAAGTTGTTTTTTGTGATGAATAATTTAGAATAATATATTTAAAAAACCTGGTAAAGCGATAAGCGTAATTAGCTTATAGAAGTAGCGAATTGCAAAAAAATAATTTACAACAAACTTGTTTAATTACGGCATTATACAACTTAACGTAATAATTATTTATGTCACTTTATGGTATAAAGAGGTACAGTGGTAGAAGAGATTCTTTGTTTTTTTTTTATTGAAAAAGGATTAGACTTTTGTCTTTTATGTCAACTGATGGAAAGTGACAATGAAGACGAAGGTGTTACACGTCTATCCACGAGATACCTATTCACTCGACGCCTGAAAGAACTAGGACCATAGTTTTCTGGAAAAACAGACGCAGGCAGTTCATTCCACACCTTGGCGACCCGCACCAAAAAGGAACTATCGAAGCGTTTGGTTCGACTTCTTGGGATATCTACTATAAAGGGATGGAAGGCCTGTCTGCGCCATGTAGTCCGATGTAAGAAGGGTGTGGGTTCAACCTGATCAAAAAGAGCATTGAGCAAGAGCAGAGAGTGCGCGAGCACTCTCCAAAATGTAACCTGTAGAAGACTGCTAAACTTTCCGACGATGGTCGAGGTTAAGATCTCGCCTGGTGTGGGATTGCAGTCTTCCCTATTTTTACCGCCGTAATAACCTAGTAGACGCGGTTGTGTTGATTTCCTCCATGTCGTAATCCCACTGGCCTTCTATTCCAGGGTTCTATTTTTGCTGCCAGTCTTTTTCTTCTCAGACATAATACATTTTAAGAGCCGGAGTTCTAAGTTGTTCGTGTTCATTTGATGCCAGTTACGTGTGGGTGCTGTTAACCAATGATGAAATAGAAGACTTGGATGTTTTTGATTTTGATTTCACCAGATGAAAAGTGACGTAGAAGAAGACACCTCGAATTCGCTTGAATTTCAGTGCTCTGTGTAATACAATAATACGAACTAATCCACTCTAATATTAGGTCTTTACCTATGAAATTGCCGTTTTTCACGAAATAAATGAAGCGTAATTTTTTTATATATTTTTTATTTCTATTAATCAAAATAATCACCCATGCAATCAATGCATCTTTGCCAACGCATTGGTAGCTTATTGATGCCTTTCTTGAAGAAATCAGCTGGACGGGAGGCAACAAATTCTTCAAAGGCATTTTGTACTGCCTCTCGGGTATTGAATTTTTTTCCCGCCAAGAAGTTATCCAAATTCTGGAAAAAGTAGAAGTCTGTAGGCGCAAGGTCTGGTGAGTACGGCGGATGACGGAGAACTTCCAACCCCAACTCTTGTAGCTTGGAGACCGTCTGCTGTGCAGTATGAGGTCGCGCGTTGTCGTGCAGGAGCAGTGGAGCCGAACGATTGACCAAAGCTGGTTGGAGACGTGCGAGCTTCTCCATCATTGTGTTCAGTTCTTCACAGTACACATCTGCAGTAATGCTTGTCCCGTTTGGCAAGAAGCTGTGATGAATTACACCCGCGTTAGACCACCAAACAGTGACCATCACTTTTCTAGGGGTAAGTTTTCGTTTAGGGCATTGTTTGGGTGCTGAACCAGGGTCCAACCAACTTGCTGAGCTCTTACGATTGTCAAACAGGATCCATTTCTCGTCAAAAGTAACAATGCGGTTCAGAATTCCTTCATTTGTATGCCTGCTGAGCAGTGCAAGGCACGTCTCCACGCGTACTTCGCGCTGGCGGTCATTGAGTTCGTGGGGTACCCATTTGTCAAGCTTTTTTACCTTGCCAATTTGACGCAAATGGACCAATATTGTTTTGATGCTTAAGTCGAAAGCTGGTGCTAATTCAGCCGTGGATTGAGTTTCATCAGCTTCCACAATTGCCTTTAATTCGTCATTGTCGACCAAAGTTTTCGGACGACCACGGGGTTCATTTTTCAGGTCAAAATTTCCAGAACGGAAGCGGGTAAACCAATAACGGGTGGTGCGTTCGTTTGTAGTGTTCGCTCCGTAAACGTCGTTGATGTTGCGTGCCGCTTGTGCCGCTTTGCTGCCACGACGGTACTCATACTCCATAATTACTCGAATTTTTAACATATCCATGATGACGAAAAATGTTCGAATGCGTTGAAAACAAAACACTAACTATTAAACAAATGACGTTTGTAGAAAAAGAATTCCATGTTTGTCAAAAAAATTAATTTGAAATTAGAATTATCAGTCAAAAAGAAATATTTTCATTTGAAATGGCTAGTACGGCAAAACGGCAGTTTCATAGGTAAAGACCTATTACATACTTTGTTCCGTGCATATTGTCAATGTCTCTACTCTGTCGCCCTTGGCTTTATTACACAAAAAGGCCCTGCGTGTCCAACACAATAATAGATAGTCTAAGAATGCTGCTTGGACTCCCGAAGTACTGAAGCACTATCAGGCATGTTTTTGGAGACACGAGTGGATGATTTCTTCGTAATCATTCGAAAAAGATCAGCCTCTCTGACGCGCCGTACCTCTGGGAGCTCAAACAGCATCCTTTATACTTTAACAGATAAGGTGGATAATCCAATCTTGAGACCTTGGAATAAATAAGACCACCAATAATAAATCGACATTAACTTATAAGTATATACTAACGTAGTTATAAAGTCACTGAATACTAACACTTTTTTTAAGTTTCTGAAAATAAATGATTATTATTTACAGTTATACTTTTCCACAGTAACACCTGGGAAAGTTTACAAAAATCAACTGAAAAAGGCATGTCCTCTGTGACTGCATGGCTTGAAGACAGCTTATTATCACTTAACACCAACAAAACAACATTTCTCTGCTTTAGCAAAACAAAGGCATCATCGCCAAATGACTTTTGTCTACGTATGCATTCCTATTCCTGTAACCGATCCTATAATGCTCTCACAACAAACTGCAGGTGTCCTATTTTGTCACAATCATCAGATGTCAAATTTCTAGGTATCGTCATAGATGACAAACTAAAATGGAAGAAGCACCTATCAACAGTTAGCAATAGACTGAGAAAGTTTATCTATATATTTAAAAACCTACGAATTATATCAGACTTTGCACTTTTGGTACAAACATACAAAGCATTGGTAGAATGTATTATCACCTACTGCATTTGTTCATGGGGATCAGCAGCTAAAACATCATGCTTGAACTAGAAAAAGCGCAACGCTGTGTGCTAAAGGTTCTCCTTTACTTACCATTTAGACATCCCACACATCTGGTTTATGACAAAGCTAATGTTCTCTCGGTGAGAAAGTTATTTATTTACCAATGCATCCGTAAATACCACAAAAATGCAATACCCTTTGCACAAAACTCAGGTAAAAGAATAAATAAATGTCCAGTTCCCAGAGTTCATAGTAAAATAGCCCAACAACACTATAGTAATGTAGCACCTAGATTATACAACAAACTTAACACTACATATAAAACTAGAAATTTAACATATTTTGAAATCAAGCATACAATAAAACTTTGGTTAAAGGACCTAAAATATGAAGAAACAGAAAATCTGTTGCTAATTCTGAATTGAAAACCTCCAACATTCAATGTCTTTAAAATACAAACATTAGAAACACACACGCACAGATACACACACACACACATACGTTACACATACCCTTTTATATTCTTTTTACAAATACACATGCATTCGTACACACAAATGCGCATATTGTTAAATCATATTTGTTTGTAAAATAATGTATTGATTTTCTATATATGTTTAAACTTAGTATAAGTGATAAGTTTCCCCTGCTTTGTGAATTAACTGACTGCCGACAAACAGCTTACGCTAGTTCAGCAGTCAGAGTTTGTACCCTCACTGTATTATTTTTTTTGTTACAATAAATAAATAAATTATTATTTAATACAACTCTCCAATTCTTCCACGACAGCCTGAATAACCCATCAACCTCACCCTAGTAGGGGGAGGAAAAAATTTTAATCTTTATGTTAAGTAACCAATTGAAAATTTCATACTGTATTGTTTATAATGCCCTCTAACATTCGCAATACCCAGTGCATGGGCGATTAAGTTGTAAGTTCTATACTGTTACAATAATATCTCTGTAAAACACTTAATATACAAATAAATAAATGAAAAAGAAATTTTTCATTTATTTAAGAAATTTAGGCAATTAATAGTCTATTCCACCACCACTCTAGTCAACTGCAGTTTGGTGGAATTGACCTAAAAAATTATTTCTTGTTATAATTAGTTGTTTCCATCACCGTTAAAACAGTCGCTTTATAAACATAAGTTGTAAAAACTCGTTGGTACATTTCGCAGTCACGGAACCCGGGACCTTAACATTGAGACGCTAGCGCCTTAACGACTGCGCCACCGATGCTCTGTCTAATTCTTAGTAGATAAGTATTGACAGAGGTACTTATACTAAACTGCAAAATTACACGTGAAACCCGAACCGTTTAATCGCAATCTGCTGTCCCTGCTGTCCCTGCGTCGTTAAGTAATATTTTGAAGAAGACTCAGATCGTGAAGGCTGCGGGGCTGCATGTCCTTCTTTTCAATTTAGTCTACCTGCAATATACGTGGCATACCAGTAGTGTAATTACTAAAAAGTCCATTGAAACTCAAGCTTACGGTTGGCAAAGCGCTGTAACCTCGATTAATCGCATTAACCGATTAACCGATTTTCTATCTATAAACAACAATCTAAGCGAATTCACTCTTGTTAAAAAGCGTTCTGAGAAACGCTCGAAACAAACCCTCTTTAACCCCCGCATCTGTCCCGGTGTCTTCAACACCCGTCCCTACTCCACTTATGTCCTCCACCTCAGCAAAGCCTCAGGTTCCGCCGCCTGTCTTCATTCGGGAAAAGGCCCGTTGGTCTGTGGTTTTGAATTATGAAACGAGCACAAGATTCAATATACCTGATTCAATATTCCAACTCGGGTGAATCAATCAAAATAATTGTGCCGTCTATTGACGATTTCAGAGCTTTAACAAAGCTTCTCACCGGTAAACAATTAGCTTTCCACACTTACGCTCTCCCAGAAGAGCGTAAGATAAGAGCGGTACTCCGAGGGGTCCCGTTCGAATAAGAAAACGAGGACAGCCTCAAAGACCTGCAGTCCCAAGGTTTCCCGGCATTTTATGCACAGCCAGTACGGAAAGCATCACCCTCTTGCCTTGGTGGTTCTCGCCAACGTCCCCAAATCCAAGGAGATTTTCAGAGGGCTGCTACTATATCGGCCTCTCTGGAATCTCGATCGAGGCGCCTCATCGCCGCGGTCACCCCGGGCAGGGCAGTTCCAGGTGCGAAAAATGCCTGGTGCCTCACTTCTCCAAGGAGTGCAATCGCACTCCTGAAACTCTCTCCCTTCCAGAATGCGTCCGGCCACACCGCAAACTACAGGTGCTGCCCTCGCGCACCCCGGCCCATCTCAAAGAGAGTTTAACCTAACCTAACTTCGGCTAACTTTCTGCCGCTGCGTAGCCGGGTAAACCCAGCCAGCCTCATAACACCCCTGCCCCTCACCCCTCCCAGTACTGGGATAATATTATTACTATGACGTCATTGATGACACTCACTACACCATAAGTTGACTCGCGTGCACATTTGCCAGCTATCACAAAGTTAAAAAACATACCTTGTACTACCTAACTCGAGTTAGTACTAGAACTAATTTTGTATTACTGTGGTTAATACGTTACATGCTATAAATGACACAGTTATCAGGTATAGTTGCGAGTATAAGAGTGCACAATTATTTCATAATGTCATGATTCAAAGGTATCATTTATTGTAACTTGTGACATGCGATCTAGCGGTTACTATTAGAAATCTTTGGCATTATTCCATCAGAATTATATAACAATTTTATGTCTTAGGGATGACTTTCAATACTCAGATGAACTTTATCTGTAGAATAATTTTGAGGATTGGTCAAATAGGTCATATTTTGTCGAATTGAAAATCTTGTCAAGTGTAATTTGTTTTAATCCCCACACAAACGCACGAACCGTAGGGTATTATGTAATGGATGATTTGTACAGCGAACTGGGGGGATCTCGGAATAAACAAACACGTCCAGGTTCGATGCCAGGTTGTTTATATGTATGTATGTATGTTTACTCAGGGATGCCCCCCAGTTCGCTATGTGGTCGTCCATAACACAAGCTCTGCTTACTTTGGGCCATATAGTTGGTGTGATTGTCCGGAGACTTATTTATTTATATATAGTTGTTTCATTTATTAACATTGGTTAGAATCATTAAATTTTCCACTGTCGTACTCAAATCGTATAACTTCTATTCCATATATTAAACATTTTTCTTTAAAAGGATGCGGAGAGGTTTTTCCCGCGTTTTACGTTGTTTGTGTTTGCCAGACGCTCATTAAGCTTTTCTGAGTAAGTAGTAGACTAAGTAGTATAAATTATTGTTTTTTTATTTTATTTACAGCTAATATTTACAATTTGACGAGGAAATTTCGCCAGCATTGTTGGTTTGAACCCATTCTCCAATCGTATTCTTTTTATGTTTATAATATGTTACCTTCTTTGTATAATATTTGATAAAACACTTTTTCACCGAACTTTATCGCGTTTAATTATATTTTGCGTGACCACGAGTGACCGTGGTATCTGTAAGGAAACCGAAACGTCGAGGTTCTATGTAAAAAAAACGCGAAAATCCGGTTAAAATTGTTTTATTTAACATGAATAATATGATGAATCAAAAATTACGGACGACCGAGTGGTGTAGGTGCTAAGTAGACCTGCCTCATACGCCGAAGGTCCCAGGTTCGAGTCCTGGCCGGAGTATTCATTTGTGTGATGAACACAGATGTTTGTTTTCGGATAGTGGTTATTTATATTTATATATGTATGTTTACTCTAGGAGTCGCTCTCCCACTCCAGTAACCGTTTCGATTCCAAGTGTTTTAAAATAGCTATTACTGCACTACCACCATTTTTATTTTTATTTCTGTCTCTTCTGTATACCTCATATCTGTCATCAAAAGTTTACTGGACAAAATTGATTCATTTAACCATGTCTCAGTTAAAATGATTATATCATAATTACTACAGCAAATATTACAGTAAAATGATTGAGTTTTGGTACGTAAACCTCTACAGTTTTGATAAAATACTTTTAAAGAAGAGAATTTTAGTTATTTAATTATAAATTGGAGCAAGCAAAGTAGTCATTTTATTTTATTAAGATCGTCCATACTTTTTATATATATAACTCCAGATTGTTCATTTTTTCTTACGAAGATTTTCCCGGCCCGAACCCACACGAACTTGCACTGCTTACACTTGGCCTGCCCCCCAACGGCTGCATGAAGCTCTTCATTAAACGGAGACAGATGTTCGACCACATAAATAGGTTTTTTGTCTCCGCCTAACCCAAGATGAGAAGTATTCAATTTGTCCTTTGCATGAGACTTGTTATATTGCAGGTTTGATGCTAATAGTTGATCACGAAGACGAGGTGATGCCAGTTTTTTTTATTTATTTTTTTATTAATAATTAGCAGGCGTTTGTCTTCCATCTCACCTGATGGAAAGTGACGATGAAGACGAGGATCATACACGCCTGTCTAAGAGGTACCTATTCACTCTACACTTGAAAGCTCCAGGGTTATATTTGTCTGGAAAAACAGACGCAGGCAAATCGTTCCACTCTTTGGCAACACGAACCAAAAATGAGCTATCGAACCGTTTAGTTCGGCTCATCGGCACGCTAACCACAAACGGGTGAAACTTCTGTCTGCGTCTGGTTGACCGATGGAGAAAGGGGGAAGGTTCGATCAGCTCAAAAAGAGCATTCGCACGCTCTCCAAAGTGCAATCTGTAAAAAACCGATAGACTAGCAATTTTTCGACGATATAGCGCGATTATTATCTTTGTTTCGCTTAGCAACCCTTGTGGCATGCATTATGTCGCTCTCATTTAAATTGCAGCCTACTATGCGTCCCAGCTGCAAGACAGTCACGAACATGCTCTCGTGCTTGTTTTCAGGCACGCACTGCACCTCTAAATTATTGGAACGGGAATACTGCTCCAAGTGGTTAACTCGTTGATTGAGCTCTAAGACAGTATTTTTTAATATCTGATTCTCCTCTTTCAATTCTTTTACAACTTCGGTGCTTTCCTTCAAACTGCTTTTAAAAGTCTCAAACTCAGAATTGATAAAGGTAATGGATTCCCGAATGCCATACATTTCTTCTTTTATTGGTGCAATCTCCCTGTTAACGATACCAGTTATATTTAATGTAAATTGTTAATTTTTTATTACTTTGTTAGTTTCAACAGATATCCGCAAAGTTACGCCTATTTTAGAAGTTGTAAAACAGAGTTATTTAAATTACCGATATTTTAATGAATATTGCAAATAGTTTCCTTAATATCCCCGAAATTAAAACAAGTTATGAACAATAGTTCTTGTGTTGTTACCAAACCTGTCGCGCGGAAATGTTAAGAAGTCAATTATCATTATAAAAACAGGTTATTGCAAAGCTGCGAACTATTGCTATGTAAAATAAATACGGAAACATATTCAGGAGTATTCATTCATAAAATGCAGATCTAATATTCGATTGAAAGGTTATAATATAAACCTATTACTCGTATAATAAGTCTTTCGAGTTTCAACTGACAGCATGATTTTGAAGGGTAAACCCAGGCCATTCAAAAAGTATTGCGAGAATAAGTTTTCATGCATGGAACATATTTAAACATAAAAATATTTGTTCCAAATTTAAACTTCCCAAAAAAATTTTTATCAGCTTGATGAAGCTATTGCGTGTCATAGAGAAATGGATCTGCATCGGGAACATTTTCGTGCAATGATTTTCTACGAGTTCAAGTCCAACTTGAAATCCGATGAATCGTCTAATCGACTTCAATTAGCTTTTATGAACAAGGCGCCTTCTAAAGTAACTGTGTACCGCTGGTATAACGAGTTTAAGTGCGACCGCTTAAATTTGCAGAATTAAGAAAAAAGTGGTCGTCCTTTGACTGCTGTTACGGAATGAAACGTGCTACAAGTGAAAAATTTTATTCAACAAAACAGGCAAACCATGTACGAGGATATTCAGCCAATCTGCGTATTTAATCGGGAAGTGTTCATGGTGTTCTACACGTAATAATATTCCTTTTCGTACGGAGGGTTGTTTCGCGCTGGGTACTCCATAACCTCACCGATGCTCAGACGCAGGAGTTCGTGGAAAGGTGTCATGATATGATTGATAAATTCAAAGCAGATTCTTCTCGCCGTGTTTACTGTATCATTACAGGTGATAAATCATAAATTTGATCCAGAAACAAAGCGCCAGTCAACAGTATGGTTGTTCCAGAACGAACCAGTGTGATGGTGAAACGATCAAGAAGTGCTGGAAAAATGTTGATCGCCAATTTTTTATCTATAACTAACGGAGTATTTAGTATCAATTCCCTTAAGAAACCATGTGCTTGTGCCACAAAATGTGCTGTAAAAATTTGTTCAGACACTTAAAACTATGTGTATTATTATAGACGCTAGTGGAGAGTTTTTCGAAAAGATGTTATAAATAACTTTAACCTAAAGAAAATTTTTTTCTCAAAACTTTCTGAGTGTCCCACGTAATTAAATCTTGTCTATCTCGTTTTGAATGGTCGTGCGAATAACATTACTCTAGTAGGTATGTATCGCAGGCGGATCGTTGATTTAAACATTCAATAAAATATATAGCCATTTGATTTAACGTTTAATGCTTTACTTACTAACTTACTTAATTACTAAAGTTTACTACTTAGTCTTCAATTTTCATAGTGGCGCTTCGGAGCCTGCTGCTGCACCAAGCTCATTTCGTACACAAGTTTGTGAGAAAATAATTAAAAGATAGCACAATCATTCCTAATTAATAATAACTATTATAATAAATCCCCAGACAAACACACCAACTGTATGGCCCCAAAGTAAGCAGAGCTTGTGTTATGGATGACCATACAGCGAACTGGGGGGAACCCAGAATAAAAAAACCATATATATTACCATATAACCATATACAAACAACCATTACCCGAGAACAAACGTCTGTGTACATCACACAAACGAATGCTCGAATGAAACGAGTTATGGGTAAAAATTTGGACCCTCATTCGTATGTGCGTAAGCTCACACATTTCGTGAAAATGTAAGTTAAAAACAAATGAAATTAGTCATTGAGAAGAGGTCACTCTATTAAGGGGATGGTTCGAGTTATGTTGGTTCAGTTAGCAAAGTTTTAAATTCAAATTCAAAAATATACATTTATTTCTCAACATTAACAATTACTTGTTCTTATTGAGGTCAAGTAAAACATGACTCTACCACCAGTTCGGAAAAACCTTCGTGAAGAAGAACTGGCAAGAAACTTCACGGGTATATTTTTTCAAAATAAATTTACAGAGTCTCATTTATGTTTTTACAAAAATATTCTTATCTGCATTTGTTAGCTCGGCAAGTCTCCCCCTCCAAGTAACCAAACGACGAACACCCTCAAACGGCACCCGTTCATGAGTAAACGCGGGATCCAGCCATTTTGCACTGTAGTCACAAAAATTTCCTCCACCTTTAGCGCAGTCGGCTTGATCTACGTTAAAACTCATTAATACATTGGGCAGTCGGTTCGGTTCGGCTGCTCGATGCAGGGCCTTTGAAATGGAGAAGTCAGTCAAACCTAAGTATCGACGGCATCGACGATCTGTGTCCATCTCACAATATCAGTGTCTACGATTCGAACATGGAACCTGTGGTGCAAGGGATTAACCTCAAGCGGCTCAGTATCTTCTTAAGTTATCTTAAAAGTTCAAATCTTTCTCAAAATATGATTGGCTTATTTCTTTTATGAAAGGCATTTTATATATCAAGCATTTTTAAAATTTTGGACAATCTTTTGTCGTCAATAACAATTTTATGTATAAAAGTCAATTTTCCGACATTCTAGGAAACAAATTCATCCCAAGGCATTTAAGGATTAATATCTTATTTCATTCTATGCGTAAACTGTTTAATTAAAATATTTGTTTTGACGACCGAGTGGCGTAGTGGTGAGTAGCCCTGCCTCATGAGCCATAGGTCCCAGGTTCGGGTCCTAGCCGGGCATTCATTTGTGTGATTCATTTGTGTGATGAACATAGATGTTTGTTTTCGGGTCATGGTTGTTTGTATTTATATATTTATGTCTATTATAGGTTCCTCCTAGTTCGCTGCATGGTCATCCATAACACAAGCTCTGCTTACTTTTGGGTCAAACGGTTGGTGTGTTTGTCTGGGGATTTATTATGATTTATTTATTACTGTAGGTTCTAAAAACTTTAAAATCTAAGAGCCAGCACCTAATCCACTGCATCACTGACGCTTTAACAATAATAATTATTAGCAACACTGTAAACCGAATTGTAAATCGCATATCACGCTTATAACGATATATCTTTCGATGGACTTAAATTAAAGGAATACTCACATAATTCCAATTTGTAAAATAAGCAGTAACATAGTACTTCACGGAGTACACATCCTCGTCTTTTGTTTGTTCTTCGGTTATATTGTACCACACATAGACTCCGTAAATCGAAACACAAATATGCAACACCAGAAAAGCACTATGGAAAAGGCCTCTTAGAAATAAATTTAGCGAAAATGTCTTTATTTCCGATTCAGGTATTGTTATTTTATGTTCCTGCATTTTTGTTGGATTGTTCACTTGTTCACTTTTTGTTATTTTTACTCAGGAAATGTTTAAATTACATCAATTACAAGACACATACTTTTTAATTTTTTTTATGAACGCACCTATATTTCGTCTTTATTAGGTTTTTAAATTACGTTCTTAAATCAAAAACTGGTCACTTTTCACACAATTACGTTCAAACAGTTTTTCTCGTAATTCCATGTTCTTTTTTAATTTACAAAACGTAATTGTCATTCATTGTCAAAGGTTAAGCGTATGCGACCGCGTTGGTCGTGTTCTACTTAAGAAGTAAGCAGAACAGTGCAATATTCAGTGATATAAAATTGTTCACCTGCCTCCTCACGCTTGTGTCCGTGTTATGTATGTTTAAAAATAAAATGGCGGCTTGTTTGTCCGTGAAATTGCAAAAGAGCATCTAACTTTGTTTTACATTTATATATGACAAATTTGATGCATAGTATTAACGTATTTATTTATTATTTACAAACTATTAAAAATATTTACAATTCTGCAATGTGTATAATAAGTGTATTAAATTAATAATTACAAGATAATCATATGCTACAAATAAAAAACTAAGCTTAAACTTGAATCTATTGAAGGCAACATAGCCAAAATTCTGGATCGCAATAGAAATTTTATTCATTGTGCGGGATAGGTGCTAATCATCGCCAACCTCCTTTATGAGATGGTTCTAATTATGAATGCACAATTTTTTTTATTATTTACATTATCATTAAGTTTTAACAATCAGGTAATTTTTTTACGAAGAAAAGAAATGCTGTTTTTTTTTAAATCAATTTGAATAATTATGCCTAGAAAATAAGAACTATTTAGATGGTTACCAAATTATATTTTTTTTACTTTTAATTAAAAACTCACCAATCTTGAGGACGCTGTTCATTCTAGGACTGCCCGCATCTATTGCCTTAAATTGTGAGGAGCGACAAGTCTCTAGTCTTGTTGCGGCGGGCATACGACGCTCCCCGTGTTCAAATTCAAATTCAAATTCAAATATTTATTTCTCAACATTGACAATTACTTGTTCTTATTGACGTCAAATAAAACATGATTCTACCACCAGTTCGAAAAAAACCTTCGTGAAGAAGAACTGGCAAGAAACTTCACGGGTATATATTTTTTTCAAAATAAATTTACAGAGTCACTTTATGTCTATACAAAATTATTCTTTTCTGCATCTGTTAGCTCGGCAAGTCTTCCCTCCCTCCAAGTATCCAAACGACGAACACCCTCAAACGGCACCCGTTCACGAGTTAACGCGGGATCCAGCCATCGCCCTCCTCAACCATATTAGAGGGAAGTGAGCGACCCGTTCAATACATATGTTCAATACAATAACGCGTTCAGGCTGTTGTTGGGGCTCCCACGACACTCTAGTGCATCAGGTACGTTTGCATGATGAACTACACCGATGATTTTTACGCCATCATTCGTAAACGAATCGCGCCGCTGCTGCACAGGGTGCGTGGGAGCGCCAACAGCATTCTGGGCGTTATATCTGATAAACCTGAGTGCCCTATATTGAGACATTGGGCACACGTGCATGTCCATGTGCCCAATGCCTCAAATAATAAAAAAATATATAAATTAATATTAAATTATATCTACTAACATAGTTTTTAAGTTAAATTTGTTACTAACCAAGCTGCAAACACAGCTGATGGTAAGTGGCATCCGTGCCCATGGACAACTTTCATCGGAGCAGTTTGGATTGGTTATGTGGTTTTTTATTGATTAATCCATTCACGATGCGTTTCCGACAGTTGGTTTTAGTTGGAGCATCAGCTTTAGTTCCAGGTATTGCAATGGCGGTCTAAATAGGCAGGATAAATCCCCAGACAAACACACCAACTGTATGGCCCGAAAGTAAGCAGAGCTTGTGTTATGGATGACCATACAGCGAACTGGGGGATCCAGAATAAACGTACATATATAAATATCAACAACCATGATCCAAGAACAAACATCTGTGTTCATCACACAAATGAATGCCCCGGCCAGGACTCCAACCTAAGTCCTCCGGCGTATGAGACAGGGCTTCTAACTTCGCTACTCGGCCGTCGTGTATAAAATACTTACTTCACCTTTTAGTAAGTGTTTTATGGTGAATACTGATCATGGAATAGTATTTTAATACTACTTGATAGAACTCGTAAAGATCTATCCTAAAATCCAATGTTTCCTGCATCCAGACATTTAGTGTGGCGACATGGCACGCATTCAGTGATATAGTAAGGTAAAACTCATTGTTTGCATTTTAATTTTAAATTGTTTATGGAAAACCTTTGTCTGCTAGCTTGGCTTGGTATTATCACGCGCTAGGTGCCATGTCGCCATACTATGAAATATTTATTTTTCTCAACATTGACAATTACTTGTTCTTATTGACGTCAAATAAAACATGATTCTACCACCAGTTCGAAAAAACCTTTGTGAGAAGAACTGGCAAGAAACTTCACGGGTATATTTTTTTCAAAATAAATTTACAGAGTCTCTTTATGTCTATACAAAATTATTCTTTTCTGCATCTGCTAGCTCGGCAAGTCTCCCTCCCCCCAAGTATCCAAACGACGAACACCCTCAAACGGCACCCGTTCACGGGTTAACGCGGGATCCAGCCACTAAATGTATGGAAGCTGGAAACATCGAATTTTCGGAAAGATTTAGTTTATTTTATAAACCATTATTTATACCATTTGATAGAAGATAGTGTTAAGATCAGTTATTTGTTTTACGAAATCTTGTATATTTTACGAATAATCCAGTGAGTTCTCTTATCGTTTGTAGAGCTTAAAAATCACCATGTGTATAAATCTATAAATTTTTTCTATCTTTACATTTCTTTAGAGTGACGCGCAATTTCGCTCCCGGATACTTTTTGGATCAAAAGCCTTTGCTACTCCTTCGCAGGCCTAATTCTAATGGTACATGATATTTTAAATCTGTTCGGTGGTTTATTTTGTATTTTAAAAATACAGATTGACATATATAATTTTGTTTATTCTGGGCTACCCCCCCCCCACAGTTCGCTGTATGGTCATCCACAACACCAGCACCAGCTTTGGAGTGTGTTTTTGTGAGGATTTATTTATTTATAACTGACTAATATTAAGCAAAAGAACGAACGAATCCGGGTGAACTTGCAAGTGCTGTACTATAACTTCTAACCTTCAAAACCAAACTTGAAATTTAAAACTTGTTTAAATTACTTCTCGTTTTTTAATATTTTAATCAAAAAAACACGTTCCTTTATACAAATTACTTCTTTTGGAATTTTCGTGAATTTTTTCGAGTTTTCGACCCTATACAGAATGCATTCAGAGTTCTTTGTTCGTTGGTTGGTATTGGCAACTCCTTTTTGTTCGTGCTATGCGTGGATTTTGGAAACTTGTTTCGTTAATTTTTTTTGTGACCAGTCGAGTTTGGTGACCTCTGCAATGGAGTCTTTTAATCATATATTAACCATTACTTATCTACGCAAAAAAAAACTACGCTTTAAATAAAATTTAATATTATTGTTTGTTTTCATAGACCAGGGATCGGCAACCCTTTGAGTCAGAAGAGTAAAAAAATTACAATTTACAACATTTTAAAGTTTTATAGTAAATAGTTCTTGCATAAATAAAGTTTTTTGATAAAAAAAACTAATCTTTCTATTCATAAGAAAAATATTTATTTATTCATATAGCTTTAGCGCAATAAATTACTAGTATGTATATGGTATTATTCGATAATCACTTATTATTTAAGTAAAAAATTAGGACAAGTAAACATTTATGGTTTAACGACAGAGACTATGCGTGTCATTCACAACGATTTTCAAATGTTTTTTTTTTTAATAAATAATATTGCGTATGGATCTAAAGAGCCGCAGGTTGCCGACCCCTGTCATAGACTCTTCCGTTAAATATCTAAATGATTAACTTTTACAACGTCGTCCGTTAGTAAAAATCCTTTAGCCAATTTTCCCTATATAGGTACAGAGTATTAAGCATTGCAATTATAATAATAATAATAATAACTCGTGGTTGTATTCTATCTTTAATTATTTTCCTTGTTTTTGTTTACCTATTGTTCATTCAGGGTCAGAGAGTAATTAATAACTATTCTTGTTAATTACAAGCTGGCACGGCTGTTCGGCCAGCTTGTCTTTTAAGCTTCTGTGATATTTTTTTTTCTGTACAAGAGAACAGTTTGATAGTCGTTGCGTTTGGATTAGGTGCAGATATACTTTCTTAGTGGTTAGGACTTTCTGACATATTGATGAAAAACGTTCCCTACCTGTATCTTACCAATTTCCTAAGAGAGTAAGTCGTTTTTTTTTTTTTTGGTTCCCCTCCACGGGAAGGGCAGGAGGACATAAAAATGCTCTGACGCATACTCCGCGCGCGCGATCGAAGTTATGTGGGACTCGTCCCGACGCCTACCAGTACCATACCCACTAAAAAACCCCCTGTCGGCTCGTGCATTTTTGCCACTCAGCCTTCATCTGAGCGACGGCCAATTGGAGAAAGAGGCTGCGCTAGCCTTAAGGTCCCCCCTTAAGGGGTCACCCGCTGAGATTTACATAGCACTGAAGGTGCTCAAAAATGAAAAGTAAATTAAAAAAAAAAAACATTAAAAATGAAAAATAAAATTGCATTAATTCGGATTTACGTTAGAATTAGAATTTAAGTTAGAATTAGGATTTGCGGCCTGAAGGGCCTCGAGATCTAAAGTTAACTGCGTGGGTTCGCCAGTGTGCGCGTTTCTCGGCCTAGCGACTTTGAATTTCGAATCTAACACAGGAGCAGTATATGAGACTGAATCTCGAACAAGATGATTGGGATGGGGTTCGGCGCGTTTGAAGAACGATTCTGAGAGAGTTTTGAGGTGCTGTTGCACTGTAGGTAGTTCAAGATCTCTGTGCAGGTCCGCGTTGCGCAAGAACCAAGGTGCGTTTGTGGCCCTGCGGCAGAAGAGATTTTGAACTACCTGCAGCTTATACAGGACGGAGGGATTGGCGTGGGCAAAGACTGGCGAAGCATATGACATGACGGGTCTAATGCAGACCTTATAAAGCGTACGTTTATTTCTAAAAGACATTTTACTTTTCCTACCTATCATACTATTTAGGCGGCTTAAGTAGAAACGCGCGAGTTTGTTACTCTATCGACGTGTGGCTTGAAAGAAAGCGTCTGATCTAAGGTGACGCCTAAGTATTTAATACTGCGCTTCCAGGGAATGGGAATACCTAACATTCGAATGTGAGGATCGTTGTAGCGATTACGACGTTTGTGGTCGAATTGAATGGCAGAACTCTTTTCTGGGTTGACATCGATACGCCATTTTTGAAACCAAACACCGAGGGCGTTTACGGCCTTTTGGAGTCTGGTGATGTTATACGGGATCCTTTGACCTTTAGTGTAAAGGGCGGTATCGTCTGCAAAGAGGGCGAGTTCGACGCCTTTCGGCGGGATGGGGATGTCGTTAGTGTACACGGTGTACAGCAGAGGGGCGACGACTGAGCCTTGCGGAACTCCAGCCTTTATGGGACGAGGCGCGGAGAGCGTGCCTTCATGTTTGAATCGAAACGTACGGTCTTTAAGAAACGACGCGATTAATCTGACTAGGCGAACCGGTAAGCCTATTTTATAGAGTTTAAAAACGAGACTGCTATGCCAGACTTTGTCGAAAGCCTTGGCTACGTCGAAGAGAACCGCGATTGTTTTTTTAGGATACGGATAGAATCCTTCGAGTATGTACTCGACGATTCGATGGACTTGCTGAGGGCAGGAGTGCTTAGCGCGAAAGCCGAACTGATGGGGAATAATGAGAGGGTAACCATCCGTTGGAAACAGATGGTTCCGCATTCGAGAGAGTATGACTCTTTCGAGAAGTTTAGACATTGCCTTGAGGAGGCTGATGGGTCTGTGATTAGCCGGGATGTTCAGAGGTTTACCCGGCTTGGGAATGCCTATGACTGTCGCTTCTTTCCAGGCTTTTGGAAAGTAGCTATGGTCGAAGCAGGCATTGAAGATGATAGCTAACAAGGTAAGCACCTGCTGTGGCAGGTGCTTAAGTGCGTGGTTGGAAATTCCATCCGCACCCGGAGCCTTTTTGGACTTTTGCTTTCTAATGAGAAGCAAGATTTCATCATTAGAGACTGTGACGGGGTCGTCGGTGATAGGGAGAGATTCTCTGCGGAGAACTTCGTCCTCCACCACCTGGATGTGGGAGGGATCCGGGGGTTGCGTGCTGGGCGAACATTGTGCCGCTATGCTATCGGCGAAGCATTCGGCTTTCTCTTCGACTTCGAAGGCAATAGTGCCGTCAGGACGAGTGAGAGGAGGAACGTGAGAGGCGGAGTCTATGCGTAAGGCTACGGCCATTAGATAATACGCTTTGTGGGACGGGGAGATATTCTCCATGAGATCGTTAAACTGAGTGTCTCGGAGTTCCGCGAGGCAAGATCTAACTTTACGTTGAAGCTGATTCGCAGCTGTTCTATATGCGGGCGTGGGATATTTCTTGGCTCTCCGGAGAGCCGCGTTTTTAGCTTTAATGAGATTGCTAACGGCTAAGGGAAGCGCGGGTTTGCCTTGCTTAGCAATAATTTCGTTGTCGTTGATCGCTGAGTTAATAGCATCAGTTAGAGTATTGACTAGTGAATCTATTTTAACTGGGCTATCTAATTGGTCGGGCGAAATCGCGAGCGGAGAGTTAGGGGCCTCTAAGGCTGAAACTAACGTATTTTTAAAGCCTTTCCAGTTGGTAAAGGTCTTAGGAGATGTGACGTTAACGTTAGGCGAACCTAGCACGAGGGAGACGGAGCGATGGTCGGAGCCTAGGTCATCGAGCGGTTCGATAGACCTTAGATCAAGATTGATTCGCTTGATAATTGCAAAGTCGAGGATGTCAGGAGAGTAGGTCGGGTTGTTGGGATAGTGAGTGGGAGTGATGGGGGATATGACGTCTAAGTCAAGGGAGTTTGTGATATCGAGGAGAGCAATACCGCTGGTGTTAGTCGATAGGCACGTCCAGTCAGTATGTTTGGAGTTAAAGTCTCCGAACATAATGACTGAATGGCCGAGGGCGAGAATGGCCTCAAAGTCGCTGCGGATTGGTCTGGAGCCACACGGTATGTAGACTGAAGCTATGATGATGGTCGGATGACCAGTCATAGCCAATCTACACACGGTGGCTTCCATGTTGAGGAGAGGAGGGGTAGGGAGAGGACAGCAATGGAAGCCTCTTTTGTAATATATAGCGGTGCCGCCGAAACCGTCGGAGTTGGGCCTGTCGTTGCGAGTAAATGCGTACTTAGGAATAGCGTATCCCCTGGAGCGGTTTGGAGTAAGCCATGTCTCCTGGAGAAGGAATAAGTCAGGTTCTTTGTTCTGAAGGAACAGTTTAATCTCGGGAAGGTTGGTGTTAAGGCTACGAGCGTTAAAAGATACTAGGGATAAGCCCTTGGGTTTAATACGACTGGACGCGGGATTCGCGGGTCTAGACAATATAATTTATTTATAAAAAAAATAAAAGAATTTACAACGAACTTAGGAGCGAGTGATGCTCGGCTAACACGAATAAACGCTCTTGAGGAGAGCGGGCGGCTCGCAGTTTGCGTGCGAGTACGGAAATTTCGTTAATGTCGACGTTTTGGATGACGTCGAACACGGTCTTCATGTCCTCAGCCAACGACAACTGAGGTGAAGATGACAAAGCGGGACGCAGCCCTACGGAAGCTACGGGAGCTGGGATGGGTCGGGAAGGTGCAGGCGGGACGGCTGGACGCTGCCTCCAAGACAGAGCCGGAGTAGGCGTCGGCTGAACGGGCTTTGCTTCCGGGGGACCCCGGTTGCGCAGCGGCGGGAAGTTAGCGGGAGTGAGCGGCGGCGCCGGTTTAGGCGCGACCCTCTTGACGGTGGAGCGCGGAGCGCGCGGGCAACCCCTTTAGTTTGCTGTGTGGCCAGAGTGGCCGCACAGTACACAGGCAGGGGGGGAAGTGGATTCGGGAGTGCGAGTGCACTCCTTAGTGATGTGAGGATCTAGGCACTTTACGCACCTGGACGCAGCTGAACAGTTAGCCGCTGCGTGGCCATATAGCTGGCAGCGGTGGCACTGCCCAGGGTGACCGCGGGGGTTGGGACGCTCGACGGAGATGTTCGAGAGTCCGCAAATTGTGCGAGCCTCTTTGAAAATCTCCTTCGAGTTGGGAGTATTGGACAGGATTACTAGCGCTAACGGAAAACGCCTACCGCGGTTGGAGTGCATCTTGTGCACTGCTACGGCCGGGAAACCCTGGGACTTAAGGTCCTCGAGGATTTCTTTGTTCGCGAGCTTGAACGGGACGCCCCGTAGTACTGCGAGGATCTTACGCTCCTCCGGGAGGGCGTAGGTGTGATAAGCGATTTGTTTTAAAGAAAGTAACCGAGTGAACGCGCGGAAGTCGTCGACGGTCGCGACCTGTATTTTTATTGTATCACCTGCGTTGGTTGCTTTTAGGTAATTGATTTTTTGCTCTTTGCAAAGATTTGAAACTACGGTCCATCGCGCTTTTTCGCGGAGAAAGACGGGCGGAGGGAGCTGAGGCTTCGGAGGGACGGGAGCGCAGCGCGTCGCTGGCTTCGATGGGACCGACGGAGACGCGGTTACTTCGAGCGATTTTAACGGCGCGGGGGCTGGTGTTGACGACACCGGGGAGGGCTTGGGTATTGATGATACCGAAGCTTTCTTCGAGCGCTTCTTGGAGCGCTTGGCGACAAGTTGAAACGCGGGCTCAGGAGAGCCGGTTAAGGTGACGGCATCTGACGACGTATCAGACGCGGGTTCGGAGTCTGAGGGGCCGGGGACGCAGTAAATGCCTGTAAGGCCTGCGTTAATGAGTCATTGGAAATGGTGACGCCGGACGCAACGAGCGCCTGGGCGAACGACCTAGCAAAGTTTACCAAGCTTTGCTGGTCCATTGGAGGGCTTGGTCCTATAATATAAAATATATAAATATATAAGAATGCCTAGGTTCCCTAGCAAACCTAGCACCTAAACCTCCCTACTCGCGGTAGGGGGGCTGGGGACGACGCGAAGTGGTGCCCCTAATTCGGACAGCACTGTACCGTCACCCTGGGAAAGGCCCAAGTGCAATGGGATCGGGTCAGCCGGTTTCTCCTTGGCCTGAAGGGCCTTGGAAGCGCACCGGGGCAACACTATCAGGCTTAGTTGTCACCGTTAAGTATCCACCTGATCAAACGCGAGTCTACTACGGAGTGTGTTGCCAATAAATTGACAACAAAAACCGGCCGTAGACCTGACGAAGTTGGGTTGCACTAAAAGTGCGGGATTGACTGCGTTACGACCGGCCGGAGCCGCCCGCAGAGCGAGTCTCTGACTACGTACAGGCGCCAAGCGTCAAGTACGCAGCCAGAAAGACAGCCCGAGTCTCGCGAACCACTATCGAATTTAATCGACCGTGGTAAGCTCAACCCTGTTGTTGCTGCACTCACCGAGGTGAGGTTTTTAATGCGAGGGGTGCACAGAGTGCGGGATTGACTACGTTACGACCGGCCGGGGCCGGCCGCAGAGCGAGTCTCTGACTGCGTAGCAGGCGCCAAGCGTCAAGTACGCAGCCAGAAAAACAGCCCGAGCCTCGCGAACCACTATCGAATTTAATCGACCGCGGTAAGCTCAGCTCTGTTGTTGCTGTGCAAGAGAACGACTTACTTGCAGCCGATCGAAACCGGCCGCAGCGTAAGCCCTGAAGAGGCTAACTGCTGGAGCGACCGCGAACGCGTCCGAGCGGGGCCGGACGCAGAACGGATCTGAGAGTGGCGTTTGAGTATTGATACGAGAGAAGTCGTGAGACAACAATCGTGACTCGGCAGCCGGGAGCGACCTTCAACACGTCCGAACAGGTCCGGACGCAGATCGGGTCTGAGAGTAAGTCGATAATACCACTGCCATTATTCCTGTTCAGCTGTCGGTACTTGTGTTCTTAAAGAGAAGGGTTTGAGGGTGTGCGTCGTTTGGATACTTGGGGGGAGACTTGCCGAGATAACAGATGCAGATAAGAATAATATTGTCTATACGAAGACATTCTTTTGTTTTGAAAAATGTGTCTGCAAAATGCTAGTGAAGTTTCTTGCCAGTTCTTCACGAAGGTTTTTCCGAACTGGTGGTAGATTCATGCTTTATTTGACGTCAATAAGAACAAGTAATTGTCAGTGTTGAGAAACAAATATTTGAATTTGAATTTGGTGAACCAGACACATGACAAAAAAATAAAAGGAACCTATGTTTACCTGTTTATGTATTGCTATTGTTATTTTCAAACGTCGGAGCTTAAATGTGTGAAGGTAATAGTGAAACAGAAATCAATGACAACAGTATATAAGGGTTAATTTCTATCTAAACATATTGCAGAGTATAATCAAGATTATATATCTTTTTTCGATTATTATTTTTTTGTAAACCAATTTATTTCCCAACACACAAAAGTGTGTCTTTTTTGGCTTTCAGTTTGTTTGCGATATTTAAATACGGATGCATCATTACGGAACAATAGAGACTCAAGAAGGATTGCATATAAGCTTATTTTGATGCCAATCATTCTATTCACAGATATATGCGTAAAAATATAACCATTAGGTGCCACTGTAGTTTTCATATTTTGTTTTTATTTTGAGTAAAGATCGTTTTGTAGATACTTTCTAAAATAAATATTTATTTTAGAAAGTATCTATATTACCCTGGCCACATCCCGATGTGTCTTAGTCAGATCAATGACAAGATATCATTCGTCAATATGGTCGAATAGTGCGTGGCTACTTGATGAAATGGCTAAGTTTATTTAATCATATCGTAAAATGGTTCGGTTAGTTTCCGCTAGAGGTGCTGGAAACGCTTTCTTTATATGTCGATGTTGCACGTGGATATTATAATTAGCTGATTTATCAAACGACACGAACATGACCACAATCACGACGTTTTAGGGTACTCAACATTATAAAGTAAAAAATTTGAAAGATACAAAAAATAATAGTAATAATTTATTTCAGAAAATAAATCAATATACAAATTCATACACACATGCACTCATAAACTCACACACACACACACACACACACACACATACACTAAAATTTATTTATTTATTTAAATTTAAAAATAATTGAAATTACTATTTTGACCATGACCTTACTTAATAAGTTGATATATTTATCACTCATTCACAAAAATGTATTTGTAGGGGATTGCTGTATGTATAAAAATTGTAGATCTATAACTGGCTGTCAGTAATTTATAGATAATTCATAACTGTAATGTAATTAAGAGCTGTGGATTTTGTAATAAATAAATATGAAATATTTTACTTAGCCAATTTATAGTTTTTCTTCAACTGATTAAAGTCCAGATTTGCTAAGGAAATTATATAATGAATGCAGCCGTAAGACCCAACATTGTATAAATTGAATGAATCAACTTGAATAATTACAATCATACTATGATAATAATAAATCCCTAATACTGGAAAGTAAGATAAATCATTTCGATTATGACACCGCTTTAGGTACGTGTTAAAACGTGCATAAAAGTGATAAGGTACCTAAATACTCACGCGTGTCTAAAAATATTACGTGCCATTTAAATGAGTGACCGAAATATACGTGTAATAAAAGTACATTTATATCTCTTGTAGGTCTTTATTATTAGATTATTAAATGAAGCAGAATTAAAAATAATACATATTTATTAGTTTATCGTCATAATAATAACAGTTACCTGTGTTCCGGTAATGGGGGAAAAACCCATTGAAAATACTGGAACATAAGCAATTCCTCCTGAAGGTTACGGTCGGCAACGCATTATTATAGTATCGTTATTTTCTCGCTGCAGACTCGGTCATAAATCATCCGCGAGGGTCCGGACCGCTAGGGTTGAGCGCTAGCGGTGCGCGCGCAACGCAGGGAATCGATAAAACCTTATTATGAATATCAAAGTCAGTACTAGTTCTAATCATACACTATATTTCGATATGTACTTATTGAAGTTGGTTTATATTGACGCTAGGCTTTATAAAGACGGAAGCAGACGGTCAAATTAATTCTAGAAATCTAAAGCTACCGAGTAAATGTATTGTTTATTGTGACCTTGGATGACTGATAAGGCCGGGAAACATGTCATTGTTCGAATGTGCGTAAGAGATATGATTTTTAGAAAGTGTTGTGTTTTTATACTTAATAAATATATTAAATTACACATAATTTACACAATATTACACACAAATTACCTATAAAAATACACTGTCGATGTTACTCATCGACAGCAATAATACACATCACTACGCGGCGTCTACGTCATCCCGTATGGCCCGTGAGTGGGAAAGAGAGAGAAACATGCAAGGCACCGCTCTCAGTTTCTATGGCCGAGTCTGCAGCGAGAAAATAACGATACTATAGTCGATATAATAAAATGACGTGCAATATTGATAAATAAAACAACAGCGATTAATGATGTCTGGCTGCTACTTACCATCAGGGACGTCGCTTGCTGGTTATGAAAACAGCAAAAACATTACCCACAGAAATAAACTGCTAATATCACGGAATGTCGGAATATTTTTTTTTAATCTCCAAAGAAATATTTTCTCTAGTAGTATAAGTTAGTGAGGATCGTGAGCACAAGGCTGGCACTTATCTTGTAATCCAGCGAGTAACCAGCCCTTTGTCAGTTTTGCCACCGAAATCTTTGTTTGCCAAGCCTGTCCAGAGTTTATAGAATGAATTGCCACGTTCTTGTAATACGTAAACCTATATCGGATAGAAGTATCCACTATTTTTGAGCTTGATTTGCACTTGAGCCGTCACGGAAGATATGAGTTTAGGTAGTTTAACTTGAGACAGTATCATAATTCTGACTTTAGTGGAAGTCACAAAAAGTTTGATAGATTTCCTTTTAAATCTGAAAAATTCGGCGGTGTTGGGAACGTGCTTGCTATTCCTTAAACATGGTCTTCTATTTACACGAAGACTTCAATGTAAACTCAATACTCAATACTCAATACTTTATTGCTATCATAATTTTACAGGTGGTAGTTTAAAAAATAGAGAATTTATACAATGAAAAGTAAAATTATGCACCTAGTGTAGGTATTGCAATGCCGGAGAGGACATTTTGTGGTCATTATAAATTAAATAAATTGTTTTGATAATATTTATGTCTAGTTAGTTCATTTGAAATTTATCAATTAAGTATTCGTAAGTCGTGTAATAACATTTTTTTAATAGGAGTTGTTTTAGCAAGAGCGTGAATCTTTTGTAATTTTTTTCTTGTTTGATGTTTTCTGGTAAATTATTATATAGTTTGATTGTCATAGCCAGGGGACCAGATGAGTGAATTTTTAGGTGGGACGTAGGTTGTATTAGCACATTTTTCCGGGAGGGTCTAAGGACATATTTACCAACTACTTCTTCGCGATTTGTATAAAACTCGGGATGTTTTCGCACGAATTTACATGCTTCGAGTATGTAAATGCATGGTAGGCTGAGAATTTTGTAATGTAAAAAATATGGTTTACAGCTATCGTCGTTTTGGATGTTTGCCAAAATTCTTATTAGTCTTTTTTGGGCAGTGAAAACGCGAGAGACTTCTACACAGTTTCCCCACAAGACAATACCGTAGTTTAGCCAGGAATATGCATAGGCGTAGTAGGTGGTAAGAGCCGTTTTTAGGTCTGTGGTTTTTTTAATCTCTCGGAGTGCGTAGGCGAATCTAGCTAGTTTTAGCCTAGTTTAGTGACCTTAAAAATCTCAAGTTAACTAACAATGAAACTATGGTTAGCTTTGATGTGTCGTCTCTATTCACCTCACTACCTGTTAGAGACTGCATTGATATAGTAAAAAGGAAGCTAAGTGAGTCAAACTTGCCCGAGGAATATGCAGAACTATTAGAGCTATGTTTAACATCTGGCTACTTCATGTGGAATAACAATTACTACATTCAAATTGATGGTGTTGCCATGGGGTCTCCGGTGTCACCTGTTGTAGCTGACATTTACATGGAGAACTTCGAGGAGCAAGCGCTCCGAATGGCACCTGTTGTGCCGAAGATATACTAGAGGTATGTTGACGACACCTACACTATATTACCTAAGCATGAAGTGACTGCATTCCTAAACCACCTCAATTCCCTTAATTCTAAAATTAAATTCACTATGGAATTGGAGCAGGAGAACAAATTAGCTTTCTTAGATGTCTTAATACAAAGAAATCCTGATGGTACACTTAGCCATACTGTTTATAGGAAACCCACCCACACTGACCGATATCTAAATGGAAAATCCCATCACCACCCGAGCCAATTATCTGCCGTAGGCAACTCTTTGTTTCAGAGAGCACATGGAATCTGCGATCCCCAACACATTAATGAGGAACTCAACCACCTGGTTAAAGTGCTGCGGGATAACGATTTAAAAACACCGCGTCGCCGTCGCAGAAACCGCGTAAAGCCACTCACAGTTGAACGAAGACCAGCATTCCTGCCTTATATAAAGGGTGTTACTGACAAGATAGGAGGCATTCTTCGGCGAGCTTCAATCAAAACTATCTACAAGCCGCACTCAAAGATAAGCCAGCATCTTCGTCCAATAAAATCAAGCATCCCTTTACAAGATCCAGGCGTTTATAAAATCGACTGTGACTGCGGGCTCTCTTATATCGGTCAAACCAAACGAAATGTGTCAACTCGCATTAAAGAACACATCTCTGATGTTAAAAATAAACGAACCTCAAAATCTGCAGTTTGTGAACATTCCATAGACAAGCCCAACCATTATTTAAGATTTGATACCGTGAAGATCCTAGCAAAAGAGAAACATTTTATACCTAGGATGGTCAGAGAAACTATTGAAATTAAAAAACATCCAAATTTCAATAGAGAAGATGGTTGGAAACTGTCATCAACATGGGATCCAATACTTAAAAACATCAAAATGAAAAACCAGCAAACTGTTAGACTGCAAACTCAGGACACAGTCAGTGCCTTTTGTGTCAATCCGGGACGTTATGCGAGAAGACTGAGAAACAGATGGCGTTAATATGTATTGACAATCATGTAGTTTTTATTACTGGCAATAGATGAACAACACCTTAGTCTATCGTGACCACGGCAACTGCAAAGATGAAGAAACGTCGAAATAATTTTAAAATTAACTAAAATATACGCGATAATATCCGGTAAAAAGTGTTTTATTTATCGATGTTAATTCCTAATAGATTAAATTCATTTACTTGGTTAAGTTTTATATTTTTATATTTGAAATCAATGTCAATAGGGTTTTTTTGATAAGGGTGGAATGTCATTAGCTTTGTTTTATTAAAATTTATATTTAAGTTGTGGTCACGAAGCCATGTGTCTATGTTGTCAAAAGTCGAATTTAGTTTGGCTGTTACGTCTAAGATGGTCTTGCATGGAACAAGCAAAGATATGTCATCTGCGAATAAAACGCATGGAGTATTAAGAGATTTTGGAAGGTCGTTTATATAAATAAGAAAAAGTAAGCAGCCCAGTACGCTACCTTGGGGAATGGACGCATTGATCGTTTTACAGTCAGATCGAATATTTTGAATTTCACTGGTCAAATAATTAAAATGTTCTATTTCTGTGTATTGTTGTCTGTTTGTCAGGTACGATGTGAACCACTGGTGAGCGGCGCCGCGAATGCCGATGCTATACAATTTATTTAGCAGTATATTGTATTGAACTTTGTCATACGCTTTTGTCATATCTAGGAGAATACCTATTGCATAGTTTTTATTATTTATTTTATATAAAGCTTCCTGAATATATTTATAAACGGCCAAACCGGTAGAACGTTGTTTCCGAAAACCATTTTGGGAAGCGTCAAAGATCTTATATTTTTCGCAGAAGTTGTATACACGTTCGTACATTGCTTTTTCAAAAATTTTGGCATCGGTGGGCAGAAGAGCAATAGGGCGAAAGTTATTAGGGTCTGTTTTTTTATTTTTCTTATGTATTGGTTTTATGAGGGCTGTTTTTAATTTGTCAGGAAAAATACCTTCAGTAAAGGACTGATTTATTAAAAGGAAATAAGGCAACGTAAGTTGTTCTGCGCATTGTTTAACCAGGAAGGGGGGTATTTCGTCAACACCGTGGCTTTTTTTATTTTTCAAATTTTTTAATATTTTATAAACATCCGCGTATTGAACAGGGCTTAAATAGAGCGAGTTCTCCGTAGGGGTCAACACCGGACGGCCGCAGGGGGGCGCTGTATGTGCAGGGGAGCAATCCTCGCCGATGGACGCGAAAAAATTATTGAACATATTTGCTATGAGCTTAGGTTCCGTTAATAAAGTGTTATTTATTTCAATCTTTATATTATTTTTATCTTTTAAATTTGTTTTATTTGTACGCTCATTTATTATTTTCCACATTGTTTTTATTACATTATTAGATTTTTTTATTCTTATCTTATAATTTTGTCTTTTGGATTCCAGAACTACTTTTTTTAATAATTTAGCATATTTTTTATAATGTTCGTGTAGTATTTTGTTATTAGTAGTTAATAAGATTGATTTTAATAATCTTTTATTTTGGCAAGATGTTTTTATTCCGGCTGACAACCAATAGTTTTTAAAATTTGATTTTAAATAAATTTTTTGTTTTGGTATATGTTTATTTAAAGTATTTAAAATTATATTATGAAATGTGTTATTATCCTTACATGTAAAGTTTAATAAAAAAAAATTTAAAGGTATTATAATATTTATTAGAATGTTAAAAAAGTTTATTCAGTTTGCATAATATTTACCACATTAAAAACCATTTTCATGAAAAATCATTACGATCAAATATTATAACTAATAACAGACATTTATAATAAAAAAATTTAACATTACAAAAGGAAAATGAGAGAATAACCAGTTAATTGAATCTTCGAAAACACCTCAATCCTGATCGGACGCAAATACGCCAATCACGCTTGCCACGTTGCCTCGTTGGCTAGCTATGGAAAATCTTGCACCAGGTAAGACCCGAAATAAGCATCGTTGCTCGTCTCCCTAAGACCCATTTCTTTTCAGCAGAAACAAGGCTTTGGACCCCCATCAAATTATAGTTTCAAATCCTGCCTTAACATTAACTGCAAACACAACCTAAGACGTCCAAACCTTTTGTATTAAATGTATACACAAATAAAACATCCTTCTACAACCTGGATCCCGCGTTAACTCGTGAACAGGTGCCGTTTTCTTAACAGATGCAGATAAGAATAATTTTGTGTAGACATAAAGAGACTCTGTAAATTATTTTGAAAAGATATACCCGTGAAGTTTCTTGCCAGTTCTTTGCGAACTGATCGTAGAGTCATGTTTTATTAGACGCCAATAAGAACAAGTAATTGTATTTGAATAAATGTGAGAAATAAATATTTGAATTAGATTTTGAATTTGAATCCTATTACCCGCATGTGCCGTGCTTACCATGAATTGGTTGCTTCGGCTGGTAGTGGCAGGGATAAAACTATCGATCTAGATTTATACAACTTCAGATTCAATACCTGAAGCAATATTGCTATGGGTATAGACTACATGAACTAACTTTTATTCCTTCTCAATATCTTACTATACAAACTTTAACTGTTTATATAAAAATCAACATTCATAACTGTAACTTAACCCAACATTTTTCAGATATTTGTACTTAGCAACTTTATACATTCTATGTTTACTACTAAGGATCGCATTTTAATTTGTCATTAGAATAAGTTTGGTTTAATATGATTGCAAACTGTTTGTGCACTGAATAAAATAAATAAAATGCGCTGCGACACAAATTCGTAATTCACGGCCAATATCGCGTACTGTATCTTCGTCGAGGCCGTTACTTCGGCAGCAGCCCCAGCTGCAGGCTATGAAGATACTAACACAGATCCCATATGGACACCGACCCTCTGCCATGGCACCAAAGTTAACCCGTCCGGTCGTTCACTATCCGAACGACTGAAGTCCGGTAGTTCCTACCGGCCAATGCCCAGTGCATAATTGTCATTCAGAGCATGGGGTACCTATACCCCACGTATAGTCACTAAAACATTCTAAAACTTTCAACCTTGCTCCTGAATTTGGACTTGAAACAGCTTTGAGTCTGGCCAAGTCCACGCCAGCAGCCTGTGTAACGAGCCGGTGGCGTTAAATCCCACCATCCCAGGTCCACTGTCTCTCTGGGTCCGTAGGAATGGACGCGTTTGGAAACAAAGCTATCCATTCCCTCAGGGCTTTACTAGCTTAGGGAATGTTCCTGTGTTAGTAAAATATCAAGTTACGATGCTAGGAAGGCTTTAAAGTATTGCCTGACAGCTAAGTCCTGGAAAAATAATTTGACTCTGACTCCAATTCTTAAGCTGCACTCTTGTCAGACTTCCAGGTATTGGCGAAATAAGAAAAAGCCTTTGCTTACCGAAGTGTATGACAAAATTAAGAACCACGCTATCTCCGCATCTGATATTTCAGAAATATTTCGATTGAATGTATGGGTGTCTTACATAAATGTACACGATATAATATCGTATGAATTAGAAAATATCAAGAGATCTAAGAATACCTATTTAGGTGAACTAATAAAACAAAATACTTTACAAGAATTAAATACTAAGTATGATCATTGGTATCCATTGTAAACAGACGGGTCTAAATCTGATAACGGTTTAGGAGCAGCATATTTTGATTAAAATCTTAAAATAGGCCGCGGTTTTCAAATTCGTAATGATGTTAGTGTTATGACGTCTGAATTGGTCGCGTTGTATGAAGCGGTGTTGTACGCAGTATCAATTACATCGGACAACATTGTTATTTTCACCGATAGCAAAAATGCTCTTCAACTCGTGGCTCGCTGCGCCTCTGGAATAAGAGGTGTAACAATAGCCTATAAGATTTTAGACCTCATTCGCTGCATCGGTGAAAGTGGCAAAACCGTCAAGATACAATGGGTACCGTCACATGTTGGGCTAAGAGGGAATGAGGAGGCAGACAGCCTAGCAAAACTTGCAGTTACTGAATATACTACCAAGTTTTTCAGAACTGCTGCATAATTTTCGCAACATTTGTAATATGGAAAGAATACTTTGACAGTACGTTGCGAAATAAAGGAATTTGGTATAGAACCATAGTCTGTCAGCGTCCTCGAGTACCCTGGTTTTCAAATTGTGACCTTAACCTAGACATTATGTAAACCTGACGCACAGAATGCGTTCTGGGCGCGTTCAGTTTGTCTGCCAGATGAAAAAAATAGATTCGCCCAATTGTAACCTATGTCTACAGAAGATAGAGAGATGTGCATCACTTGCTAATGGAATGTGTCCGAAATGAATCTGAAAGGTTTGTTCCGCAACCTTAAAATTAGCAAAAGTAATGCTGCAGAGCAAGGCACTCAGCTTCAGACTTAACACTTATGTATAACTTTAGGTCGTCAGCATAAAGTAGACAATTTGCATTTTGAAAAACATTTGGCTGATCGTTTATCATCAAAAGGAAGACCCCCTATAGTATAGTATAGACCCCTGACTTACGCCTGAACGTGTATTGTAAGGCAAGGAATCGTATACTCCTAGACGAACAAATTGTCTACGATCCCTTAAGTAGTCTGCTATAAATCTAAGGAGAAAAGCTTCATTAACAAAATGTCTTTATTCACCCTGTCAAATGCTTTCTGGAAGTCGAAGTAGATCACGTCCACCTGGAATCCCAAATCAAATCGAATCAAATCAAATAATTTATTTGCACGAATACAGGTATATTTATAGTAGATTGTAACAAAAATTTTAGTGTCCTAGCCATATTCTGGCTTTAACAAATATATTACAATTATATTTCATTACATATTGTGAATAATTTTACCTTACAATTATATATTTCAGTTAGTCGATTAAGTAGTCATCAACAGTGTAGTAACACTTATGAACTAAATATTCCCTTAATTTATGTTTAAAAGCATTTATATTCTTTATCTCCTGAATGGTTTTTGGTAATTTATTATATATTCTAGGAGCCATACCAAAGAAAATTTTCGAATAAAATGCAGTATTGTGAGGTTCTAAGATTGTGAGGTCCAGATCTAACTGCTTTACTAGAAAGTCAACCAGTGTGAGCAAATTAGTGTTGACTGATCTCTTGGCCCTGAAACCATGTTGTGCGTTGCTAAGGTACATCTTCACTTGCTCATAGACATTTTTATGAAGGACGCTTTCGAATGCCTTAGCCGGTGTTCCTCTACTGCAGTTAGATTGAACGTTTTTGGTATTGGAGTAACTCTGGTTAACTTTCATTGAGATGGATAAACACCAGACTGTACGTTAAAGATGTGACAGAGTGGTATACAGAAAATATTTTTAAAGTGCTTCATAATGTCAGAAGGTATGCCATCTGATCCCATGGTCCCTTTACCATTACCTGGTCTAATTTTAGTAATACCGTTCAGAACGTCGTCAAGTGATACGCCTAAGATGTACGCATAATACTGTTAAAGCTACTGTCAGATTCATTCGATTCAAAAGCATTAAGATTCGGTACGTCATTTAAAAACACGTCAGAGAAAAAACTTGCAAAAGCTTGGGCTGCCACTACACCGCTTAACGTTTCAGTTTTGTAGTCACTGTAGGTATAAAGCCACTCTTTGGCCTAAGACTGGAAATATGTTGCCAAAAACTGATGTGGCTTACGCTTGATATTATTCTGTTTTGCTCATATGTGATTTATAAGCGTTAATTGCACATAATTTTAGAGATTTTCTAAGTTCGGCGAATAATTTGTATGCGTCATCTGATCGAGTGCGTTTCCATTTGCTATGTAATTTAGTTTTACGTTTTATAACACGCGTTTGTTCTTCTATTCTTTTTTGGGACAGACTAGTTAAGCATTTATATACAATATTATAAAATTCGGTCGCCGCGTCAGTAGCGTTGTTCGATTTCAATACTGTGTCCCATTGAACGCTTTCGAGTAATACGCGTAATTGATCGTTGTCGCATTTTTCAAAATTCCAATCTGACGATGGATATATGTTGCTTGGTTTGAGTGAATCCATATTAGGAGATAAGCCCGTTACTATTTCTATTTGTATGTCTAAATCCGGATGATAAGCGTCAAGAGGAACTATTTCTTGTGTACTTTCGACTAAGATCAACAATCGCATCAACATTCTCCCGGACCAAGACCACGTCTAAATATACCGTCATTGTAATTTTTTACATTATCATATTTTGACGGCCTGTTTGGTGTGGAGGTAAGTAGCCTTGCCTTCCATGTCAGAGGTCCCGGGTTCGAATTCTGGTAGGGGCAGATATTTTATTATATTTGCTTTCTAGTCATGGATGTGAATGTATGTTTATTTAAGTTTATTTCTAATATTTGTAAATGAAAAAAAAATTATCTATGTGTGTTTTTATATTTCTTAAGTTTATTTATCCGTTATCTAGTATCCATAACACAAGTTCTTAATGATAGTTAATTTGGGCTAGTTAATGTGGTGTGATTGTTAGAAATATTATTATTATTATTAAATTTGCTAAAAGTTTTACAGTATTCAAATTGATTTTTTACATTCATTTTTTATTAAGGTTGAAGTCACCCAATAAAATTACGGACTTTTTATATCTATGAATGAAGGACTCAATTTTTGTGAATAAATTCAAATACTCATTGTCAAGAGCACTTGGTTTTATATACACTACACATATGTAAATAAGACGACCATGCAATAGAAAATCTTGCCCACAGGTCCTCGCCACTATCAGTCTCTAGGTCTCGCCTCCTCGACAGCACAAGGGGGGCGCGATATACCTTTAAATGTAAATCCATGATTTTTTTAATTCAAATCTTTATTGCGTTCCACAGTAGTAAATATAAGTGACAAAATTGTATAGTAGGGTTGAAAATCAGTCAACTGAAGCTCTCTTCGAAAACGCTGCTTACGAGATATAACAAATGTATGTTAAAGTGTTACTCTTTCATAGGTCTACAGAAAATTCCGCGACATATGTCTATCTTTTAAAAGTGGCACAGTATATCCACATTAATGTTAAAAAAAAATGTTCACATATAATGTGGTAATTGGAGGCCTATACAGATACGATATTCATCATTATCCTATTAAATTCGTTAGTTACCTTAAGCAATTTATACTCATCATAATTTCTCTTTACATCATACACTTCATTTTTATATTGGAGAGTATTCGCAAAATTAAAACTATCGCGCGAAAACTGCTGCTATATAAGTCGACCCGCCTGTTATATTTGATTTGTTACCTGTGGTGTTTGGTGCTAAATTACTTATGTACTGATGATGTCTTTGATCGTGGATAAAAACGTGATGTGTGATCGAAGACTGAGGTAGTCAAACATGTTTGATAATTGTTATATTGCTTTTATAGACGGTCGCAGTAGCGCTGGTTTTGTTGTATATAGAAAATCATTTTTAAACATCGGAGTAAACGTTTTTTTCTTGATTATTAGAAAAATGGTCGCCTCACTGATTCGTTGAAACTGCGGCGGTACTAACAGTATTCTACAAGTTTTGAAAGATAAAGTTGATAGATATATACATAGGCATTGGAATTATTGTCATCTTTTGTTAAATGTAAAATAAAAAAATCATAATATTGTGCTTACTAACATTAATAATAAGTTGAAAGTATACTCACATTTTTTACATTCTGAAATAAAGTTCTATTATTATTATTATTTTTAAAGTGCATTTGTGGTTTGTGTTGTCTATAGTTTGTTAGGTAGGTATTTACTTATGTAATATGTTGATTTTATAATATATTTTTTACACGTTGAAACGAGCATGCACCCTCCCCCCCCCCCAATGGTGTCATCCGCGCCCATGGGCATCATAAGTCGGAGGTATTTTTTTTTATTAGAGATTGTGATTATTATCTCGAGTAATGATGCCTTGCCTGTAGGCTTCAGATGACAGGCCTTTGTTCCACTTATAATTATCACAATCCACTGCAATTATTTAAGTGGCGGTTCCTTCCCGTTGACCGGAACGCAATAAATGTGGCGGTCAAAGTGGGATGGACTGAAGTACCGCTGCAGACGAGATCTTAGCAAAGACATTCTGCTACCACTACTTATCGACTCTTGCTGATACTTTCGACTCTTGATACTTGCTGGATAGGAACTAAATACTTTGAAGACTTGCTCACTTCCCTCTAATATGGTTGAGGAGGGCGATGGCTGGATCCCGCGTTAACTCGTGAACAGGTGCCGTTTGAGGGTGTTCGTCGTTTGGATACTTGGGGGGAGGGAGACTTGCCGAGCTAACAGATGCAGAAAAGAATAATTTTGTATAGACATAAAGAGACTCTGTAAATTTATTTTGAAAAAAATATACCCGTTAAGTTTCTTGCCAGTTTTCTTCACGAAGGTTTTTTCGAACTGGTGGTAGAATCATGTTTTATTTGACGTCAATAAGGACAAGTAATTGTCAATGTTGAGAAATAAATATTTCATTTCATTTCAAGATACTCCAAGTAGGATAAATAAACGTTACATATACATGTAACTTCACGATCGACGCAACAATCAGTAGCGACACTCCGACAGAAAAGGAACTTAGGCAATATTATGCTCTGTTAACAGGGTTGAAAATCACATGTAAAATACTTGTATTTTTCAACTGAGCATTGTATCTGTCAATAAAGTACAGAAATTTTCATTGATTTCTTACGACGTTACGTTCACGTTTCTACTTTTACGTTTTTGAGATGTATTTTTCGCCTTATTGCAAATGACTGGGGGCGAGGACTGTGTCAGAGAAAGACATTGTCAGCTGTTGCCATAGCAATTTTGAGTAATCCACCATCATCAGCCGCCAGTAAGAGAAATTGGTCTTTGTTTGGGAGGACACACACCGAAGATCGGAACCGTTTGACAGCTGATCGATTGAATACATTAATTTTTGTTAACTGGATTTTTGTAATTTGTCGATTTGAAAGATGACGATGTTATATTTTATAAACCAGATGAAGTTCATGTTGACGATGCCTTCGATAGTAATATTAAGTTGTAGAAACTTTTTTTCTTTTCATAATTGTAAAAAAAAATAACATATAACATATATAATATACGAAACTCTCTCGTTATGTTTGTTTTTTTTTTAAATTCATTGTTTTTTATGAAAAATACCTTGTTTAAAACACATATTATACAAATATAATTTGTATTTTTCAGATAGTCCTAAAACATTATTTTTCGAAAGTTACATGTAATTTTCCAAAAAGATTCAACGTTGTGAAAAAAAGATACGAGTTTCTTTCGCCATTTTCATCCCTATCTGTTACCCGTGCGAAGCCGGACCATGAATAGAGTAAAAAAACTTGTGAATACTATAATTACTACGCTTTAAGTGTTGCCCTCAAGAAAACTGGAGACATGAGCCGATATAGTTACTATAACAGAAACGGTTACTGAACTTTTGGCGCGAATACAATTTTACGATTTTTTAATAAAAAATGGTGGATACAATCTTGAGAATTCATCAAGCTTTGAAGCTGTGAAAAATCTACAATTATTAGCATACAAATTATAAAAAAACTGCACGCATCAATAAAACTAGCAAAAAAGTGTAATCGCCATTTCACATTGGAATATACTTAGCAAATCCTAACAGTACCCTGAAAAGAAAGCTAAGTAAAAAAAGGAAAGACGAACCTACCTATCCATGCGGTAATTTTCTCTGATTTCTTTCGAAGCCACCACTCAGATCAACGCAGTTGTGCGACTGAACGCAAACCACTAGCCAGTGCCTAGGAAATAAAAAAAAAGTCGCCAGCCTTTGACAGAACAACTCAAAATGGCGCGCCAAAATTTTATAAGTATTTTAGTGCTCCTAATATGTTTCAATTCAATACAAAGTGCTGTGATCGGTAAAGAAGTATATGACAATGAAATTAAAGATAGTTTTAGTAGTAATGGAGACGTATTTGAGTGTTACCGCGAAAAAGACGTTTTGAACTGCGTTTGGCAAAGGGCGGGAAAATTCTTGAAGTTTTTGGAGACAGAAGGCTATAGACAAGTGGAAAGCCTGATAAGTAAGTTGAAACTTTGTTTATTTATGTTCCTATTTTAGAAGCGACCTAAAAGATCCTGAAAAAGACCTAAAAGAGTTGTTCTTTTAGTTAAATATATACCCCAAAAAGGCATACAATCTTTTGTTTTTATTTCAATATTTTAGATTGCAGAGAGACCATTCACGATTGCAATGCCGCAGAAATTGAAATGCAATAAAATTTTAATAATATTAACACGGACGGTTTCTTGTGTGGGATTGTAAAAATACAAATATGGCCATAGTTGGGTTAGGTACTTGGCCAGAAATTCCCAACAGTGTCTGGTAATAGTAGCAGGGGAGTTTGTCTTGTTCAGAGCTCGGCTGGGGTGGTGCTAGTCCTTCCTATGTAGACCGCCCTGATTACCAGGTTTACAAGGTTTATGTTGTGTTCCAGTCGAAGGCCAAAAACAGCCGGTGCAATAATTGGAAAAAAAGGATGAATCCAACTGAAGCACCACAACATTAGTTGATGTAATAATTCACATTCAATATCGATAAATAAAACATCTAAAATTAATGCTGTCCGTAGGTGCGAATGCCACTTAGCTTCAAGAGGATCGCGTGTTTGTTTGCCGGCTATGAAGAGGTCAAAAAATAATTAATTAAACTCCCTAACTATAAATATACTTCTTTAACTCCGTTGAGTACTTTCAGGCTCTAATTTATAAAAAGTGCTTACCATCATCTCAGACTTAACAAAGCGAATGGTCAAATTAAAAGCGACTTTTTTATGTACTGGACAGTGATGAAAATCGCACTAAATAAATTTTGACAGGATTGGTGTCACATATGCCCAGAATGTATGGATTGCTAAACACACCGCCTAGTTTCTTCGGCCCGCTTTTTAGGTATGCAGCCTATGGCTATTCGATTCATTGTTTGTTGTAACCGTTTGACTGAATGAGGGATACCTCCAGACATATTATGTACGACAATAAGGGCAGATTTTTCAATGCTCAAATGTTTTTTATCTGGAGATTAACTGTGACACTTGACAAGACTTTCTATAGAAATTATGTCAATCTCTCAAAATGCCGAAGTCTCCGCTTAAGCAAAATCCTGAGTTACTGTGAACTCACAATAAAAAATTCCTAAAACCATTTGGATAAAGTTCACATACAAATAATTGATGTAATGCAAGCCTGGTTTTAAAAATTTGTTTGCTTTATGTAAACTAAATAAATGGTTACTTAATAAGGAACTACTCATTAACTCACACTTACTTAAATCCTTATAAAAAAATTACATACATTCAAAAAGAAAAGTAATTTTTTTTTTTACTATACACATAAGAAAACGAATAAAGCTACAGTAAAACAGTCCTATAAAAAATATTAATATTATATTTTTACACCCACTGTATGGCTCCAAAATAAACAGAGCTTGTGTTATGGATAACGACACACATATAAATATAAACAACCATGACCCGAGAACAAACATCTTTTCATCACACAAATGAACGCCCCGCCCAGGACTCGAGCCTGGTCTCTCCGCCGTGTGAATCTAAATAATGGCCGACATGAAGTTAATTAAATCTCAGAATTCTTGCATATCATACATCCGTCCATATTAATATATCTTAAAGTAACACTCCATCGTAACTGAAATACTCAATTATCTTTTTTCTATTTCACCGTTTTCCCATGAAACAAAACAATTAATGCAAGTAGGTAGGTATGTGTGAGCTCTCTGTTCCGCTCTAGAGCCGGAACGCTTGCACCGTTTTCATTAAATTGCTATTTATCGGTAGCTACTCTTGTGGATAGTTCGTTTCGTATAGATTTTCCACTGACCAAGTTTTTATGTGGACTTTTACGATATTAATCCGAAGTATGAGTTCCGGTTTTAGTTGGTTTTGGCATTCAAAATGGTCATATAAAGTCTGAATTTGAATTTGTGGGTTTTTGCGATTTTGTAAATACTTCATAACTTAAATTAAAAACAAGATGATCTTTTAAATTTATCGGATTAAGAGGTCAGCTTATATTTTTGCGTTTTGTTAAATGGTGTCGATGTTTACATAAATTTGAAAAGTTTCAACATGTAACGAGTTTTTAACTGTCACACTTAGGGTGGGCAGCGTCACAAACTCCGTTGAACGTTGAAGGTGTGAACCCTGAACCCTACGCTCGCAGACTGAGAAACAGATGGAGATGATTGAATGCCTTCATAACTGTCAAGATGCCTGTCATCTTAGTCACTCGTGACCACGGAGTCCGTCAGGGCACTTTAACGTAGAGTTTAATATAAAAATATAATTAAACGCAATAAAATCCGGTCAAAACCGAGTGGTTACGGCTAGCGTTAGTTATGACGTCATTTCAATCATTGCTAAAATGGTGCCAACAATATTTTACTTGAGCGGAGACTTGACAGCTTTGTTATTTTTGTAAGTTTTTTGTAAGCACACCATCAAAATTTGGGACTCCCATCTCAGATGGGCACGTAGCAAAATCTTTAATATAAAAACCTTTGCAAAACCTTTTGTAAATGAATTATTTATAATTTGTTTAAAGTTGAACTGGTTTAACTCGAAGATCTACTCGGTTTGAACATAGGCTATATAGCTAACAATACTTTTAGCAAATCCCAATTTATTATTATTTATTTTATTTAGGAACAAAAACAGCTTACAAACTATACCTTAAAAACTACATTTACATTATACTACATTTGTAAGTTTGCAAACCAATTAAAGTTATACACAACATTGCAGCAAACAATTATTCTATTTAACTGGAAAACTTAATAATATAATTTATTATTCTCTCGAACTTCATGTAGCAGGTCAAATCAAATATTGTGGTATTTGCTACATAATTAAAATCAATCAATCAATTTTATCAAATGTTACACAGAGGTTCGTTATGGTAAACGGCCTATCCATATGTTTAACTTGTTGAGACTACCCAAGCATGACAGGCCAGCATTAGAGAGAGATGCATGCCTTAATATTGAGTCTCTTTCGATCTTCCAATAGTACGTATTAATTCTATGAAAAATTGTGATATAATAATAATAATAATAATATAATAATAAATAATAAATCCCCAGACAAACACACCAACTGTATGGCCCCAAAGTAAGCAGAGCTTGTGTTATGGATGACCATACAGCGAACTAGGGGGGAACCCAGAATAAACATACATATATAAATACAAACAACCACGACCCGAGAACAAACATCTGTGTTCATCACACAAATGAATCCCCGGCCAGGACTCGAACCTTGGACCTTCGGCGTATGAGGCAGGGCTACTTACCACTACACCACTCGGTATTCAAATTCAAATTCAAATATTTATTTCTCAACATTGACAATTACTTGTTCTTATTGACCTTAAATAAAACATGACTCTACCACCTGTTCAGAAAAACCTTCGTGAAGAAGAACTGGCAAGAAACTTCACGGGTATATTTTTTTCAAAATAAATTTACGGTCTCTCTAAAGACACTGTAAACACTCTCATAAAAATCATTTTTATCTGCATCTGTTAGCTTGGCAAGACTCCCAAGTATCCAAGCGACGAACACACTCAAACCAGCAATCGCCCACCTCAACCATATTAGATGGAAGCGAGCGATCCGTCACCCGACGCGTATTGTCTTGACATGCCGTGCTACACCTACTCGAGTTCTTAGTTGGCCTAAATATTAAAAATGCAAAAAGGAGTCTGTTTGTTTACTATGCTTTCACGATATAACCAGTTATTTGAATATAAGTGTCAGGGGAGGGGAAAAGAACAAACATTTCACCTAGAAAAAAGTACTGTTGCTAAAAATATTGTCAGACATTTTTATGGCTTTTTGCTCTGAACCCCGCTCAATTCTTAAAGTTGTCGCGGCTTTGTCCGCCTCAAAGCAAGTTTGTAAGTAAATAGATAAGTAATTAAAAACCTTAATCATCCCCAGCCCCCAGAGTCTCACATCAGGTATTTCGGCCGCGCACCTTAAATACTCCAACTACCATTGACGATGTCCAGGGACATGGACGCCACTTACAATAAGGCGGATTACGAGTTCGTTTATTGATTACAAAATTGTTTCTAAGAAATATATATTCACTTTTTTTCCATTACAGAAGAAGCCAACAGGAGCACATCGTCGGGGCGTGTAGTGGACAGCGTTACATCTGAACCTTTAGAAGATATTGTAACCAATTATCTGTACTCCTTAGTACTAACCGCATTTGGTTTGGACAGGTGAGATAAAGAAACCAATTTACAGCAAACTTGCGTTTTTATCGGTACAGTTCGTGACATTTGCCATTCATACAGCCATTCGTTTGTGTGATGAACACGGATTATGACGAAAGACTTCTTGTTTTTCATCGTGCTCATCATCTTCATTGTCAAGGCAAAAATCATTTGTCATTCAAATAATCTTTGATTGATTTTGCTTGCTTTGTGACACAAAGTTTCTTTCATAGTTTTCTTGAAGTCATCAAAGGGCAGGGATCGAACAGATTTCGGAATTTGACGTAATCACACAACGCAACGTATTGACATTCCGATAAGTGATTTTCTGCTTTTAGGTTTGGAAACGCTAACTTACGGTTACTCCTAATCCTAATCTTGATCATGGTTATCTTTCTTAGTATTTAATTTATTAATATTTTTGTGAATATACAATATGTTTCCATTAATACATTATTATGCGAGGATCACTTTTAAACCGAAAGATTCTCTATTTCCAAGTTCAAATATTCCACGAATAGCCTTTTTCTGCAGAGTGAAAATCGTTTCGATGCCTGCGGCTTTTCCCCAAAGTACGTTACCATAAGACATTAAACTAAAAACATAACAAAAATACACAATCTTGGCTGTACGCGCATCAGACAGTGAGCGAATTTTCTTGACCGCGAACGGTGCAGAGCAAATTCAACTCACAAGTTGTGAAATATGAGCTCCCCGCAGGAGTTCAGAATCTGCAGTTATGTCCAGAAGAACAGTATTTTATATCCACTACGCTCAACCTGTTGTCATTAGGATGCAAGTTTTGTGCCGAACATTTTATACATTTTGTTTTGTTATTATTAAACGCTCAATTATTAATATATATAGAGGTGAGTTCGCTTCATAGTTTTCTGTCTTAGAATTAAACAAGTTTAATAATAAATTTTAAAACTACATCTTTTACTCACGCGTTAGTGTCGGAAAGCCGTGACTGTACTCGGCCCTGATGATGGACTCCATACGAGTCCGCAACTAGTCGGACCTTTCCAACAATAACGCGTGAGTAAAAGCTGTAGTTTTAAAATTTATCAAAATGACTCACTTAACATTTTTTAAATGAAGTTTAATAATATACAAATTTTTTTAGGTATTTAAAGAACAAATGTTATTGAATTAAAATTAGGTTCTCATAATAGCTTGTCATTCAAATAATCGTTTTCTTTATTATACATTTTGTCTATTAAAAGTTTAAATAACTCAATTTTGTGGCAAATATTTATATTTAGTTGACTATTGGTTCTGGTGTGGGATATACAGTTTCTTTTCTCTCTTCTACACCGTCGAATCACATCACTGCTGTCCTCAAACCAATGTGTCCATTGATGAACGAATCGACTAATCTCAAATATTTACAGAGACAGAAGTGGTAGAATCGGTAATTTTTTAAATAACGGCCTACAACAGTCATGGACATACGGATCGTACGCATTTCTTTTGCACTACGGATTTTTTTCCGTTAACTGAGTTACCCCATAGGATAAGGTCGTATCTAATAATAGAAGATAAGTATCCGTAATACGCAATATGCGCCACTTGTCTATATCTTGCCGCTTACTCCAATTAAGTCCAGGAAAAAAGTATTTTCCGTTGCGATGACTCCGATCTCCCTGGCATCCAGTTCATATTCGTCGTAGATGAAGTAGCGATTCCTCTTCCAATTGCAGGATCTGCAGCTCGTAGAGTCCACCAAGCCTAGGTTGAAAAGATGTTTGTTTAGTTCACAGTGGCCTGCCAGTGCTCGCATTATAGTTAGCTGATTCCTGTTGAGTGATATCAGTTCCCTGGTTTTGAGAATCCCTCTATTAGCACCCTGGAGTGTTTCATGCCCTCTGCTTTGGTTCAGAGACATCATCTAGTTGGCTTGGTCAGTCTCGTGACACCTGATTGTAGAAAGAAGTCTTCATTTGGCTGTCAAAATGGCCATGTCTTCAGCTTCTAGGGCTTCTTGCTTTCTGCCACACGCTACACGCTTCAAGACCCTCGTCGTAATAAAGTCGAATATCTGAAGTAAATTTCACTTGATATCAAACGGTCCGTCCCAGTTAGTAAACATCTGTGCAAGACGACCAACCGTTAACAGATGCTTTTTACTCTGTATTAATTGGTTCGAACTATCAATAAACAACCAATTACAATATTGTATTAGTGCAGCAGAAAACAGTATTTACTTGGCGCATTAAAATTGCAAAAATCGTTTGGCGGGAAACGTAAACCTACATCTGAGGATAGCTATTGAATTGTAATGCATTAAAGTTACAATTACAAACACCGGTTTAAGAATCTGACGCTCCAGTTGAGGTATAACATACGAAAAGCGACCAACGATCATCGCATAGATACAATATTTTTGCTTTTTCGCTGCTTGGAAAGCAATAACAATTAGCGATTGAAGATAAATATTGTGAGATTCTTGCTATCGTTTTGTTATTGCAAGCTACATAATAATCCAAAAGGTTTTTGACAACTAGCTATTGAAGAGCAAAGCAACTTTACAACTTTAGGTAGGTAGGTACTAAGCTGGCTGCTCTTAAAAGCTTTCCTTAGTTCCTTTACTAATTCCTGTACTAACTGGAGCTTATACGGGTGTAATTTAAGATCTTTAGTCAAAATACGCCTTAATGATGTTCTTGATATGGCGAGCTCAGCTGATCTCCTTCGGGACGACTGCTGGGGATCGCGCCGTACAGACGCCGCGACTTCGCTTACATTTTCCTCCGTTCTTGGTCGCCCCGCAGGTTTTTCATTTAATGTCGAACCCGAAGACTCAAACTGTCTGACCCACGATCTGATCACTCTTTCAAAACCAGCAGGAAGTTTTCCTTCTTTCAACTCAGAAGGAGTTCTTCGTAAGAAATCCAGTTCTTAAAAAAATATTTCAATGTGAATTCTGGCACCCACGATAGGTAACTGTGGTTGACCATAAAATTGTGAGTGAGCCGGATGTACTAGTGCTACCACCAGGTCATGAAAATTGTATAAGAAGTATTCGTGTCATCCCAAAAAATTATCAATATTATGACCGCCTCCAGCAAAATTCTCTGCATGGGGTAATTTGGACACAATGGTCCTTTCATTGAAAAGTTCATTGTAATTTGTTGCCTTTTTTCAAACTCGGGCTGAGCTGAATACTAAGTGTTGGTTAATGCATCCAGTGTGAAATAAACTTATTCCAATCAAGAGCTAGAATGATAATTACATTTAAGTTTTTGAAACTTACATATTTCCTACTATAGACGACGCATTGTGTACATTCTTCAAGACATCGCTTTAGCTAACTGAAATAACTTACAACAGAGCAAGCAGATTCTAGTGTCTGGTGCCTGACAAGAGAAGCTTGCAGCGGATGGTATCAAGCAGCCAATGTGGTCTATGTCCCTTGTCAGACAGTTTTACTAGTGGCAGAGTTTATTAAGATCTCGTCTGAGGCAAGAGAACAGTACTTCCTACTTTCAGCCCCACAATATCCCCGCTAACGCCGACCACGTTCCGAACTCTAACCATCACAGGAGCGAAGACCATTACAACCGAAGCAAGGGTTGGCAACGCGTCATTCATTGCTTGATAATCAATCAATAATTATGTATGTGCCGCGTACATAAGATGGTTAAAGAGTTTCCAAAGTGTAGTAATTCTAGTAGACAATAGAAGAAGACATGTACCATCAAATATCACCTTAATCAATGTTGTATATTATGCCTATGTATGTATGTATTTGTATTTATATTGTATTGCATATGAAATTATCTTTTTATTAACAAATTCAAAATTTAATTTAAATTAATAATTATAAAATAAAATAAAATTATGCTACAAATAAAAAACTAAATCTAAACTTGAATCTATTGAGGGCAACGTAGCCAAAAGGCTGGCCGAATTACCTCGCTGGATCGCAATAGAAATTCGTTGTGCGAGGTAGGTGTCAGCCTTAGGGTCACGAGTTTCACTGACCAATTGCCTCGCTAGGTCCGAATAAAGGCGATGAGCCTTGTCCCCAGGACCCCATGTAACCACTAGAAACCACTATGTAGCCAACTTTTGTACATTCCGTATAAGCTTCTTTGTTTTTATTTCCTGCTTTTGCTATTTTTTGTGCGCATTAAAGAGTATGATTGTTATAATTACTACGTGGATGACGTCTCATTAGCCGACTAGGACAAACTAAATAACAAGCTTTAGAATTTGACAAAATAAAAATCCCGTAGGCTTTAGTTATTTTTCCGTGGGACTCTTGTTCCCATGAGAATTCCAGGAAATAATTTACCATATATCACTTCCACAACTGAAACATCCTAAGGCACCGAAGGAATATTCATTCATACATACACTCGAATAATTTAACCCTCCTTCTGGCATAGTTGGGTAAAAGTTGTTGCTAACCATGCGTTGACGCGTTATCGCATAAATTTTTTCAATCTTTATAGATTCATAAATCTATGAAGCGCTATCTACTGACAATGATTTACACTACAGACAGAATAGAATACAATTTACATATCGAACACATTTCTATGTCATAATAAGATTGTATCTCATATATTAAGTCTATATTAGCATACATTTTAATAACTGGCCATTACCGACATGCTCAAACATTCTTACTAATTCATGCGTGAATGTATGAAACTGTACTTTCTATAGATTTTTTAAAAATGAGATGCTGGTATGTTTCGTCTACTAATAAATGTAATTGTGCCGGTAAATTCTTGTACGCAAAGTGTTTCTGTTGCGGATTTACTCACTGTATATGTTTATATACCGGGTGAAACATACGTTGTAAACAGATATATGTGTTTCTTACTGTTTAACTTTTTAAATTTACTGAGTCTCACGGTCACCCTAATTGCTACGTTAAACTGTCGTAGAAAACTGTTGTAAGATTATGTAATAGGAAAATAGGGTGACCATAAGGTTGGTGTTTTTGCTACATTAAATTATTATCAATAAAGTTTAATAGTTTTCTTCTAGAGTTAATGCAATGAATTTGCCTTAAAACTCTGCTATAAAAACAAATATTTCTGTTAACGACTTATGTTTCACCCGGTAGTCGCTGAATGGATATTGTATCGGTTTTTTAGCTAAGTTGCTGTCATAATGGTTCTGTAGGTAAATCATAAAGAGAAAATATGTTTTCATTTGTTTGTTCCTTAATACCTGAAACTGCTTAGTTCTAGTAGAGCTTAACCGCCATAATACCACGTTCATATAGTTGTGTCCCGATTACAGGAAAGAGACAGCCAGTGTAATTATGGGAACAAAGGCAATTTCCTCCGAAGCCAACGTTAGCAACATGATTTTTTCGATTCTGTTTCTTTTATAACGATACAGAAGTATCAGAATGAAACAACAAGTTATTGCTATCTCTGAATTCCCATTTCACGTAGTTCACATGCTTAGCTTTTGATATCTATTCGGCCGAGTATCATCAACTGCAGCCGGGCCTAAGATTACTATCCTTAAATAAGTATTTACAAACGTACGATCTGACAGATTAACTTAAAAAATCTCTTTTAGTAAAATGAGACGGTAACAATTTGTGAAACCTCTCAGATTTGAGCATTTAAACAAATTAGTGCGAAAAATTTAATGCGTGTCACATTAAAATTATATGATTTTCATACAAAGACCTAATTGCTACGTGTATGATTTTAATAATTTAATTTTTAATTATGACATTGTAATTGTAATTATTGTAATAGAATTTTATTTTTTTATTTTTGCTATGTTATTGAATTTAATTAAATAGTATTGTATAATTGTAATGTAAGTGGACTGTTTTACTTATTAATTTTATTTTTGTGACTGTGCTGAGTAATTTTTGTAATATGGATTAAGTTGTCCGAAATAAAGAATTATTATTACTATTTCATTTAAGTTTGATGTTGTCCGAACTGAAACAAAAATTAAGGTTGATACTCGTAGAATTGTAAACATACCGTATTACATGTATTTATGTAAATATGTAATTACACATTTTGAAAGCCACGGTTAGACATACCTACTGTATGGCCGATATTTTCATTTGCAATCATTTGAATTTGTAAGGACGAAACAGAATTAATTATGGGGGCATTCATTGGTGTGATGAACACAGGTGTTTGTTCTCGGGTCATGGCTGTTTATGGTTATATTTGTATGTGTATTCTGGGGCCACCCCAGTTCGAATGCGATTTATTCGTGGATCGAGTGGTCGTATGCCGGCTATGGCAAAGAAAAAATCCTAGGTATTCGTATATACCTAGGATTTTTTATATACATTATTGTATACAATTTTTAGGTTAGCGAGTACTACCATAATTTGTGAAATTATAATGTGATGTAGAAATAAATTATTAGAAAATACTCAACATTTAAACAAGTAATTATTTTATTCCAATTTTCTTCCTCTAATGACCTCAAGTGAAACAGTACAGTAACTAATATATAAATAATATTATTTTATATTTGTATATTGTATTATAGTTTATATTTAAAAATAAATTATAACTAATACGTAATATTCGTATACGTATACGTAATATTTATACTGATTTCAGTAAAGCGTTTGATAGTATTAATCATGACCTGCTTATAGAAAAAATGTATAATATGGGAATACATGGGTCACTCTTACGTTAGTGTGATTCGTACCTAAGAAATCGCTCACAGTTTGTAGCAATCCGAGGACATGAGTCTGAGCATACTAAAGTGACATCTGGTGTACCTCAAGGATCGCACATAGGACCTTTATTTTTATTTATTAATGACTTGGCAAACTTAATCAAATGTAAATTTAATATGTATGCAGATGACCTAAAATTGTATAAAGTAATTGAATGTCCCGAGGATTCCATTTATTTACAGACTGAATTGAATAATGTTTATGACTGGTGTTTGGAAAATAAATTATTATTGAATAGTGGTAAATGCAATAGTATTAAATTTAGTAAAAAAAGAAAAGCCAATGACTTTGTTTATAAAATTAATAATAAAAATTTGACAGAAGTATCAAGTATTCGTGATTTGGGTATTATATTGGATAAACACTTAAATTTCAACCATCATGTTGAAGCATTGGTGCAAAAATCTTCTCGTTTAACAGGGTTTATAAGCCGTCAACTACATAGTTTTAACGATCCTACTATACTCATTACCGTTTATAATAGTATTATTCGTAGTTCATTGGAGTATGCAAGTACTGCCTGGAATCCTTACTACGAAGTGCATTCCAATAGAATAGAGCATATACAAAAGCGGTTTACTTATCAACTTTCATTTAAATTAAATAAATGTCAAACTTTGAAGTCCTATGAAGATAGGTTAAAATATTTTAAAATGACCAGTTTGTCCCGTAGAAGAAAAGCCGCTGACATATTATATTTATACAAAGTAATTCATGGTTTTGTGGACTCCAGTGCACTTCTTGAGAAAATTAAGATAGTTGTTCCACGTCAGGCCAGTAGGCTTTGCAATAGGCAGGTTTTTGAAATGCCACATTGCCGAACGAATGTAGGACGAAACTCACCAATATCGAGAATGATTTCAAGTTACCGTGGTATTAGATTTAAGCTGGATATCTTTAATAGAGCCTCAATCCATGCCACAAAGATAAACATTAAAGAGTATTTAATTTAGGAAGCTAATTGTTCTGTTTATTTTATTTTGTTTGTTTTGATTTATATTTATTTTTTCTGTATCCTTTAACCGGTTTTTGTGAATAAGTATGTAAAATTTTAAGTTTATTTAATTGTAAATTGGTAGTCGTTTAATAGTATCTACTTCATCAAATATGAATGCTGTGTTCACTATTTTAAGACAGGCACTTATGTTATGTAAACATCATTTAATTTGTATTCCTATTGTACATCTTTCTGTGCTATGTCTGGTTTGTGAACCTACAATAAAAAATAAAAAATAAAAAATTCCTTAAATTCAAATAATTTTTCTTCAGGGCAAGGGGAGGCTCCGAGGCGAAACCACTTTCTGATGAACTTAAAGGACTAGAAGGTAAAATACATATATCATTTATAATAAACATTATACATTAAAAGACTATTGAAATTAAATTTTTAAAAAATTTCAATATAACAGTTTTTTCTTTCGCCTTTTGAATTCGCCACTAGCATTAGGTTTCCGAAATTTCAAATTTCACTGTTTGTGGGTTTACGTGGGGTTTCGGTAGGTTACGCAGGCCTTACAAATTATAATGGTGTAGTGAATCCTATTTTCCCAAACAAAATCGGACTACGCAACACTACGGCAAGCTGAATATTGTTTTGGTACGGTTTTAAACTCAAAATTAAAATATTTTATTTCATCATTGGTAAAAAATTACATTTCTTCTTTTTCTTCAACTGCATTGTGATCCTTAAATACACCTTAACTTGGGTTTTTGAAAGATTATAGGTAAACCGAGAAGAAAACAGCTGGCTGAATAAACCTCTCGGCACGCTCTGTTGTCAACATTGTAAAATAAATGAAATAGGTAATTAGGTATGCAGCTTCACTACATCATGAAAAAATTACATACTAGCTAGTTGTGTGTGCTAATTTCTAGTCGAATGAATTTACGGGATTCTAACCACGATTTTAGATTTTTATTTCGCGCGTCCGATATTTCGAATCTTTTGCAAGCACCATGATCGCGGACTCATTTCACAGAAATTCATTGAATTATTGCGAAAATTACCGCGATAGTCTAAAACAGTTATTAATTTCAAGTATTTTACACAGTATTTATATATTATTTTCAGTTACAGAAACAGAAAGACTTACGCCCTTTTGTCATCCAAATAATCTTTGATTATTTGATAAGCATTTTAACATAAAGTTTCCTTTATAGTTTTCATGAATTGAAAGGCTGGGATCGGACAGATTTCGGAATTTTATAATAACAATATAATTAACATTACAATAAATGTTTTGCTAACCTTTTAGCTAACCTAAATTTTGGAAACGCTAACTTACGGTCGTTCCTAGTCCTTACAGAGTAACCATTATTCCGGAACGATTATTCCAATCTATTTAAACGTTTCTCTCAGAGATTCTGTATATCTTACTTTCTATAATCCACGAATAGCCCTTTTCACACAAGGATACCATAACGCATTAGGTTATGAAAATAACTAAATACACCATCCTGGCTGTATGCACATCAGTCAATGAGCGAATTCTCTTAGTCGCGAACGCTGCAGACCAAAGTCTACTAGCCAGTTGTGAAATGTTGACCCGTACTGAAACTTCGAATCTATGGCTATGCCAAGAAAAACATTATAATCTACCAGGTTCATCATTAAGTTTGTTTGCAAGTTTGATCCGACGTTTGCTACATTTGGTGCCCAAATGTTTTGTACATTTTGTTTTTGTGTCATTAAATGCTAGGTTATTTACATTAAACCACTGCACAACAGTGGAGAGAGCATTGTTACTTCGTCATATTGATTTTTTGTCTATTAATTTTAACAATTAATGATGTACCATCAGCAAACAATGCAATATTGTGATTGTTACCTACAATATAGGGTAGATCATTTGCATAGGTTAGGAAAAGAAACGAGCCCAGAATTCAACCTTGGGGTACTCCCATCTATACAACCAACCCAGACGACCTATTATGGTCAACTTCAACCTTTTGATTTTCACTACTTGGGTATGAAGTCAAAAACTTGAGATTAGTGTGCCTTACGTCGTAATGTTAAAGTACTCGTATCATGCTCAACGCAATCAAACGCTCTCGAAAAGTCATAAAAATACCCAAAGTATCTAGAGATTTGTCCAAGGCATCTCGTTAATTTATCAAATGATCCGTTCGGCATTTTCGGGTTCATCATATAAAGAGTTTACATGTATAAACAGACCAAAAAAATCTTTCTTATTTATAATATAATTATAGGATCGACAAGTAAAGCCTTCTATTAATATTTCCCCCTTTCTCCCAGTCCTCAGACAACTGAATAAGAAAGGCAGCGGTGCCATGATGCTGATCGGCTTGGGATCGCTTTTCATATCGAAAATGATGTTCTACCTCAACCTTATTAGACTGAAGCTACAGGTACGACAGACTAGAATACGTAGACCTATTTTGCCTAGGTATATAAAATTTTATTAATATAGTATTTGCAAGTTAACTCCAATGAAATAAATCCCCAGACAAATACACCAACTGTATGGCCCCAAAGTAAGCAGAGCTTGTGTTATGGAAACCATACAGCGATCTGGGGGGAAACCCAGAATAAACATACATATATAAATACAACAACGATGACCTGAGAACAAACAAACATAACCTATTACTTTTAAGCCATACTATGTCATCTACTCACTAAAGATGTATTGATAAATCACAAGGGGATAATTGTGCTGGTTACATAGTTGATCATTCAACTTTGTATTAATGCATTCAACGCATATGTGTGTACTGTGTAATTGTTTATTGTCCCAAATAAAATTAAATAAAATAAAAAATAATAGTAATGTTTTTATGATGAGTTATGGTATGGATTCATCATTTGAATGTCAAACAAACATTTTGGCAGCTGAGTTACGTTAGAAGCAGTACGCCGGAGGTTCGAGTCCTGGTGGGAGCATTCATTTGTGTGATAAACACAGATATTTGTTCTCGGGTCATGGTTGTTTGGTTGTTTATATTCATATATATATGTGAGCTCTGAATTACCCAAGTTCTCTGTATGGTCATCTAATACCAGCTCTGCACACTTGAGACCATACAGCTGGTGTGTTTGTCTGGGGATTTATTTTTATTATTTATGAACAAGTTTATACATGTCGCAAGACCTATAACTTTTAAATTGGTTTTCAGTTTAAATTCTTCCTGATTGCCCTGATCGCTTTGGCGCTAAACATCGCAAGGTTCATAATGGAGTGGCAGCAGAAACATCACCACGCGCACTTGGCACATCCAAAGGTATTTTATAACATGTTATATTATAATGAATTTTTGAAACTTATAATGAATTTTCGTTTATCCAAAAGTTCACTGTGATATTTGGATTCTTTTGTTAAGAACTCCGTCTGGGGCATCGATGTCAGTAGTGCCTACTGTCATTTGTTTTTGGACGGTCACAACGTTCAAGTATAGTAGTTGTGTTTCGGTTAAAGGCAATTTCAACTGAAGTGTACGGTCGGCAACGCATCATTAGTCGAAATAATAATCACATGCAATATCAGCAGCAGCAAATTTCGTTGACAAATCTTAAAAGTTAACCACATTTAAACGAGTAGCTAATTACTAGACATTTGAAAGGATTGATTTTTTTTTTGATTGATAAGAAACAATCATGAGGAAATGAAATTTTGAAAAAAAAAGTTAAACTTAAATCAAATCACGGCCGAGTAGCATACTGGGTCCGCTTCGAGGTTCGAACCTGGTTGGGGTATTATTTTGTTTGATGAACACGGATGTTTGTTGAATTGTAAATTCTGAGTCTCAGTCTGCTTTATGGTCATCCATAACACAGGCTTTGCTCCCTTTGGGGCCATACAGGTGGTGTGTTTTTTTGGGGATATATTATTATTACAACTTATTTATTAATATTAAGAAATGACTGTAATCGGATGATTAAAAGCGAGGGAAGCGCCATGCGTAGACTGTTATGAAAATAATCTGTTAAAAATAATAAAAACGTTTAATAAGATTTTAATTACGTGTTGAAAAGCTCATTTATGTTTAATTGTTCTACAGTAGTGAAATAAACAGTAATCAATGAGTGTGAAGTGGAAACATTTTAAAAATATGCTTCGGCGTTAACAAGTAATAAAATTCAAATTCAAAATTCAAATTTTGCCCAAAATTATCTAATAGTGAGTAAAAAAAGGAAAGTGATTGACTGCTAATTAGTGAAACGTGACTTTTAATAATAAAAGCACACAAAATTTTGAGGTAACAATAGAAAATACTGCAAAATAACCTAAAAATTAGAACGATTGAATAATCCAGTCACCTATATACAAAAAATATGAAAATAGCGCAATCTATGGACCAATAGAAAAACAACGTAACATTGCCATCTAGCGAAAAACATCTACAACATATCGATATCAGGCTTATCAATAAAAGTGCGGTCCATTGAAGTACTACTATTCACTGCTAGAGGCCGTCAACAAAATGAATACAGAAATTATTCCTTTCCTCCTAATTTCTACGACCTGGGCTGTGTAGGCTTCTCATCAACACGTTTTTCTAATATTACGCAGAGAGAAAATAAAGGAACATGGATGTGCCCCAGCTGCTGCTGTAAACAAACAACACAAACACACCTACACATAGTCCAAACCCACGATCGGAAAATAATAATATTACAATTCGAAAACCGTACGTCCACAAATATAATGATTAGGCCAGCTCAGAAAACTCCAGCTTGCTAGGAGACACTATTTGTATAGATCCTACAGAGAACACACTACAAAATGAGAATCAAACAGAGTTAACCCTACAAAACCTAAAATCTTTGATTAGCTTACAACTAAAGGAAAATAATAAATCTAGTATATATAATTATAATACAAAAGATATTGAAAGCACAACTCAAAGTATCCTAGACAATAACAAAACCTAATAAACCATTCGTTTCGAGACTAATAGTTTTAATTATAATATTTTATTTCAGAATTTTCAAAGCCTTCTGTATTTCCCAAAGCAATCTGTATTTCAGAAACATGGCATACAAAAGCGAAATTAGAATTAATAAAATTCAGTGCATACAAAACTGCAGCGTCCTTCTGCAGAAAAAACCGGGTAGGAGGAGGAGTCTTCATCCTTCTTGTAAAATCTATTAAATCTATTAAACAAATTTAATAACACAATTCAGAAATAAAAGCAGAAAGTATAATAGTAACAATATAGAACAATTTCGATCACAGCTCAACGACATCAATTGGTATAATAGTATTACACAAGACAAAAATATAAATGAAAACTATAGGCTATTCCATAATACACTTATAAATATCTTAAATTTATACATACCTAAACAAATATCTAAAGTAAAAATACCATCAAAGAAATACTGGTTAACAAAAGGTATGAAACTATCCTGTAAGAATAAAAGGCTCCTAAAATCATTTCCTATAAAAACAGATAGCAAAATACTTAGTGATTATTATAAAAAATATGAAAATATTTTTAAAAAGACTGTGGCTAAATCAAAAAAACTAAATTATATACGAAAAATTAAAAAAATCGAATAATATTGTTAAAACAATGTGGAGCATAATTAATGAAAAAACTAATAAAAACCATAGAAAAGAAAAGAACAATATACGACTAGACATTAATAATAACTCAGTCTCAGAACCTAAACAGGTGGCAAATATTTTTAATAACTTTTTTGCAACTGTAGGAGAGAGGATCCTATCTGCAAACATTTCTACCGCACAAACCAACTCGCAAACCAACTCAACTGCCCATTTTAGAGAAAACTCACTATTTCTAAGCCCGGTACAGCCTTCTGAAGTATTGGGCATATTAAAAAGTCTTAACAATAAGGACAGCCATGGCATAGATGAAATACCACATAGTCTATTAAGAAGTTGCGCTAAACAGTTAACTTTGCCTTTTTGCCTTCCAATTAATCAATCCTTCAACGAAGGTGTCTTCCCCGATATGTTGAAAATAGCACTCATCACACCTATACACAAAAAAAAACATTAAAACAGACCCCAATAACTTCCGCCCCATAGCCATATTACCAGGACCATCTAAAATCTTTGAGAAAGCAATGTGTAACCGTGTGTACCATTTTTGTGAAAAGTATGACATTATCGATGATTCCCAAAACGGATTTTGGAAAAAACGGTCAACAACACTAGCAGTCTATAAATATATACAAGAAATACTTCAAATTATAAACGATAAAGAATACGCGATCGGTATCTTACCTGACATGTCCAAGGCATACGATAAAGTCCGATTTAATGTATTACTAAATAAACTGTACAGCATAGGAATCCGCGGAACCCCTCATAAAATGGTTTACATCGTACCTAACAAATAGACAACAATTAGTAGAAATGGAATATTTTAACTCGGCAACTAACGAAATAGAAACACTTAGATCGGAGTATAGAGCAGTGAATGCATCTATCCCACAAGGCAGTGTAATCGGTTGTCTCCTTTTTTTGACATACATCAATGAGTTGCCAAAAATCATGAGCGAACCATGTGTCTTATTCGCTGACGATATCTCACTCCTTACCTCTTGCGATAGTAACTCCGGCATAAATGAAAAAATCAACATCATCGTTCAGAAAACGGTAGATTGGCTTCACAAACACAATTTAGATATTAACTTTAATAAAACAAAAATTATAAAATTCCCGCCCTCATAAAAACCCCTATAGACAATATAGTCAAATTTAAAAACACAGAAATTGAAACCGTTAAGAATTTTACACTTCTAGGCATAGATATAGACACACATATAAACTGGAAGGACCATGTGAAAAAAGTTCGTTTGAAACTGGCAAGATTTGTATACGCGCTCCGCGAAGTAAAAAAGACAACCGATCTAAAAAGTGCTTTGATCACACAATCACATCATGCGTATGCGCATGCATGGCTCAGCTACGGTGTCATCCTCTGGGGTGGCAGCGTGGATGCGCCATCTGTGTTCACGGCCCAGAAAAAACTACTGCGAATCCTTGTCAGTATCGAACAAACGGACACTTGTAAACCCCACTTCATACACCACAGAATCCTTACACTTCCATGTGTATATATTGAAAATCTGTAAATTTGTTAGAAAATATACACTAAACGCGAAGACATAACAATAAAATACTCCCTGAGACCAAGTCGAAGAAAGCAACAAGTAGCACCACCGCCTCGACTCAAACTACTGTCACCCGGCCGCTGGACATGTCAATAACAATATATAATCATTTACCTGAAAATATAAAACACCAAATAAAGGATAATGAATTTATTAATAAACTAAAACAACTTCTTCTTACAAAATGCTACTTGAGTTAAAGAATACCTAAATGAAAATTTAAATAACTAGCTTAATGTACAGCTGAACCTACAACATTTAAATAATTTACCAACCGATTTAAAAACATACACATAAATCCACCAAAATAATATAAATTTAAATAAATACCTAACAGTAATAATAGTAATACCTGATAATAATAGTAAGTTTAAATAAAAAGCAAGCTACAGATAAATAATTTATTAAAAAAGAAACATACCTAACTTAATTTAACATATAGTAACTACTCACTACTAAATTTAATTCATCAAACTTAACTGCCTTTCTAACATACCTACCAATTTAACAACAATACATACTTAAATAATATAAAAACTCGTATAAATACCCAGTAGGATAAACCAATAGGTCACTTTATTGTAACATAGTAGTATTATTAAACACGAAACGTTACTTACTAATAACATTATATAATGCTTAGCTTTCAAAAATATATAATGTTAAAATATATAATATAAAATAATGATATAATAATGTAAAACTAAGAAAATAAGGTAAAGATAGAAATTATTATTGGGTAAGCTTTAAAAGAAATATGTATTGTATTTGTATTTTAGTAATTAGTAATAAGCTTAATGTAATGTCAGCTCACATATTGCAGTGCCCTTACGGGGTATCACAAGAACTACAACTGTGCCTAATAGAGATCTTAAATGTTATGTGATCAGCAATAAAGGAATTTGAATTTGAATTTGAAATGATGTAGTAACTACTGGCTGAAAAACTCTTTCGCTCTCCTTCCTTTGCAGATCGTGTACCGAGATGATGAAACTATATCAGGAGGATATGCCGGGGAAGAGTGGAAGAGGACCAAGGAACAAGTACGTTTTATTTACATTCTGAATAGTTTACTCCTTTGCTCATTTGAATAGGAATACGATCAGTCTTGTCTTTATATGCTGTGAACTCGCTCTTGCCGATCGCCCACAGTGCTAGGCCACTAGCGCGGTGAAATTTAAGATACCAAATTTCATAAACACTCCATTTCGAAAAACCTCTTGCCGGTCATGTTTGGTTCTCACCAATTCAGCGCAAAAATTACTTTAAAAATAACTATTATTGTTAAAACTGGGGCAAAAGTCTTATGTCAACAACCCTTCGAAAATATACCAACAGTCGTTTTTATTATTCAAACTGGACAGTTAATTTTTAATGGCTGTCTAAAACTACCAACAGACAGCGAATTATGGTTAAAGGATTTTTTTTGTTTTGCACCTTAGCAGGCACCCTCTGCGGGGAGGAAGGTAGTAAATGCGTCATGCATACCTCGCAGCCGGTCTGCAGGGTCATTCTCGCTCCGATCGTCGCCCAGTGCGGACGTGCAAGACCCAGCTCTCCGTTGATCGGTCCCTTCCCGCCATTCCGCGGCGCTCAGTTTACTGACGTCACAGTCTAGCGTGTTGGCTCCGTGCTACGGTTTCCTAAGTCTTTCTACTCCGTCTGAGTGCTTTCGAAGTGCGATTTTTCTTTGCGACTAAGCCTCTTAGTCTTCAAAGTGCTGTGCTAAGTTGTGTTGTGCTTGTGCTGAGTGCAGTGTTGTGCCCGGCGTAAGTAGTCTGGTTTCAGTGCAAAGGATACTTAACGGTGACAACGAATTTGTACTGAACCAGTCCTTTTTATTTTTATTTATTTCTCTTCTCTATTTTATTTATTTTTCTCCTATTTTCATATTTATTTTTATCATATTTGTGTGTTTTCGTGTGTATTTGTCCTTTCTGTCGGTAAAGGTTGACCCTAACGCGGTCAACTCTTTACCTGCGCACCCTTTTTAGGTTTCTAGGTAGCGGCCTTCGGCGTACTATTGTTAGTTTTAATTTATTCTCCCCAGCCCCCCTACCGCTGGTAGGGAGGTTTGCCGCTAGGATTTTGCTAGGTTTTTAGGAACTAGGCATCTCTTATTATACTTATATTTATATATAATACTGTCCCAACACTCCCTAATGGATTCACTAAGCGTTATTAACTTCGCGAACGCGTTCACCCAGGCGCTTGCTGCGGCAGGCGTCTCCATCCCAAAAGACATCCTAACGCAGGCCTTGCAGGCATCAATCGCGTCCCCGGCCCCTCAGGCCCCAACCCCGGCCCCTCAGGCCTCCAACGTCGAGACCCCTAAGGTCTTAAGCTCTCCCGCCTCGTCCGAGATGGACTGCGAATCGGTCGCATCCTCTCACGCGTCGCGCCGTAAGCGCACCGCTCCCGGGAGCGACTCCGAACCCGCGTCTGATACGTCGTCGGTCGCCGCCACCTTAACCGGCTCTCCTGAGCCCGCGTTCCAATTAGTTGCCAAACGCTCTAAGAAGCGTTCGAAAAAAGCCGCGGTGTCTTCAACACCCGAGCCAACCCCGGTGTCTTCTACACCCGCCCCCGCGCCGCTCATGTCACTCGAAGTGACCGCGTCTCCGTCGGTCCCATCGAAGCCAGCGACGCGCTGCGCTCCCGTCCCGCCGAAGCCTCAGCTCCCTCCGCCCGTCTTCCTGCGTGAAAAAGCGCGTTGGACCGCGGTTTCAAACTTGTGCAAAGTGCACAAAATTAATTATTTAAAAGCCGCCAACGCTGGCGATACAATCAAGATTCAAATAGCGACCGTCGACGACTTCCGCTCGTTTACCAGGTTACTCGGATTAAACCAAATCGCGTATCACACCTACGCCCTCCCGGAGGAGCGTAAGATCCGCGCAGTACTACGGGGCGTCCCGTTCGAACTCAGCAACGAAGACATCCTCGATGACCTTAAGTCTCAGGGTTTCCCGGTCACAGCAGTGCACAAGATGCACTCCAACCGCGGTAGGCGTTTTCCCTTAGCGTTGGTAATCCTGTCGAATACTCCCAACTCGAGGGAGATCTTTAGAGAGGCTCGCACAATTTGCGGACTCTCAAATATCTCCGTCGAGCGTCCCAACCCCCGTGGTCACCCTGGGCAGTGCCACCGCTGCCAGCTATATGGCCACGCAGCGGCTAACTGCTCAGCTCCCCCCAGGTGCGTTAAGTGCCTGGATCCACACTTCACAAAGGAGTGCACTCGCACTCCTGAATCCACTTCCCCCCCTGCCTGTGTGCTGTGCGGCCAGTCCGGCCACACAGCTAACTACAGGGGTTGCCCGCGCGCTCCGCGCTCCACCACCAAGAGGGTCGCGCCTAAACTGGCGCCGCCGCTCACTCCTGCCAACTTCCCGCCGCTGCGCAACCGGGGTCCCCCGGAAGCAAAGCCCGTTCAGCCGACACCTACTCCGGCTCTGTCTTGGAGGCAGCGTCCGGCCGTTCCGCCTGCACCTTCCCGACCTATCCCAGCTCCCGTAGCTCCCGTAGGGCCGCGTCCTTCTCCGTCTTCCGCACCTCAGTCGTCGTTGGCTGAGGACATGAAGACCGTATTCGACGTTATTCAAAACGTCGATATTAACGAAATTTCCGTGCTCGCACGCAAACTGCGAGCCGCCCGCTCTCCTCAAGAGCGTTTATTTGCTTTAGCCGAGCATCACTCGCTCCTAAGTTCGTTGTAAATTCTTTTATAATTTATAAATTCTTAAATAATAAATTATAATGTCTAGACCCGCGAATCCCGCGTCCAGTCGTATTAAACCCAAGGGCTTATCCCTAGTATCTTTTAACGCTCGTAGCCTTAATACCAACCTTCCCGAGATTAAACTGTTCCTTCAGAACAAAGAACCTGACTTATTCCTTCTCCAGGAGACATGGCTTACTCCAAACCGCTCCAGGGGATTCGCTATACCTAAGTACGCGTTTATTCGTAACGATAGGCCCAACTCTGACGGTTTCGGCGGCACCGCTATATATTACAAAAGAGGCTTCCACTGCTGTCCTCTCCCTACCCCTCCTCTCCTCAACATGGAAGCCACTGTGTGTAGATTGGCTATGACTGGTCATCCGACCATCATCATAGCTTCAATCTACATACCTAGTGGTACCAGACCAATCCGCAGCGACTTTGAGGCCATTCTCGCCCTCGGCCATTCAGTCATTATGTTCGGAGACTTTAACTCCAAACATACTGACTGGACGTGCCTATCGACTAACACCAGCGGTATCGCTCTCCTCGACATCACTAACTCCCTTGACCTAGATGTCATATCCCCCGTCACTCCCACTCACTATCCCAACAACCCGTCCTACTCTCCTGACATCCTCGACTTTGCAATTATCAAGCGTATCAATCTTGACCTAAGGTCTATCGAACCGCTCGATGACCTAGGCTCCGACCATCGCCCCGTTTCCCTCGTGCTAGGACCGCCGAACGATAACGTCTCATCTCCTAAGACCTTTACCAATTGGAAAGGTTTTAAAAATACGTTAGTTTCAGCCTTAGAGGCTCCGAACTCTCCACTCGCGATCTCTCCCGAGCAATTAGATAGCCCGGATAAAATCGATTCATTAGTAAATTCTCTCACTGATGCTATCAACTCAGCCATCAGTGACAACGAAAAGGTTGCTAAGCAAGGCAAACCCACGCTTCCCTTAGCCGTTAGCAATCTTATTAAAGCTAAAAACGCGGCTCTCCGGAGAGCCAAGAAATATCCCACGCCCGCCTATAGAACAGCTGCGAATCAGCTTCAACGTAAAGTTAGGTCTTGCCTCGCGGAACACCGAGACGCTCAGATGAACGATCTCATGGCGAATATCTCTCCGTCCCACCAAGCGTACTATAGCATGGCCCGAGCCTTACGCGTAGACACCGTCTCTCACGTTCCTCCTCTCACTCGTCCCGATGGCACTACTGCCTTCGAAGTCGAAGAGAAAGCCGAATGCTTCGCCGACAGCATTGCCGCACAATGCTCGCCCAGCACGCAACCCGCGAATCCCACTCACATCAAAGCGGTGGAGGACGAAGTCCTTCGCAGAGACTCTCTCCCCATCACCGCCGACCCTGTCACAGTCTCTAATGACGAAATCTTGCTTCTCATTAGAAATCAAAAGTCCAAAAAGGCTCCGGGTGCGGATGGAATTTCCAACCACGCACTTAAGCACCTACCGCAACAGATGCTTACCTTGTTAGCTATCATTTTCAATGCCTGCTTCGACCATAGCTACTTTCCTAAAGCTTGGAAAGAAGCGACAGTCATAGGCATTCCCAAGCCGGGCAAACCTCTGAACGTCCCGGCTAATCACAGACCCATCAGCCTCCTCAAGGCAATGTCTAAACTTCTCGAGAGAGTCATACTTTCTCGAATGCGGAACCATCTGTTTCCAACGGATGGCGATCCTCTCATTATTCCCCATCAGTTCGGCTTTCGCGCTAAACACTCCTGCCCTCAGCAAGTCCACCGAATCGTCGAGTATATACTTGACGGTTTCTATCCGCGTCGTTATAAAACAGTCGCGGTTTTCTTTGACGTAGCCAAGGCTTTCGATAAAGTCTGGCACAGCGGTCTCGTTTATAAACTCTACAAGATAGGCTTACCGGATCGCCTAGTCAGGATAATAGCGTCGTTTCTCAAAGACCGTACGTTTCGATTTAAACACGAAGGCACGCTTTCTGCACCTCGTCCCATAAAGGCTGGAGTCCCTCAAGGCTCAGTCCTCGCCCCTCTGCTGTACACCGTGTACACCAACGACATTCCCATCCCGCCGAAAGGCGTCGAACTCGCCCTCTTTGCTGACGACACCGCACTCTATACCAAAGGCCACGGTGTTCGGCGCCTTGTAACCAGACTCCAAAAGGCCGTAAACGCCCTTGGTGCATGGTTTCAAGAATGGCGCATCGATGTGAACCCTGAAAAGAGTTCTGCGATGCGCTTCGACCACAAACGCCGTCGTCCCGATGGCGATCCCCACGTTCGAATGTTAGGCATTCCCATCCCCTGGAAGCGCAGTACTAAATACTTAGGCGTCACATTAGATCCGACGCTTTCTTTCAAGCCACACGTTGAAAGAGTTTCGAAACTCGCTCGTCACTATTTAGTCCGCCTAAATAGCATGTTAGGTAGAAAAAGTAAAATGTCCTTCAGAAACAAACGTACACTTTACAAGGTCTGCGTTAGACCCGTCATGACGTATGCCTCGCCAATCTTTGCCCACGCCAAACCCTCCCTCCTGCACAAACTGCAGGTAGTTCAAAACCTCTTTTGCCGCCGGGCCACAGGCGCACCGTGGTACGTGCGTAACGCGGACTTGCATAGAGATCTTGAACTGCCTACAGTACAACAATATCTCAAAACACTCTCTGAAGCGTTCTTCAAACGCTCCGAAACCCATCCCAATCCTCTAGTTCGTGATTCTGTCTCATATGCTGCTCCTGTGTTAGACTCGAAGTTCAAAGTCGCTAGGCCTAGAAATGCGCAAACGTACTCATCCACCAGACTGTCACGCGATCTCGAGGCCCTTCTGGCCGCAAATTCTAATTCTAACGTAAATTTTAATATAACGTAAATCCGAATTAATGCATATTTAATTTTTCAATTTTTAATGTTTTCATTATTTACTTTTCATTTTTAATGTTTTTATTTTACTTTTAATTTTTGAGCACCTTCAGTGCTATGTAATCCCAGCGGGTGACCCCTTCTGGGCCCCGCTAGCGCGGCCTCTTTCTCCAATTGGCCGTCGCTCCGATGAAGGCTGAGTGGCAAAAATGCACGAGCCGACAGGGGGTTTTTAGTGGGTATGGTCCTGGTAGGCGTCGGGACGAGTCCCACATAACTTTGGAATCGCGCCAGAGTATGCGTCAGGGCATTTTTATCCTCCTGCCCTTCCCGCGGAGGGGAACAAAAAAAAAAAAAAAAAAAAAGGTCTGCAGGGTGATGCGGAACTCACCCGAATGGCACCTACCCACTAAAAACCACCTTGATGGCTGTAGCAAAATTTTTCCGTTAGCCTTCATCGAAAGCGACACCCGATTAGGGAAGGGATCTGCCCAAAGAGGCTAACGTAGGACTATCTGAGGGATGAGTTCATTTAAATGAACCTATAATGAACGGAGAAGGGAACTATGCTCTGTCAAAGCCATGAGGCGCTTTGTTGGTGAGCGGAAAGCACTTAGTTTTCTTGCAAGATATGATATTTCCCTAACTACGCATATCGTCTGCTAGTGAGGGTCGAGATGTGAACATCGATTAGACCATCTCTCTTTGTATTTTCTCTATTACTAATTCTGATAAAGAGGTAAGGATATTTCTAATTATGTATTTCAATTTTCTTTTTCAGGAACCCTGGGACGACGAAGATGAGCGGTATCCGTACAGAGGACATGAAAAATTCCAACAATACAACAGACTCAAAGCACCTTTGAGTTAAACATATTAAGATATCAAATTTCTGATGAAAACAAATGATTCGAGTACTCTCTCTCTCTATCTCTGTCTTTCTCTCAGGCTGAGTCTACACATATTCGTCGTTTTCATTAGAAAATTAAAATGATCCTATTAGGAAATTTATTCAAGCTTTATTGTCATTCACAAAAGCAAAAGGCTTAAAATTATTTGATTCGCTATTGACGCTATTGTCATTAAATTCTTCATTTAATATGATGACATGAAACATTATGTATAAGTGTGTTTATAAGAATTCCTAAAAATCTTTCGCAATTGAAACTGAATTATCAAAGAGCGTTGGAATAAATTATTAAAGAGAGTAGTTATTATTTAAAACAATTTTCAGCTGGATTTCGTTGCGTTCAGTTATATTTTTACATTTTAATTAAAGTATAGCATATAAATATAATACTTCTAAAGCATTTATAACATATGTTTTTGCAAATATATTTAGACGAGCCTGCATCAATAGGTATTTTAATCACAAAACACTGAGTAAAGTATTTTAGACAGTTAGTTAACATTTTGAAATCAGCGTAATAAATTATACAAAGTAAGAAAATAATAAGTACTTGATATAATTGTAATAAAATAATGATTAAACTATTTACGTATTTCGTAAAAAGAAAACCCAAATAAATATAAGTACTTATTCGTTTTCTATCAAGATTAGCGTTTATAGACTCTAAGTTATAATAAGTTATTTTTAATTAATTGTTTATGAGTCATTGTTAAATTGTATTATATATACTGATTGATTTTGAAATAAATTTGTTTGGTTTTGAAATGTGCCGTGTTTCTCAAATGAAAACAATTACAACGAGTTCAGGGGATTTTTACCACAGCGCTGATTCGAAATATTAGAAACTCAAAATTAATAATAAAAACCTTTGTAAGAATCTCGTGATTATATCTATAATCCTATAGCCTAAGTGTAAGTTGCACCTTGTAACTATAACCGTCACAAAGCCGTCAAGTCTTCAGTTAATTCAAATATGGGTTGAGCCATTTTAGCAATGGTAGAAATTACGTCATAACTAACGCTAATTGGGTATATGACACCATTTGAAAATGCAAGTTTTTATCATTTATTTATAAAGTATTAGTTATTTTGACAGGTACAATGTTTTGAAAAATATAGTTTTGAATTTAATATCGAAATTATATAGATTTGAAAACTTTAAAAAAGAAGCATAAACTTATTATAATATATGTTAAATTTTTAAATATCTTAGATTACTGACATTAAATATAACAATTTTTACTATGACACTATGTATGTAAACTCATTATCTACGTAGCTTTTATATGGGGTATATTTTATATGGGGTGTAAGGGGGAGTCGCCTACCATCAAGACTCTCCAAATGCCAACCTCACCTGCCCGTGGTGCACCCTGCCGGACAGCGGACGAGGCTCTGGCGACCGATGAATGGCGGGATAACCATTTTGCAGGTGGTAGGTTTCGACCGTGGCTTGCAACCACCCTCAAGACAAAGCCATGCCGCCAAGTGACCTAGTCACGTTCCGGCATGATGTCTTGAGTAGCCATTGGAGGAGAATAGGTCCGAGTAATTGCGCAGCGTATGAGAGCCGTTTGAACTCGATGGGTTATGATGCACCGGGTGGCTCATTCTGGAGGGCAGCGGGATCCAAAGAAACGGTGCACCGCTGGCCGACCGCAGGTTGTAGGGGGCCCAACTAGCGTTCTAGCCATTCGCGAAAGGCTGCCCCACCGCCTGTGTAAAATCCCGGGATTGCTCCATCGTGCCGGTTGGCGACCGGATGGAGAGGGCCCGATGGCGATCCCCGGGGGGTTTTGGGCGTCCCCGCGGTCTCCATGTGAGTCCCCCACCAGTGGGTCTAACCACTCAAGTTGCTTGGTTCCAAACGTTGCGCTTCACTCAACTTCTATTCCTCTCCCCTATTCACCCTAACAACAACATAATGGAAAAGTCCAAAAAGAAAAATAAGTGCCGACAGCGGATGCACTCCCTCTCCCTAAAAGTACACTTCTCTAACATCCGAGGAGTGCACTCAAATCTCCACGATGTCCACCACCACCTTGAGACAGAGAGACCGCACTTATTCTTTCTGACAGAGACGCAGATCTGTGATCGTTCGGATCTGGCATACCTGCATTACCCAGGCTATATCCTGGAGACCAAATTTCACCCCAATGCGGGCGTGTGCGTGTATGTCAGAGACGAGATCTGTTGTCGGCGTCTCCGATACTTGGAAGTTCCGGATTTTTCTGTCTTATGGGTCTATGTAGATACTGGCCTGGACCGAATTGTATACGCCAGTATTTACCGATCACACACGGGAGCTCAGGAGACAACTCGACTCATTGAATATCTCAGTGATACTGCAGATAAGGTCCAACGACGCTATCCCTCTGCGCAGTTGGTGTTCCTTGGGGACTTTAATGCCCACCATGGAGAGTGGCTGTACCCGTTCAAGGACACCGACCACGCTGGCAGAGAAACCTATCGGTTCGCAGTAACTCATGGTCTCTCCCAGCTCATCCACGAACCTACGCGCATTCCTGACGTTGTTGACCATACTGCGTATTGCTTGGACCTTCTGCTGACAACCGATCCAGACAGATACTCGGTGTCCGTATCTCCACCATTAGGGACATCCGACCACTGTCTGGTGAAATCTGTGTCGCAATACTCGCCAACCGATACCAGCCCAAAAGGCAAAAGGCGAGTATGGCGGTACAAGTCAGCAGATTGGGATGAGATGCGTCACTTTTTCGCCTCTTATCCTTGGCGGCAAGCTTGCTTTACTTCTGATGATCCATCATGCTGTGCTGATGCTGTCTCCAGTGTGATATGTCAAGGTATGGAATACTTTATACCGTTCTCTGATGTATCCCTGGAGTCCAAAGCCCGCCCATGGTTTAATGCTGATTGCCTCCTAGCTGAAAAGCGAAAGCATGTAGCATACCAAGCCTGGGCTAGCGCTCGCAGAAGCAAAGCTATGGATCTCCCAGCTAAGAAGCAGGCGTACAATGCTGCTGCCAAGTCCTGCAAAAAGGTGATCAGAAGCGCTCGTTTCGACCACATTGGCCGTATCGGGGACAAGTTAGCATCCTATCCCACGGGGAGTAAAGCTTTCTGGTCCCTTGCCAAGTCGGTTGAGATGAACTTCTGTCGCCCATCACTGCCACCACTGCAAAGGCCTGACGGGTCTTTGGCCCACAGCGCAAAAGAGAAGGCAGACTTGTTCGCAAATCTCTTCGCGGAATGTTCACGTCTAGATTCCAAAGGTAAAAGCCCACCCACGTTACCTCCATTCGGCCCCAAGATGGAGGCCGTCCAAATTCACCAGAAACAGGTACTCAAATGCTTACAAAATCTAGACGTGAATAAGGCCAGTGGTCCGGATGGCATTCCCGCAGTGGTATTAAAGCACTGTGCCGCCGAGTTGTCTCCTGTTTTGACACGCCTATATCGACTCTCTCTAAGGACTGGAAAAGTTCCAAAATCATGGAAGTTTGCAAACGTACAGCCCGTACCAAAAAAGGGCAGTCGAGCCGACCCAGTCAACTATAGACCTATTGCAATCACTTCCATAATTTGCAAAATTATGGAACGTGTATTGAACCATCGTCTCCTGACGTACCTAGAGACCAATGAGCTCCTCAGTGACAACCAATATGGTTTCCGCGGAGGACGCTCAACAGGTGACCTTCTAGTGTACGTCACGCATCTATGGAGCATGGCCTTGGAAGGGCATGGAGAGGCAATAGCCGTATCCTTGGATATCTCCAAGGCCTTTGACCGGGTATGGCACGAAGCCCTTTTGAGCAAGCTTCCTGCGTATGGCATACCATCTGGACTCTGCGACTGGATGTCTGATTTCCTGAGGGAACGGTCAATTCGAGTTGTCGTCGATGGCTTCTCATCGGACCTAATGGCGATCAACGCCGGCGTACCTCAGGGATCTGTTCTCTCTGCAACATTATTCCTGCTGCACATTAATGACCTTCTTTTATCGGATGGCATTATTGGTTACGCCGATGACAGCACTGTTGTAGAGAGATATGTCTCCAATGCGCGAGCGAGTCCAAACCAGATCCAATTTCAGAGAGAGTCGATGATCGAACGGGTTGATTTGACACTTTGTAGGGTTTCCGATTGGGGTGAAGCCAATCTTGTCAAATTCAACCCTTCCAAAACCCAGGCGTGTCTCTTCTCCGCTAAAAAGAGCACATTCAACTTGACGCCCACTTTCCAAAGTGTATCTGTACCGATCACAAACCAACTAGGGCTTCTAGGCATGACCATCACGTCGAAACTTAATTTCGGTCAACAGATTGAAACCATGGCACAGTCAGCTTCCAAAAAATTGGGAGTCATCGCAAAGGTCCGGCGGTACTTCAACTCCGAACAGCTGCTCAACCTGTACACAGCCCAGGTTCGATCTTGTATGGAGTACTGCAGCCATCTTTGGCATGATTCCGCAAAATACCATCTTGAAGCGTTGGATTCTGTCGACCGAAGGGCCCGTAGACTCATAAGTGACGACAAACTTACTTCTTCGAGACTGCAAAGTCTCGAGCATCGTCGAAAAGTCGCTAGTCTATCGGTTTTTTACAGATTGCACTTTGGAGAGTGTGCGAATGCTCTTTTTCAGTTGATCGAACCTTCCCCCTTTCTCCACCGGTCAACCAGGCGCAGACAGAAGTTAAAAAAAAAAAAAAAAATATATATTTTATCCAAACGCAACAATTTTAGTATGATTCACAAGTCGTGACGTCACAGCTCAGTACCGTTTTGTATGGAGCGTTTTTCGGCGACTCGCAGCGGCTCCTCGAACACATCGCTGTATCTAGACAACTATTGATTGTAAACATACTGTTACTTTTGCAATATTTATTGACTGTTGATAAACTACTTAAATATGAAATAGTCATATACCCAATTATAACTACTTGATTTTGACCGGTTAATGCTTTAGTTTTGTGCCAGTTTACTGTCAAGGTATAGACGCTTAGACTAAGAATAACACGAAATAACATGGTGGTCAAACAATTGTTGCATTCTTATGTCATCGATGTGGTTTTTGATGAAGGTAATTTTAACTCAAACAATAACTGAGCCTGTAATATGTTTATTTTCTGTAATATGTAAATGGGTAAATTACAAGAGGTCTATTAAAATCTTCATTTCCGTGGATTTTTTATCTTAAGGTTTATTTGAAAAAACATCGCATTTATTAAAGTTTTTGATAATGTATGTATTCTTGCTTGATATCAAGCAGGTAACTTAAAAAACTAACGAGATATACAAGATTAAAAATTTCATGTCACGGCGATGAAACAAGCGTCCACGGCAATGAAACAAGCGTCCACGGCAATGAAACAAGCGTCCACGGCAATGAAACAAGCGTCCACGGCAATGAAACAAGCGTCCACGGCAATGAAACAAGCGTCCACGGCAATGAAACAAGCGTCCACGGCAATGAAACAAGCGTCCACGGCAATGAAACAAGCGTCCACGGCAATGAAACAAGCGTCCACGGCAATGAAACAAGCGTCCACGGCAATGAAACAAGCGTCCACGGCAATGAAACAAGCGTCCACGGCAATGAAACAAGCGTCCACGGCAATGAAACAAGCGTCCACGGCAATGAAACAAGCGTCCACGGCAATGAAACAAGCGTCCACGGCAATGAAACAAGCGTCCACGGCAATGAAACAAGCGTCCACGGCAATGAAACAAGCGTCCACGGCAATGAAACAAGCGTCCACGGCAATGAAGGAACTGTGCCACGGGAATGAAAGAATCAATCCACGGAAATGAAAATTCATATAAAACATAATATTTTATATACTACTGAGTATTAAACTTACATACAAAGGGAGTGGTACGCAATTATATATAAGTACATCATTTTGTAAGGTTAACATGGAAAAATCTTTTTGTAAATTGGAATCACTTCATCGCGAGTTGCTCAAGACAAAGTTTTATCATTTAAATACAATAAACTATATCTTGTGTTACATCATTTGAAAGGGAATTTTGATAACTTTTAACTTCTTTTAATATAATACAGGAAAAAAATTCATTCTATCTCATAAAATGTAAAAACAGAAGACATCAATTTTCAAAACAAAAAAACCATATCGTTCCGAAGCCCTTAAACCCTTTAAAAAGCGAACTTTTACGAAATTGGTATTCAGTCCTAAATTTTACGTCACTTGAAATACTGAAGCTCTAAGAAAATAGAAACCACACCTGCATAAGCCGCTCAAATCGTTGTCCTTATCCGGCAAGGCTTGTCTCAGCGTGTCATCACTCCCAAACTTTATTTAAGCCAGTCCTATGTCTTCAAGGTGTACAAGAGATTCAGAGAGACTGGTTACTTAGCCTGAAGACCAGGATCAAGATGACAACGATGCACTTCAGTGCAAGATGACCGATTTATTATCACCACTTCTCTGCGCCGACACCTGACCGGTGTGGACGTCCAGAAATAGCTCAGAGAAGTTCGAAGGAGGGGTGTTAGCGAGTAGACAGTGAGAAGAAGACTTAAAAAAGCAAACTTGACCCTGAAAAGGCCAGCCACTAGACTCAAATTGTCCCCAGCTCACCGACAAGCTCGATTCTAGTTTGCTCGCGACCACTCAAATTGGGATATGGAGCAATGGAGCCAAATCTTGTTCTCGGACGACAACAGAATGTGCCTGCATGGTAGCGACCGTCGACGAAGAGTCTACAGAAGACTGGGGGAGTGATTTGCACAATGTTGTATTACAGAAACAGTGGCATACGGGGGTGGATCCTGTATGATGTGGGCAGGCATTTCTATTACAGCTAAAACGGAGCTGGTATTCATACATGGTGGAGGTCTGAGAGGGGGCTAACCACAGAAAGATACATAAACGACATTCTGCTAACCCATGTACTCCCCTACGCCGGATTTATTGGCGTTTTTAAGTTAATGCATGATAATGCTCACTGCCTCACCGCTCCCGTCACTAGACAGTACATGGAACAAGCTGGGATTGCCACAATAGACTGGCCAGCCCGCAGTCCCGACTTGAATCCTATATAACCTTTGTGGGACGAGCTGAAAAGTCGGGTACGAGGAAGAAGTCCAGCTCCAGCATCGATAGAATAACTCAAAAGAGATTTATTCGAAGAGTGGCAAGAAATCCCACATGATTCCAACAGGAAAACTCATTAGGTCAATGAAAATCCGGTTACAAGCAGTAATTACCCAGGAGGTAATACAAAATACTGAAGGAAATATTGCAAATAATTTTTTATTATTTCTTTGATTTTCGTTTTATTTAGACGTCATCAATTTGACCTATTGCAGTTAACTCTCGATTCTTGATAGAAAAGTGACAACAATTTCAAATTATTTAATATCATTGGAAAGCTAACTTACCAAAATTACCTTTTGTTAAATGATGTAACACAAGACATAGTTTATTGTATTTAATTGGTAAAACTTTGTCTTGAGCAACCCGCGATGAAGTGATTCCAATTTCAAGCTCGCAAGTGCACAGATAAAAACTCATCAAGTCTATCCTTAGGTCTTTTATCGCATTGCAGTAGGTTAACTTGATGAGCTACCTGTATATTACAGGTCAAGATGTTTTCTTTGCCGCATCATACCATGGCGATGACTGTGTCATAATTTGAGTCAGATCCCGGTTTTGATTATTTAGACTGTTGAAACTGTAAAGGTTATTTAATAAATTAATATAATATTATAATTGTAATAAATACGTATATAATCTTTGATAATTTAACAAAATTCATCAACTTGCCAAGTTAAGACATCTTGCCAAGCAGCTTTCTTCATACTGTTGGTATTAGTTGAAGTGTCTTTATTTTCAATTATATGCACTCTTTCTGTGACCAGCTGCGTTAATAATCTCTGCAACAAAGTATGTATCTAGTTAAAAAGGCTAGGTACCGACATACTTCAAAGTATTTTTATTTGGTCGCACGAATAAAATAACACGCTGCAGTCTACGCAAGTAGGCTAGTGTCTGTACTGCAATAGTTTTAATTACAAATACCTTTTCTTGTTCGTCCCAGTTAGCAGATCGCACTCGTTTTTTCGTAGAATTTTCCATTTTAAGCCCAAAATTCCAAGTCTTAAACAATCACAAATTCAAAAAGTTCAACAAAACACATCGCGGACGTCAAGCGACAGAATATTGCCATTAAAAACGTTTTAAAAATATTTTACGCTGTCAACATTTGTCAGTATTGACAGAGTAAAATATATTTTGCTTCATTAATCGTTCATTAACTAAGTTGCGCCTAAACAACGTTTAAGAGTACAAAATATTTAATCATTACTTAAGGAGCTAAGCAGTAATTAGTTAATTCATTGCTAAGAAGATGATTAGGTGATTTTTATAAGTAAAGCTGTGTGTCTTTTTTTTCAGTGCCATAGCAAATTTTTGCCAGGGATACCACGGCAATGAAAACACGGCGATGAAAATTAAGGCAAAAATATAAAATAACAAAACATCTATTAATTATTCGAAGTAACAAACACTTCACAAAAAAACATAAAAGAAATGGCGTTCTATCAAATGCGCAATCAAGAGAATAAACTTATGCAAATGGAAATTATACCTATCCACGGCGATAAAAGCAAAAATGTCCAGTAACATTTAAATGGAATACTTATATTCATGTCGCGATAACGCAGGCAAGTGCACTTAGCGGCACTAATATGCAACCTAGAGATACCTACACGAAGGTGCAAGGTGCATCTCTCGAGTTTTTGTAACTAAATAAAAAGAAACGCATTTATTAATCTCGCATTTTTATCCATCTCTTCTCAATGTTTTCTTCAAAAACCTACGCATAACCTTTCCGTACAGAAACTCAAAACTAAATACCTGCAGCTTTGCTGTTGAGACAGTTGCAGGCGCGTATTGCGTTCCATCTAACGAGTTGACACGTAGTCCGTCGATATGTCGTATAAGATCTAATTGATTCCGTAATTGCAATAGCTTTTTACTACTATTTAACCGAAACGCATACACTTAACCGTGTTATTATGGCGGTGATATCAAAAAAGACTGCAGTGCCGCCCCCGACAAAATTTTACGAAAACACACTCTCAGCAGACAGACATCCACTGCCGGACTAAGTTTTCATTTTCAACAGACTGATATACCAGAAAACCCAAGGGTAGCCTACACAAGGATGAGGTACAGGGGTTTCGTGTGTTCAGATTTTCACATTATATTTTTACATTTCCCGAGGACATCCTTCATCAAACGGTCGGTCCATCTTCTGCTAATCATTCTGGCCTTGACTGAATATGTTAGGTCTTGGTCGCCTCCAACAACTACGCATCAGACGAACGTCTTCCTAACTATAACACTAGGAATCCACTTTTTCAATTTGACAACTATTTTTTTTTTTATTAGATTGTCCTTGGTTTCTTAATTTTAAAATGATGGAAATGATTTTGGCGTAATGCCATTGTGGCAGCGCGAAAGCCCCTCTTCTATTCTACAAGATATTTTAACAATCTAAAAGATAAAGGAGGTAAAATAAATAAAAGACTTGTATATTTAAGGATTTTTTTTTTATTTCTAAACTTGTTTCTATATTTTTATATGCTTTGTTTGTATTGAATGGGAGTCAAATTTTTATTTTCTAGACGCGAGACATCAGTACCGTTTAATTAATTATGTTACACCAATTAAACACCGTTATTCTAATTGAGTAAGCCACGAAACATTTCTTCTCAAAATGTTTGTGGCTCACAAACAATTTACGAAGTTCTACCACACTTAACTTGCCTTGTAAGTTAACACTATTAGCACAAAGCAATGTAAAGTCCTATCTCAGTTCTTGGAAAATGACGTCCTTTCGCCTGCCTCCTCATTCACTACCAGCACTTGTTGTACATTGTGAAGCACCATAAACGCAAAATAATTACTATATTTGGGATCATTCACATTGAAGTGACATATTATGACAATTGTTCGCTCGAAAAGTATCAACGGAGCTATATCATAATCAAACTAACCATAGACATAACTCCTGGTTTTTTTTTTGTATGAAGTCTGCCTGCTTCGATTGCCTCTCTAGAACTTTTAAGTAATCTGATGCAGGAAAAGAGAAGATTTAAATGAAATTCTAGTCGGAGTGTCAAACGGTGAAATATATTAGAAAACGTTAAACAAGAAAATATTACAAAGGAGGTCACTGTTATCTGCCCATTTGACGTGCCGAGGTACAACCAGCGGATTAACCTCTGGTATGTGAGCCGCCATGTTCGCGAAGTACCGTAGTCTGTGTAAGTTTATGACAGCGCGCCGCGCGCAGCGCAAGGAGTTTGTTTTTGTTTGTTATTTTCTATTTATTACTCCAGGCACACTTATATTGTGATTTATTTTAGGAGCCAGATAACTAATGAAAATATTAAGCCATTTTTTATGAGTGTCCTGTATATATTTTTCATTCCAGAGGCATCTGATTGTGGCTATTACCTGAAATTCGACAGGCGCTAGAAATAGTGTACTTTATTATTCTTTTACCAATTAGTTTTGAACTTTTTTATCATACCTTGATTCACAAAGATAAGTACTGTCTGTTCATACAAAATTTACGTATGTCTAATTGGAAAATAGATTTATATAAGAGGAAAAAATTGGAAATGAATTTACACACACTTACTACCTCAGCTCGCGAACGGTAAAGTTTGAAATTGAAAATCGTTTTATAATGTTGGTAATGAAATTTTGACCGGAACGACAAATGTGTATGGTTCATTCGTTTATTGGGAATACATTTTAAACCATTTTAAGTCTTTTTTAACAGCTAATACGATATAAAATCGAGGAAAAAGTGATAGATAGACATAACGTGGTTGCGCAGATCTGCGCCTATACAGACCAAAGGTTAAATTACTGTTTTTTTTTTACAATTTTCTCGCCTTATTGTAAGTAGCATCCGCACTCATGAACATAATTAGTAGTAGTTGTGTTATCTACCAACGATGCTGTCCGAGCGTGGGTTCATTGGAACGCCTTATTGTAAGTAGCATCCGCACTCATGAACATAATTAGTAGTAGTTGTGTTATCTACCAACGATGCTGTCCGAGCGTGGGTTCATTGAAATGAAATGAAATGAAATGAAAAAAGTTTATTCGGCAAGTTATACATAATCATACATAATTTATAAAATAATTCAGAATGTACATTTGTTTATGCCGAAATGGTCTCAGCTCAGCATAATGCCATCAGCGTTGACTGTGGCGCTGGTTTTCAGCTGCAACCATAGAGGACAGCGGCGTGCGTACTTAAAATTACAGAAAAAAAGCGTCCTTTTTAGCAAAACTTTTTAACAAAACCGTACGTATACAATTTATAAAACACAATCCATTTTAAGCTACAAAATAACACAACCGATGTCAACTTCATATTTGAGTTAACATTACTCTATATAAAAGATATAATTTAAAAGCAATAAAAAATATTAAATAAATATACAATACTATTATTTACTTATTGTCTAAATAGTAAATACAATAAAAAAAAAAACAAAAAAAAACTAAAATGAATATAAGGTAAATTAATCATGTTAACAATATACCGCTTAGTTGGCGATCAAGATAATACTTTTTAATTTTACGTCTAAAGGTACTAATAGAAAGGAAAGAGGGGTCTCGCAACGGTGGAGGGATGGTGTTCCAAATTTTGGCAGCGGTATATTTAAAACAACCTTTAAACGCAGACGTTCTATGATGGGGAACTTCAAGACGTGCAAGTCTTGCTCTAGAGGACCAAGACAACTTATCGAACAGATATGTTGGTTTACGATTTTTGACGATACCAAATAAAAGCGTGGCGAAGTGAATGCTTCTCCGAGAGTTCATGTTCAATGTTTTAGTCTGATTGATGTAAGGTGTTATATGACTTCTCGGTGGAACATTCAAACAATATCGAATACAGGCATTTTGTGTACGTTGAATTAAACGTTTGGTTCTTTCCAACAGTCTTGGGCCATAAAGAGTATCAGCATAGTTTAGCTTAGAAAGCACTAATGTTTCTACAAGGTTTATGCGTAGAGTTATTGATAGATAGCTTCGGATTTTATAAAGCACCTTCAAACGGTAGAAGCAATTGCGAACTACCTCCTGAATATGCTTCTCAAATCGCAGCTCACCATCAAATAACACACCCAAGTTACGCGCGTAATTTGTTTGACTAATTGGCTCACCCTTAATTGTAACAATTGGATTTTTGATAGCTATTTTATGAATCTGTTGCTTTGAACCGAAGATCATAAACTTTGATTTTGAAGGATTGAGAGCAAGGCAATTTTCGTTTGACCATTTTGAGATTCGATCTAAATCCTCATTAATTCTTTTAACAGTCATGCTGACATTATCAGGTTGGCAAGACAGATAAAGCTGTAAATCATCTGCATATAGATGGTATTTGCAGTTTTTAATGCAGTTAATGATATCAGCAGTATAAATAATGAAAAGCAACGGTCCAACATTGGAACGCCTTATTGTAAGTAGCATCCGCACTCATGAACATAATTAGTAGTAGTTGTGTTATCTACCAACGATGCGTGCCGAGCGTAGGTTCATTGGAACGCCTTATTGTAAGTAGCATCCGCACTCATGAACATAATTAGTAGTAGTTGTGTTATCTACCAACGGTGCGTGGCCGAGCGTAGGTTCATTGGAACGCCTTATTGTAAGTAGCATCCGCACTCATGAACATAATTAGTAGTAGTTGTGTTATCTACCAACGATGCGTGGCCGAGCGTAGGTTCATTGGAACGCCTTATTGTAAGTAGCATCCGCACTCATGAACATAATTAGTAGTAGTTGTGTTATCTACCAACGATGCGTGCCGAGCGTAGGTTCATTGGAACGCCTTATTGTAAGTAGCATCCGCACTCATGAACATAATTAGTAGTAGTTGTGTTATCTACCAACGATGCGTGCCGAGCGTAGGTTCATTGGAACGCCTTATTGTAAGTAGCATCCGCACTCATGAACATAATTAGTAGTAGTTGTGTTATCTACCAACGATGCGTGCCGAGCGTAGGTTCATTGGAACGCCTTATTGTAAGTAGCATCCGCACTCATGAACATAATTAGTAGTAGTTGTGTTATCTACCAACGATGCGTGCCGAGCGTAGGTTCATTGGAACGCCTTATTGTAAGTAGCATCCGCACTCATGAACATAATTAGTAGTAGTTGTGTTATCTACCAACGATGCGTGCCGAGCGTAGGTTCATTGGAACGCCTTATTGTAAATAGCATCCGCACTCATGAACATAATTAGTAGTAGTTGTGTTATCTACCAACGATGCGTGGCCGAGCGTAGGTTCATTGGAACGCCTTATTGTAAGTAGCATCCGCACTCATGAACATAATTAGTAGTAGTTGTGTTATCTACCAACGATGCGTGCCGAGCGTAGGTTCATTGGAACGCCTTATTGTAAGTAGCATCCGCACTCATGAACATAATTAGTAGTAGTTGTGTTATCTACCAACGATGCGTGCCGAGCGTAGGTTCATTGGAACGCCTTATTGTAAGTAGCATCCGCACTCATGAACATAATTAGTAGTAGTTGTGTTATCTACCAACGATTCGTGCCGAGCGTAGGTGCAGTTGGAACGCCTTATTGTAAGTAGCATCCGCACTCATGAACATAATTAGTAGTAGTTGTGTTATCTACCAACGATGCGTGGCCGAGCGTAGGTGCAGTTGGAATGGCATCTGTTCCAGCAACGGCACTGGCTGTTATTTCTCTTTATCCGGAACACAACCACGTGACGTGATTATTGGCGGTCAAAATAGGAATGACTGAATTACGACGAGATATTAACAAAAGGAACTCTTCTAAAACTAAAAATACAGTCACATTTGTGTATAAAAGTATTATTTTATATATTGAGTTGACTTATGTCGCTTTATTGTATGTTTTTGATGTCGATATCATAATTTATACATTGTATTATTTCGTTCTTCTTAGTTCTTATTTTGCTCAGTGGTAAGTTGGATAAGAAATGATATGGTTTCTCCAATGGAAAATTGTAATTGAAGTGTGCTTACCAAAACACAAATATATGAATCCATTTGAATTAAGAAAGCCTTTTTGAAATTTGTTAAAAATACAACACAATGCAACTTTTTTTAAATCATTGGTATACATCCTAATAGCCGACGGCCAAAGGGGGGTTGTGTAGTTGCCCTGTCTCATACGCCGAAGGTCCCAGTTTGAGTCCTAGTCAGGACATTCATTTGTGTGATGAACACACATATTTGTTTATATTTATTCTGGGTTCCAAAAAATTTGCTGTATGGTCATTAACAACACAAGTTCTGCTTACTTTAGGGCCATACAGTTGGTGTTTGTCTGGGAAAGTAAAATTAACGAATAAGGTAATAAATAGCCTTAACCATGGAACAGACAAAGTTGCCATCAGATTTGTTTAATTAAATATATATATATTAACCGCAGGGTAGAAACATATTTATTTTTATTCCTCAACGGTTCAGCTACAGCATGGTGCCCGTGTACCTCAGGCGCGATATTTAATACTGCTGGTTTCTAGTATGTTCAACCAAGAAATTGTCACTTTGTAGTCTTGTGTCAAACTCAGCAGACCAGTGAATATTTTATTTGAATTTAGTTAACATGAAATAAGCCAGTGACCGCGCACACATAAACCGAAACACGAACCAAAAATGTTTGGTCTAAGTTACTGGAAAATAAAAGTGGTTAGTTGAAGACGCCAGCAAAGTTTATGATTTTCCCCACAACTGAACCTGCGGCGCTTCGCTTATGGCTGGTTTACACGCGTTAAGTGGTTAAGTTGGTAACTAAATTTTAATTTAAAAATTACGTGTAAACAGTTACTTAAATAAAAAGTGGTAATTTAAAATTTAGTAGGTACGCTAGTGATTAAGTAGGTTAGGATTCGTTCTATTTTTCGTATAAGTAGGTGGGCGGGGCTTCTCAATTAACACGTTTGGACGTGATTTTTTAGTTAAGTGCATAAGTTGACAAAGCGGGTGGCGGCAAGAGCTCGTATTTATTTGTTTCGCATTACCTCTTTTTTATAATGTCGGAGTGGAGTTTAGTTTCAACTTTAAAAATTGTTGAAGAATATTAAATGAATGCTGGTGGATTAAACTAGATACATTTAGAAAAAAATATATTCTTAAAGAGATTTCAAATTTTTGAAACAAATTCTTCTCTGAATTTGTCCAAAATCTCGTTTACTACATATCTAAGTACACACATAATTGTTGAATTCCTTGACATTCATCACTGTTGATCTTTATTAAACTTATGAGCTTAACTACTTAATCCGTTTGAAGACACAAGTGACATGTAGTTAAGTTTAGTTAAAATTTAGTTACGAACTTAACTACTTAACTACTACCTACGTGTAAACCGCGCATTACGGCCGAGTTGCAATTGAATGCCGTGCCATCTCTCGGCGACTGTACCCGGTTGCCGCTGCCGCTAACCAAACATCTAGCCGCTTGGTTGAATGGATTTGTTCACTAACTGGCCCTCTTGTTCAAAAGTTAATTATGGAGTGTGGGAAATGCGATTTGGTACTTATTTTCTTAGAAACTTGTTGATGTCCTGCGATTCGCGCAAACCGAGCGAATGAAGTGAGCGTGGTACAGGCGTGGCAGTAGGCGGCGACGCGTCATTATGAAAATTGAAGTCTAGAAATAAAGCATAAAACGGCTTGCTGCATAGTTGTATGTAATGTGTATATATTACTAATTTCTAACTTCAGAAATCTTCCTCAAATTTAAACTATTTACGGCAGTAACTTTTTACCGATTTATGTCGTGTAACAAAAATCAAAGTGAATAAATAATTATCATGTTCAAAATCTTAAGATCAACAAACAATGCACTTCGCTTGTGTAACCCACAGTATGATTGGTCTAATTTTCTCCGCTTTGACGCACTCTCGCGCGCTTTGTCGCTTTAAGTGACATCACTTTTGAATTATGTAAACATACTGTGACCCCTAATTTCACGTTTAAAAGAATTTCCAAACTTGCACGCACATGAGAGAAAATAGGACGTATATAGCTAGTAAACATAGACTTTCATTTGAATTTTAAAACAAACTGATCGAATTTATGAACAAACAATGGCTCTTAAACAACTAATTGAATATTAATAAAAATAACCTCAAAATATTAATTTCCTACTCACGCACGACGAACCTTTACACCTAACTTTTTAATTTGAACCGAGACATGGAATCCGCAAAAAGAAAGTAGCCTCTATAAAGCCAATGTGCACTCTCTTGCCCCTCTTAGTCTAACCTTGAACGCGAGAAAGCATACAATCACACGCGCTTTGAGAAAAAAAGGCGCGCGAACCTTTGCGTGAAGCCAACATTTAAAAAAAGTGACGCGGCCTTTGACATACACAAAAATGGCCGCGCAAAAATCGATTGTATTATTTCTATTTTTAATAAGTTTTAACTGCGTTCGGAGTGAATCGTTATTCGAAAGGTCTTACGAATATGTAATGAATTTTAGTAAAACTGTAGCGCCGAGTTTGATGTCGATTTTCGAGTGTTTCGGTGAAAATGATGCTTGGAACTGTGCTAAGGAAAGGGCGGGAAAGTTGTTGGACGCTTTTGGTTCTGAAGTTAATAAGCAACGAAAGATATGGCAAGGTAAGGTTTAAATAAATTTTATTTTTAACAATAATTTCAGTGATTAAATGTACCTACCTACTTACTCAAAAACTGAATCTAGAGCTTATTTAGAAATGTATGCAGTTCTCTTCTTATTATAAATACAACAAAGTAAAGTAGATACCTACTGTTCATCAAATTCCACACAGCCTTTACTTTTTATTACCGACGTAAAAAAATGTACTGTCTTCGGTATACGAAAGTTAGTTTCTGCTACTAATATCCAATTATTAATTTATAATAAAGTATACAGATGCTATAAGCAAATAAATCGGTAGGTAAAATATACCTCCTAATTTACCTACCTATTTCCAAAAAAGAGAAAAGTTAAACTAACAATAAGACGCAAATCCAATTAAAACCTACCTAAACATAATTATAGAGTTGTGTTCAAGAATTACCTATTGGTGGCGTTTGGTTTGGAACGTTCATAAAAAACTATGTATTTGCTATCAAATCTTATTATCGCTGGTAACAGTAAAATTTCAAAAGATCCTTTCTTAGCTCTCACCTGTATGATAATATTTCGTTTTATGACAAATTTTAGTCTATCTTTTCAATCGTTTTACCTGTACATTTACTCGTTAAAACGGTTTTTTATGAGCCTGCTTTAAATTTTGAAAATAAAGTTTGATAAAATTTATTCGAAACATTTCTATTAAGTGGCTTTCTAGACACTACGTGCGGTACATACTTCAGAGATAGAATGTTCTAGATTTTAAACTTTATTAGTATCAATAATAAACGGATAAAGATAATTTCACAAAATGTGCTGCTTAGTAAAACAATCAATTTCTTTTCGCGTAGATTTATCTAAAGATAGGAACGAAATTCAATACTTTTTCTATTTAATGGGAATAATTTTTCGTTATTTTTATTTTTTGTTCTTAAGCATTTATTAACGTTTAGGAAATCCAGGATAATGATTTTAGTGTTTGTGGTAGTTTTGGGAACGAATATTTATGTGGAGCACTTCTAGGAAGAGCAAACATGCTGGGATTAAATTGATGTAAAACGTTACATTTTACTCAAACACAATTACAAATGGAGGGCAGAAAGAAAATAACAATACTAATACGCGAATATTTGTATGTTTGCCTATGTAGGCGTGTGTGTTTGTCTGTGTGTGTGTGTGTGTGCGTGTGCGTGTGTAGGAATATGTGTAAGAGTGTGTGTGTTCACATAATACAGATAACAAAGATACATTTTCGTCTGGTTTTAGTAGGAAAACAATTTAATCCTACCGGTTGATTCGCCTTAGTACTTCCGGGCTTTCTCACTCAGTTTTAATGCAGACGCAGTTTATATACATAAGTATAGTAATATAACATATTTGATCTCAACATCTTCCCCGCATCATAAAGGCCGGGGAAATATAATTCAAATTCAAATATTTATTTCTCCACATTGACAATGACTAGTTCTTATTGACGTCAAATAAAGCATGACTCTGCCACCAGTTCGGAAAAACCTTTGTGAAGAAGAACTGGCAAGAAACATCATCGATATATTTTTTTCAAAATAAATTTACAGAGTCTCTTTATAAAATTACAAAATTCTATACAAAATTATTCTTATCTGCATCTGTTAGCTCGGCAAGTCTCCCTCCCCCAAGTATCCACACGACGAACACCCTCAAACGGCACCCGTTCACGAGTTAACGCGGGATTCGGCCACCGATGATAGATGAATCATTTGTTACGAGCTCTCTGCGCCGGTACTACAGTCCTATTTCAAACGCCATAACGAGAATATTACCATAGCTGTTTTCCAGTTACAGCGCATCTTTAATCAACAGTGATACTACAAGTAGATACTCAAACAGAAAATCTATTAATATTTTTGTGTCCAATTGCAACTAAAAATCGGTACTAGTTTGCCGGCTGTGAAAAACTTAAAAGTGACAGGTCTTTCTCAGTGCAAACAGGACGATCACACCAATAATGGTTTCTGCTGTGCGATTATAGATCAATCACTCATTCAGTCAGTCAGTCAGTCACGATTTCTATTTATACATTCATAGTACTGCCAGCTTACTTGTTCTGTAGCAAAACCTAGAACTAAAGGTGTAATCACGTGCCCTAAATGTCAAACTTCCCTTACGCGCAGAACGCAGAGCCGACCTTTACATAAATAATAAGTTGGTAAGTACAGGAGACAAGCGATTTGTGGTTTCCGTAACCATGACGAAACGTTCTATTGTTATCAGTTTCAATCAACACTTCTAGAAACTAGTATGAAATTACTTTGATAAGAGAGTAAACTGCTCAAGAATAATTTAAAATGATTATATCTTGATCTTATATCCGTCTTGATGAATGGAAAAGTTTGTTTTTACTGTTATAGTACAATTATTGTAATCTATGAGTACTCTTTTCCAACACTAATAAAAACTAGTTCAGACAAATATGACACTTTAAATCGTCCACAATTGTTTATATGTTTATCAAGAAATGACAGTTGGTAGGTAGGTACATAACGACCTACGTTATAGCAAGTACAACCCTACGCGCATGGTTCAAAATTGAATTTAGAAAGTCAAATTAAAAAATTTAATTCTGAATGAACGAAACTCGGCTGTTGAATTTTATCTGAAAACCTGTGTTTTTAAGCATGTAAGTAAGGTCAAATCCGCAGTACATCTATTTATGTTATAAGTTTCATTATCATGTCAAAATGTCAATGCCGATTCATTCCTGCTTGCATTTTATTATTTCTAATGAAAAAACTATGTCATTTTGTTTAATAATTTACGAATTTTAATAAAATTAATACGCAATTTGATATTTGTGGCCGAGTACAAGTTCACGGAACGCTACTGAAACGTCCAAAGTTAACCCGAATATCTCCATAACGACATCGGGAACAGTGGTTTTTTACTGTGAAACAATGAAAACATGTATGAAGTTTCTGAAAATAATTTTTTTGGCCCTGCATTTACTACGATACATATACACATATACTTTTTTGTAATTTTAGTTCGGTTTCGTCAACTTCCGGTACGAATAACACGGAGTCAATGAGGCTTTTATTCTCACAAATTTCTTTCAAATCATTGGGAGATCGTTGATCATGATTGTGAACTGTAGTGGTCCGAGGTTACTGCCTCGACTTACTCCCGACCAGGTGTAGTATGGATGGGATCTGTGACCCGCATACTCTACGTACTGCTGCCTGTCCCTCAAGTAGCAGGCGAAGAACTTTAGTAGTTGCGGAGTACAACCCACTGCTGCCAACTTGGTCAGAAAGATATCGTTGACCACCAGATAGATCATTCTTGAAGTCAAATTAGGCTACGTCAACCTGGAGTCCAGCGTCAACATTCGGCACCACATATGCCATGAAATCTAATAAATTACTGCTGGTATTTCTGGTAGATCGAAAACCATGTTGACAGTCGGTGAGCTGGGCCGCCACCTGTGCATACATAGTTTGGTGTACGGCTGTTCCAAACACTTTCAACACGATTAAAATTACTTACATCCTCACTTTCCTGTCCTTTGGTACTGGAACTACCTTGGTAATTTTCCAGCAGTCAGGAAAAAATGTGGGACTTGCTCTGAGCCTACCAGAGCCTCTGTCCACTAAAAAACCCCCTGAATGACTCTGGCAATCAGTAATGAAGCGGCATCTAAAGAAAAAGAACTTACAATAACAAATCCCATTGGAGTCCAGACAGTTAAGATCCAAAAGTCAAAGTTTTAATCACCTACCTATACAATATAAAAATTAACATTTCATGGAATACAGACGGAAATGACTTGACTTGTTTAAAATTAAAGGATATTATTCAATTAATGAATATTTTAATGACACCGAATTATAAGTTTTAGACATTATAATATAATCTCAGGGTGATAATTAATATTTTGACATTGTATTGTACTGGATTTATTTGAAACTACCTGTAATTTGACATTTAACTTCACAATTGTTTGACATTAATTAGAAATATTTTTTGTTTAATTTAATAAACATTTGCACGCTGACTCTCAGCAGAAAATGTTGATCTGAATGACATGTTAAACCAACTTATGTACACATTTTCACGCAAATACATATAATTTAAATTTGAATGTGAAAGAATCGTCACATTCAATAGTTTAAGAAATGTACAAACAAACCATCATGAAAATAATTCATGAAAATAATTTTTAAAAATAATTCATGAAAATAATTCATGAAAATAATTCATTAAATTAATTTAGATTCGTACTGGTTTTCTACTTGAACTCAGGGCAGGCATTTCTCTCCATACGGATCTAATGCTAAATAATACATGTATAATTATATGAATAAAAAAACATTTCTTTATTTTATATTTATCTCGAACATTATCGAACAAAACGCGGCGCCAGCGCAGCTTCTTTGTCCTGTTTTTCCAGCTTCCTGTTATTTAATTGTTATAAATTAAAACTATTCCATACTTACAACTTACGACTTAATTCCATATTGGAAGAAATTATTTTTTTAATGAGTAAATGTTTGATAAGCCTTTTTCCAACGAACGCACATGAATGAGAAAATATGATTTTTACTGTGCATCTCATCATAAAGTAAGCATTATTTCATTTAGGACTCTACTTAATATAGATAATTTATTGATTCACACTTCGCAAGTTAGAAAATTTCCAGACGGACAAAATTGTATATGATTAGTAATGTATTTAAAAAATCTGTGATGATCAGCACTGCAACTCATGCGCAACCGACGCGTGGCAGTTATGGAGTGATTGATCAACCTGACTCACCTAGGGTAGCGCCGTAGTTAAGTCCAATACTGGAGCGACATCAACATCACCCAGCTAGAAGATGGTTTCATTCAATTCATAATAAACCACTTGCTAACTACAAGTTATCAGACTCTCTACTTTCGAAATATCCGCTTAACGAAAATAAAAATAAATAAATCTCTCACTAATAATATTGAGGATATGGTTGAGGAGGGCGATAGCTGGATCACTCGTTAACTAGTGAACGGGTGCCGTTTAGGGGTGTTCGTCGTTTGGATACTTGGGGGAGGGACACTTGACAAGCTAACAGATGCAGATAAGAATAATTTTGTATAGACATAAAGAGACATTGAAAATTTATTTTGAAAAAATTATACCCGTGAAATTTCTTGCCATTTCTTCTTCACGAAGGTTTTCCCGAACTGGTGGTAATGTCATGCTATATTTGACGTCAATCAGAACAAGTGATTGTTAATTTTGAGAAATAAATATTTGAATTTGATCATTTAATTCATCTCACAAATGAATGCCCCGACCACAACTCGTAGCTGGGTGGCTAGTGACTAAGGCCAGTGGCTATGTTTGCAATGTGCCATCACTGTCAGAGCAGTTTGCTTAATGCACATACTTATTAATTCATTTGTAGGTCGCCGAGATTGAACCCAAACTGGCAGAGCTAAAAAACAGCGGCCTAACCTCTGCATTAACTACGCTATCAGTTCAAATAATTACTCCATTGCTAAGTTTTATTTCAATATCAAACAATGAAGGATTTTCTGACAGCTCGGAAAAATAGTAAATAAATAAAACGATAGGGAGCGCTAGTAAAAGTTGGTCCTATTTTTTTGTGATTCGTTTATGAAAGGCAAACAACTAGGCCATAAAGCCTGGTCTGCTGTAAATGTTTATTGTCATTTTTACATTTATATAATTGTTGGAGCTCTGCATAGGCTTATTGTGGTATGTTATAAACTTCGTCTTCTTTTTAGCCGTACTATGTTACACTATTTAATCGGACCAGTTTTTCGAGGCGTCATCTATCGAGGTCATTAGAACTTTTTTTTTATGTGATTGAGGAAATTCCCTCATTCAGATAAACTTTGTTATGAACTGATTGATCAACCATCCAAGTACAATTGACGCTGTAGACAATGTACAGACAAACCAAGTTATTTGTGCAGTTTAAGACGGCTCTGTATTCAATGCTGTGAAGCATAAATGCGTTCAAATCTTGTAGTATGATATATATACAATATTACATACATATGTGATCTAGGTATACTATTATCCACGGATATCTTTTTAATCGTAAGCTTGATAACTGAGGAAAATTAGAAATATGTGTCGAGTAACCTGAGAATATTAGAACCATTGTTTTGTAGAATGTAAAATGAAGGTTGGTGCGAATAAATGTTTTTGCGATTCTACTCCATTGTCATGCCACGAGAGATTATCTTAAATTTTGAAACCTTTTTGTTTGGTTTTTTCAATATAATTTTTTATTAGAAGGCAATGCCATATTTAGACTTTTTTTTTACTACTAATAAGGCACAGAAAAAACACATCATACAATTAACGGTGCCCTAAAATGGTCCCTTCTTTAAAATGTAGACTTAGATAAATGTATGGTTTTTGTCTCAGTTTGTTACAAATACGTATGTAATTAAACGAAACTAACTCTAAATGAAAAACAAAGTAATAAACAAGAAAACATCAATAACTCGAAATAAAACACCTGAAACTCTATATAAGGCATATAGAGTTTACCTGAAATTACGCAATAAAATATATATTAAGATAAAAAAACGGCTTTACAACTCAATCAATGCGGAAAATTTTATAACACAAAGCTTCGATTCCATTAATAAGACGCGTTTGTTTGCTTCCTTGCACTAGAATTTTATAAGATTAAAATTACGGATTGATGTCTGTTTAAAACTGCTTCTTAATTCCTATTTAATTGATACCACCAGACAACAAAAATTAAATAATATTAACAAGTACCAAGTAAACACAAATATTGCGCCAACTCTCGCAGTTGCGCTGCACTATTGTTTGTTTCTAATATTGTGCACTTTCGCTAGTTTTCTGCTGGTTTTATTGCTGAACTGTGGGAAAACATTTGTTAGTCGTGATTTACTCTGTATCTGCGCTTGCGTGTCGCTATATATATTTTTACTATACTCATAGCGGGCAAATCAGCTCGCGCTTCCATGGACATTATTAGTCATAGGTATTTCAATTTAAATTTAGTGATTGTAATAATTATACATCGACTAGTAATGAGTTTGCCGGCTTTAGGCTTCAGTTGGAATAGCCTTTGTTCCAGTAATGGCACTGGCTGTGCCTTTCCTTGGACCGGACCACAACCACGTAGGCGTGATCATTACGGGGGTCAACACCGGAAGGACTGTAGAACCGTTTCAGAGGAGATCTTAACATAAGAAAATCTACGAGCACTATGCTTTTAGAGTTGAGTTCCAGAATTGTATATTAGACTTAATTGAAATACACGGCGCAAGTATTATAGTTTCTCGTACATTTCAGCCCCTATGGGAAAGAAACGGGATGAAAATTTTACTGAAACTTGTATGTCCATGATAAATTGCTTATGGCCGCACTAAAAGAGGTAACGGTTACTTAAAGCGAGATATATATTTTCCTTAGCGAATTTTAACTTTACGTAAATTAAATCTAAGCCTACATTTGCTAAGCAAAATCTATTACTAAGCACGCCTTATTGCAAATTGCAGTTGTTAATATTTCACGGTGCAGGCAATAATAACAAACGCAATATTCAAGCACAATAATAAATAATTATGTATCTTAAATTATTTTCATGAAAACAGATTTTTTAACAATGTATTAACCCTAGCAGAAACAAGTTTGTTGAAAGGACTCATTGCTGTATTTCATAAAACTATAGAAAACATTTCCAAATCTCTTAAAGAAAATCTTTGAATTAGTATCAAAGCCTCTGAATGGTAGGTAACCCATGAAAACCGTTTCGGAAACCGCTTTCGTCTGAGAAGAGGATTTTTGTGACAATATTGATAAAGTATCTTTTCAAAGTTTGCAAACATTTGCAAACTTATTTAAACACCCAACACAAATAGAAGGAGGTGTGTAGCTCTGTATCTGTGGCAAAATATCTATCGCGCGAATATACCAATTTTAATGATTTTTTTTTTGTTTAATAGCTTCAAGAATCGAGAGTATTCTAAGCTATATTTCAAGGAAAGTTTTTTATTTATAACTTTTTAATAGTATTTTTACATATAACTTGTTTTAATCAAGGTTATTTATCTATTACAGAGGAAGCTGACAACGAAGTAGCGGCATCAGGAAGATCTTTGGAGGAGATGCCTTCGAAGATTGGGCAAGATGTGGAAGATGCTCTCAACACGGTGACCACGGCTGTAGCTCATGGAATGGCCAGGTAGATATATAGATATACAATGTGCTGAAGTTGTAACGTTATATTTGTGTGTTGCATGAATAGGTAACTCTTGGATAAGCGTGTACCAATAACGATTTCTAACAATGTATTTTTTTCGGAAACCCTGACGGAAACATGTTTATTAAAAGGAGTCATTGGTATATCATAAAACGTCCTTGCTGAAAAGGCATATTATAAATTAAATGATTTTTTTAAGACATGACATGTAAATTATGGAAGTATTGTTTTTTTTTAAAATAACATGTTTTTTGACATGACAAATTATTTAATAATTGCTCTATTATTGTTAGGTATATTTTTTAAATCTGATTACCAAATGATGTTTGTTTCTTTTTGTCTTGACATGAGCAATAATAATATGTATTGTATAAAATTTAGATACTTTTAACTGACATAATTATAATTTCACCTTCGTCGTCATCGTCACTTTCCAACAGGTGAGATAGAAGACCAACGTTTAATCCTTTTTCAATAAAAATAAATGATATAGGTACTGCTTTCTGGCTTCGCTGCGGACCCATTCCCCTAAACAGTTTTGCATTTCTAATGCGTAAGACGGCTTCTCCGAATTGCGCTGAGTTTGAGGGTTTTGAAGAGGCGTATCATATTAAGATAGAGTGAGTTCGGAACGCGCCTGAAAGACACGAATTATTTATTAAAACTAATTTTAAATTTGAAGTGGGTTTATGATGATGATGTCGTTAAATTACTCTATAAACTAGTTATGGTTTGTTTAAAACGTAGGTTAAGTTGATTTATTGTTAACGATTGTAATTAGAAAGAACTATGAGGGTGAAGTCTTTTAAATTAGAAGAAATCCTCAATAATAAATAAAGAATAAAAAAAACAATGTATTCGGAAATCCTAAACCAAATTACGGCGACACTCAGAATTTTTAAATGGTTAATTAAGGTGCTCTTAAGTATAGATTAAATATCAATTTCTCAACATTGACAAATACTTGTTCTTATTGACGTCAAATAAAGCGTGAGTCTACCACCAGTTCGGAGAAACCTTCGTGAAGAAGAACTGGCAAGAAACTTCACGGGTATAATTTTTTCAAAATAATTACAGTGTCTCTTTATGTCTCTGCAAGAATATTCTTATCTGCATCAGTAAGCTCGGCAAGTCTACCTCCCCCCAAGTATCCAGACGATGAACACCCTCAACTTAGATAAAGAGTTAAAAAAAGGATCAAAACCTCAAAAAGTTTATAAACGTTACCACTATCAGGCGTGCATCATTACTGTCTGTATCATCACTTTGAACCAGGCAATGGAATATACTTAATAAAACCCCCTTTTTTTCGTAGGATTCACCTCGACTTATTAACAAATCGTTGATTATTTTTGGCGAAGTTTAAGAAAGTCTACCAGAACCTACCAGAACCATACCCACGTCATTTTCACGTTTTATACCTCCGCAGTGTGCTGATAGTCAGGTAGACTTTTAAGGAATTTTAGTTTAGAGAAAGGAATATTTTCAAAAAAGGATATCACCATATCAAACCTCCATTGAAACTATTTTAACGTATTTTGTGATAATATTTTAGGCATTTGAACCTTTATATGTACGGATATAAGAACAGCAAAACGTATTTAAATAATCTATGAGGACATGTATGTGATATAATAAAAGGTTATTAGATATATGTAGACGTCCTCGTTGCGTAGTGGTTATTCTCATATGCCGGAGGTCCTCCGGGTGCGAGTCCTAGCCTCGGCACTTATTTGTGTGATGAACAAAGATGTTTGTTCTCGATTTATGGTTGTTGATATTTATATATGTATGTTTATTCTGGGTCCTTTCAGCGATGCGGATATGGACTACATCGCAGGTCATCCATAACACAAGCTCTGCTTACTTTGGGGCCATACAGTTGGTGTGTTCATCTGCGGATTTATTATTATTATTATACTTTTACTTTTGATAAAGCCAGCAATGCTGAATAAAGAGATATTACATTACACGACGTGATACAACATCACTTCTTAAATCACTGTTTAAGGCTCAGTGGGTACGTCACTAGAACTCGTTTTTGGTCGGTTTCCACTTTCATTGCCATTTATAGTAAGCAGGATGTGCCCTGATGAGGGGACATCCTGCTATATAGTTAGATTATCTGCATAATTATACAGTTAATGTACGTTGTTTTAATTTTGCTATCTTTATTTGGATTATAAATTACGTTTTACAAGTTTTTTAACGAATACCTTATTATATACCAACTTATGGTTAACATATGTTGGTATATACTATTTAATTCATTGTTATTCAGTTGTTTAATTCAAAGATTTTCTCCTACGAGCTGTAAAACTAGCAATGTCTGTCATTATAATATATTTTTATTATATTTCAGTCTTTAATTTATGAAGACTTCTCGATTTGATCGCTAAACATAACTTAATCTTAAAAATTAATTGAACAGTTTAGTTATACCACGATGACCGTACTGATTTTTTAGGAAAACCATTTTCATAAATTATATATAATAATAGCCCCAATATGCACCTTGTGGAATACCATGTTTGACCTATCTAAATTGAAACAAAAAAATTGTTCTCTTTAAGTATGTTTTTTTTTTTTTATCGCGAATAACTATTTTGTCAACGGCATATTTATAAGTCCAATGTGACACCTGGACTTAATAAATATGCACAAAAAAATTACACCTGGGACGCCGTATACATTTCGTGATCGAAGTAATCAAATGCTTTAGATAAGTCTATATCCGTAAATGTAGATCTATCAAAAGCATTTGGTGTGCGTAATGACAAACAGGTTTATTTGAAGAATACAATATAGACTTATACAATAATAAACATTTACGAAAAAATATACGCCGTAACGTATGGTTTTCGACAAAATTGACTCTGAAATTTTATGTTTTTCGACCACAAAACAAAAACATTTTAAAATGTGTAAAATGTTTAGCTTTTCCGTAGTCGGGTAAAAACAAGTGAATATTGCGTCCAAAATTTCATTTTTATATTGTTAACTGTAGAAAAGCTACTTACTAACAATTTGGATGGATCAAGAAGTGTAAACTTTATCGATACCTGCGCAGTTACACCCACTTCCAATGGGATTTCGAGGTAAAACAGAACTCTTGTTTGTACTGGATAATGTAGCTTTCCATTGGTGAAAAAAATATTTAAAATCGGTTAAGTATTTTACATAATTTTTTTCTCTTTTGTAGTAAAAGCAGAGCCAAAGATATGCATAGTCATCGACACTAGATCAACATGTAAAACTTTTACTCAAAATTTCATTCGTACTCGTAAAATATGTAAAAAAAAAATTCACAACTACCTACGACTTCGATCGTGATTATTACCATACATTAAAAAGTTCGACCTCTTTCGATCCAAGAAGCAAACTATCGGCTAAAACTGGGACCAACCTGTCACTCATCGAAAGTAAAATTTACACATTCTTTGTATGATAATTAGTAAAAGACTGCCCAAGTTGGTTTACTAGGTCGAGAGAAAGTTTGGGCCGAAGCAGACTCGTGTGGCGCATGACAATCTGGATTTATCAATGAGTCGTGTCTTGAACACCTGTTTGTAGCAACCTGTATGAGGTTGCAGAAAAGAAAAATGGTTCTTTGGTTTCCTAGGTCTCAAGCGTTTGCGTTTTTTTATATAACTTTGGTAGAGCAAAGGTTTATATCCGATGTCGCATTGTATTTTAAGTTAGTAAGTAGTTAATTGTGTGATGAAGATGGTATGATGTAGCTAAAATTGAACAGATAAAGACAACATAAAACGTTAACTTCGGGAATATTTTTCTTATCTATAAAAATATTTATCATAATATGTAATTATATAATTATTTCAATTATACTATTATCATGTAAGTACAAACTCAGATAGTCCCTGTAACAAGTGACGATACCCAATAGTGCACGTTTCAATTTTGCCGACATCTTGATTCCACCCTTCCAATAAGAACAAGTAATTGTCAATGTTGAGAAATAAATATTTGAATTTGAATTTGAATGTAAACAAACGAACTGGTGTACATATACAAGATGTACATTAAATAGAACAGTAAACTTGGTATGATTACCTGCTTAACTGATTTCACGGCGTCTGCGCACAAGAACACATTACGCTTTGTTTTAAGAGAAGCATAACAAGCGTATTAAATATGTTCATAGAAAATATTTTGTGGGTGTTATTTTTGCGTGAATATATTTACGATAACCGTGAGTTAGTGATATAGATAATAATTATAATGAACCCACAGGTAAATACACCAACTGTAAGGCCCAAAAGTAAGCAGAGCTTGTGTTATGGATGACCATACAGCGAACTGGGGGGGAACTCAGAATACACATACATATATAAATATAAACAACCATGACCCAGGTTAGCCTAGTATTACTCAAGGTCATAATTGTAATCTGTTTGTTTCTTTGTATTTAGGCCATACCAACCTCATAACATGTAAATCACTCCGTACAAAAACTGACGTTACCGCCTTTTAACTTCGTGCAAAAATGATCTTAACGCGAACGCGAAACGGCAATGTGCTTTGCTAAGGGCCGCCAGTAGGTACTTAGAGTGCACATTATATCGAGTGACAAAGGCCGACAAATAAAACCTAATTCTTTTTTGAAATGGCTGTATATATTCAGAATGGACTGATATATAAAGCCATAAAACACACATATGGCGTTATAAAATGATATACAACTTATGAAAGGCCAGATAAATTTATGTCAGCTTAATTTATAATCTCATTAAATGGAGATCGGAATATAGAGGCATACTCGTGTTCACTTATAAAAGAATTGTAATTAAGGTGCGGTTCCATAACCGCTGTATTATTTAAGTTTACCGTTGAGAATAAGTGAGCTGCGGTAATTTCTTTTGTTGCAAAGGTTTTTACATTCAAATCTATTCAAAAGTTTATGATCGGTTTCTCTTTTACTTTTCATGTCGTAGCTGAGCGTTCAGTCGTAGGTAGGGGACGTATTGGAGAGGCTCAGATGCGCAGCCGGATCCTCTGCAATGTTACCGCTTCATAGTATGCGGAGCGCCTACGAAAGACGCGCAAACGAGTTCCAGGATAGTAATTGGAACAGGCATTTTCTCTGTTAGGGTTTTTCTCCCTCTCATATCCCTCGGGAATAACATTCATAAATAAAAGGTTTTTTTTTTTTATTGTTAACCAATAGGTATTTAAAATGTCCAAGAGAGACAGGGAAAAGTATGCATGGTATTTGATAAGCCGAAACAACTGTTATCAACCATGGCGTTTATAACACTTTCGATAAATTCAGCTGTCAAACAAAAAAATACAATTGAATAATCGTTCCATTCGAATGTGAGGTCCGGTGTCAAAGACAGACATACGTTTGTAGTAAGTGTGAATGGTTGAGGAGGGCGATGGCTGAATCCCGCGTTAACTCGTGAACGGGTGCCGTTTGAGGGTGTTCGTCGTTAGGATACTTGGAGGAGGGAGACTTGCCGTGCTAACAGATGCAGATAAGAATCATTTTGTATATACATAAAGACACATTGTAAGTTTATTTTGAAAAAGTTATACCCGTGAAGTTTCTTGCCAGTTCTTCTTCACGAAGGTTTTTCCATATTGGTGGTAGAGAACAAGTGATTGTCCATGTTGAGAAATAAATATTTGTATTTACCCGGACTCAATAGTTATACCTACATATGAAAAGTAAAAAAGAAGCAATTTCGTCTTAAAAGTGCAATAATTATCGAAGATCTAGTAAATTTCTCACTTTCTCTACAAATATTGAGAAAAAACTTACCACGTTTACTAACCAAATACTTTTCTATGTCTGTTTGGTTAACCGATTTTCACGTCGCCAAATGTTTACTTTAAAACCGATACTCACAGGTTATTTCCGTTAAATTTACGCTCGTATAAATTTATTCCGGTTTTCAACTTACTAATTTGAGTAGTTTTTGGTAGTTTTATTTGTAACATCACCGAAAGTATAACGTGGCCCGAATCCCTTCATGCAAAATGTCATGTTGATCAGTTCAGTTATAACCATGTAAATGTGATTATTATACCGGTCAAAACAGTAAGGAGTGTACTATCCAGACGAGATGTTAAATAAAGAAACGCATTAAAATACTTTATTATGCATATGTCATTCACACAGTCATTTGTCACACAGGAGTCATTTAGAGTATCCAAATTATCTGACTCACTCGTCTACAGTGGAAGAAGTTCAAAACAAAAAATTCCTAAAGTTGAATAGCACAATCGCTGCGCAAGATTCGATCTACTTCCTTAAAGACCCGTCGAAGTGTACGAGACTTACGATTTTTTATATAAAATAGCCCAATCAAGGGTTGAGTGTCCTGGACGGTTATCCAAGTTTAAGCGCCTCACCTCGCCACCGCCGCCCTAGTATGCAGTATTCATTATTATACTATGGCCCTAGGGACTGACTTCAGCACCGCTTGTCGAAGTGATCCGTGCTTGCGAGCAATACAGCGAAGAGAGTGGACGCAACCGCGATGGTCTGGATTTATTTGATGATAGTTTATCTGCTGTTGATGGAGTCGTGACTCAAACCTTTACGCAAGTGTCGTCTATATATGTTAACGATTTAGTTTTTAATGTTTTGTAGAGTGTTCTTAGACGTGGGAGCTTGTAGTTGGTCTCATTTCCTCTAGGTAGTTATTATTAGGTCATCACACATGAAATTGGCGTTTTGTCGTACTGGTTACTTTGGTTTGATTGATTTATTGATTATCTCCTCTTTGGTTAAGAATTCATATTTCAAATTTATACAGCCGTAGTTCATTTGTTATTTCCTCTTTTGGATTTTTCTTTGCGTCACTTAGTTTACAAAATGGAAACTTGAAATGTCGCGTTATTTACGAGTACGAGTTTCACCGTGGCACCAGGCTTGCAGAAACGGCCCGAAGTATGTGGCGGTGTATGGTGGCGATGTCGCAAAAGCAAACACAGTGCGTTTTTTCGACCTGAGAACAAGGCCCGTGGACAGCCGGAGACCAAAGTTGATAAGGAAGAATTGAAGGCTATTGTGGAATCAACTGGAATATCTAAGACTTTTCGATAACTTCTTGCAGGGAAAAAAATTCAACTGCGATGGCGCAGTCCAAAGCGCCTTTAAAGATTTTATTAATTCCCGTCCGTATGGTTTTTTTAGTAAAGGGATCAATGAACTACCTATGAGACGGCAAAAATTCATAGATAGCAATGGTAGATACTTTGATTAAATAAATATATTATTTTTTTTTTATTGACTTTATGTTCCTCCCTTACAAAACGCCAGTTTCATATGTAATAACCTAATATTATAATATGTGTCATTGACTGTAAGCACCCCTAATATATTTAAATTAAATAATCTAAGTTCAACCATTCATTGTTCACAGAGCACTATCGAGAAAACATGGCGGCGGCGGCGGCATAGAATCTATAACCATTGCCGCGAACCAGCAGCATAAAAAAGAAAAAAAGAAGAAGCAAAAGCCCGCGAAAATCCACGTCATTCATCCCGTTATGATGAACATGGAGGCTGACAAAGGTGTTGATGATGAAGGAAGGGGCATTGTAACGGATCTGTTGGGTATCGGAGGAGAGGCCTTGGATGTTCTGGCTGATGATGCCTTGAAAAGTGACATGAAAGAAGATGGGGTTGAGGAGAAAAGCTCGTTGGAAGGTATGGTGGTGGTTGCATCTTGATTGGTTGTTTTTTTATTTAATGGCTCATGAAAAGGGTAGTTAAAGTAGCCCCTTTTTTATGGCGAAAGCTAAATCTTGTCACTTTGATTCAATGATTGCAAGTTAGTATACTCTTTTTACAATTACGATACATACTCGTACGCATAATGGCTAAACCTTTGAGTTCTTCCACAGACTGTTTCTGGAGTTATGCAGGTTGAAATTCGCAAATTCATGGTTAAATTTGTCGCTCAGTCAAAGGGTTCACTGTTATTAGTAAGCTTATGTTCGAAGCGACTTTCGATTTGCTTGTAGTAAAAAATAAGTACATGTCTACACAAGGTATAAATGTGTGCGTGCGCCCGAGATTTGTTCGTTCTGCCCGTCACGCACACTTTCGTAGCATTTTTGTACCCTAAATACTACAAGTAAAACGATCGTCACTTCCTGCGATAAAAGTAAAGTATTATAGTCGAATTGCCAGCATTTAATTTTACACCTAGATTTTTCACTTTCCATCAGGTGAAATAAAACAAACTCCAACAAAATTATTCTGCAACAAAACGTCCGTAGAGTTTCTTATGTAAAGATCTCGTCTCGGGCGGTACTACAGTCTGCCCTATTTTGACCGCCGTAATAATCACGTCACGTAGTTGTGTTCCGGTCAATAAAGAAGGAACAACCAGCGCTATTGCTGGAACAAAAGCAATTCCAACTAAAACCTACGGCCGGCAACGCATCAACAGTCGACATAATAATCAAATTACTTACTATTAACAAATAAAATCTATAGTATTTAAGAATAAATTCAGTTACAGAAGTATATTTAATTTTTTCAGCTGCAGTCTAAAAATATAACCTCACCTTTATAGTGACTTCGAATCACGAGGGTTGCAAGTTTGCGTGCGCCAAGGTCTGATAAAGTGTGCATGGTAAAATCGTGCATTAAATGTAGATTGCATGTCTATTGAAAACGTATCGAATGGTCATATTTACTCATATTTAGCATGATTGAATGAAAGTTCTGGTATAATGTAGGGTACAAATGAAAAGAGGATTAATTTAGTTTTTTTAAGTATTTATTACCAGTCAAACACAATATTGAAATCATAACACACATGTCACGTAAACCTTTGAGGTTTGTATGTAATACTGTACTTATAAATAATTAAATCTTAAAATATATGTTTATATTCTGAACAATTCAATTATTTTGCAATGGTTCTATTGGTACTTAAAAAGTGACATTACAATCTATAGTTTATGTTATATTGTGGATTACAATTTACTATAGAAAATCTCCGAGGCTGAAATCTATGACGCCGGGGTTAGATAAGCTTTAGACTTAATCAACTAAATATTCAAACAAAAAGCTACTTTATCATGTAGTATATAGTAACGAAACTCGCATTTGACAAATTTAACAAGAGTTGTGTCACTTGTTTCCAGAATATGCATTCTAGGTACCGTAGTAGAAAACAAACTCGCTTTTTATTTAACCATTTACCTGAGATACGTCTAATATTAGTCTTAGTACGTTTTATAGGTGTCAGCATAATATTGTTGCTGTGCTGTTAATTTTTTTTTTCATGTAATGGAATGAAAATGTTTGTAGATACATCATACATCCGAGAGGCTTTGTGGATACTACCCTGTCTCATACGCCGGAGGTTCTAACCGAGCATTCATTTGTGTGATGAATACAGATGTTTGTTCTCGGGTCATGGTAGTTTGTATCTATATATGTATGTTTATTCTGGGTTCGCTGTATGGTCGCTGTATGGTCATCCATAGCACAAGCTCTGCTTACTTTGGGGCCGTACAGTTAGTGTGTTTGTCTGGGGATCTATTCATTGTTTTCGGTACTCTGGTACGGTGTTTCGGTATCTTTATTTGAATCAGTTAGGTTATTCCCATGCAACTATTTAAATTCAATTTGCTATAATAATAAAGAAATTTGTATTTGATTTATTTAAATGTTTTTAGTTATGTTTGAGTGAACTAGCAAACATATTGACATTCATAAGCTCCTTTTCTATAATATATGACTCACAAAACTGAGAATTTCTCAATTTAACATCGGGCAACCACATCATCCGTTTAATTTGCATTATATCATACCGTCTGTACGAACATCTGGCCTGCTTCCTTCGCATGAACATTATATAAAAGTAAAACTATCTTATTTATCGCACATTGAAGTAGACTAACTGAATATGGTATCTTCTAGAACAAAGAGGCAAAAAGAAGAAGAAGAAGAAGGCAATTCTGAAGCTCCTCATTCTCGGTGCCGTCATCAAAGCAAAAATCGGAACCATTCTTGCCATCCTGTCTTATAAATTACAGGTATTGTGTATATGCATTACGGTGTTACCACACTAATCGATCAATCGTCGATGGACGTCGAGTGGTCTGGTAAAACTGTTGATCGACGTCGACTGTTCCATTCTACGATCCATCGATTAGCGTGATAACACCCTTATGTAGAAGTATAAACATGACTCATATTTGGAAGTGGAAGGGGTGAAACATTATATTTAGTGGTAGTAGAGTTCCTTTGTGAAGATCTCGGCTGGGGCGCCGCCGTAATAACACGTCACGTGGTTGTGTTCCGGTCCGAAGGCAGGGACAGCCGGTGCACTCACTGGAACAAAGGTAGTTTCAACTGAAGCCTGCGGTCGCCAACGCATCATTGTCGATATAATGTCCGTGGGCGCGGATGCCACTTACCACCAGGTAAGCCGCATGTTTGTTTGCCGGCTGTGAAAAAAGTATAAAAAATGGAGGTATTCAAAAATTTGGGTTTCAAAGTGAATGAAACATTCAATCTATATTTTGTCTGCTAGGCTACGACCGAATCGCTGTACTTTGCGAAACGAGGTTGTAAATGATTTACGCAATCTGATTGGTGGATCCCTCGCACGTCACTTCCCGCGTAACTTTGACAGATACGCAGCCGCACTTTCTTATTATGTTAAGTTTCTTATCTTTTTTGGCGTCAGTTAGTCCGCAAACGTAATATCGACCTTTATTTCCAGTTGAAGTTCTTCTTGCTGGCGTTGATCGGTCTCGGCATCAACTTGGCGAGGCTGTGGATCGAAATCAAGAACAAACATAACCATCAGCCACAGAAGGTGAGTGACATTATTACACGCTAATTTTTATCAATAAGTGTATTTGTTAACTCTCACAGAAAAAATAATAGTAATGATAAAATCCCCGGACAAACACACCAACTGTGTGGCCCCTAAGTAAGCGGAGCTTGTGTTATGGATGACCAACAACCGTGGCTCGAGAACAAACATCTGTGTACATCACACAAACGAATGCCCAGACTTATGAGGCAGAGGTTCTGCCCGCTACGCCACTAGAAAGAATTTTAGAAATATTTGCTGCGTTTTTAAGAACGTGGATTCATCAGACCGTTCATTTGTATTAAGAGTTATTTGAGACGCAATTTCCCGTTACCACCTGGTGGTAAATATAGTTGTGTAGTCAAATTGTTCCATCCACATTCAAATCCACTCTTTATAATATAGGTGTTTGTTTGTTATTTGTACATTAAATAAATAAATAAAAGTATCTAATGAATTTGAACATCCGGAGTTACAAAGGCGGGACTCTACCCACTCACAGGCGCAAAATGGCTTTTTTTTATGGTTACTTTAGACGCATTTATACTTTATTTAAACTCCATCTAAGTCTTATTAACTACTATAACTTATTCAAAGAAGCGCCATAGGCACTCATTTGTTTGCGGCCGTTAGTCCAGACGAGTATAAGACCCTTTAAGCAATCTTTAAATATATGAAAATATTTAAAACGATATTTTGGCAAGCTAAGATGAAAAAGTCTATTTAAAACAGTACCGTGACAGACAACACACAGCCTATATCGTTAGACCTAGACCTAGAAACCTGAAATTCGGAGAATATATTCTTTAAGTACCTTAGACTAAATTTAACCCCTAGAGGGTGAAACAGGGGTTCAAAGTTTGTATGGAAAAACTATGTTAAATAGACTATTTACTTCGAAACTTTGCACGAGTGCTCAGAAAAGCAAATAAATTAAACTGTGTTTTTTGCTTTTCGAAACGTCAAACCCCCAGAGAGGGGTGAATAAGTTTAAAATTTTTATTTTATTTTATTTTCCTTGGATAACAAACAGTGTAACAATAGTAAATAAAATATAAGTCTATACAAGCGGCAGGACACCATTACATGTTATCACATATTACAAACTATACAGCATAAGTCACACCTAAAGCATACTTTACACAATACAGAAAAAGTATTTTTTTAATGTATATTATAATAATAGATAGAAACTATGAAATAAATCTATTCACAAATCTCAAATGAAAACATACATTTGGAAACAAAAAAGAAAAATAAAATACATTATATAGATAGTATACAGTGGAAGACCAACTAAAAAAGATTAAAAATTAAAAAAAAACTCAAAGGCTGAGGTTTACGCGAGAATGTGATCTGCTGGCGTTTGGCGACGTTTAAATCTAACTTATTGTGAGAGCAGTATTTTTCAAACCTTCTTAAATAAAGCTGTAAACGGATACAATCGTCTAGTGTTAGAATGTCTTTATAGATTTTCATGTCGTCCGCGTACAGAAGAAATTTTGAATTCAAGAAGCAGGAGCCAACATCATTGATGAAAATGTTAAACATCAGGGGACCGAGTAAAGATCCTTGGGGAATCACTGGAGTTGTCATTTTGTAAAGACACATTACATTCAGATATATATAAATCCTATGCAACTTGTGTCTCTACCGCCTACTTACAGTAATTTACAAAAGGTTTAATGGTAAAAGATGTGTTTTGTTAAGTTTCTGAGTGAGGCAAGAACGCAAGTCCTTGATATGTTGATGGCCATAATAATCACGTCTACGTGGCTGAGTTCCAGCGAAAGGGCAGCAACAACCAGCACTATTAATGGAACAAAGGCAAAAGGCACTGAAGCCCATGGTCGGGACGCATCATTAGTCCAAATAATAATAATAACCACCATTAATAAATATATAAAATGCCAGTTACCATCAGGCAATGTGGTTATAGTAAAAAACTCTAACAGTAAATAGTTAAATATCTAAGTCCACGCGGACGAAGTGAAATGAAATATTAATTTCTCAACATTGACAATTACTTGTTCTTATTGACGTCAAATAAAACATTGCTCTACCACCAGTTCGGCAAAACATTTGTGAACAAGAACTGGCAAGAAACTTCACGGATATATCTTTTTCAAAATAAATTTACAGTCTCTTTACGTCTATACAAAAGTATTCTTATCTGCATCTGTTAGCTCGGCAAGTCTCCCTCCCCCCAAATATCCAAACGGCGAACACCCTCAAACGGCACCCGTTCACGAGTTAACGCGGGATTCGTCCATCGCCCTCCTCAACCATATAAGAGGGAGGTGAGCGACCCGTCACCCGACGCTAGTAACCTACAAAACAACAGAAACAATAGTACATAGCATTTATAATATTATAAAACAAAGATGGCTTATACACTTAGCCCAATATTAATATACTTAATTACACCTACCCATTTATTCAGCTAACCTAGATCCATTAATGCTTTTAAACCAAACAGTAGACAATCATTTGAATAAAACGTTACACTGGCCTTTATAAGTCTTAATTAATTATAAGATTAGCTCGTAGTTTGGTACTTATTTCGAAAGAGTCAAGTGTGAATTGGATACTTTATGTCGAGTTCTGTCGAATATACGAAAGTAACATTATTTTAATAGAAATTGATTGTGCCCTCAATTTCACTTTAAATTTTAATATATTTTTAATTCCGGGTTCCGCAGTTCGCTGTATGGTCAACCTTAACATCGATTACTTTAGGGCCAAACCATTATTATTTATTGTATACTTAAATGCTAATTACATCATACGTATGGACTGTGTGTTTTAGAAAATATTGGTTTCAAATTCAACTGGAATGATGTCAGGTTTAAAAAAAAATAGCTACTAAGAAAGTTTGAGATCGATTATGAAATCTTATTTTTGCGTGCTAGTGCGTTTGCAATACCTACTAGTAGTTATTGTGTGGCTGCCTCTAGTGTCAGAAGTTTTCCACGTGCCTCCGAGGTGGCTTCACGAGTGTTACCTTGCGACAGCCACCGGACAGACGACTCGACGTGCCATCCGAAGCACGGAAACGCCTACTGACAGTCTCCCATCCTAGTTCTGTAACACCGAATACCTCCGAACGACATCTAAAACCGCTCGACCATGAGCGCTTCACGTTTACAATGATACGTTTAATAAAATCTAAAAATTGTAATCACTAATAAGTGGTCAAAGTGAGACTTTGAAAGCACGGTTCACCGAAGCGAAGGTACAAAGTATTAAGCTGCATACCCACTGTGCGAACAAGCTCAGGGTTGAGCTAAGAAAAAATCCACCATTTAGATTATTTAGTTATTCTAATCAATTAAGGCTTAAGCTGCAAAATTAAAAATTAGAAAATTCCACTGCTGAAAGTATAATTCTGTGTAATTCGCACTCCCATTGGATGCGGCGAATGTAATGACAGACTGTAGACAGACAGGCTGTAGAACGTGCCAAACAAATATACAAACATACAAACACCCAAAAATCATACCCTCCTACGGACAGTCGGGTAAAAATACAAGCAATCCTAACTTGCCAAGACTTAAGCTAACACGTCCAATGTTAAAAAGTAATCAGGACTTAAGAAAATCAAGCTGGTAAGTTATAACTGTACGAAACCTAAATCATGACAAAACTAATGGCGGTCGTTTCACAGTGTTATATGAGACAACACTACAGACCGTGAAGTGAATCTGTGTCAAGCAAACGTGTTAAATTTCAACTCAGTAGGACGATTGTCAATCGTTGTTTGCATCTCAGCTTCCAAGATTTTACCAAAGCAAACCGTCATTGCTGCAGTTGACCAAAAACTTGTCAAATACATTACATCGCCAAACCTCTTACCAGAAATCATATAACTAAAAGTTATTCAAGATCTTTATTCCGTTATTGGTACATTAAGAACTCCTAATGAACTTCACGGACAAACTTTAGTTATTAAAAGTAGATTTTTAAGTAAGAAGTTTTAAGAGGAAAACCAACTTTTGGGCACAATTTGAGCATAATCAAGATCAAAATACTTTATTTCACTATTGGGTCATGAATTAGGACACTTCATTAAAATCTACACACCTTAATAATTCGGCTAGTAAAAATTAAGACTAAGAGAAAAAAACCGGGCGGAAATAACTTTTCGGCTCGGCACTCCTTTGTCATAAATAGACGGTTTACAATTTGACTACCGTTCACTTCCCTCTAATATGGTTGAGAAGGGCGATGGCTGGATCCCGCGTTAACTCGTGAATGGGTTCCGTTTGAGGGTGTTCGTCGTTTGGATAGTTGGGGGGAGGGAGATATAAAGAGACATTGTAAATTTATTTTGAAAAAAATCTTACCTTTTCTTGCTAGTTACCGGGAACAAGAGTTCTCGAAGATTTTTCCGAACTGGTGGTAGAGTCATGCTTTATTTGACGTCAATAAGAATATTAATAGTCAATTTCGAGAAATAAATATTTGAATTTGAACTACGACATGTAGGATATACGTATATAGAAATAGAATGGCATGCGAGCCCAGCATAGGTCCTATAGGCATACTCGATTTACGCAACGCATCGTCGTCAGGCGTACATCGTGGCGCACGTGCTAAAAATGCTGTGATTGGCTACAAGCAAGAAGTAGTGAGCAATGCGGCACCATTGCCACTGCAAGAAATTCAAATAAAATCATTTCTACTTCTCTCTATTATATACTTTGCACGAAATAAAAAAAATTGGCAATTTAAGATTTCCAATAGATAATGAATGAAAGGATGAATGGTTTGAAAGTTATTTTGCTTGTAATATTAGCCATGTCATCTAATTAGCTATGCTGCAAGTACACTTAATTGTAAAATAACTGTAGTAATCGAATGGCATCATTACACAGATATATACTAGTGATTATAGCCGAAACCATCTTAATCAAAGTGATGACTAGATATATAAAAAAAACGCCAAGTAAATTTAATATTGAGTTTTTACTGGATGCATCTTGGAGAGCGATAACCTTTTAGACCTTAGAATTGAATCCAAACTTTTATTCGCAATCTGCTATTTAATATAGAATTATTATTATTAATGGACAAAACCCATGACGATGTTCGAGAAAACACATTTATACAACGTTTTAATAATATTTGAGAATTATCGGTATTTTCTCACAAAAGAGAATTCCGACATTTGCAAATGAAAAGAATTTTCAAGATTTGTTTCTAAACGAATGAGCCATTTTTGTGGAAAATAACATTTATTGAGAAACTCTTGTTTGAAGTCAAATTTAAAACATGTTTTTTTAGGTAGATACTGTCTTGTTAATTAATTATTTTTTTCTGTTTTTATTATACAGGGTACTGACTATTTTATATGTTTGCGATAGATTTTGTCATGTAATACCATAGCTGGTACTGGCAACTTTCCAAGATATTTTTACTTTAACGTGCTTAAAATTAATCCTGATTTGAAATTTAATTTGATGTTTGCTCTCGGATCATGGTTGTTTATATTTATATATGTATGTTTATTCTGGTTTCCCTCGCAGTTCGCTGTATGGTCATCCATAACACAAGATCTGCTTGCTTTGGGACCATACAGTTGGTGTGTATGTCTGGGGAATTATTATTATTATTATGGCAAAACAGCTTGTTTATTTTCGATTATAATAACTTGTCAATGCAGTATCTGGTTGCTGACATTTCAGCACTAAGGTAAGTGACCCAAATAAGGCCTACCTTATTTTTATTTTCACGTAATTACTAGGTTTTTAAGAAAAATTCACTTGTCTTTCGTAATAACCATCTTTGTTTATTAAACTTTGAAACAAATGTAGTTAAAACAATAAAAAAAACAAAAACAAAATAAAAATAAAAATAAAAAACAAATAAAAAAACTCAAAATATAGAAAAAGTCCTTGAGGCCTTTTTGGGAAACCCATGCCGCAATAAGGCCTTACGTACTAAAACAAGGAAAAAAGCAATAATTAAATTTATATAATACAAATCAACTTCATATCATTTAAATTTAGTAAGATCCTTTATCCGATTTATATATTATTAGTCTATATTATTATTCTTATTAGTCTTCTTTTCATCATTGTCTTCAAGCAATCTCCTGTACAGTAAAAATCTTTATCGGTAGGGTTTAGCCAACACTGCACGCTGCGTTCATTGCACACTGGACGGTACCATGATGGTTTTTTGTCACATAACCTACTTTTTTTAGTTTTAAAGATGACTTAGGACTCGGCTCATATACAGTTTATGAAGTTCCCGGTAATTTTAATCTTGTTTTGGCATTCCAACGTCAGCCAAACGTATAAATCCTTTTCATTAAACCTTCTTGTTATTCAGCAGTAAAAATTGACTAACGCCCTAGCTTATGTGCCGTTAAACCGCTCTGCAAATGGTTTCACAAGGTTCTCCTAGGTATATTGTACTTAATATGCCCCTTTGTACCATATTTACAGCACATCCCATCTACTCCGATGTCCATAAGGCCATTTTCTTCAAATGAACATGAAAGAGCGCCCCAATAAGGCCTACGTGTTATTTTCATAGGCCTTAATTGGACTTGCCTTATATTTTTTAGAAAAAAGTTTATAATAGAAAATATATTTAAAAAATGGCGTATAAATGCTCACGAAAAGGTTACTTAACGTGCTAACAAAACAACAAACAAACAAAAATTAGGCCCTGCCTGCAACAGTATCGAAATACTTACATCATTAACCGTATAAATTTTATAAAAGAAGCGTACGCTCCAGGTCCCATCTGTTTTCGACTGCATGTTCCGGCATGCTCGCCACAAGCAGCGTTTGCTGTGCTTGCCTGTGTAACATACTTCCTTAGGCACACAACTGCAAACTTTTGCGGTAATTTGAATTACCTAAGCGGGAAATTTGAAACCTAGGCCTTATTGGGGCATAGGCTTTATTTGGGTAACTTACCTTACATTGGAACGTCGTGTAAAGAAAAAAAATAACTTGTATTTTTGATAAAACACATTCATGCTTATAACTAATTTTTAAATCGCAAAGGAATGTATCGAATTTGTAACCCGGTATGTTGTAGTATATTTATAGCTTTGTATAGCAAAAAATTCTTAGCAAAGTTAAAGTAAAATTGTTAGCAAATTTCACAATAGGTACACCAGTATTCTTACCTACCAATCCCTGCAGATTTCTAATAGAGAAATGTCTGAGGTTCCATGTCAACATACCAAGGTACGCTCGGGTGCGCCAGCGCAGGTTCTGGTTCGCATTCGAATCCTTTGCAGTGTCGTTGCCCCGTAGCATGCGGAACGCTTACAAGAGAACGAACAACGCGCAAGCCATTCTCGACCTTAGCCTGGCCCTTCGCCTCTCAGGCCCCGATGCTTAGTGGCTGTAACTTGGAGGGTCGCTTTCTCCGGGTCAGAGTTCAACTCCCGCGCTGGTATTGAAACAATGTGGGAAAGAAATGTGATCAGTGATAGAGCTCTGTTGGTTTTACATTGGTTCGTATAAGTTTCTTACCAAAAGGACTTGATACTTGGATTAAACTCAATTTGTGGTTATTTTCACATATTTTCCCTGATGCCCATCTCTATGAGCCTTGACGATTGAGTGATTGAAGCCCTGGCCTGCTGATCTCAATGTACCGGGTTCAATTCTGGTCACTGTCAAATGTACCAATGACATTTACAATCAAGAAAACTGCTAAAACGATGATAGAAAACATCACCATGTCTCATAAATAAGAATTTAGAAATTTAGACGCTGATACTCCTGCGTTGGAAATGCTAATGCTAGCAGACCTAGATGTGGACTCGTATTTGCTTTCTTTTTGGAGGGGTTTTAGAGGATTAAGTAAAAGATACCGATAATAATGGACAATGATACATATTTCCATTGAATCCGTTACAGTGGCATAGATATGTGTAAAGGTAAATTGCAAGAAACGTGATAATATCTGCTATTAATAAGTTTACTGAGCACCTCTGGGGCGCTTTGAATTTGGACTTTTCGTGAGGGACCGCTGCCGGAGGTTCCTGAGTTGAGGGACAGCAGCAGCTCGACAACAAACGTCTACATTGAAAGGGCCATTTGCGCATCTCCCTTTAGCCCCTGGCTAGCCGGCTGGTTAGTTTAAATGTCATTCCGTCACCTTTCATTTCTATTGCATGGACAGAGACATACAGCAACGTTTAACCTAGTGTATTCGGAGCTGCCCAAGTGGGCCTTAGTCTTCTGCTAGTACTAAGTAATACTTATCGTTCAAGAGTGAGTGGCCTCTAGTGTCAAAGCAGATCGCGCCGCCTCTGGAGGCTGCACGAACCTCTAACCTGACGTCATAAAGCACGGCATCGCTCAGGTAGTGCCTCTCACCTAACCAACCTAGCTCAGTCTACCACACAGAACTTTGCTTTACTTTGGTAATCATAAAGTAAACCCTGCCTCATACGCCGGAGGTCCCAGGTTCGAATCCTGGTCGGGGTATTCAATGTGTGATGAACATAGATGTTGGTTCTCGAGTCATGGTTGTTTATATTTATGTATGTATGTCTGGATCCCCCTAGGATTTATTTCTCAACATTGACAATTACTTAATCTTATGGACGTCAAATAAAGCATGACTCTACCACCAGTTCGGAAAAACCTTTGTGAAGAAGAACTGGCAAGAAACTTCACTGGTTTATTTTTTTTCAAAATAAATTTACAGAGTCTCTTTATGTCTATACAAAATTATTCTTATCTGCATCTGTTAGCTCGGCAAGTCTCCCTCCCCCCAAGTATCCAAGCGACGAATGGTTGAAAATGGCTCCAGCCATCGCCCTATCATATGGGTATCATATGGTTGGTGTGTTTGTCTGGGCAATTGTTATTATATTGTTTTGGTAACTAATGCTCCCTCGGCTCGAATACCGGCGATACGACAGTCACAGGGCTAGGCGAACATTGGCTTATTATTATTATTATAGGATAAAGAAGTAAGTAGATGTCACCCCACTCAGTGGAACAGAATATCATAAAAGGCTAAATGATTCAAATCATTAGCAATAATTGGTTATACAGGGTGTAAAATAAAGGAAGCATAATACTTCAGGGTCAGTAAGTATACCATTGTTTGAATATAGTGGAGTTATGGGGCTGGTTAAGACTTTCACACATTTACATTTTTTTACTTCAACATCTTTGACAGACCTAGGTGGTTTTCATACCTACCTACGCATGAGGCGAAATCATTAAAGTAACTAAAACCGTGTCCAGTCGCATCGCATCACGTGCTACTCGATAGGTAGGTATGTTACGACGGCTGCGCTCGCCTCATGCATAGGTAGATATGAAAACAACTTAGGGCTGTCAGAGAGGTTCAGAAAAAAAATTGAAATAAAAAATTATGGAATTTTTAACCAGCCCCTATAACTCCAATTATTTTACAGTATATACTCCATTAGGTACCTGATCTGTTAATAAACAATATCTTTTGTAGTTGCAGTAGAGTTTCTTTCATGTCTACGTGGTTGTGTTCCGATGAAAGGGAAGGAAGGAACAGCTGGTGTAATTACTGCCACAAAGGCTATTCCAATTAAAGCCTACGCCTCCGAATGGCAAGGAGTCATTAGTCGAGATAACATTCACAATCACAATTAAAAAATAAAACAACTGCTAACAAAATCCGTGGGCGCGGATGTCACTTACCATCAGGTAGGTCATCTCGTTTACCGAATATTGATCCTTAACTCAAAGCATCCGAAGATAAAAACTAGAACGAACGTCGTTTTTTGATCCAATAATCAGCATCAACCGACACCCATGTAATGTTTAATATCACAACACCGTCCGCGTGATGTCTCATCGCATTCCCCGTGATACCACATCACCTCAACGACCTGGTTACCCACTGCGCCAACAGGTTTGGCGCCAGGTTCGCTTCCCGGACGTTGCACTGGAAAGTGGACGAGTGAGTAACCAATGACGTGTCACTCCTAACTTTGAAATTAAATTAATTGTGTTGGTAAGGGATTTTCGAGTTTCTGTTCGTATTCTGGCAATATGCAGATTTATATATTTTAGTAGCCATGATTATAATTATTATTTACTTATTTCATAAGTTGATTCATAAACAATCTTAGTTACTACATAGATTTCTAATGGTAAAATAATTGTAAAATCGGCTCAGTCACTGTTGAATTTATAGAGAACATATACAGGGTGGACAATAAATCTTAAGTTTATTCATTTGTATACAGGGTGGACATTACATCTTAGTTTTTTCGCTTGTATACAGGGTGCTATCTTAACTCTTTAGCAAGTTTAAAGCCTTAATAGGCAAATTATTTCCATTACTATTTGTAAATAATAAATCGATTTACGAGTTAAATATACGAGTTTATGGTTTATTTAACTCGTAAATAATAAATCGATTTACGAGTTAAATATACGAGTTTATGGTTTATTTAACTACATTAAGTACCTTTCTATGAATGTCACGTCGTCATACTAGCTGTACGGAAGCTAGAAACATTCCATTTTGAAAAAATCCCGTTTATTTTATAAAACATCATTGATACCATTTAGGTCAGCTCATGAAGGATTTTGTGGATCTATCATTTATCATTTCCCCCTGTATACAAATTATAAACCTTAAATTTATAACCTATATAAAAACGAATAAACCAAACATGTATCGTTCCACCCTGTATACAAACTAATAAATCTATTGTGCCTCATATAAATATAGCCAATTAAATTCCTGATTTTTTCCTGTTGGTGCGTATTGAGAGCTTCTTTTGGTAATTAAAGAAATCGACGTAAAATTTTAGTTTCCACTTGTTCCTTAAAAAACCTGTTTAAACAGATGCCAAACTATAAGATCACGTTAAATACATCATTTATTACGTTAAATACTCACAGTTTGCTTATTTTGCGATCATCCCGATTAATAAATTAAAAAAGTCTATTCTATCTATAAGTACCCTTAAGTTAGACCAGTTCTATACTAAGATATGAAATATTTCTTGTATTAAAAACAACGTAATTTTCCAAATATTCTTTCTCTTTGATTAACATAAGTAAAAGCTTTGTTTCTGTTATTTCTTGTAGAAAAATACATGCAATTATTAGAAAAAACACTTTCACACGCCAGCCTCGCGCAATACTTACAAACAACTTGACAGGTGAATACGACCTTCACTACACACGCTACTTTATCTTTAAAATTCATTTTTACTTGAACATATGCTCACATATCATCGACGGCCAGGTAGCGTAGAGGTAAGTTGCCCTGCCTCAAACGCCGGAGGTGCCAGGTTCGAGATCTGGCCGGGGTTCGCTGTATGGTCATGCATTACACCAGCCCTGCTTACTTCGGGGCCATACAGTTGGTGTGTTACATATTAGGTCTTTACCTATGAAATTGCCGTTTTTCACGAAATAAATGAAGCGTAATTTTTTTATATATTTTTTATTTCTATTAATCAAAATAATCACCCATGCAATCAATGCATCTTTGCCAAGGCATTGGTAGCTTATTGATGCCTTTCTTGAAGAAATCAGCTGGACGGGAGGCAACAAATTCTTCAAAGGCATTTTGTACTGCCTCTCGGGTATTGAATTTTTTTCCCGCCAAGAAGTTATCCAAATTCTGGAAAAAGTAGAAGTCTGTAGGCGCAAGGTCTGGTGAGTACGGCGGATGACGGAGAACTTCCAACCCCAACTCTTGTAGCTTGGAGACCGTCTGCTGTGCAGTATGAGGTCGCGCGTTGTCGTGCAGGAGCAGTGGAGCCGAACGATTGACCAAAGCTGGTTGGAGACGTGCGAGCTTCTCCATCATTGTGTTCAGTTCTTCACAGTACACATCTGCAGTAATGCTTGTCCCGTTTGGCAAGAAGCTGTGATGAATTACACCCGCGTTAGACCACCAAACAGTGACCATCACTTTTCTAGGGGTAAGTTTTCGTTTAGGGCATTGTTTGGGTGCTGAACCAGGGTCCAACCAACTTGCTGAGCGCTTACGATTGTCAAACAGGATCCATTTCTCGTCACAAGTAACAATGCGGTTCAGAATTCCTTCATTTGTATGCCTGCTGAGCAGTGCAAGGCACGTCTCCACGCGTACTTCGCGCTGGCGGTCATTGAGTTCGTGGGGTACCCATTTGTCAAGCTTTTTTACCTTGCCAATTTGACGCAAATGGACCAATATTGTTTTGACGCTAACGTCGAAAGCTGCTACTAATTCAGCCGTGGATTGAGTTTCATCAGCTTCCACAATTGCCTTTAATTCGTCATTGTCGACCAAAGTTTTCGGACGACCACGGGGTTCATTTTTCAGGTCAAAATTTCCAGAACGGAAGCGGGTAAACCAATAACGGGTGGTGCGTTCGTTTGTAGTGTTCGCTCCGTAAACGTCGTTGATGTTGCGTGCCGCTTGTGCCGCTTTGCTGCCACGACGGTACTCATACTCCATAATTACTCGAATTTTTAACTTATCCATGATGACGAAAAATGTTCGAATGCGTTGAAAACAAAACACTAACTATTAAACAAATGACGATTTTAGAAAAAGAATTCCATGTTTGTCAAATAAAATTAATTTGAAATTAGAATTATCAGTCAAAAAAAAAATATTTTCATTTGAAATGGCCAGTACGGCAAAACGGCAGTTTCATAGGTAAAGACCTATTACATTGGGTTTAATAACATTTATTATATTTACACAAAATAAATTTTTTTACAAATCCAGGTTATTATAATATTATAGTAATAGGAAGGTTCAAAATACACTATAAATAAAAAATGCACCAAAACTAGTGTCTATTGGAGGCAACGCGGCTCGAAGGCTGACCGAAACACCACACTAATGCTGCGTTCCGTTTGCCGATTACAGCGCTCACAGCGCTCATATACCCGTTCCGTTTACCCGTGAGCGCGCTCACAGTGATATCGATACGTCATCAATGACGTCATAAACGCCGCCATCTTCCCGCTCACAGTGCCATAGCTACGGAGCATGGTCGCTGTGAGCGGCCTGTCAAAACTGACACATGACGTTACTTTGTTGATGTTTTTATTAGTCGATTAAAGATTTTAAAAGCTTGCTTATTAATTTTCTTTTGTAATTATATGAAAAAATGGCTCCTGCTTCATTCAGAGTCAAAGATCTTAATGAAATTGTAACTTTAGACTTAAGCGACGAACAATCAGAATGTTAGCGCGATATTTACCGTTCCGATTGCAATAGCACTAATAACACTTTTAGCGCGCTCAAACGAATCGTAACGGTTTTGAGCACTTTTAGCGCTGTGAGCGCTGTAATCGGCAAACGGAACGCAGCATAAATCGCAATACAAATTACCAAACGTGACGTCATTATTCCGAATACGGCCAGCAGCACTATTATTACATATTTAGGTATTTATCCCAATATTTATTTAGCTGACTAAATTATTACCAAAGGATTGAGGGGTGCTTCTTTTGCAGACCTTGTTCTGTATATCTTGTTCTGTGTCTAAAGGATTGATAGAGAGGCCGCATTTTGCGCGATCGACAAGTTCGTCTGGTCAAGTAGCAGTGAGTAACTTTCTCTGTAGAGATCCGAACCTGCGACATTTAGGTCACGACTCCGAAGAATTCATAATTACTAGATACTTTTTAGTCGATTCGAAATCGATTTTAATATTGAATTTTAAGTTGCCTGTCTCCAATAGTTCGTACCTCATTTGGAAATGGTGACAGATGGATATTGGCTCTCTTGATGGATGTCTGTGTGTTTTTAGTAGTGACTAGAGGTCCTGTCGCGGTTTCTTACGCGTAACTCTAGATCCTGTGGGAATATCTGGATAAAATATAGCCTATCTTACTTCGGGATAACTCTGATAGCGGGACGATACAGTTGTTTCATTATCAATTATGTATAAACAAACATTTGAAAACAAACAATATTTCCTCCTTATAACCACTGTTTACTTACTTAAATGATTTGTGTGATGAACAAAAATGTTTGTTTGGATTATGGTTGTATTTATGTATGTATGTTTATAGTTCTCTGTGTGGTTATCCAGACAGATTGCTTACTTTAGGGCCATATAGTTAGTAGGTTCGTCTGGGGATTTTATAGTTATTTATTTTATTTACTTAATTATTTACTTACTGACTTTATAAAACTAATTTTTTACTTGTTATATTTCAGATAATCTACTACGAGCATGCGCAGCACCAACACCATTACGACCACGAGGAGGAGAGCCACGGCTGGGGACCCTGGTCTAGAAGCATAGCACCCGAGGTAAAAAGTCCCACTCCATCTTTGATTGCAGTAAAATGGCGGGAAACAGATAACGTTCTTACATGACACACAGACTTAAATATGTTTCTCCCGATATAAAAGAGATAAAATGATGCGAGCAAGACAAACTGTTTCATGTTCTTATAATTTGGTTTATATTCGTGTCGTGTCGTACATTAGATAGATAGATAGATAAACATTATTTGCCAAAACTGGTAACACAGAATTATATTATAACCCAACAAAAAAAATTTTTTTCGTTAAATTTATTTTACAGTTTATTTTCTTTTTCTTACATTCCCGCGTTTTTCGGCTGTCACGAATCGCTGGCCAGACTCAACTATCACTTATCGGGTGAGGGAGTGGCAACCTCTGGTGTTAGAGAAGATCAAGCCACCTCTGGAGCCCCACAGGCCTCTGACCTGGCTTCACAACGGTCTATTAATACACGGTACCACACAACGGCGAAATGCTGGGCGAGTACTTGGAACTTGCAGTACCTACTCACTTTTGATACTCTCTGAACAACACTCTGCTTCGTTGATAAAGTACAAAGTGCGATTTAATATACCGATAGCGACATCTACTGCAATGTTGCACTACTTTTAGAACGCAAAAAGATCTAGGGAAAATACGTACACTGATATATGTCTAAAGGTTTTAATGGTAGTCTTCATAATTTTACAGGTACCGGAAATTGAGTCGGAAATCGACATTAACTCCCCATACAGAGCACAGGAGGAGCAATACAACCATCCGCGATCAAGTTAATTAAATAATTTATTTAATTACCTACAAAAATAAGTACAAATATGAAAAATATAAGTTTCTGTGAAATGTATGTGAAAACGAAGTATTAGGTTCTACGCTCTCCATATATAAAATACAGTGGGGCCACTTGTAAGGTTCTGCTTTAACCAGCTCTTGGCTAGATATTGCTTTATGTCTCTTTCAATTCAAGAGTAGTAGAGGAGAGTACAAGAGGAGTAGAAAGTGATGGAGGGACATTTTACCTAACTTCCAGCTAGCTGAGATCCTCGCAAGTGGACCTAAATTCATCAATTGTAAAGCAAAGTTTGCAATGCCTTAGGAATTCATTCATTCATTCATTAGTTCAAGCAGATTGTGAACATTTAAAAGTAATTTATTTATTCATAAATTATAATATTTATAAATAAATAATATTAAAGTTATAATGAATAGTTTATGAAAAAAAGAACGTGTTTGATCTTAGTTAACCTAAATTCATCTTTAAAAAAATTCCTGTTGAAATTTTTTATACTTATTTCTAACTTACATTTTCAGAAACATTGTACAAATAGTGTAAATCAAAGTCGCCTTTAAGTTATTTATTATAGATAAGTAGATATTTATTGTGTACAATAAAAAAGGAATAACATTTTTATAAAAATTGTACTTAGTATAACCTAGTACTGACTATTTAGATGTACTTAGTACTATCAGTAAGTACATGTTAATTCTTAATTATGAACTCTCTTACCAGTCATTGTAAAGTAGGATTTTGAATTTAAATCTACGTTGTAGTTAAGTTGTCTATTTCTTGTGCTCAATAAAAATTATTTAAATATATATTTTTTTTATTTATAATTAGCAGGCGTTTGTCTTCCATATAATTTATATATTGTTTTACTATATCTATACCGTAATATATCTTATAGGATTACCTTATCGAAGGTACACAAGGCTATAACAAAGGCTAACGGCTTCAGTCACAGAAGACAAATGGTTACTTAAGAGCTTAATTATTGATTTTGCTTTGAGATTAAGTGTGAACTCACAGAGTTGATCCAAAATTAGAAGCGCCTAAGTAAGAATTTGACTTCTGTGAGTGTGGCCGTATAACTACCAAACGTCGTTAACGCGTTGTTCATCAATCAAGAGGCAGACCAGTCCAGGGCCGGATTTAGAGGTCTGGAGGCCCCGGGGCAATAAAGGAGTGGAGGCCCTAAATTAATTTCCGAATAAATTTCTGAATAGTAATGCGAAACAAACTCAAATTGTTAGAATTCACACGTTAATTAAGAATTAATATTATTTGTGGACATATTTGTGTAAGTTTTTAATTTGATAGTGTTAATGGTTAAAAAACACAATAATTTCTTTATAAAAGCATAAAGGCTTTTCTAAATCAATTTTCTTAATCCAGCACTGAACCAGTCCAATCCAGAATATGTCCTACTCTGAACAAACGCGATACGGTAAACGCCTGAAAATTATCAAAGACTTAATCTAGAATCAATCATTCTGCTATTATAAACTATCAGGCGTTCGATTTTCCATTCAAAACAGCAGCGTTGCGAGCTTATATTTATTAAATTAATTATTTGAATTATCCCCGAATATGAATATAAGTAGATATTCAGAGTAATCTACTATATTCAGATATAGAATATAGAAGATTACAGGTACCTTGTTATACATCCAGAATGCAGTGACTCAATAAATTTCTTTTTTTGTTCCCCTCCGCGGGAAGGGCAGGAGGATAAAAATGCTCTGACGCATACTCTGGCGCGATTCCAAAGTTATGTGGGACTCGTCCCGATGCCTACCAGAACCATACCCACTAAAAACCCCCTGTCGGCTCGTGCATTTTTGCCACTCAGCCTTCATCTGAGCGACGGCCAATTGGAGAAAGAGGCCGCGCTAGCGGGGCCCTTAAGGGGTCACCCGCTGAGATTTACATAGCACTGAAGGTGCTCAAAGTTGAAAAGTAAATAATAAAAACATTAATAATTGAAAAATAAATTGCATTAATTCGGATTTACGTTAGAATTAGAATTTACGTTAGAATTAGAATTTGCGGCCTGAAGGGCCTCGAGATCTAAAGTTAATTGCGTACGTTCGCTTGTGTGCGCGTTTCTCGGTCTAGTGACTTTGTATACCGAATCTAAGACAGGAGCAGTATATGAGACTGAATTTCGAACTAGTGGATTGGGATGGGATTCGGCGCGTTTGAAGAACTATTCTGAGAGTGTTTTTAGGTGCTGTTGAACTGTAGGTAGTTCAAGATCTCTGTGCAGGTCCGCGTTGCGCACGTACCAAGGTGCGTTTGTGGCCCTGCGGCAGAAGAGGTTTTGAACTACCTGCAGCTTGTGCAGGATGGAGGGTTTGGCGTTGGCAAAGACTGGCGAAGCATATGACATGACTGGTCTAACGCAGACCTTGTAAAGCGTACGTTTGTTTCTGAAGGACATTTTACTTTTTCTACCTAACATACTGTAAAGCCGGCCTAGGTAAAAACGTGCGAGTTTCGTTACTCTATCGACGTGAGGGTTGAAAGAAAGCGTCTGGTCTAAGATGACGCCTAAATATTTAGTACTGCGCTTCCAGGGGATGGGAGTGCCTTGCATTCTCACTTGGAGATTGTCAGCGATACGACTGCGTCTGTAGTCGAAGTAAACCGCAGAGCTCTTCTCTGGGTTCACATCGATACGCCATTTTTTAAACCAAGCACCGAGGGCGTTTACAGCCTTTTGGAGTCTGGTGACGAGACCCTGGGCTCTGCGGCATTTGGTGTAAAGGGCAGTGTCGTCGGCAAAGAGAGCGAGTTCGACGACTTTCGGCGGAATGGGAATGTCGTTAGTGTATACGGTATACAAAAGAGGGGCGAGGACTGAGCCTTGGGGGACTCCAGCCTTTATGGGACGAGGCGCGGAGAGCGTGCCTTCATGTTTGAAACGAAACGTGCGGTCTTTGAGAAACGACGCGATAATCCTAACTAGGCAATCCGGTAAGCCTATTTTGTAAAGTTTATAAACGAGACCGCTGTGCCAGACTTTGTGGAAGCCTTGGCTACGTCAAAGAAAACTGCGATCGTTTTCTTTCGTTTCGGATAGAAGCCGTCGAGTATGTACTCGACGATTCGATGGACTTGCTGAGGGCAGGAGTGCTTAGCGCGAAAGCCGAACTGGTGGGGAATTATGAGAGGATCGCCATCCGTTGGAAACAGATGGTTCCGCATTCGAGAGAGTATGACTCTCTCGAGAAGTTTAGACATTGCCTTGAGGAGGCTGATGGGTCTGTGATTAGCCGGGATATTAAGAGGTTTACCCGGCTTGGGTATGCCTATAACTGTCGCTTCTTTCCAAGCTTTTGGAAAGTAGCTAAGGTCGAAGCAGGCATTGAAAATGATAGCTAACAAGGTAAGCACCTGTTGAGGCAGGTGCTTAAGTGCGTGGTTGGAAATACCATCTGCACCCGGAGCCTTTCTGGACTTTTGACTTTTGATGAGAAGCGAGATTTCATCATTAGAGACTGTGACGGGGTCGGCGGTGATGGGGAGAGTCTCTACGGAGAACTTCGTCCTCCACCGCTTTGATGTGAGTGGGATTCGCGGGTTGCGTGCTGGGCGAGCATTGAGACGCAACGCTGTCAGCGAAGCATTCGGCTTTCTCTTCGTCTTCGAAGGCGATAAAGCCATCGGGACGAGTGAGAGGAGGAACGTGAGAGGCGGCGTCTACGCGTAAGGCTCGGGCCATACTATAATATGCTTGGTGGGACGGGGAGAAATTCGCCATGAGATCGTTCATCTGGGCGTCTCGGAGTTCCGCGAGGCGAGATCTAACTTTGCGTTGTAGCTGATTCGCAGCTGTTCTATAGGCGAGCGTGGGATATTTCTTGGCTCTCCGGAGAGCCGGGTTCTTAGCTTTAATAAGATTGCTAATGTCTAAGGGAAGCGTGGGTTTGCCTTTCTTAGCAACTTTTTCGTTTACACTGATGGCTGAGTTGATAGCATCAGTGAGAGAATTTAGATAAGATAGATAGATAAAAAGCTTTATTGTTACTTCAGACACACAAACATTACAAAAAAGAAATATATAGATTAAAATCACAAAAAAGACGCATACATAAAAAAAAGAACAAAATTGAATAAATACTAAATGAGAAAACAACAAGATTATAATTTACTAACGAATCTATTTTATCCGGGCTATCTAATTCATCGGGCGAGATCGCGAGCGGAGAGTTTGGGGCCTCTAGGGCAGAAACTATCGTATTTTTAAAACCTTTCCAGTTGGTAAAGGACTTAGGAGAAGTGACGTTAACGTTAGGCGGTCCTAGCACGAGGGAGACGGGGCGGTGGTCAGAACCTAGGTCATCGAGTGGTTCGATAGACCTGAGGTCGAGGTTGATATGCTTGACGATTGCAAAGTCGAGGATGTCAGGAGAGTGGTTCGGGTTTTCGGGATAGTGAGTGGGAGTGATGGGGGAGACGACGTCTAAGTCGAGTAAGTTGGTGATGTCAAGGAGAGCGATACCGTTTTGGTTGGTTGATAGGCACGTCCAGTCAGTATGTTTGGAGTTAAAGTCTCCGAACATAATGACTGAACGGCCGATGGCGAGAATGGTCTCAAAGTCGCTGCGGATAGGTTTGGTGCCACAGGGTATGTAGACTGAAGCTATGATGATGGTCGGATGACCAGTCATAGCCAATCTACATACAGTGGCTTCCATGTTGAGGAGAGGAGGGGTAGGGAGAGGACAGCAATGGAATCCTCTTTTGTAGTAGATAGCAGTGCCGCCGAAACCGTCGCAGTTAGGCCTATCGTTACGTGTAAACGCGTATTTAGGAATAGCGAATCCCCTGGAGCGATTAGGAGTGAGCCATGTCTCCTGGAGAAGTAAAAGATCTGGGTCGTTGTTCTGAAGGAACAGTTTGAGCTCGGGAAGGTTGTTGCTAAGGCTACGAACGTTAAAAGATACTAGGGATAAGCCCTTGGGTTTGATACGACAGGACGCGGGATTCGCGGGTCTAGACATTATAATTTACTTGTTTACGAATTTATACAAAAATAAAAAAATTTATAATGAACTTAAAAGCGAGTGATGCTCGGCTAACGCAAATAAACGCTCTTGAGGAGAGCGGGCGGCTGGCAGTTTGCGTGCGAGTATGGAAATTTCATTAATGTCTACGTTTTGGATGACGTCGAACACGGTCTTCATGTCCTCAGCCAACGATGACTGAGGTGCGGATGACGGAGCGGGACGCGGCCCTACGGAAGCTACGGGAGCTGGGATGGGTCGGGAAGGTGCAGGCGGGACGGCCGGACGCTGCCTCCAAGACAGAGCCGGAGTAGGCGTCGGCTGAACGGGCTTTGCTTCCGGGGGACCCCGGTTGCGCAGCGGCGGGAAGTTAGCAGGAGTGAGCGGCGGCGCCGGTTTAGACGCGACCCTCTTGGTGGTGGAGCGCGGAGCGCGCGGGCAACCCCTGTAGTTAGCTGTGTGGCCGGATTGGCCGCACAGCACACAGGCAGGGGGGGAAGTGGATTCGGGAGTGCGAGTGCACTCCTTAGTGATGTGAGGATCCAGGCCCTTACGCACCTGGGGGGAGCTGAACAGTTAGCCGCTGCGTGGCCATATAGCTGGCAGCGGTGGCACTGCCCAGGGTGACCGCGGGGGTTGGGCCGCTCAACGGAGATGTTCAAGAGTCCGCAGATTGTGCGAGCCTCTCTGAAAATCTCCTTCGAGTTGGGAGTGTTGGTAAGGATTACTAGAGCTAAGGGAAAACGCCTACCGCGGTTGGAGTGCATCTTGTGCACTGCTGTGGCCGGGAATGTCTTCGTTACTGAGTTCGAACGGGACGCCCCGTAGTACTGCACGGATCTTACGCTCCTCCGGGAGGGCGTAGGTGTGATACGCTATTTGATTGATCGACAAAAGCCTAGTGAAAGACCGGAAGTCGTCGACGGTCGCTACTTGAATTTTGATTGTATCGCCAGCGTTGGCGGCTTTTAAGTAATTAATTTTGTGCTCTTTGCACAAGTTTGAGACCGCGGTCCAGCGTGCTTTTTCACGGAGGAATACGGGCGGAGGGAGCTGAGGCTTCGGCGGGACGGGAGCGCAGCGCGTCGCTGGCTTCGATGGGACCGACGGAGACGCGGTTACTTCGAGCGATTTTTACGGCGCGGGGGCTGGTGTTGAAGACACCGGGGAGGGCTCGGGTATTGAAGATACCGAAACTTTCTTCGAGCGCTTCTTGGAGCGCTTGGCGACAAGTTGAAACGCGGGCTCAGGAGAGCCGGTTAAGGTGACGGCATCTGACGACGTATCAGACGCGGGTTCGGAGTCGCTCCCGGGAGCGGTACGCTTACGACGCGACGCGTGAGAGGATGCGACCGATTCGCAGTCCATCTCGGACGAGGCGGGAGACGCGGGAGAGCTGTAGACCTGAGGGGTCTGGACGTAGGAGGCCTGAGGGGCCGAGGTTGAGGCCTGAGGGGCCGGGGTTGAGGCCTGAGGGGCCGGGGACGCGATAGATGCCTGTAAGGCCTGCGTTAGTATGTCATCGGGTATGCTGTAGCCAGACGCAGCGAGCACCTGGGCGAACGACCTAAGAATGTTGACAAGGTCCATTGGAGGGCTTGGTCCTACGATATGTAATATATAAATATATAAAAATGCCTAGGTTCCCTAGCAAAACCTAGCACCTAAACCTCCCTACCCGCGGTAGGGGGGCTGGGGACGACGCGAAGTGGTGCCCCTAATTCGGACAGCACTGTACCGTCACCCTGGGAAAGGCCCAAGTGCAATGGGATCGGGTCAGCCGGTTTCTCCTTGGCCTGAAGGGCCTTGGAAGCGCACCGGGGCAACGCTATCAGGCTTAGTTGTCACCGTTAATTATCCACCTGATCAAACGCGAGTCTACTACGGAGTGTGTCGTCAATAAATTGACAACAAAAACCGGCCGTAGACCTGACGGAGTTGGGTTGCACTAAAAGTGCGGGATTGACTACGTTACGACCGGCCGGAGCCGGCCGCAGAGCGAGTCTCTGACTACGTACAGGCGCCAAGCGTCAAGTACGCAGCCAGAAGGACAGCCCGAGTCTCGCGAACCACTATCGAATTTAATCGACCGCGGTAAGCTCAACCCTGTTGTTGCTGCACTCACCGAGGTGAGGTTTTTTAATTCGAGGGGTGCACAGAGTGCGAGATTGACTACGTTACGACCGGCCGGGGCCGGCCGCAGAGCGAGTCTCTGACTGCGTAGCAGGCGCCAAGCGTCAAGTACGCAGCCAGAAAAACAGCCCGAGCCTCGCGAACCACTATCGAATTTAATCGACCGCGGTAAGCTCAGCTCTGTTGTTGCTGTGCAAGAGACCGACTTACTTGCAGCCGATCGAGACCGGCCGCAGCGTAAGCCCTAAAGAGGCTAACAGCGTATGAGTATTGCTACGAATTTACGTCGTGGGACGACAATCGTGACTCAACGGCTGGAGCGACCGCGAACGCGTACGAGCGGGGTCGGACGCAGAACGGATCTGAGAGTGGCGTTTGAGTTTTGATACGAGAGAAGTCGTGAGACAACAATCGTGACTCGGCAGCCGGGAGCGACCTTCAACACGTCCGAACGGGTCCGGACGCAGATCGGGTCTGACTCAATAAATTTTTTTTTTTTTTTGTTCCCCTCCGCGGGAAGGGCAGGAGGATAAAAATGCTCTGACGCATACTCTGGCGCGATTCCAAAGTTATGTGGGACTCGTCCCGACGCCTACCAGAACCATACCCACTAAAAACCCCCTGTCGGCTCGTGCATTTTTGCCACTCAGCCTTCATCTGAGCGACGGCCAATTGGAGAAAGAGGCCGCGCTAGCGGGGCCCTTAAGGGGTCACCCGCTGGGTTTTACATAGCACTGAAGGTGCTCAAAAATTAAAAGTAAAATAAAAACATTAAAAATGAAAAGTAAATAATGAAAACATTAAAAATTGAAAAATTAAATTTGCATTAATTCGGATTTACGTTAGAATTAGAATTTACGTTAGAATTAGAATTTGCGGCCTGAAGGGCCACGAGATCTACGGTTATCTTCGAACGTTCGCTTGTGTGCGCGTTTCTCGGTCTAGCGATTTTGTATGCCGAATCTAGGACAGGAGCAGTATATGAGACTGATTTTCGAACAAGAGGATTGGGATGGGATTCGGCGCGTTTGAAGAACGATTCTGAGAGTGTTTTTAGATACTGTTGTACTGTAGGCAGTTCAAGATCTCTGTGCAGGTCCGCGTTGCGCACGTACCAAGGTGCGTTTGTGGCCCTGCGGCAGAAGAGGTTTTGAACTACCTGCAGTTTGTGCAGGACGGAGGGTTTGGCGTGAGCAAAGACTGGCGAAGCATATGACATGACTGGTCTAACGCAGACCTTATAAAGCGTACGTTTGTTTCTGAAGGACATTTTACTTTTTCTACCTAACATACTGTAAAGCCGGCCTAGGTAAAAACGTGCGAGTTTCGTTACTCTATCAACGTGAGGATTGAATGAAAGCGTCTGGTCTAAAATGACGCCTAAATATTTAGTACTGCGCTTCCAGGGGATGGGAGTGCCTTGCATTCTCAATTGGAGATTGTCGGGGATACAACTGCGTCTGTAGTCGAAGTAAACCGCAGAGCTCTTCTCTGGGTTCACATCGATACGCCATTTTTTAAACCAAGCACCGAGGGTGTTAATAGCCTTTTGAAGTCTGGTGACGAGACCCGAGGCTCTGCGGCCTTTGGTGTAAAGGGCAGTGTCGTCGGCAAAGAGAGCGAGTTCGATGACTTTAGCTGGGATGGGAATGTCGTTAGTGTATACGGTATACAAAAGAGGGGCGAGGACTGAGCCTTGAGGGACTCCAGCCTTTATGGGACGAGGCGCGGAGAGCGTGCCTTCATGTTTGAAACGAAACGTGCGGTCTTTGAGAAACGACGCGATTATCCTAACTAGGCGAGCCGGTAAGCCTATTTTATAAAGTTTATAAACGAGACCGCTGTGCCAGACTTTGTCGAAAGCCTTGGCTACGTCAAAGAAAACTGCGATCGTTTTCTTTCGTTTCGGATAGAAGCCGTCGAGTATGTACTCGACGATTCGATGGACTTGCTGAGGGCAGGAGTGCTTAGCGCGAAAGCCGAACTGGTGGGGAATTATGAGAGGATCGCCGTCCGTTGGAAACAGATGGTTCCGCATTCGGGAGAGTATGACTCTCTCGAGAAGTTTAGACATTGCCTTGAGGAGGCTGATGGGTCTGTGATTAGCCGGGACATTAAGAGGTTTACCCGGCTTGGGTATGCCTATGACTGTCGCTTCTTTCCAAGCTTTTGGAAAGTAGCTAAGGTCGAAGCAGGCATTGAAAATGATAGCTAACAAGGTAAGCACCTGTTGAGGCAGGTGCTTAAGTGCGTGGTTGGAAATACCATCCGCACCCGGAGCCTTTCTGGACTTTTGACTTTTGATGTGAAGCGAGATTTCGTCATTAGAGACTGTGACGGGGTCGGCGGTGATGGGGAGAGAGTTTCTACGGAGGACTTCGGCCTCCACCGCTTTGATGTGATTGGGATTCGCGGGTTGCGTGCTGGGCGAGCATTGAGACGCAACGCTGTCAGCGAAGCATTCGGCTTTCTCTTCGTCTTCGAAGGCGATAGAGCCATCGGGACGAGTGAGAGGAGGGACGTGAGAGGCGGCGTCTACGCGTAAGGCTCGGGCCATTCGATAATACGCTTGGTGGGACGGGGAGATATTCGCCATGAGATCGTTCATCTGGGCGTCTCGGAGTTCCGCGAGGCGAGATCTAACTTTGCGTTGTAGCTGATTCGCAGCTGTTCTATAGGCGGGCGTGGGATATTTCTTGGCTCTCCGGAGAGCCGCGTTCTTAGCTTTAATAAGATTGCTAATGGCTAAGGGAAGCGTGGGTTTGCCTTTCTTAGCAACCTTTTCGTTTACACTGATGGCTGAGTTGATAGCATCAGTGAGAGAATTTACTAACGAGTCTATTTTATCCGGGCTATCTAATTGATCGGGCGAGATCGCGAGCGGAGAGTTTGGGGCCTCTAAGGCAGAAACTATCGTATTTTTAAACCCTTTCCAGTCGGTAAAGGTCTTAGGAGAAGTGACGTTAACGTTAGGCGGTCCTAGCACGAGGGAGACGGGGCGGTGGTCAGAACCTAGGTCATCGAGCGGTTCGATAGACCTGAGGTCGAGGTTGATATGCTTGACGATTGCAAAATCGAGGATGTCAGGAGAGTGGTTCGGGTTGTCGGGATAGTGAGTGGGAGTGATAGGGGAGACGACGTCTAAGTCGAGTAAGTTGGTGATGTCGAGGAGAGCTATACCGCTTTGGTTGGTTGATAGGCACGTCCAGTCAGTATGTTTGGAGTTAAAGTCTCCGAACATAATGACTGAACGGCCGAGGGCGAGAATGGTCTCAAAGTCGCTGCGGATAGGTTTGGTGCCACAAGGTATGTAGACTGAGGCTATGATGATGGTCGGATGACCAGTCATAGCCAATCTACACACGGTAGCTTCCATGTTAAGGAGAGGAGGGGTAGGGAGAGGACAGCAATGGAATCCTCTTTTGTAGTAGATAGCAGTGCCGCCGAAACCGTCGCAGTTAGGCCTATCGTTACGTGTAAACGCGTACTTAGGAATCGCGAATCCCCTGGAGCGATTAGGAGTGAGCCATGTCTCCTGGAGAAGAAAAAGATCTGGGTCGTTGTTCTGAAGGAACAGTTTAATCTCGGGAAGGTTAGAGCTAAGGCTACGAGCGTTAAAAGATACTAGGGATAAGCCCTTAGGTTTAATACGACTGGACGCGAGATTCGCGGGTCTATTATAGACATTAAAATTTATTTATTTAGAATTTACAAAAATAAAAGAATTTACAACGAACTTAGGAGCGAGTGATGCTCGGCTAACGCGAATAAACGCTCTTGAGGAGAGCGGGCGGCTCGCAGTTTGCGTGCGAGTACGGAAATTTCGTTAATGTCGACGTTTTGGATGACGTCGAACACGGTCTTCATGTCCTCAGCCAAAGACGACTGAGGGGAAGATGACAACGCGGGACGCGGCCCTACGGGAGCTACGGGAGCTGGGATGGGTCGGGAAGGTGCAGGCGGGACGGCCGGACGCTGCCTCCAAGACAGAGCCGGAGTAGGCGTCGGCTGAACGGGCTTTGCTTCCGGGGGAACCCGGTTGCGCAGCGGCGGGAAGTTAGCAGGAGTGAGTGGCGGCGCCGGTTTAGGCGCGACCCTCTTGGTGGTGGAGTGCGGAGCGCGCGGGCAACCCCTGTAGTTTGCTGTATGGCCGGACTGGCCGCACAGCACACAGGCAGGGGGGGAAGTGGATTCGGGAGTGCGAGTGCACTCCTTAGTGAAGTGAGGATCCAGGCACTTTACGCACCTGGGGGGAGCTGAACAGTTAGCCGCTGCGTGGCCATATAGCTGGCAGCGGTGGCACTGCCCAGGGTGACCGCGGGGGTTGGGACGCTCGACGGAGATGTTCGAGAGTCCGCAGATTGTGCGAGCCTCTTTGAAAATCTCCTTCGAGTTGGGAGTATTGGACAGGATTACTAGCGCTAACGGAAAACGCCTACCGCGGTTGGAGTGCATCTTGTGCACTGCTGTGACCGGGAAACCCTGCGACTTAAGGTCCTCGAGAATGTCTTCGTTGCTGAGTTCGAACGGGACGCCCCGTAGTACTGCGCGGATCTTACGCTCCTCCGGGAGGGCGTAGGTGTGAAACACGATTTGATTTAGCGAGAGTAGCCTAGTGAAAGACCGGAAGTCGTCGACGGTCGCTAATTGGATTTTGATTGTATCGCCAGCGTTGGAGGCTTTTAAGTAATTGATTTTGTGCACTTTGCACAAGTTGGAAACCGCGGTCCAGCGCGCTTTTTCACGCAGGAAGACGGGTGGAGGGAGCTGAGGCTTCGGCGGGACGGGAGCGCAACGCGTCGCTGGCTTCGATGTGACCGACGGAGACGCGGTTACTACGAGCGATTTTAACGGCGCGGGGGCTGGTGTTGAAGACACCGGGGAGGGCTCGGGTATTGAAGATACCGAAGCTTTCTTAGAGCGCTTCTTGGAGCGCTTGGCGACGAGTTGAAACGCGGGCTCAGGAGAGCCGGTTAAGGTGACGGCATCTGACGACGTATCAGACGCGGGTTCGGAGTCGCTCCCGGGAGCGGTACGCTTACGACGCGACGCGTGAGAGGATGCGACCGATTCGCAGTCCATCTCGGACGAGGCGGGAGACGCGGGAGAGCTTAAGACCTGAGGGGTCTCGACGTTGGAGGCCTGAGGGGCCGGGGTTGAGGCCTGAGGGGCCGAGGATGAGGCCTGAGGGGCCGGGGACGCGATAGATGCCTGTAAGGCCTGCGTTATTACGTCATCTGATAAGTTGGCGCCGGACGCAACGAGCGCCTGGGCGAACGACCTAAGAACGCTTACAAGGTCCATTGGAGGGCTTGAATATGTAATATATAAATATATAATGTATGCCTAGGTCCCCTAGCAAACCTAGCACCTAATTAAATAACAAATGCCTAGAGTTCCTAAATAAAAACCTAGCAACCCTAGCGGCACCTAGCAACCCTAGCGGCAAACCTCCCTACCAGCGGTAGGGGGGCTGGGGAGAATAACTTAAAACTAACCGTAGTATGCGGAAGGCCACTACCTAGAATCCTAAAAAAAAGGGTGCGCAGGTAAAGAGTTGACCGCGTTAGGGTCAACCTTTACCGACAGAAAGGACAAATACACACGAAAACACACAAATATGATAAAAATAAATATGAAAATAGGAGAAAAATAAATAAAATAGAGAAGAGAAATAAATAAAAATAAAAAGGACTGGTTCAGTACAAATTCGTTGTCACCGTTAAGTATCCTTTGCACTGAAACCAGACTACTTACGCTGGGCACAACACTGCACTCAGCACAAGCACAACACTACTTAGCACAGCACTTTGAAGACTAAGGGGCTTAGTCGCAAAGAAAAATACGCACTTCGAAAGCACTCAGACGGAGTAGAAAAACCTTGTAACCCGTAGCACGGAACCAACACGCTAAACTGTGACGTCAGTAGACTGAGCGCCACGGAATATCGGGAAAGGACCGATCAACGGAGAACTGGGCTTGCACGTCCGCACCGCGTGGCGATCGGAGCGAGAATGATGGACTCAATAAAGAAAATGTAACGTATATAGTATGTAAGGCATATTCCAGATAGTGGGGGCTACGATCTTCGGTGATAGCCAAATGGACCAATGAGTTTTAACTTCTAAGTACATCAAGGCGACAGCTCTTAAGGTGAAGGAAGGCGTGGTGAGAAACCCCACATACCTTAGAAATGATTCCTAGGACCTATTAAGCAGGCATCAATAAAATATAACAACGGTTTAATGGAAAGTCCGAAAAGATTCCGTTTAGAAATTTCAGTTGAAATCAAATATAGTGATTGTCGCTGCGCTTGTGAAACAACTAAATGACTGTTGATAACTAATATATATATAATGAGTTGACGTATTTAAATAATTTACATTTTAGCAGTACCGACAGCAAATAAGATGGGAATAAACACAAACAACAACTTCTTTATACCTATTAGAACATAAACTCGAAGTGGATTCTTTGTTTGCCAAAAACCATAACTCTAAACGTGATGAATTAAATCAAATTGTAATTTCGAACGCAAATACGTGTACATGCCAAGTTAAACTTATGAACTTAAAATGATATACACCTTTTCTTCTACCTACATATTTCCAAGACTAATTAATGAACTACCCGCGGAATTACGCAATAGCCTAACATTAAAAAATGTTAAATCTTAGTTAAAATCCTTGTCATATACAACATGCGTAACTGATTTGTGTATTACTGAATGGGTATTGCTGGTTATGACAATTTTAAATTCCCTTTTTCAATATGTATTCTTGTATTTTAGGCCTAATATTCATCATTACCACCAGTGTAGACTTAAGTTAGCATTATCTTACAAACCTTAGTGGTTTTCTTATGCTAATTTGTATATTATTTTCTTTAATTTAGGTTTTTTATTATGTTAATAAATGAAAAAGAAACATACATTTTGTCTATTCATTACTAAACTATATATATAAATAATGAATTGCACAATTTATAATAGTAACATTTTTGTATTAAATTTTGTCATTTCGCCATACAGTACCTACGTCAAAGGTGTATTAGATTATCAATAAACATTTTTTGTACCCAACTGTAAGACGGCCGCGTGGGGTAGACACCAGTCGTAGCCTCAAACGCCGGAGGCCCAGGGTTCGATTCGTGATCGGGGCACTCATTTGTTTCATTAAAGCCATTTTGAAAATTAAAGACTACAAATACAGCATGAAACTTTCATCCAAACGGCTATTTGTGTGGTTGAATGCCTGCTTCAATCATCAGCCGGGGACGAAGATTAGATTTAATATGTTCCGATCAAAACTTGTAAACAGAAAATACTAAAGCTGCTGTAGGTTAATGGCAACGAGTTTTGTCGCGTTTAGACATTAAAGATAAACTATATGTAAGAAAGAGACGACACATCGTCGAACTATGCCTAGTAATCACCAGATCGATTAGCCCCTTACTGTCCCTTGCCCTTACTGTAGAGATTCTTTCTAATTTCTACTTTAACATATTTATCTTATTTAACAATACTTATAAAATGATTATGTCTGCTATCGCTACTTTAGAATAACATGTGTCAAAAGATACATTAGGCATCGTTGAGACTGTTACGAGCTTCATAAAAATAAAATTAATTTACGACAACTCATTTATCTTAGAGCTCTCTTGGAATACCGAAATCAACTCTACCAGCAGAGTACAGGGTTGCAAGCACGGACATTGCAGACTGCAGTGGCAATGTTACGGCCGCAAACCGCAGTGTGGGCAGGCCCTCACGAGACGCCTCGATGAACTAGTGAAAGTTGCGCTGCAACTACGGTTACGGGTTTCCCACGTAAGAACGACCGACCAATTTTGACCAATGATAGGTACAATTTGTACAGTAATGACCTACGACATATAGCATACTCGCTATCATATATTTTATTCATAACAGTCAATTCGTTGACTACAACCGCTGCTTCTATTGAGCAGTCACTTTATACTTTTGACCCGTTGGAATGTAATATTCCAAAACATAGTATTAGAAATAATTTAAACATAAGTTAGTGACAATAGATAATACATCTAGCACCAGTATTCTAAGTAGTAATTTAAGCAATAAAAATGTAAAAAATAATTTTCTGAACATAGTCCATCAAAATATGCAGGGCATTGATGGTAAGGAATTACAGATCGAACTATTCATAAACTGTGAAAATATTCATATACTATGTATCACAGAGCACTGGCTCACACAGTGTCAAATTATGTCTTCTTATAAGAATCATGTAATTGCTAGTTCATTCAACAGAGAACAAACAACTTGCGGCGGCTCAATGATCATCACTCATAAGAGCCTAACATTTAAAGAACGCACTGATATTGTAAGTCTGTCTGTTGAGCGATCAGTTGAAATAGCCTGTATTGAGATAGGGAATATTGTTATAATAAGTGTATACAGACCCCCATCCTCACCATTTGAAGTATTTGAGAGCACTATGGATGAGGTATTACATAGAGTAAATAACAAAAACAAAGAAATAATTATTTGTGGCGATTTTAATATTGATTTATTAGTAGAGACATCACTAAGTAAACGATTCTTTAATTTTTTTTAATTGTTACAACCTAAAAAATCTCTTCTTAGAGCCTACGCGTATCACAGCGACCTCAGCCACATGTCTTGATAACATTTTTACAAATTTAATGCCATGTACAAAGTCAGTAATTAATAAACTACAATCAGATCATAGTGGGCAGTTGGCCACTTTTGATATTGGGCTAAAAAGACTTTAAAAGGAGAAATTACCTTTATACCCATGAATGAGAGACGGCTTGAAACATTTAGGAAAAATGTATTTGAAAAAACATTTAAATTAGATTACTGTGCAGATCCTATTACTCAATATAACTCTATTCATAATATAATTAGAAATGAATATGACTCTGTTTTTAAAAAAAAGAAAATATGTATAAATAATAATTTATTTAGGTTTAGTGACTGGGCAACAGTGGGATTATGCAGAAGTAGAAATAGATTATATGAATTGTACAGTGAAAGAACTTATAATCATAATAAGACATTTTATGAATATGTTAAAAAGTATTCAAAATTATTTAAACGAGTTTGCAGTGTAGCTAAATCTAATTACATTAATAATAAAATTAAATATAGTACTAACATTTCAAAAACTGCATGGAATATAATTAATCAGGAAACTGGGAAAGCAAAAGAACCACACACCAAATATAATTTAAAAATTAATGATAAAGTGTTGTCAACTGACAAAGAAGTTGCTGAAGCATTTGAAAATTTTTTTACTGCCATCCCTGTGTCAACTACTTCGAGTATTAATTCATGTTCCACTCTTGCACAGTCACTGCTAACGGAAAATGTAAATTCATGCAATATTGATTTTATTTTTAAACATGTTACTGTTCCACAAGTTTTAAATGCATTTAAAAGCATTAAAGTAAAAAATACTGCCGATTTAGATGGGATTTCTGTTAAAATTATTGAATCTGTCATTGATGGTATAGCCCCGTACTTAGCCAGTATATTTAATGACTGTGTTGATAATGGTGTTTTTCCTGATTTAATGAAATTGAGTAAGGTCATTCCAATATTCAAAGCAGGTAGTATGTCTGACCCTAATAATTTTAGACCTATATCTATACTACCAACGCTCAGTAAGATTTTTGAAAAATTAATTTTAAATCAATTACTTTCTCATTTTTACGGTAATAGTCTAATGAATTTTAAGCAGTTTGGTTTCACGCGGGGTCGCTCAACAACCGATGCCGGTGTTGAGCTCATAAAACACGTATTCAGCGCCTGGGAGGAGTCGTGTGATGCTATTGGTGTCTTTTGTGACTTGTCCAAGGCGTTCGACTGTGTGGATCATACTACTCTACTCATGAAACTGCACCATTACGGCATTAAAAACAGAGCGCTTGCCTTGATTAAATCATATATTTCTAATAGAAAACAGAAAGTTGCAATAAATGGAGAAAAATCATCAGGATCGGCAGTGACAATGGGTGTGCCCCAGGGCTCAGTTCTTGGTCCTTTCCTATTTTTAGTTTATATTAATGATCTGCCATCGGTCGTTAAGAATCAATGCGAGGTCATATTGTTTGCCGACGATACTTCCTTCTTGTTTAAAATCAAAAGACAAGAAATTGAATATCGAGCGGTGAACAAATGCATCTCCAACACAGAGCAGTGGTTCTCAGCTAATAATTTGCTCCTCAATGAAAAAAAAACGAAATGTGTTAAATTTACATTGCCAAATGTCAAACAGGTAAACACAAACATTGTAGTTAAGAGCCAGGAACTGACTCCTGTAAACTCAACTGTATTTCTGGGCATAACCTTAGACGCCAAACTGCAGTGGGGACCGCATGTTGATGGTTTAGCGAAAAGGCTTGGCTCTGCCGCATATGCTGTTAAAAAAATTAGACAAATTTCAAATGAAACAACTGCTCGATTAGTCTATTTTGGTTACTTCCACAGCCTCATGTCATATGGTATTCTGCTGTGGGGGAGTGCTGCCGACATCGATGCTATATTTATTCTGCAGAAAAGGGCTGTTCGCGCAATCTATCAGCTCGGTCCAAGGGTGTCACTTAGAAGTAAATTTAAGGAAATAAATATTCTTACCTTCCATTCACAATATATTTTAGAAAATTTAATTTATGTTAAAAAGAACATAACCTTGTTCAAAAGAAAAAAAGATCAGCACAATGTTAACACAAGAGGAAGAAATATGCTGGCAGCTCATAATAGCAGGCTTCATAAAGTCACTAACTCATTCATGGGTCAATGTATACGCTTTTATAACAAGGTTCCTGAGGATATCCAAGGTCTTCCTACTGACAAATTCAAAGAAACTATAAAGGAGAAGTTGTGTGCTAGAGCATATTATAAACTATCCGATTATTTGGATGATAAAAGCCCTTGGGTATAATCCCCTCATTAACAGGATTGTACTAGTATTTGTAACAAAGCATGTGTAATGTGTCTGTTTGTGCGATGAGTTCTTCGTCCCGATGAATATCTAAAGCGTCATTGTCACTAAAGTACGTCTTCTTATGGTAGCGTCGGGTGACGGGTCGTTCACTTCCCTCTAATATGGTTGAGGAGGGCGATGGCTGGATCCCGCGTTAACTCGTGAACGGGTGCCGTTTGAGGGTGTTCGTCGTTTGGATACTTGGGGGGAGGGAGACTTGCCGAGCTAACAGATGCAGAAAAGAATAATTTTGTATAGACATAAAGAGACTCTGAAAATTTATTTTGAAAAAAAAAAATATACCCGTGAAGTTTCTTGCCAGTTCTTCTTCACGAAGGTTTTTTTTCGAACTGGTGGTAGAATCATGTTTTATTTGACGTCAATAAGAACAAGTAATTGTCAATGTTGAGAAATAAATATTTGAATTTGAATTTGAATTTGATAAAGCGATCCTAGGGGAAGGCCTTTGTAAGTGTTTCTGCAGCCTTTATGGTTAAAGAAGGAGGATATAATATAAATCTAAGGTTTGTGAAGGAAATGTATTAGTAGTAGAGTGTCTTATGTTAAGATCCCCTCTGGGGTGCTACTAAAGTCCTCCCAATTTTGTCTGTCATAACAATCACGTTTACGTGGATGTGTTCCAGTCAAAGGGAATGAACAGTGAGAGCTGTTGCTGGAACAAAGGCAATACCAACTGAACCCTAACGTCGGAACCGCGTTATCAGTCGAGATAGTAATCACATTCAATATTAAACATAGGGTGCTAATTAAACAGACTTCTTTTTAATATCATTAAACGCCACAAAAAATCTATATTGCCATTTAAATTAATAACTCAGCCACAACCGACGAGCGTCTCAATAACACTATCTTAGCCACTGAAAATATGTTGTTACATGATGTTTTTGCTATAAAATTTTGAATTATCATCCAATTTCGATGATGGTGATAAATGCAGCCTAACATTAATCTAACCCAAATTTAACTACTACGCTTTCCATAGAATATTTAGTAGGCGTTGCAAAAATGACGAATTAGTTTATTAGAAGCCATCTCATTTTCCCGTGGCTATTTATATATGTATAATTTGAATTAAGATCGAAAAAACTGTGATTCTTTATCAAAAAAAAATTCGAGGTATCATTAGTTATAATGTATTTTGTTAGTAAAAGCTCGCAGAGGAAAAAAGCGATCAAACTTACCTATTTATACGAAAATGCGTCAAGTTCTTTGACTCACAGTCGACTGTTCATATCGTAGTGAAGTAGCATCGCTTTCCAACTAATTTCTGGTTAAACTGTCAATTTGGTTAAACGGTTCAACGCCAATAAGAACAAGTGATTGTTGTTGAGAAATAAATATTTGATTTTGAGAAAATGTCATTGTCACTGTGATAATTGATAAAAAAATTTAGAGTTGTTCACTTCAGGTATAATGATCAATTATAAATTCGATTTTAAAAAGTAACTACTCTCAAATTTCTTAAAAATTTTTAAAGTCAAATACAACACAGAAATCAGAAATATCTAAATCGTTCTTTCTAGAATGCTTATTTCTGTCAGAAAATAATAAAGAAATAAATACCTCAAAATTATTTACATCCCGAATTATAATATATCTTTAACAACAAGCATGCTAACATTTTTCTTTAATTTTTTAATTTGGATTTAATATTGATCCATACGAACGCGTCCTTACATTTGAGTTGACCTAAGATAGCTCGCTGGCCTTAGTCACAAGGCGCTGATTACTCATACGCTGTTTTAACATCGATCAAGTCACACGACCCAATTGTGATTTAACGTGTTTTCCCAAAAAATAACCTATTTTTGCTTGCCTTGTGTACTGTTCAGTGAAAATTGTGAAAAGTCTATATTTGGTTTCAATTTGTGGACATTTTCAAATAGTTTAAGGTTGGTTTTACATTTTATTTTTAGCTTTTCCTTGAAGATTACTTTGACTACGTATAACTAGAATTAACTAAGTAAAAAGAACAGGTCGTACAAACAATGGCGCTGGCAACAGTGGTGCCGAAATATCGGAATCTTTATAGTAAAAATAAAAATCGTGATAAGAATCCCGTTAATTTCTTAAATAATAATTAAAAGAACCGCAATCGCCTAAAACAATGAGATAAGACAAAGTTGCAGCTCATAAGATTGTCTACAAAAAATGTTCATAAACTTTTTTTATAGGAATTGCTTTATTTTAATGGTTAAAAAATCATATATTTTTATATAAATGTCTAAATTTCCGCACCACCCGTCAGATGGAGTACCTACTGAACCCCTAAGCGTATGAAACGTCCTGTCAAATTCACATGTCATCTTCATACATTTTGCATTAAATTCCCTTTTCTATTCCATCGTCGAATGCCACTTGGCTAGAGAGTCTGAGGCCAACGTCCATTGAGGTAAAATTATATTAAAAATATTGTATTTACTAAAAAAAAATGCACTTTTAAACGTGATCTAAATCACATGTTAGTTTCGGGATAAGAATACTAATAATATTTCATTGGTTCTCTTCTTCTCCTCCTCATTATTCTATTTCTATTCTATTTATATATTCTTAAATTTCTCAGTCTGATGAAATTAACTCAACATTAGAACAAAACTACCCTTATTTTATTATTGAACACTTGACAACAAAATAATTCGACTTACTATAGCCCCGTACCATTATAAACCATTTCGCAAGTACAGAAAATAGTATTGAATAGGTTGTCCGGTGCTGGTAGATAATTAAAGAATATGTAAAGTTGGAAATTAGTGATTTTCAGCAGGCCGTAATTACTTAGAAAGTTTTGTTTGTCAAATCTAAAAAAAAACTAATTGTAGCTTTAAAGGTCTAGTTTTTATAACCAACTTCTGAAAACAATATATCCTTGCTCGATTCCGGAGTACCTAATCGTAAGTAAACAAAGGGTCGAAAACAATAAGAAATGTCTTCAACGTGGTCCTCGGGATTCGAATTCATTTATTCGATTATTTCATGATAAAGTTCGACTAGGTAATTTAGTTTCCTTTAGTTTGTCGTAATTCGAAGGGCTGCCAATAGATTCATTGTGGTGTTATCTCCCATCAAATTTAAAAATACCTTTTCCACTTCGACAATCAATAACTTAGAAAACAATCATTTTTCAGGAAAAGAGTTCATTGTAAACTGCAAAATATCTGTTCATAAAACAACTAGTGGCATTGCACAAAAAATTTGTTTTTGATGCGACAATGTTGACTGAAAAAGACGATATTAGATAATTATATGAAATTAAATATGAATTTTTGATAATGCTACCTCGGAATATCTTAGTTAAATATCCTATCTCAAATAATATTATAATTTGATAATTTAACATTGCAATATCTCAGAAACGGCAGTTTTTAGTGAAGTCTAAAATAAATTTTTTTGGCAACGATCTAAAACATTTTATAACCTATTATTACGATAAAACTTTACGCTTAAACATATTCTTGCAAACATGAAAAAACTGCTTTTCATTAATTTGACATTGAATAACTTTTTTAGCACATATAGAATCGATGGAGACTTTTAGTTTTTTATTTGCAACAATGTCCTTAAGGTCTGTAACAAATTTCAGGTCCATCCAAATGTATGCCAACTTAAGTACGTGTGGACAAATAGATTTTTTTTTTCGAAATGGACAGTTTATTTATTGCCCTTTAAAAGTTCATTGGACTTTGTGGCCTAGCGCTGAGGGCGTTTATCCGGAACTTAAACTAATAGGACTAATACATGTAGTCAAAATAACTAACTAAATTATGGCCGCTTTAGCAAAATGTTTATCTATTGAATTCATTTTCACAATGTGCGAGGGTGGAGTGATAATCAGGGACCTGGTGAAAATTAAACAAGTCGTAAATTTTATCAAAAATGTATTATTTAAATTCCGTCTAACTCAGTTTCTCGGTTGACGTCAACCAGCGTGTCTCTAGCTATTCGACCTTCCATAAAATACGACTTAGGCAACCCTTCGGGAAAGGCATTGGTTCAGTGCGTGATCTCTTCGTTGGAGCTCGATATTCTCCCATCGAGGCATTTTATTTAAGTTCGGAAACAGAATAGGGTCGCCAGGGTCTACATTTGGCGAACATGGTGGATGAGCTACTCATGGAATTTGGTCATGGCGAGCGAACAGGCCTGCACTCGTGTGTTGTCTTGCTGTAAGAGAATCTTTCTTAGCTAAATGCGGTTGTTTTTCAGGTAAAATGTTCTTGAATTGTTTATATAAATTGGCATAGAATTCGCCTTCAATCATTTTACTCTTCTCTTGGCAGTTACTTTGGATTACCCACGAAATTTATTAGAAGATAAAACTGATTTGGCCTTCTTTGGAGCCGGTTTGCTCGGAGCACTCCACTGTTTCCATTGTTGCTTGATTTCTGGAGTATGGTAGTGGATCCATGTGTCACGTGCTGTAATAAATTTACTAAAATTCTGTTTTATCTCGTTGAAACAACGCTAGACCTGCCACCGAAGTGGTCAGACGCATGGGGTTTTCAGTGTACGCGGCAACCATTGCGAGAGAAGAACTTCTTGATATCTAAATGTTGGTGTTAGTTATTACAAACACGTTGACGTGACTTGCATACGTCGTGTAGTTCGACATTATCACTCCGTTATTATAGTATAACTTTTACAACTTTCTGAATCGTTATATCTCAGAAACGGTGGCTCGTAGGAAAAAAAGTAGTGAAATATTTTTATAGATAATTTAATGATCTACAATTTATGTTTGGGTATTTTTATGATAAAACTTACCGTTTTGCTGAAAATCGCGACTTGACAATTACAATGTTTAGTACTACTTTAGCTTACGCTCAATTCTTCGTATATTTTTAATTTGCTTTTAAATTGTGTCAAAAAATATCTGGAATATCTATCTATCTAGTTTTGTGTTTGATATAAAACAAGTTAATGTTGTTATGAAATCACAGGAATAAAGGTATAAAACGGTCGGCAACATGGAACTTTATGCAATTTATGATGATCGCCCAAGGAACGTGATTATCTACGGATTCTCAGTTTTCAGTAAACGACCACAACATTCGTATATTCAAATATAAAACAATGACAATTTTGCTGCACGTAGGAAAAAATAATTACTCCCTAAGCGATATGATATTTGTCGTTTGTTACCATTTTTATATCTTTTAAACAAGTCCGCTTTTTGCAGCAAAATGAAAGCCGCTATCTTCACAGCGCTCGTCATTCTAAGTGTGGCAACACTGACCAACAGCTACCACATGGTGTCTGGCAACGTGGCCAACAGAGTGATGCTGGTAAACCACACTAGAGTGGAGTACAACGCTATCCCGTTCATGAAGAGAGTCAAATATTACTTTTATTCGAGTCCTGACAATAAGAATATTGCGGTAAGGGTTTTGGTCAGTAACTTTTTAAACAAGAATAACAGGAAGCTGGTTTTTGGCGAAATGAAATAGGCGAACGCGCGGAATGCGGCTTTCTCTTTCTAACTACATATAAAAATTACACCCGTCTCATCAAATAGTTACTAACTTAAAGCTAAGTGCTTTGAAAAACCTTTCACTGATTAAACATATTCACTGATTAAAACTGTATAAGGGTGTTACCACACCAATCGACGTTGCACCAATATTAATAGGCAAAATTGCAAATTGTTTTTAAAAACAACACAATGGAAAGATAAAAAAGGATCGAAAAATTATTGCAGACTGATCCCATAAGTTCGAATTTAAAATTTAATTTACAGTCAATTTTGTTAACATTGACAGACTACATTTTTTCTTAAAAATTTTGGAAATGGGGTTGTGATATTGAATGTGATTCTCAAACTCCACTTTAAACAATTTTGAAAAAAGAATTTGGCTACAAACGAACGACAGACCAAGTCATTTAGAATGTGTCGATTTATACTGTGGACGGCCGAGTGGCGTAGTGGGTCGGAGGTCCCTGGTTCGAGTCCTGGCCGGGGCATTCATGTGTGCGAAGAACATAGATGTTTGTGCTTCGGTTATGGTAGTTGATCTAGGGTATTGACATGGGTCTTGACATCTTTACATCCTCAGAAACCGAACAAAAACAAGTAAAGCCCAGACAAATGCACCAACAGCTGTGCCCGAAGGCAAGCAGAGCTTGTGTCATGGAGGACCATACAGCGAACTGGGGCAAAAAAAGAGATACAAATAGAAATATCAACCATGACTCAAAAACAAACATGTGTTCATCACACAAATGAATGCCCTGACCAGAACGCGACCCTGGGTCTCCCAGCGTAAGAGACAGGCTACCCAATACGCCACTCGCAGTTGGTTGTGTCCAACGCAGTTGTCCGTCATGTTAAACTTGGTACATTTCCAGGGCATCCAGGCATTGGACACGCTGAACAGCAAAGCGACGGCTAACATCACAGCGGGTATGTACAATTTTTGGCTATTTGTGGGTAGCTACTAAAATGTCAACCACTCAATAGGTTTAAGTTGATTCTAAAGAAATGGTTAATCGACAAATATTTTTACTCTATAAATGAAAAAACTTTATGTGAATTTGTAAATGAATGTATTGAATTGACTAATAATTTAATGATCTGTGTAATCACTGTAATAATCAACAATTCCAAATCATATACATTTTTTTTTATTTGGCATTAGATGCTACACATTAGAATATGAGAACGAATAATTATGTAAAACCACCACAGCCTACCATATTTTCAACAATAAATATGATTTTGATTTGTTGTTTTATTAACGGGAGGTAAAAAACTAGAATAATATCCTTTTTTATCTTTTTTATTTCATTTTAACAATCTTTATAATAATAATAATAATACGTCTTTATTTGCTAAGAAATTGGTACATTGAAGGTCTTATTTATAGGTAAATTATAGTTTTACAATATCCTACCGACTACGACTACGAGTGTCGGTGTGCAAAATTTTAAATTAAGATACGTCAAAAAATTTTTATTACAGTCAATTATTATTAAAGTAAAACTATTATAAATTTTTATTAATTATCAATAAATTTGTCATTTAAAAATTCATTACTTGAATAATATAATTTACATAGCAAAAATTCAAATAGACTATTTTTGAATTTATTCAATGGTAAATTTTTTATTTTATTCGGTAATTTATTAAATATCTTCACAGCCATACATACAATATTTTTTTGGAATAGACTTAATCTTTGGGCAGGTATATATAGTTTTTCAGCATGCCTTTTGCGACCAGAAATCATTTCTCGATTAGTTGGAAACAACTGTGGGTGTATTTTTACAAATATGTGTAGTAGTAATTGTAGAGCAGCTTCCCTTCCCGCTTTTTCTTTCACTCTTCTCAACGCGTAAATAAATCGGTCTAGCTTATGACAAAGTCTTTGGAAATGTGCCTTCCAATTTAAATATTTGTCAATTTGAATCCCTAAAAATGTTGCCGTTTCAACGTTATTTATTTTCTTATTGTCAAATTTTATTATTATTTTTATTAGGTGTTTGGAATTGTAATAAATTAGTTTTATTAAAATTAATTTTAAGATTTATGTTATTTAAAAATGTCAAAACGTTAGTCAATGTTTTTTGAATTTCATCTTTTAGCTCTTTTTCATTGTTTGTATTTATCACGAGCGCCGTGTCATCTGCAAAGTTTATACATTTTTGATTTTCCGTGACCTTTGGCAAATCATTTATGTATGACAAAAATAAGAGAGGTCCTATTATGCTACCCCGGGGAACTCCGTACTTATTATTTTGATATGTTGAACGCCTTGATTCTCTGGTCCTACCTTTAAAATAGCTTATCTCTACACATTGTTTTCGATATGATACAATGTAGCCCCGGCGGCGGCCAGATTGTACTGAGATGTCTTTTCATTTTATTCTCTACCTTTTTGCATTCATAATATTTATTATATAAAGGTTTAGAAACCTCATTTGTGAAGACACGAGGTGCTCCTAATGAAAATGTCGGTGGGGCAGTAGTTAACGCGCAGGCTGCTCAACCCGATTGAGTCCCGGTGACTGCCAAACTTAATAACGAGTTTTTTAACTTGAACTTAATGACCAACTGCGCTGACGCAGAATGTTTGCTTTAATAAATTGAAGAGCGGAAAATATGTGACTTTGTTACACTAAGCAATGGATGTGATGCTCAGACTAACTCAATAGATTACATTGGTGGAACTATAAGTTATTGAAATTGAACGAGACAGAATGGCGCACGAGCGAGATGGAATAAAGCGACACTTGCGTATGCAGGGCATTCATGTGGGGTTAGTGATAGAATTATCTACTTATAATAAATTGATTTCGACATAGTAAAGCCGAGGTCTATCAGCAATAATATTGGTTTATAAATATTCAAGATGACATCTGTAACGTGCAGAAAAATCCGACTTTTCGTACAAATTCTACGGCTCAGCCGCCATATTTTTCATGTTCACGATTTGGTGCCTATGTGTATGTTGCACAGAAGTGCTTCCTTTTCCTGAACTGCAAAAAAGTGACCCGGTATCTATATATTCAAGCACGGCGATGTGTCTCATTTGTGAAGGACATTTCCAACATGATGGCTAAACAAATACTTAGTTATGAACACGTTTTTGACACCCGCATCAATATTTAGTAATGAATCTAAATTGGTAGTAGATCTTCATATGTTAGGCTCTCGTCTGGGGCGGAACTACAGTCGTTCCTATTTTACTGCCGTAATTACCACCTTCACGTTGTAGTGTTCCAGCTGAAGGGAGGGAACAGCCAGTGCGATTACTGGAACAAAGGCAATACGAACTGAAGCCTTCGGTCAACGACGCAGCATTAGCCGATATAGTAATCACATTCAATACACCTGCGGCTGCGGATGGCCATTGATGCGGACGCTACTAACCGTTAGGTGGATCACATAGGTACACGTTTGCTAGCTGTGAAAATAGTAACAAATAGTTTTGCTTTGGTGTACAAAGAAAAATGGCGAGCGTCTCGACTAGCGTATTAATTTTACGGATAAAACTTATTCACGTGTTAATACGAAGAGAAATTCTGGAACCACAGACCGGGTTTAAGAAATCATTTCACCATTAGAACTCCTTACTATGTAGTGTGGATTCAATTTCAATTCAATTTTACGTTTTATGGCAATCAGCTGTCGTATAATAAAAGTATTAACTAAATAAAAATATTAAAAGATAACGTTAAACTCAATCTTTCAAAACTCTTTTCATGTTGACGAGATTGGTGTCACATTTATGTCAGAATCAGAAAAAACAAAGTGGCTTTTTGTTTGACCATTTGGCTGAGATAGTTCTTTCGGCGAGTAGCACCATAGGCTGGGTTATTATTATAGTTAAAAGTTTTTAACATAAACAGAAACAAGGATGTTGGAAATCAATCAGTTGTATGTCCACCATGTTGTTATTCGTCGCTGATGTCTGTATGTCTATACTTTGACAGTTAATTTGACTATGGCATGAACCGGTCAACAACAAACGGTTATGGTAAGCGTTAGTTGTGACGTGTTACCTTCGCTAAAATGGGACAACCCATATGTCGTTTGGTTTGGTTTTGTTACAGGTTTTGAAGAGATAATACCCTCATTTAGTAGTAATTTAACTGAAATTGTAGGTCAAATTCTGGAGTTTGTAGTATAAAGTTGACATTTTACTCCCACATTTGACTTAACTGGAGATTTAACTGCTGTGTAATAGTTACGATCTGAAACGAGTCTAAGACTAAAATCTTAGCTAAGTGGTCAAATAAAAAGTGAGCTGAAAATCCAGTAAAGAAACAGTTTTCACACGTTTGGTGTCTCATGTTTTCAGAATATGCATTTTATTTATTATAACACAACGTCGCTTTTTATTTAGCCATTTAGGTAAGTCCGCGATGAGGCACACTTATAGGTTTTAGCGTCAGCGCTGTCCATGTCTCTACGTCAATGGTACCTACGTTATCTGATATTTTATTTTTCTTCTCGTTGCAGGTGGCGTCGGGTATCCATTTGTGAACCTTCGCATGAAGAGTGAACGAGGCTACGGGATAAGTTACGACGTCGGAATCTACGTCCAGCCGAACTACATATAGGCAGACACTTTATGTATAAGGGCGTGCCATATCGTTAATTATATCAATATTTTAATGTTACACACTATCTATTTGTGAGTTATGAGATTAAATACATATAATAGTTTTTTTTTTCTCATCCTTCATGTACTGATTCGTAGGTTTGTGTTAAGTTGTATTGATGGTAGAGTGTCTTTGTTAAGATCTCGTCTGGCTTTCTTATTTCGACCGTCATAATAACCACGTAACGTCGGTGTGTTCCGGTTATATGCACGGAACTTAAGGAACGCCCAGGGCAATTACTGGGACAAAGGCAATTCAAACTGAACCCTAAGGTCGGGAACACAATAATCATAATCGATACAATTGTCACAAGCGAATATTAATAATAAAAGCACCAACGAATAATAATGTCTATGGGTGCTGAAGTCACTTGCCATCAGACTATGAAATATAAAAAAATGTTTTCATATTCACGTTTGTCTATATTTATTTATTTATTTATTATTTGGAGAACCAACAGCTTTGTTACACAGGAATGTACAATCGATTAACCGTGGAGAGCCAATTAAAGGTTCGCGCGTTTAAAGTTTACAATTCATCTGAAATAAATAGGTAATTACACAATTAAAAGAAAAAAAATTGTAGACATTAATTTAGCATGGTACTAAGTAATGTATATGAGCTATATCTAATCACTGACGATGTAAACAAATGTTGGAACCATATTTTACCTGCTACATCAATTCAAGACAAGATTTTTAATTTATATTTAAATCTGATTTATAAATTCACTATGCAGATAATGAAAAATATCTAAAAGTATTGTAACCAATGAGGTACTATAATAATAGATCTTTACCTATGAAACTGCCGTTTTGCCGTACTGGCCATTTCAAATGAAAATAATTTTTTTTTTGACTGATAATTCTAATTTCAAATTAATTTCATTTGACAAACATGGAATTCTTTTTCTAAAATCGTCATTTGTTTAATAGTTAGTGTTTTGTTTTCAACGCATTCGAACATTTTTCGTCATCATGGATAAGTTAAAAATTCGAGTAATTATGGAGTATGAGTACCGTCGTGGCAGCAAAGCGGCACAAGCGGCACGCAACATCAACGACTTTACGGAGCGAACACTACAAACGAACGCACCACCCGTTAATGGTTTACCCGCTTCCGTTCTGGAAATTTTGACCTGAAAAATGAACCCCGTGGTCGTCCGAAAACTTTGGTCGACAATGACGAATTAAAGGCAATTGTGGAAGCTGATGAAACTCAATCCACGGCTGAATTAGCAGCAGCTTTCGAACATCAAAACAATATTGGTCCATTTGCGTCAAATTGGCAAGGTAAAAAAGCTTGACAAATGGGTACCCCACGAACTCAATGACCGCCAGCGCGAAGTACGCGTGGACACGTGCCTTGCACTGCTCAGCAGGCATACAAATGAAGGAATTCTGAACCGCATTGTTACTTGTGACGAGAAATGGATCCTGTTTGACAATCGTAAGCGCTCAGCAAGTTGGTTGGACCCTGGTTCAGCACCCAAACAATACCCTAAACGAAAACTTACCCCTAGAAAAGTGATGGTCACTGTTTGGTGGTCTAACGCGGGTGTAATTCATCACAGCTTCTTGCCAAACGGGACAAGCATTACTGCAGATGTGTACTGTGAAGAACTGAACACAATGATGGAGAAGCTCGCACGTCTCCAACCAGCTTTGGTATCGTTCGGCTCCACTGCTCCTGCACGACAACGCGCGACCTCATACTTCACAGCAGACGGTCTCCAAGCTACAAGAGTTGGGGTTGGAAGTTCTCCGTCATCCGCCGTACTCACCAGACCTTGCGCCTACAGATTTCTACTTTTTCCAGAATTTGGATAACTTCTTGGCGGGAAAAAAATTCAATACCCGAGAGGCAGTACAAAATGCTTTTGAAGAATTTGTTGCCTCCCGTCCAGCTGATTTCTTCAAGAAAGGCATCAATAAGCTACCCATGCGTTGGCAAAGATGCATTGATTGCATGGGTGATTATTTTGATTAATAGAAATAAAAAATATATAAAAAAATTACGCTTCATTTATTTCGTGAAAAACGGCAATTTCATAGGTAAAGACCTAATATATAGCCAAACTCCAGTGGGGACCGCATGTTGATGGGTCAGGGAAAAAGCTTGGATGAAACAAATCAATGAAACAACTGCTCGATTAGTCTATATCAGTTACTTCCACAGCCTCATGACATATGGTTTTCTGTTGTGGGGGAGTGCTGCCGACATCGATGCTATATTTATTCTGCTTAAATAAGCTGGCAGCTCATAATAGTAGGCTTCATAAAGTTTCATTGGTCAATGTATACGCTTTTGTAATAAGGTTCCTGAGGATACCCAAGGTCTCCCTATTGACAAATTCAAAGAAGCTATTAGTACTATAAACTATCCAATTATTTGGACGATAAAAGCCCTTGGATGTAATCCCCTCATTTACATGCTTTTACTAGTATTTGTAAGTAATGTGTCTGTTTGTTCGTTGAGCTCTTCGTCCCGATTAAAGTCTATGGCGTCGTTAACACTGAAATAACTGTTCATACGGTAGCGTCAGGTGATGGGTCGCTCACTTCCTTCTATGGTTGAGGAGAGCGATGGCTGGATCCCACGTTAACTCGTGAACGAGTGCCGTTTGAGGGCGTTCGCCGTGTGGATACTTGGAGGGGTAAGGGAGACTTACCGAGCTAACAGATGCAAACAAGAATAATTTTGTGTAGACATGAAGATACATTGAAAATATATTATGATAAAATGATACGCGTGAAGTTTGTAAGAACTGGTGGTAGTCACGCTTTATTTGACGTCATTGTCAATGTTATAAATATGTGAATTTGAGGAGCAGTGATGTACACCAAGTATTCTTTTTATGATGTTTTTTTAATAGATTTTTCTACTATTTTACTTTGTTCTCATGCACATTTTTGTACATAGTATATTCGTAATAAATACATTTCCTGTATGAACATATTGAAATAAATATTTGGTTACATTCTGATGTAGTTTTCCATCTGCCCACCGAGTGGTGTAGTGGTAAGTAGCACTGCCTCATACGCCAAAGTTCCCAGGTTCGAGCCTAGCCGGGGCAATCATTTGTGTGATGAACACACATGTTTGTTCTCGAGTCATGGATGGTTGTATTTATATATGTATGTTTATTCTGGGATCCCCCCCAGTTCGCTGTATGGTCAGCCATAACACAAGCTCTGCTTACTTTGGGGCCATACAGTTGGGGTGTTTGTCTGGGGATTTATAATTATTATATGTCTGTATATCTAGCAGGACCCTATGTTTAATTCGATTGGAAGCTAAAGTTTAGCTTTTGTAGTACCTGTATACCTTCTTAATTGTGTAGGTAAAACCCCTAAATGGTTACAACGAAATCTTACACATTTTTTTAGCAAGACCCTCCGCTATTTGAAGGTTCAAATTCAGAACTTCAGACCAAATGTAATTTTGCGGCCTAAATAAGAAAACACAGGAATAATGCAATTTTATATACCTATAAATTTTTCTACATACTCTCCTCCTAGGTCACAGCACTTAGTCCAGCGGTCCTCCAAAGCCTTGATCCCATTTAAATAGAAGGTCTCGTCAAGGTCTTCAAAAAAGGCATCTACGGCCACTTTGACCTCCTCATTGGTAGAAAATTTCATTCCACCTAAGTGTTATTTTAGTTTTGGAAATAGGTGGAAGTCAGAAGGTGCACAGTCAGATGAATAAGGGGGATGAGGAAGCAATTCGATACCACAATTCACAATTTGAGCCATCGATTCTGCAGATGTGTGAACACGAGCATTGTCCTGACGAAACAAAACCTTCTTGGTCAACAATCCTGGTCTTTTAGACTTTATTTCTTCGCGTAAACGACGTAATAGTGTGCAGTAATATGCAGAATTTATAGTTTTTTTTTTGTTGATGCCGAAGCACCCTCTCGGGAGGGAGGTGGGACTTCCGCGACGGCTATGTAGGACTCACCAGAGTGGCACCTACCCACGAAAAACCACCTTAACAGCTGTAGCATGGGAATGCTGTCAGCCTTCATCGGAGCGACACCCGGGTAGAAAGGTGGGTGCGCAAGCAGGGACCCGCTAGCGGGTCACCCGCTGAGAATAGCAATCACTTAAGGTGCAAATGACATTTTATATTGATGATTATACGGCCTGGGCAGCTTTAAGCTGGTCCAGATTAGCCGAAAGTTGATCGGGGGGATCCGAGAGTGCATTTCTCGGTCTACGGACTTTGTACCTCGACGGCATGGACGGAGCAGTATAAGCTACTGTCTCGCGTATAAGGGGGTTAGGGTGCTCTTCGGATCGCTTAAAATAAGCGGTGGAGAGCGTCCTAAGGTGTTGTTGTATACGGCCTTTTGGAGTTTGGTGATGAGTGTGTCGACGTGCACGCCGTTGACGTATAGGACAGTGTCGTCGGCAAAGAGGGAGAGTTGAACACCTTTAGACGGAATAGGTATGTCATTGGTGTATATAGAGTATAATAGCGGGGCGAGTACCGAGCCCTGAGGGACGCCCGCCTTGAGGGGGCGGGGGGTGGAGAGCGCACCTTCGTGTTTAAAACGAAAGGTGCGATCTTTAAGGTAGGAGCCGACTAGTTTGACTAGTCGGTCGGGCAAGCCTGTGTTGTGAAGCTTGTAAATGAGGCCCGCGTGCCAGACTTTGTCAAAAGCCTTGGCTACGTCAAAGAAAACCGCGACTGTTTTCAGTCGTCTAGGGTAGAAGCCGTCGAGTATGTACTCGACGATTCGGTGGACTTGCTGAGGGCACGAGTGTTTGGCTCGAAAGCCGAATTGGTGGGGGATAATGAGGGGGTCACCGTCCGCTGGGAACAGGCGGTCCTTCATTCGAGCGAGTATGACTCTCTCAAGGAGTTTAGCCATGGCTTTGAGTAGGCTGATGGGTCTGTGATTAGCCGGGATATTCAAAGGTTTACCCGGCTTGGGAATGCCTATGACTGTAGCTTCCTTCCAAGCTTTTGGAAAGTAGCTTAGGTCGAAGCAAGCATTGAAGATAATCGCGAGTAAGGTAAGCAGCTGCCTCGGCAGTGCATGGTTGGAAATTCCATCCGCACCCGGGGCCTTCTTGGATTTCTGTCTTCTGATGAGGAAGAGAATCTCATCATTAGACACTGTAATGGGGTCAGCGGTGACTGGACGGGAGTGTTTGCAAACGACTTCGTCTTCCACCGCTTGGATGTGCGCTGGTTCTGTGGGTTGGGTACTCGGGGAGCATTGTGAAGCAATGCTATCGGCGAAGCATTCAGCTTTCTCGTTAGCGTCGTTAGCTAGTCGTTAGCTAGCTGTAGAAGGCCTTCCAGAGCGGGGATCATCTGTGATGCTCTCTCGTCCACGTTTAAAATCAGCTGTCCACTTTTTTATCATTGTATACGACGGAGCAGATGTCCCTAAACTAGACACCATATCTTCATGAATCTGCTTTGGAGTTACGTGTTTCTTGTGGAGGTATTTGATCACGGCACAATGCTCTAAACTATCTCTAAACTATTAACATTCAATAAAAGAAATAATTACGCATGTATCTCAGAGAAAAATTGCGCAGAGACTGACAAAGAGTCTAGGTTTCATATCTGGGTAGTTTTATAATGACAACGCTATCTATGTTAGGCCGCGAACTTTACAATCCACCCTCGTATTTGGCCCCTATGGCGCTGCTGGGCTTACATACGCCTACAGTTAGTCCACTGTAAGAATTGTACTTTATGGCTGCAGAAAAATAACATTTATCAGTCTATGAATTACTGAAGAATTACGGTAGAAAACAGTATCACAAGGGAGCAAAATGATATTTTTTACAGCGAGGGCGCTATTTTTACGAACGTAGTGGAGACTTCTAGGATATATTGCTCAAGGTCATTTTCCGTAAACCTTTTAGATACCCCACTAAACAACTGTACGGCGAGCATTCAATCTTGACGGTGAGACAACTGTATATTTTACGTTCTACACTCCGACGGCACACAAGTGTACCCATCCCAAGTAAGAATATTCTCCGCAGGCGACCGAGACCTGCGATTGGTCAACTATCAGCCCGCACCACCTTTGCTAAAAAACAATTCCACCACCGAAGTGCTAAAATATACAACCTAATCCATAATCTGCTTAACCTTCGATCTTTAACTAAACTCCAATCTAAAGACAAAATAAAAATATGGCTCCTTTCTCTAAATTATGAAGACACTGAATCCATTTTAACCTAATATCTAACTATGAAATAACTATGTTAACTATCTTTAAGTATGTACTTATATACTACCTGCACTCTCTTTCAAACATTTTCACTCTTACCCACAATATTAACTCACCCACTCATACACACAGCCTTTTCATACTCATGACAGTGGGCTAATGACAGTAGGCACTTTTTAACAAATGAACATCTGCGCTTAATATTTTTAAATTGTATTAAAATAAACTGTATTAAAGTAGGTACTTATGTAGCTTTGAATTTGGCGCGTGACCGCTAATTCTCATAATACAGGTCTACACCTAGCTTAAAAATTAGGGGACACAAATATTGTTGCTATAATTACAGCCTAGTATCTATTTTTCTTATTTTATCTTATTATAGTATCTAGTTATTAAGTATAAAAAAATGTAGCATGACTTTGTTTGGCTATGAAATAAATTATTATTATTTATTATTATTATTATAAATGTAGAATTTTATTATTATTCAACAACGAGTTCGAGTTCGAGAGAACGAGTTTGTGGGTTTCATGGGCAGGGCCGGATTTAGGGGCGGGCAACCGGGGCTGCAGCCCTGGGCCTACACAATAATGGGGCCCCCACAATAGAGATCGATAAGAAAATTGATTTGGCAAAGCTTTTCTGTTCTTTTAAAAAAAAGGGGGTTTTGTAACCATTAACACTTCTACAAAGAAAAAACTTACACAAATATGTTCACAAACTATTATTAAATTTTTATTAATGTGTTAATTCTAATAATTTCAGTTTGTTTCGCATTAAGTACATGATTTATTTTTTATTTTATTCGAAAGTTAATTTGGGGCCTCCACTCCTTTATTGCCCAGGGCCTCCTGACCTCTAAATCCTGCCCCGTTCATGGGTATTCTTGAAAATAATAGTCCGTCTTAATTAACGCGAAACACTTTAATGACGTTAGTTATCGATGACAATATAAAATAAGCGGTGGATTGAACTTAATCACACTGTACAAAACGGTAGGACAGTTCCTAGTCGAATTTTATAACTAACCTCATACCACCCGTCGACTTGAACATGTCAGGCGTTGTAGCTATGTACGCGCCTTTGCTTGTACTCATGGCAAATTGCAACACTATGAAGCGACAATTCCAATTACAAAATCTCGCTAATGACCGGATGCGACAAATATATAGTACAAAGTTGTAGGTTGTTTAGATTTGGCTAAATCTTGACCTTTTACCCAAAAATAAATTGTCATATGGTTTCATTTGTTCATGGGATCTTGTAGGTAAAAGACTTTCATCACATTTTTAGCGTCTGAAACAACGTTCTCTGGAGTTAACATGCCACTTTCATTATCACTACTTGAGGAAGACACACTAATTTACTTTATCATACAGGCTGTCACTTACTCATACAATGTTCATGATTGATCTCTTTAGAGATTGGAGCTTTTACTAACAATATCCACATTAAAAATTCAATTCAATTCATTTCTTTTAGGGAATAGGGATTAAAGAACTAATTTAGTCCGTTTACGAATAATAAATTAGTTCTTTTTGAATACACGTGACAAAAAAGAAACAATTTTTATAAATATGCAATTTATTCCTTCTTGTTGATCTCATTATTTCTATGTACAGTCAACAGCTCATCAACCTACTGCAAATTGTGAAATTTTGTAAATCAGTTTTCAACCTAAAGTTCATCAAAGAAAGCTTAAAATTAGTTACGAAAGTTTCACATTTTGTGGTAGGTTTTTAAGCTGTTGACCGTACAATCGATTAAAGTAAAATTAACATACTAAGAGCCACTTCGACACACATTATAATTACAAAAATGACCTGTAAGTTCATTGATCAATTCCGGGACAAAGAAGTAGTTAATTAAAACAAGTAATAAAACTTGACTTTGCTGGTGAAATAGGTGCTTGAAATATATTACTAAATACATGCAGGCGTAATTATGGCAATATCGTGTTTTAGAAACAAATTTAAAACAATAAAGAGACCGTTTTTTGTGGTACTACTTTAAATGAAAGGTTTTCAAATGTACAGTGGGTCTAACACATACAAAATGTGTCCAGATTCGAGTTAACCCACATATTTACAGGTATGAATAAATTCAATCACTTGAAATTGAATTCGTGTAGGTACCGTTACATTACAGCTGGTTATTGCTTGGCACAATTTTTCGCCTTTTGCAACTGCAACTAGGAAGTTGACAGTAAAATCACCTTAAGCAGCTTCGACTAATTCAAGCATTCAAAGGGTGACAGTTTTCGTCAAGCGTACTTCGGGTGTTACCACACCAATCAATCGATCGACGTCGAATGTTCCATTCTACCATCGATCGATGGATTGCTGTGGTAACACCCTTAGACTAACCTTAGCCAAATGGTGAAATGGAAGATTGTTGTATACTACCATAGTGTGAAATCTTGTTTGCTTGTTGAATGGTTGAAATCTCAGGAATTTTTACAAAATTGCTGTCAGTATGTATCAAATATGTTTTCCGAATTTTTATCCCATCCGTTTATATTAAAGTCGGTTTTTATTTGACCATTCAGCAGAGATTATAATAAAAATAAAATCTTTTATTTTCTAAAAATGTTAATACAAGCGAATACAATCTCGGACTTCCAACATTGGTACGCAGTCCTGTTTTTCAGAAGTCAGTTCCTCCCTCGTTATGTAATTCTAATTTAATATTTCGGGTTAACAGACATACTTATACTACAAATACATTTACTTTACATTAATACAAAAACACAAACAAATTGGTGGGTCAGTAGTTTATTTCTTAAATTATAAATAACCACTGGTTGAACATCTAACCTCACAAAGACTAAAGACTAACCACTTTTAGTAGATACCATGTGACAGTGTAAATTTGTCGTGTGGTGCAAGCAAATATTTAGCTAAAAAACTGAAATTAAAATTTAAACTAAAATTAAATTAAAACTACAGAGCTGCTCGTCTAAGTAATTCCAAATTCGCTACTCTTGAAAAGCGTAGAGTAATGCACGACATTGTATTCCTTAAAAAGCTAGTCACTAGTGTTTTCAATACTCCTGAATTAACAATTAATTAATTAACAAAGTTCGATTCAATGCTCCCAACAGACCACAGAGAGTTAACAATATCAAACTTTTCCGCTTACCAAGATGTCGTTCTAAGCTAAGATCTCAGAGCTCTTTGACCCGCATGTATTTGATCTTTTCACAATTAGATGATGAAAAAGCTTGTGGCCATACCCCTGCCCGCGTCCAGCCGCGGCGTTGGGTTCGCCACAGTTGCAGAATACTCTCGCATGATAAGCGCGTGGGATCAAGCAACAGTAATAGAACTGTGTACTATATTTCAGTACGATCGTGTTTCACTGTTCATGTTCTACTTCAAATTGCACCACGCTAGATACGCGCAGAACAAGCGCGAATCATTCCAACTGAGCCAGCCGTACCAACTAAATGAAGAGTATCGCCAGATACTCCAAACTGTAAACCAGGTACCACTCCCGCTCTACAACATTCTTTGTAGCTTGGGTAGGATTGAGGGTTCCGTGACGTGGAACGCCTTCCCAGTTCTCAAAGATCCCAATGTAACGTTTTGGATATGATGGCGGATCAAAATACGTCTTTGGAAATGAGACAAGGATTTCGAAATCTAAACCCTATTCCAGGCGTTCGTTGGGAAAATGACGTCATATCCAACGTCAACCAGATCTGGCCAGAAATTAACAATCCTGGCTTGCTACTCGAGGACACCTGTGCGTACAGCAATTTACTAACGCGAACAGGAAATAGGCTACCAAAAAGTTTCCTGTCCAATTTTACGTAGACCCAATTGCATCGAAAACGGGACCGTTTGTTTGTATCCCGTTCCATCACGACTTGAAGCACAGTGGCGGATAAGACCTCCCGCAGTACAGCGACGACAAAGAAGAGGGGCTGACGGAGAGCCCATCGCCTTTGAACACGTCCTACCACAGCATGAGTACATCTGTGACGTCATGCAGAACATCACCTCTGTAGTCGAAGTTTGGACTCCTGAGCACGAAATAACAGGCATGGAAATCACGCGCCCTCCTGGTCTCCATCGGAAAACCAAGCATAACATGGTGCATCACATCCTCACCACCGAGGGTCTTCCCGTTTCATGCCGATCGCGCTGTCTAGCCCCTACCAAACTGCAGGAAGCTAAGAAGGAGTTCCAAGAAATGGTAGCTTGTGGAACTGCGCGACCTTCGAAAAGCCCTTGTCTCCATTGCACATAGCAAAGGTGAGAATGGTTGGCGCCCCTGCGGTGACTATCGTGCCCTTAACGCTCGAATCGTTCCAGACCATTATCCTGTTCAGTACATTGGGGATTTTCAGAACTTGACTGGTCAGAACTTGGCTGGATCGACGGTGTATAGCACTGTCGATCTTGTAAAAGCTTATCAACAAATTCCTGTTAACCCGAAGGATATAGCCAAAACAGCGATCATAACCCCCCTTCGGGTTGTTTGAATTTCTTTTCATGACTTTTGGGTTACGAAACACAGGACAGACGTTTCAAAGGTTTACTGACGAAGCAGTGCGAGGTCTCGATTTTTGTTTCCCGTACGTAGATGATATTCTTTTGTTCTCCCGTACGGCTGAGGAGCACGCCCTCATCCAATGAATCGCCGAATACGGCGTAGTGGTCAACACATCCAAATGTGTTTTCGGTGCCGAGAAAGTGACATTTTTAGGTCACCGTATTTCAAAAGACGGAGTTCGTGCACCAGAAGAACGCATCGAGGTTGGTCTGATGCGTTCCTTGCGAAACAGTGGAAGGCCTAAGGAGATTTTTAGGCATGATCAACTTCTATCGGCGTTTTCTGCCAAAGGCGATGAACACTTTTAGCCCACAATGTAACTAACGCTGAACTGGGTCTTTTCACTGACGCATCTTCAACTCATGTTGGAGCGTGTTTGCAGCAACGTGTGGATAATAATTGGCAGTCTCTAGCGTTTTTTAGTAAAAAAGCTAACAGCCCGGCACTCTTCTTGGCCGGCTTATTACAGAGAACTTCTCGCTGTCTACGAGGCTGTCCAATATTTCCGGCACATGATGGAGGCACAACCAGTGCGACTTTACACAGACCACAAACCATTGGTCTATGCATTCTCGCAGCGTCGAGAAAAGTTACCCCCAGTTTAGCTAAACCAGTTGTCCTTCATCTCGCAATTCACGACTGATATCGTTCATATCGGCGGGAAGGACAACGTGGTTGCCGACTCCATGTCTAGGATCGAAGCGATGCAGCTCGATCATGATTTCTCTGCTGTAGCTGAAGACCAAAAGACCAGTTCAGAACTGAGGGAGATGCTCACGGACTCTTCTCTTAAATTAGAAAAGGTTGCTGTCCCAGGGACATTTACTTGTACTGCGACACTTTTACAGGAAAGCCAACGCCCTTCGTTACAACTCCATTTCGCCGTGCGGTGTTTGAAAAGGTTCACAACCTTAGCCACCCAGGCGTTCGAAATTCTGCCAAGCTGGTCGCACAACATTTTGATGGCCCAACGTGCCAACGTTGCAAGGTTATCCGCCACACTAGCTCGCCCCCCTTTGCCACACCTACCAAACGTTTCCTTCACGTCCAGCTTGACATCATCGGTCCATTGCCTAACAGCAAAGGATTTTACTACTGTCTGACGGCAGTCGACCGTTTCACGCGTTGGCCCGAGGCATGGCCGATGGTTAGCATAACGGCAGAGGAAGTCGCTAACGCCTTTTTCAGTGGCTGGATTGCTAGATTTGGCGTACCATCCCTTGTGACGACTGACCAAGGACGACAGTTTGAGTCCGCACTCTTTCGGGCTCCCATCCAGCCCTGTTTTGCCCAACGTGCTCGCACAACAAGTTGCCATCCGTGGGCGAATGGTCTTATTGAGCGAATGCACAGGCATTTAAAAGCAGCTATTATGTGCCATAATCAATCCTGGTGCAGTCTTACCGGTTGTACTATTATGCATGCGAGCCTCTCTTAAGGAGGATTTGAAATCGTCTCCAGCCGAGGTGGTGTACGGGGAACCCCTGTGCCTACCCGGTGAGTTCATTGCTCCCTCAGTCGCACCTGATAGTACCGCGGATGCATCAAATTTGGTTGGTCAGTTAAGGAAATTTATCGCCCATTTACAGCCAATTCCCACATAAACCCATGGCAAGAACAATACGTTTTCGCACAAGGACTTGTCCACAAGCTCTCACGTATTTTTGCGTGACGACACAGTCCGACAATCTTTGAAACCCCCTTACACGGGCCCCTACAAAGTCATCTCTAGGAGAGACAAAACTCAAACTCTAGAAATTGGAAATAGATCTGCACAGGTCATTATGGACCGAGTAAAACCAGCGTACCTCATTAATAACTATGAGCCCAATAGTTCAATGATACCTCAGACTTCTTCACCACCTGTGTCTACACTTGCAAATTCAATCACTCCACAGATCTCCACTGATTCTAACCAATCTCCCCAACCTACACCAGTTCCCACCCTCACAAACCCGAGCTACACCACACGTTCTGGACGAAGAGTGCGTTTTAAGTTGCTTCACGATGTGTAGTACACATATTTATATATTTAGTTTTAGGTTATTTTTCTCCGTAGGGGGGTGGTGTGGCGTACTCACTCGCTTTATGTTTTATGTCTATGGACGTAAGATTGATTGATTGATGCTAAAGCGAGTGAGACGCCAGGCGTGAGAAAAATATAGGAGAGACTGACCGGCTATCGGCCATTGTGTAAAACTAACATTTAATCAGCAATTAATTCATACTATGTTCATACTACCAGTTACATGTATTTTCTATGTGGACATTAACATTAAAGTAAATACTGTATATTAAGTATGTGGACACGCTACTTAATAAATTAATATCTACAAAACAAAGAGGTTTCTTATTGAAGCATCACCCGATAAGCCCTCTATAAGCCGTTGTGGTCCTATGCACTAGTCGTTGTGTCCACTTTATTTTGTCTATATTTTGTTTTTTTTTCTCTTTGTTGTTGTTATTGACTTATTATTCTTTGCTAATTGATGTTTTTACTTGATTGTAGTTTGTAATTCTTTTTAGTTGCATGCTGTGTTTTCCTGTACAGTCCGACCAAAAAATCTTGAAAAGAATGTTTGAGGAACTAAAATAAATCTGATTATGGCAACTATTAATTGACATGTCATTGACGTCACTGTTATGATATCTTTGATTGAATGGTGCATGAATTTTCGGTTTTCGTATTGTTTTTCTAATTTAATGAAGTAATAGTAGTTGATTGTCATCACTATCATCATGAATAGGAAAAAATCGAATAAACTGATAAGCAGTGGAGCTAGGGAAGTGATTTATAACGTGTTCAAACGGTATTTTGCGGAATACCAAGCTGGACGCTTATTATCCGATTTGGAGGATGTTTATGCCCGTACAGCATTAATGACAGGTATGTAACAGGGATATGGTGGATATTTAAAAGGAATGGGTTTATAAAAACATGGTACAATTACTGTTTTTTCAATGTCTTGATTTCTGTTTACACTGCTCTATTTAGAGGTTATGTTAGAATTGACAAGGAGTTAGTTGTAGATCGGTCGACACAATTTGATACTTTTCCATGTCATATTAATTTAGTTGAGTAGTTATTTTTGTTCTAATGTATTGTTTGTTTAGATACCTATTGTTTATTAATAAAGGTACATTATTACTAAAAGAATTAATCTTATTTTCAGGTAAATCAGAAAGTACCATCAGACGAATTGTAGATGAAGGCTTTCAAAACATTGGAGTATTTAGAAGTCCTGGTAAACATAGAAGTGGACGTCCGAAAAAGGAAATTAACGATTTTACTATTTGTGCACTGCGACAAAAAATTCAACTTTTTATACTGTTCAAAAAGAAATTCCTACCCTGAAAAAAATTTTGGCTATAGCTAAAACAGCGCTAGAACTAGATTTTAGCCAAGAACACTTGAGAAAAATCCTGAAAGCTATTGGATTTTCCTACAAAAATAGTCAGTCTAACCGATTAGCTTTGATAGAAAAGCCTTTCATTTCTGCGAAAAGAGAGGAATACCTAAGTATTATTATAAAAAACAGAGATTTGCCTGAAGAGTTACAAAAAGATATAATTTATATTGATAAAAGTTATATTCATGACTCATATAAAGTAAAAAAATGTTGGCAGTCCGTTGACATTTCAGGAGTACAAACCAGTGTTTCGAAGGGCAAAAGATACATTATTGTACATGCTGGAAGCTCAAAAGGTTTTGTCCCAAATTGTATGCTGGTATTTAGTGGGAACAATAAAATGGATGATTATCATTCAGAAATGAATGCTCATACCAAGTGGATCACAGAAAAACTGATACCAAATCTCCATGAAAATTCAATAATTGTTTTTGATAATGCCCCGTATCATTCTTTAATAACAAACAAAGCACCAAACTCGAGTTCTCGCATTGAGGAAATAAAACCCTGGCTATTAGAAAATAATATTGCGTATGATCCCTCACTGAGAAAATATTGTAGCCAGGCTTCCAGCCTATCACTGCGATCTGAATCCTATTGAGCTCATTTGGGCTCTCGCAATCGCAACATTTAAAGTTTGACAGAAAAAGCTTTAAACAGTATCACAGTTGAGAATTGGAAGAATTGCTGTGAACATGTAATTAAAATAGAAAAATAATGTTTTGAGAGAGGAAGAACATTATATAATGATATTGATAGTTTAGTTATTCAAGTGGAAAGTGATAGCAGTAGCAATAGTGACTTATCGGGTGTTGAATATTTAGATATTTGCGATGAATAAATATGTAAAAAATACTTTAGTTGTTTTATTTTAAATTATTCTATTGCACTCTGGCTGAATTAAAATGGTCTTTGCATGAGTGTTGTATTTACGATGATCCTGTTGTAGAGTCTTAGTTTTTGCAACTCATAATTAAAACAAAACGAGTTTTGTAGGATAGTTCGTTGTATACTATATTTCACTATATAGTTTCGGCTATACATATTACAGAGGTTACTTTTTATCCATTCTTACTTCCCGCAGGACATAACTTAATTACGTATGATATTTTTGATAACATTCGCCAGTTCTTTGATATATTAAGTAAGTAGTACGTGTTTAATCACATTTACTATTTAAAAAACATGAAATCCGAGGTTTCCATGGGCAAAAGCTATATATATTTATTTAAAAAATATATTAAGAACCATGACAATGCATGATAGATCTTTCACAAATAAAAAATGTTTAAGCTCTCTGATTTTTTTTTAATTTAGCTTTCTAAATAATGACGCAAATATCAAAACCATTTTAGGCATACTAAACGGTGTTACCATATTCCCTACAGGTATTTGAAGTGGCTCCCTCAATTTTTGACAAGACTTTTTGGTCGGACTGAAAATAGTGAGGCAATTTCATCTAATTGTATGTGTTTTAAAAATGTTTTTATTTAATTGTACTCACTGTTGGAAAGCCTTATTTGTCAATAAATAAAACAAATTTAGTTATATTATGTTGTTAAATTTTTCGATGATAAACAAAACACATTCAAAACTGCTTAATTTAGAAATGCAAAGAACACTTTATATCGACGCCTTAGTTCACAATTGTATTAACTGCATAATTTTCAATTTTTCCATTATTGCCAAGTACACTAAATGCCGTGCTCTTTCGTTTGCACGTTTCGAAATACCGATAATCTGTCTCTTTCTAGCAAAAAAGTAGTTCACAATTGTATAAAATAAGTTCCATGTATGCTCTACTATATACTAACGACCTTTATTTTTGTAAATCCAAACAAGACCTACTTTAACTGATTTTAAGATTCTCAGAAAATTTCAAAACACAAACGTATTAAATACGGCATCCAATCATTTGACAAAAAACAAATACTTGACATATTTTCATTTGAAAAACAACGTTTGACAATATTATACTTGATAAATTTATAATTTTACAAACTATTGTTTAATAAATTACTCATTGGACAAAATATTTACTAGAAAAATTCATCGTTTCACAAATTGATTATTTTTTTTAAACTATATGCATGCATTTGACGCTCGCTCCGCTTGCTTTCTGCCTGGTCACAATACAGGTTCAATTGGGTTAGGTTAGTAGTTGATACACGCGCGAGCCGAGCGAGCGAAGCGAGCGTGCTGCGGTAGCACCCGGCGAAGCGCCACGACCAAATTAAGGACCATTTCCAGCTTTTCATGAAAAGCAACTTTGGTTCAAGACGAGGTGTTTTATAATTAATATTTAAACAATTGAATTGTTTCCTAAGTAAAACATTTGCGAAGCCTGTATTTTGTCAAATGATTATTTTTAAAGTAATATGTTTGCGAAATTAAAATTTGTCAAATGATTCGTTTTTCAAAAGTTGTTTGTAAAATTATCTTTTGTCACACGTTTTTTGCATGTCAAACAATAGTACACCATTATATGAGGGGTACAAAGGCAAAAACGCCACTGTCCACATTTGCATATTTTCAAACTATGAATGCCATCTAGTAGCGTCATTAAAAGCAATATCATACTATCATCGACTCCGATGCGATGTTCCCACTGTCCTATAGAAAAATGGATTTAGAAACATAGTTTAAAAGCAACAGCGCCACTTACCCTAACAAGTGACAAGCAAAGTCGCCATTGTCCCTTTTGGCCAATCACAGAGCGTCAAAATCAATTTTGAATGTTATGATCAATATGGCTGCGGATGCGTTTTACATAGAAAGTTGCGTCGTACATTTTCATTGTTTATTTACAAATTCTGGTGTCCAGTAATTTACAAATATCAAGTACGAAATGGAAGAAAATGTTGCTGAAGTAGCCCCGGAAAGGGCAAGAAAAAGAAAAAGAGCTCCAGAAACCTGGAAACGTGCTAAAGCTGAGTTTGAAAGGTGAGCAATGTTTACATACAATGTACAGTCAGGCAATCAAAGCTTTTGAATTTATTTCTTCTTTTGTAAATGATTTCAGGGAGGTTTTATTTTAAATATTCTAATCATTGTAGAAAAGAAAAAATGCAAAAGAAACAATTTATTTAATTCTAATCATTGTTTATTTTGTGATTATGATTTTATTACCTATATTTTTAGGTACTCCGCAAAGGCGCCTCCTAAAGTACCATCCTGTACTCATGGCATTGATAATAAGCAATTTAAATGGCAAAAATAACAATGCTGGATATTCAAAAGTTTTATGATGAATTTTATCAGGATGCATTTTTGTTGAAGCACTGCGTAGTGCAAAGGATAAAGAGGCGCCGACCGAGGGTTGGTCAGCGCAACCCCACAGAGTATATTACGAAACTGTTAATTCGTAAGCAAGGCTCCCCCAAACTACTACGTGTTTGCCAGAAAACTTTTATAGGTATAACTTTGCTAACACAGGTTCTTTTGTACAAGAAAAAAGAGGTGGTGATCACACATCAGCAAAAAATGCGTTCAAACTTAGAGCAGTGAAACAATTTATTGAATCTTTTCAATGTTTAGAGTAGAGTAGACTACTGCCGATCTAGCACTATGAGAAAATATTTGCCCTCTACAATTAATATCAGGAAGATGTATACAAAAGAGAGTAACCCGGACCTAAAGGTATGTCAATGTTATTTTAGAGCAGTGTTTAATAAATACTATAATCTTGGATTTGGAAACCCACGCTCGGATACATGTTAAAAATGCAGCGAGCTTATTGAACGAACAAAAAGTTCAAGAAATCTTTCTGAAAAGACAGTATTAATTGCCGAAAAGAGAGTACATATGCTAAAGGCTAGATCATTTTATCGATTAATTAATGAAAAAAGAAACGATTTATTAACATTTACATTTGACTGTCAAAAGAATTAAGTACTTCCTACAGTACCTGACCAGGCAGCATACCATAGCCGTCATTTTTACATAATAGGTCTTTACCTATGAAACTGCCGTTTTGCCGTACTGGCCATTTCAAATGAACATATTTTTTTTTTGACTGATAATTCTAATTTCAAATTAAATTTTTAACTTTTTCTAAAATCGTCATTTGTTTAATAGTTAGTGTTTTGTTTTCAACGCATTCGAACATTTTTCGTCATCATGGATAAGTTAAAAATTCGAGTAATAAATAATAATAAAAACACTTTATTGCTCACAAAAAACAGAGTACAAATATAGTAATTATGGAGTAATTATGGAGTATGAGTACCGTCGTGGCAGCAAAGCGGCACAAGCGGCACGCAACATCAACGACGTTTACGGAGCGAACACTACAAACGAACGCACCACCCGCTATTGGTTTACCCGCTTCCGTTCTGGAAATTTTGACCTGAAAAATGAACCCCGTGGTCGTCCGAAAACTTTGGTCGACAATGACGAATTAAAGGCAATTGTGGAAGCTGATGAAACTCAATCCACGGCTGAATTAGCAGCAGCTTTCGACGTTAGCATCAAAACAATATTGATCCATTTGCATCAAATTGGCAAGGTAAAAAAGCTTGACAAATGGGTACCCCACGAACTCAATGACCGCCAGCGCGAAGTACGCGTGGAGACGTGCCTTGCACTGCTCAGCAGGCATACAAATGAAGGAATTCTGAACCGCATTGTTACTTGTGACGAGAAATGGATCCTGTTTGACAATCGTAAGCGCTCAGCAAGTTGGTTGGACCCTGGTTCAGCACCCAAACAATGCCCTAAACGAAAACTTACCCCTAGAAAAGTGATGGTCACTGTTTGGTGGTCTAACGCGGGTGTAATTCATCACAGCTTCTTGCCAAACGGGACAAGCATTACTGCAGATGTGTACTGTGAAGAACTGAACACAATGATGGAGAAGCTCGCACGTCTCCAACCAGCTTTGGTCAATCGTTCGGCTCCACTGCTCCTGACAACGCGCGACCTCATACTGCACAGCAGACGGTCTCCAAGCTACAAGAGTTGGGGTTGGAAGTTCTCCGTCATCCGCCGTACTCACCAGACCTTGCGCCTACAGACTTCTACTTTTTCCAAAATTTGGATAACTTCTTGGCGGGAAAAAAATTTAATACCCGAGAGGCAGTACAAAATGCCTTTGAAGAATTTGTTGCCTCCCGTCCAGCTGATTTCTTCAAGAAAGGCATCAATTAGCTACCAATGCGTTGGCATAGATGCATTGATTGCATGGGTGATTATTTTGATTAATAGAAATAAAAAATATATAAAAAAATTACGCTTCATTTATTTCGTGAAAAACGGCAATTTCATAGGTAAAGACCTAATATATAATTTAGAATACTTTGAACAGGGAAAATGTAACGCTGTATACCTGGTTAGAAAATGAGCACCATGAGCTGTTTACGACGCATCGCAAACCACTGATCTTCCGCTTCATATTAAGACTGTTAGACTGACAGCAGATGAATGCGGAGCACAAAATAAAAATATGATGGGTATGTGCAGTAGTTGGCTTTTCCATGCACCGAGCCATATCAAAACAGTGGAACTCGTATTTCCTATACCAGGACATTCATTTCTTCCTCCGGACAGATTCTTTGGCCTTATCGAATAATAAATTAAACGGATAGAGGTTATTCTGAAACCTGAGGAATACACAGAAATTTTCGAAAAATATGGGACTGTTAAAAAATTGACTGCCGCTAAAAATTGGAGTACAAGAAATGGGTAATTCATCTTCAGCAACAGTTACCATTCCGCCAATACCAACTATGGCTGCTGCAAAAACTAATAAGAAATGCAAATGCCAAAAGTCAATGGTATTAACTTCTACACCTGTTCAAAACGAACAAGCCATAAAATACAAAAAAATTGATAGTAAAAGAACTAAAATCTCAGATTTAGATGCCAAGAAAAAGGGACAAGGAATGAGAAAAATGACAGAGAGATGATATCACCAAAAAAGTAAAAGAAAAGTATGCATGCCTGGTCTGCACCGAAGAGTATGTGGATCCACCTATAGAAGACTGGATCGAATGCTCAGAGTGCCACCGTTGGGCACATGAAAATTGTACCTTGTATAGTGGATTTGGCAGCTATTTCTACGATGACTGTCAGGAGTAGTAGGAGTAGTAACCTAATCCGCTTTACCCCACGTAGCTTATCCACTTTACCCGACAGTGTCAGGTAAAGCGTATAATGGTTTAAAGGGTTTTAAATATTTTTTCAATATGAAGATATTGTATTTTGTTCATTTGATGTTTACAGGTGATTACATGTGACCGCACTGCCCGAGCTTCCCCTACACAGTGGATTAAGCTTAGTTCAAAATAATCCTTGTTACAGTACACCGAACGTGGGAATGGTTATTAAATTTCAAAAACCTTGACATTCTGACAAATTTAAGTAACAATTCTGATAAGATTTTGTGTTACAGTGCGCCAAAAAAAAAACTGATCCACTGTTGACCTTGTTACCCTAGTAACAGGTGTTAAGTATCGTTGCGTGCAGTACCAAAAAGAATAATACTAAATTCTGATAATTTACCTAGCATCAAGATTATAAAAAAAACAAGGACACGAATAAATAATAATAATACTCTATACTAACTACTAATGTATACTAATACTGTACTACTAATGTAAGATCTAAAAATATATAATATACTATTAACACTGCATGCTGCACGACAGTAAAATATGAGATCCTATTTTAAATTAAGAACTTAACCTGTACCATATTTTTTGCAGGAAAGGATTTTTGATTTAGATTTTTCAACTTTATATATTCTTGCGAGTGAGTTTTGTATTAACAAATTCAGTCTCTTTCTCAGTTTCGTGTACTACGAATCTACTGCCCAAGTATGTAATTTAAGAAGGTCACTTATAAATGTTCCACTTATTAAATACAATCATGCTTTTTATTTATCACCTTTCCCTGCTTTGAAGTCAGACTTTATAGTGTTTCTTAATATCGTTTTGGTTCAGACACTTAAGCCCAGATCTAATGTTCACTTCTTTCTACATCAATATACTTATAACTATATAAAAATTACATAAAAACAAAAATTGCAATATAAAACACGATATTACCGAGCACACTTACATAAAGACAGTCTGAAATCTGTAAAGTGATCTCAGACTCAATGAATCTGAGTAAGCAAACAGAAAGCGACTTTATATATATACAACATAACATACATTTTGTGAAAACATGTCAAACCAATCTTGTCAAAAAAGTCGCTTTTTGTTTGACCATTCTTTATAGATTAGCCTTAGACCTCACCGTCTCCAGAGACCAAACAAATTTTGGCAACGGGTTCCTTAACATGCAACTTTCCATGTACTTTCAAGGCATTAGCTTTTCTAAAAGACTGGCCACACTCTGTACACACATATGGTCGCTCCCCAGTATGACAACGTATATGAGAAACCAAATCATGGCGTTGGACAAAGGCTCTATCACATAAAGAACATTGGTAAGGCTTCTCTCCACTGTGAGTTCTCTTATGATTCTTTAAAGTGCCTGAAGCTCTGAACCTCATAGGGCAAAGGTCGCAGGCATACGGCCGCTCTCCCGTGTGTATTCGCCGATGTTTCACCAAAGAGCTGGATGTGGTGAAACCATTGCCGCAAACATTGCAAACGAAGGGATGGGCACCGCTGTGCTTTCTTGTGTGGGCTTGTAGTTCGCCCTTTGACACAAAACTGGAACAGAAAAGGTTTTTGGTAAATTTTTTTTATTCTTCCATCTCATTGCTGTATAGTGACGGCATAGATGCTGTGTAGTGACGGCATAGAATTTCACTACCCCCTCTCATCCCGTGGGTGTCGTAAGAGGCGACTAAGGGAAACTTCATCCAAGGAGATGGGCAGCAGCGTCTCCTTGCGTGGGCCGCAGAATTGGTCCATACTGCGATCGCCAACCCGCCTGCCCAGCGTGGCGATTATGGGCATATCCCCCAATGAAGAGGCACAGTAGGCCACGGCCCCCAGTTCCCGGCGGCCCCGCTATTCCTGGTCATGGTGGCGACCATGGTAACGGCGGGGCAGGGGGTGCGAAGAATCACCGGGCTACGGGAGGCCACCACAACAAACTGACCCTGGCGACGTACAACGGACGCACGTTACGGCTTGACTCGCATCTGGCGCAACTGTTGGTGGAACTTGGGAAGATTAGGTAGCACATATTAGGATTGTGTGAAGTCCGAAGAGAGGGAGAGGACACCATGACTCTCGAATCAGGCCACCTAATGTACTTCCAAGAGGGAGACCAACAACAAGGTGGCGTGGGGTTTCTGGTCAATAAGTCCATTTCTGACAGCGTTGTGAAGGTTTCCAGTGTGTCGAACAGGGTAGCTACCTAATTATAAAGCTCACCGATAGGTACAGCCTAAAAGTGGTGCAAGCGTACGCACCGACCTCGACACACTCGGACGATGAAGTGGAGGATATGTTCGATGACATATCGAGGGCCCTCCACTTCACTACCAAGACTCACTACAGCGTTGTCATGGGGGACTTTAACGCTAAAGTGGGAATACAGAATTGCGGCGAATCGGTAGTAGGATCCCATGGATTTGGAAGCAGAAATGACAGGGGGCAAATGCTCGTCAACTTCCTCGAACGGGAGGGGCTGTTCCTGATGAATTCTTTCTTCAAAAAACAGCCCCAAAGGAAGTGGACGTGGCAAAGCCCCGACACTGGGACAAAAAATGAGATCGACTTCATCATGACGGACAAAAAGCATATATTCAGAGGTGTCTCCGTGATCAACAGGTTTAACACCGGTAGCGATCACCGACTTGTGCGAGGCTCTCTGAATATCGACTTCAAAGCTGAACGTGTCCGCTTGATGAAGGCCAGGCTCCGACCTACTCCGCTCCAAACCATGGCGGGATCTGAAACGTTCCAGTCAAATCTGGAGAACCGATTCGCTGCCGTGGGAACCGTGGAAACCACAATGGACGTTGACCAGAACCTTGAAAATGTGGTTCAAATCCTCAGGGAAGAAGGTACGAGATTTTGTAAGATGCAGCGTAAGGGCAGGAAGTCTAAGCTTTCGGATAGGACTTTAAGGCTAATGAAGGAACGACGTGAGAACCCACCCGTCACTTCGTCAGGAAAACGAGCTCTAAACCAAGAGATCAGCAAGCGCGTACGACACGACCTCCGATGCTCCAATACTCTCGCTATTGAAAGAGCGATCGAGCAAAACCGGGGGTCAAAGGTGTTCGTACAATCTCTTGGAAGAAGCCACTTGACAAAGTTGACCACAGCAAGTGGAGAAGTCATTGCTTCGAAGCCGGCAGTCCTTTCAGAAGTGGAAAACTTCTATGGCCGGTTATACGCTTCGCATGCATCTCGACCTGATCCCGAAAATGATGATCCTAGAGCCACATTAACACGCCATTACACCGAAGACCTGCCAGAAGTCAGCATTGGCGAAATCGAGATCGCTCTTGGGCAGCTTAAAAATGGAAAAGCCCCTGGAGAGGACGGCATTACGACAGAATTATTAAAAGCAGGAGGTAGACCCGTACTGAGGGACCTCCAAAAGCTTTTCAACGCTGTCCTCTTCGAAGGGAGAACTCCGCAGGCGTGGAGTAGGAGTATAGTCGTCCTGTTCTTCAAAAAGGAAGAACCCTGTTGAAGAACTATCGACCCATTTCCCTCCTAAGCCACGTCTATAAGCTGTTTTCAAGAGTGATCACGAACCGTCTTGCGCGGAGACTTGACGAGTTCCAACCACCGGAACAGGCTGGGTTTCGGAGCGGATATGGCACCATAGACCACATCCACACAGTGCGGCAGATTATACACAAGACCGAAGAGTATAATCAGCCCCTGTGTCTAGCATTTGTGGACTATGAGAAGGCCTTTGACTCGATTGAGATCTGGTCCGTTCTGGAGTCCCTGCAGCGATGCCAAGTAGATTGGCGATACATCCAAGTGATGAGATGCATTTACGAGGCCGCCACCATGTCCGTCCACATACAGAATCAGCAGACGAATCCCATACCATTGCATCGAGGAGTGAGACAAGGAGACGTAATATCTCCCAAATTGTTCACTAATACAATGGAGGATATGTTTAAGACGCTGAACTGGAAAGGACGTGGCATAAATATCAATGGCGAGCATATCTCTCACTTGCGATTTGCTGATGACTTCGTCATCATAGCAGAAACGCTGCAGGACCTACAACAGATGCTGAATGACCTGGCTGACTCTTCTACACGCATCGGCCTACGGATAAACTTGGATAAAACCAACGTCGTGTTCAACGAACATGTACTACCGGAACCGATTGCAGTGCACGGAGCCGTTCTCGAAGTTGTTCAAAAATATGTTTACCTCGGGCAGACACTGCAGTTAGGTAGAAACAACTTCGAGAACGAGGTGAATAGAAGAATTCAGCTAGGTTGGGCAGCGTTTGGAAACTACGTCAAGTCTTCACATCCACGATTCCACAGTGCCTAAAGACGTAAGTCTTCAATCAGTGCGTCCTACCCGTCATGACATACGGAGCCGAAACTTGGACACTAACGGCACGGCTGGTCCACAAGCTGAAGGTCGCTCAGCGTGCTATGGAAAGAGCTATGCTCGGTGTTTCTCTGCGGGACAAAATCAGAAATGAAGGGATCCGGCAGAGAACCAGGGTCATCGACATAGCGCACCGGATTAGCAAACTCAAGTGGCAGTGGGCTGGCCATATTAGCCGCAAAACCGATAACCGTTGGGGTAAACGAGTTCTTGAGTGGAGACCGCGTCTCGGCAAACGTAGTGTAGGACGTCCTCAGACACGGTGAAGTGATGATTTGCGCAGGATGGCTGGCAGGAGCTTGATGCGAGTAGACCTCAATGGCGTGCAATTGGGGAGGCCTATGTCCAGCAGTGGACGAATATGGGCTGATGATGATCTCATTGCTGGCGAATGAGCACGCGATCCAATTAGGTACTAAGCAGCATCCGTACTCGCGGAGATTAGAAGTAGGTAGGGATGCAAACGATACATCGATATTTGTAAAACGTCGAGGTATCGGTCATAAACATCGATGTTAACATCGATGTTTTGATGAGCGATATATCGATACATCGTTCTCTACGTTCACAAACATCGACATCGTCCCAGACAGAACGCCGGCTTCCTACATTGCAAACTGAACAGTCTACTCACACGCTATACAATGTTGATAAAAGCGAGAGGCATTAAATGAAACCACATATTTTGTTTATCATTATCAGGCTACACAACAAAAATCAGATCAATGTAAGCAATAGTTTAGTCACAGGAATGCTTTTTAGTTTTTACTAAGTTTTATTTAAACACTCTGTATCTTCCCGATCACCTGATCGTAAGCTATAGGCATACATAGTTATCTAAACGACAAAATTCACGCGAGCGACGCGACGTTGCCAGTTCGCATCGTAAGTTTGCAATACAAACAAGGAAGTACACGGTTACTAAATCTTTCCTTAAAAGAAAGTACAGATCACGGTTATCTCACTCTAATGTAATAAGCGTAACAGAAATAGAAATAGATCAATATGTTGCTATTGCGCCGTCGGCGGCTCGGCTAATTAGGTCAAGGGCACAATTTTTACTTTGTTTAGTGCGAAGACGCGTTGCATCCGGGGTGCACGTTGCGCAATTCAGCACAGATTATTGTCGCTCACGCGGCCCATTTACTAATGTTAAGTTTTTATTGTGATAGGACACGTAACTAAGTATTTTAAGTTTATTTTTGTGAGTAGTTTTTAAGTACGTAAGACATCCACAATGCCTCGTGCTACATACACGGCGTCAGAATGCACTGACATGATTTTATTCTACGGGGAATCCCACGGAAACACAGCTCTAGCTCTGCGAACTTACCGAGAAAGGTATGGAGACAGCCGCGCGTGCCCTAGGAACGCTCGCACCATAGTATTGGCAGTACAACGGGCACGGAAAAACAAACCATTAGCAGCGCATCAGGAGGGAGTCCCACCGCAGCAGATACCTACTGCGCGCGAGCAACAGATTCTTGACTATATATATAGTATATAGTAAATTTTATTCAATTTTAGAGCCCTTCTGACCCGTTACTATCGAAAAGAAAAGGACCATCGTCGAAATTAAAAGTGCTAAAAATAATAAGCATATTGTGTGTACTACATTTTAAAAGAAAAGCTTGTTTGTCCTCTCTCATCCCAATTTTGCTCTACAATAAGTTTACTATAGGTTTCCACTTTACCTCGGCGGCACTTTGATGTATTTTTAAAATAATAATATACTATAGTGTGTGTTTTGATGTCATAAATTATTTTTGGAACAATTTAAAAACAAAAGACCATGTTTCTATGAATACTATTGTACCTTTCGTTTCCTGTAACACAAATAAAGAGAGATGCCATTGAAATTTGGGACAATATGAAATCTCTATTTCCAAAACTTACCAAAGTTGTAATGACATACCTTCCCATTGTTGCCACATCCAAACCCAAGTGAGTGATTGTTCTCGGAAGCTGGAGCAACCATTACACAACAAAGCAATAGGCTGTTAGGGTCTAGATTATCTAAGCTTCTTTTGCTTAACTAGCAAGATGTAAAATTCAAAATAAATGGGTAATTTTAATAAATTATTTCAAAATAATAAGCTTTTGTAATAAAATGTGTTTTTATTTAATCAAATGTTTAATTTATATGATGCTTCGTCATGAAGTTCGTTATGAAGAATGATATAAAAAAAATGAAACATCGGCAAAAACATAGATATATCACTCTTTTCAACGATATTTTTGCATATCGATGTTTTTAAATATCGATGTTTAAGTTAGTTTAATCATAAGAATAATATGTTGTTTGTTTGGGAGTAATAAGTTTGATTATTTGTTTATAAAATATTTGAGATGGTCAATTATTGATGGATATTTTTATTACGATTTTAGTGGGTCAACTACTGGAATTAAAGTTCTCAAAATGTTTACTAATAGTAATGGTAACAGTAGTGCTATAAAAAAAGAAAGAAAGGTTTTGAGTGTTTTTTTTTGTTTTATATCAGCCATATTTTTGATAAGTTTTTATTAGGTCAGGCTTGAATGAGCTTTTGTGTAGTATAAAATCAAACTGGTTCATAAACCAAAAAAATTTTAAGTACCTAATTTTTAGTTGCTTGCTGTTATCATGTTTTTGAATTATGTAATAAAATGTAAATAAAAAATAACAGTAAAAAAATGCCTTGTACATTGTCTCATTGCAGATTATTATATTAAGTAATGTATGAATGGCCGCTAAGAAATGAGATTTTTAAATTTAGCTTGATTTTAGCTTTAGAAGTTATAGAGGTGGACCTCAAATAAATGTCCTCACCTCAAAAAAATTACAAATAGGAACCTATTAGACAAGAAAGAAATGGCTTATTTAGTCTAGTCTATCCAGGTAGGGTACCTGGATTCTTATTTGGATATCTTGTTATAGTCATTTTATCTACAAAATGAATAAAAAAAATCCCCACCATCTGTTCAATCAAGGATAGACATGGGCGGCCAGCTCAGGCCAAAACAAACTTTTATATTACTAACTATGTGTATTGTCAGATATCATGCTTCATTATTAAATATATAAGATAATTATAATTTAGTTACCTTAATTCACAATTATCACATCTGAATGGTTTCAGTCCTAAATGCCTCCGCATGTGCTGAGTCAGATTGTTCCTTTGGCTAAATCCTTTGCCGCAAACCGAACACAAAAATGGCTTTTCTCCAGTATGTATTCTTAGATGATCTTTCAATGTAGAGCTCATGAAAAAGACTTTTTTACAAATATGGCATTGGTGCTCCTTTTTGCTGCTGTGCTTCTTAGTATGCTCCAATAAGCCTTCATTAGTTGCAAATGTTTTTGGACATGTGTCACAAGGATAGTTTTTGTCATGGGAATGCTGAGATATAAAATGCTTATCCAAGTATGTCTGATATTTGAATTCTCTTTTACAAATTGTACAAATATACTTCTGTTCCTCATGTGTCTTCAAATGCCTTTGCAACTTATAAGATCTAGAGAAAGAATGGTGACATTGGGTACACTGAAAACTCTTACCTAATTTTGAATTTGAGGTTTTTGTATTATTTTTTCTTAATTTACATTTATGCTTTTTTCTATCTTCTATTGTTTTAAACCTTTCATGACATGTGGTGCAGGTAGCTTTCAGTGCAATCTTTTTTTCTAAGGGCTCATTAAGTAAGTCAAATTCATTTTTAAATGTAACCTCACAATGGTTGTTTATATTTGTTTGTTGAACATGATTTTGAAATTGCTCTTCATAAAGATTAGGTATTGAGCTTTGAATTTCTGAATCCTCTTGTTTTATAGTTAGAGGACTCACATCAATGTTGCTGCAATCACTCTCATAATGTTCTAAATAATTGTTTTTAATACAGTAATCAAGCTCTAATTCCTCTTTTTCCAATGCAGGGGGTGGTCGGTCTTCATTTATATTGTTTGAGCTATTCAAGCTCAAAGGTGGCATAAGATCATTAATCGCCAACGCAGATATTTTTCCATTGTGCGCGGCGACATGATCTTCAAGCAAAGACACATTTGACAACTTTACAAAACAAACAGAACATTGATAACTAGTGATAGTCGTATCAGTCGAATTCAGATTATGAAAATCTTGGTTTTCTTTACAATCATTAGTATCAAGTACTACATTTTTAGCACACTCGACGTTGTTTAGGGTGGCATCGATAATTGCTTCAGATTCAAGACATTGTCTTTTAAAGAAATCAGCTTTCAGTAATGTGTCTTCACAATTTATACAAATGTGTTTTGGTAAGTGAACATCTCGTTTAATTTGTAAATTCACAACATAGTTTAATATATCAAACAGCGTCCTTTGGTCACTGCTTTGAACAGAATCTAAAGGCTTCTTATTTTTTACTTCAACAAGACATACCCGACACAAACTATCGTTATTAAAGCTTAAATTGATATCCATTTTACCTATCAACTCATTTAATAAACTGTAATATTTTTATTTCGAAAACGTAAACAAATAAACAAACACATTCTACTTTGCACTGCGGCTGCCATCACTCACAGTAGTGTTGCCGCATAATCGATCGAGAATCGATTATAATCGATTATTAGATGGGCCCCAAAATCACTTATACTATCGATTGGACTATCAATAGTATCGATATTCTCGATACAATCGATACTATCGATGTCAATTATACAGCAATACTATCGATTATTATCGATTAATCGATTATAATTGTCTAAATGTCCAATACAATCGATTATATCGATAGTATCGATAACAATTATTACAGCAATATAATCGACTTAATCGATGGTATCGATTTAATCGATTTAATTTAATATTGGTTTAGATAGTATCGCATGTCTTTGCAACTATTAGTTATATGAGTAAGTACCAGCAAACATAATAAAAGTTCTTTGAGGGTATTTGATATTGTTTGTGCTAGCTTATCGAATCAGTCATCACTTATCAGTTATTTAGTAAAAAAGAAAATCATGGGTGATGCTGCAAGGTCTAAGGTGTGGACGTATTTTCATTTTAACATTTCACGATGTGCTACGGATAAAGTACAGATCAGTAACATGGGCAATATAATCTTAACCAATATTAAATTAAATCGATTAAATCGATATCATCGATTAAGTCGATTATATTGCTGTAATAATTTTTGTCGATATTATCGATATAATCGATTGTATTGGGCATTTGGACAATTATAATCGATTAATCGATTATATTCGATAGTATTGCTGTATAATTGACATCGATAGTATCGATCATACCGAGAATATCGATACTATCGATAGTCTAATCGATAGTACGAGTGATTCTGGGTGAACACAATCGATTAATCGATAGCCGATTATTTTGCAACACTAACTCACAGACCAAAAATATGGATTGATTCAGGCTATCCAAACTGGGACGAACTTGGATTTAAAAAATTAGGTTGTTGCTGTCAAAACTTTATTGTAATTTTTTGTAAGTTTAATGAAATAATTTAAACAATCAGCCAGCATTATAATTATTATTTGATTTTATTTATATAAGGGCACATTTTTCAGTCGTTAGATGACTATTATCTAGAGAATAACTTTGGCACTTGACAAGACTTGCCATAGAAATAATTTCAAATTGTCAAAATTATTCTACTGATAAAAGGTAATGGTCAAACTCAATATGGGATTTTGACCTGCTAATGGTCAATTGTACACTTGAAAGATTAACTCATGAGTAATCTTTCCCCCCTTAAACTTCCCTAATTTTAAATTGAATACTTTGCGAAAAATCAATCATAAGTTGCCATTTTGTTTTCTTTTGAATGTATCAACGTCAATGTCAAAAAAACTAACAAACTATATAAAAATTATTTATAATTAAGTCAAAAAACGATGTTGAATGAACCCACAAGACGGATTAGTTTTTTCAGTCAATCAACCATCGGTAAGTTCTTATTTTCACATGAATTACCTAGAGTTTTCCAATACCTGACACTGGCAGTAATAGTCTGTCGAGTCATAACGACGGCTGATTGCCATATACTACAAGAATAGAATAGAATTACCTAGAGTGAGTGGAACAAAGATGAATGGATTGGACTCAGATCTACACAGATGCATCAAAGCTCTCCAGTGTGGGGTGTCTTGGGTCAACTGTGTAGATCCCAAAATACTCAGGTCTTCTCTCATATAAATGTCCCCCTCAATCCTCTGTCTTTACTGGAGAGTCAATCGCACTTTTGGAGGCTGTCAGATATGTGAGTGACAGCCAACTTAATAACTCACTAATACTCTCGGAGAACCTTAGCTGTGTGCTTGCCCTAAACTCCATGCCTTTAAAACTGACTCGAAACTGCCGGTCATTCTGCAGATCAGGTATCTACTCTACCAATGTTACATCCACAATATAAATGTTGCGATAGCTTGGATACCTGGCCATGTGGGCATTACAGGAAACTGCGTGGTTGACAACTTTGCCAAAGATTCCATTCAAATCGGTTTATTATACCAATATAAGTGTTTTACCAAAGACCTTGGTACTCTGGCTAAAGAACGTCTGAATGTGACATGGAATTCTGATTGTAACCACACCAGGAAACTGGTGGGTAAGCACTATGGGGATGTCCAACCTGCAGTTACCAACAAAACTTGGTTCTCCAAATATAAAAACCTAGATAAAAGATCAACATCAATACTTTGTAGGCTCAGACTGGGTCATTGCTGTAGTCCTGAATTTCTGTATAGGATAGGTGTCCTGAACTCCCCACTCTGTGACTGTGGTCTAGAAATTGGTACAATAGACCATATCTTTTTTAACTGTCCCCTCCATCCCACCTCATTATATGATGTCCTTCCACCGCATATTCCCAGGCCTTTTAATGTAAAAACACTAGTATCTACTCTCAACCCCCAAGTTTTGAAATCCCTTACTAATTATATCCTGAAGTATAAAATACACTTGTAAACACAGTAAATTAGTCCATGTTGTAGTTTAAGTGTAAAAACCATAAGTCCTTTGTATTAATAGTTTTTAAGTGAACTAACAGGTTTTGGTTTTTGTTTTAGAGAGTCTGGTGTGTCCTGCTCTGAGGAACCCATCGTCATTCAATAACCGTAGCTCTTCCAATACCTGACACTGGCAGTAATAGCCTGTTGAGTCGTAACGACGGCTGATTGATATATATTTCAAGAACAGAAATACCTAGAATGAATCCTAAAAAAATCGGGGAAAAGATTTTTTTTTAAATACTTTACAATGGTAGGATCGACTATATATTCAAACTTATTAATGTATGACAATCGATATTTATTGATATACTGACTATTAGTAGGTCATCTTTTTTACTACCTGCTTTATATGAGCATTGAAAAAACAGCCCTAAAAATGCAACAAAAAATTTGAAAATCTTTTGATATTACTAAATACTGCGTTATCTTCCATATCTAAATAATTCCCTTTTATTTGAAATCTATTTTCATGTAACATATGTACTATCAGCACATAAGTTCAAAAAAGTATTTTACAGAAAAATATTCCAGATTGAGTAAGTCTCCACCATTCGACTATAAAAACCGTTTTTCATTTGGAGTAAGTCCAGTCTTTCCTTAAAAAACTTCTAAACATTTAGAGTTAAAGCGCGCGGCCACACACCTATCCAGATAACGCGTGGATCATGCGATCAGCTGGGAGGTAATTACACAATAGAAAAAACGGTAAATAAATAGATACCTTGTTACTAACTTGCGTAAACAGCTTTCTTACATTTCCAGTCCAGTAAGACTTCTAGTAAGAATCGAAAAAAAAAATGGTATTGAAGTAGGTACGTACAGTCGGCCGCATAAGTCGCTTAACAGAATCAAATGTTCGACTTTTGGAATGAAAGCTTTTAGCGACTTATGAATCAGTTGTGTTATGCTTATTATGAACGTTTGTAAGTTAAGTTTATTTCGCGCCCTTATAATGACAAAGACTTATAGTTTGTTTGAGGGTGTTCGTCGTTTGGATACTTGGGGGGAGGGAGACTTGCCGAGCTAACAGATGCAGAAAAGAATAATTTTGTATAGACATAAAGAGACTCTGTAAATTTATTTTGAAAAAAAAAAATATACCCGTGAAGTTTCTTGCCAGTTCTTCTTCACGAAGGTTTTTTTTCGAACTGGTGGTAGAATCATGTTTTATTTGACGTCAATAAGAACAAGTAATTGTCAATGTTGAGAAATAAATATTTGAATTTGAATTTGAATTTGTTGGGTGTTCAGTTGTTTTGTACGTTTGATTCTGTTAAGCGACTTATGCGGCCGACTGTACTTACCAGTGTTTGTTAATATCTATTGTATTGTAAGTGTAATACGCGATTGTTTGTTCATCGCACAGTGCTTGATTGCAAATTGGGTGGAAAAACTGTGTATGCAAGTAAGTAGGAATGTATTTAACTATCTACGTTTACGTGTTTTTCTATTGTGCAACGACCTCCCAGCTGATCGCAAGGTCCGTGCGTCATTATGTAATTTTTTATGGAAAGACTATAAGTCCAAATGAAAAACGGTTTTTTTATTCGCATGGTGGAGACTTACTCAATCTGGAATATTTTTTTTAAATACTTTTTTGAACACCTTGTATTTTTGTAAGTCGGTCTACGGACTTAAACTAGCACTCGTAGTGCATATCGATTATTAAAATCATAGTCAGGTCTAGTTGGACAAACGGACCTGAAAAAACCACGGACTGGACAGACAACAAGTTGCCAGACTCAATGGCACAAGCACACATTGACCTCTACTTATGGACAAGCCCTAAGTACGAAAAAAACGTGCATACCTAAACTTGAAACATAACATAAAATGGCGTCCATTTCTAGTGTTGCACAACAACTATCGAATCTACTATCGATATTTTAGAACTTAATATAGAACTTGCAATATAATATTGAAATTTAATAAACTTTTGTGAGATATTGACGTTAATGAAATAGTCATAGTTTATGGTTTATTTACTTTCATTATAATTCTTTTAATATAAAAAATAAAGAACTATACAGTTTATTTTCTTATTCCTGATATAGTCCCGTCAAATTAGCCAGAAAAATAGCGGTCAGTTTGCATTAATTCCCAACATGCTGAATTTTGGTACAAACCTGGGGTACACTATTTTAAATAAAACACCGAAAGATGCCATGTTTCATCAAAGTTTTCGGTTCAATCAATTAAAGTCTGGTTTGTCTTCATTAATTACGATACATAAATAGACAAAATAACTACCAATAATATACTAATATTCAATAACAAAATTAACAATTCTAAGCAAACTTAATTCCCTCTTTCTTCACGCCTTTTTGTTCCAATAATACTCACACAACTGCAAGCAAAGCAAATACCGTTTCGATATGATTTACTGCTTAAGCCCCTGTTATCATTTGCATCGAAAGTATGAAAAATAAAAGCATATTAATAATGATCATCGATATTTGGTTAAATAATCAAAGCTCCGGAACATCACTTTTGAAAGCTTTTTTTGACAGAAATGTAACAATAAATGGCGATTTGTGGCACGCTAGCCACCTGCTATGCCGTCACTACATGATTAATATTTTAGTGATAAAATCCAAAAATAGTACTATCTCCTTCTTTTATTAGCATTTTTGTATAAGTAGAGGGAGACAACCAAGTTCTTCCTCTTCTATGATTCGATATACATAACTACTTATTTATATAGGACATTACGTCTACTCCATGTATTTATCACCTCGCTGTAAGCACACTATTTCATGTTTTCTTTGGAAATGTCACCTAAGTGTGGCCACATAATGAACGAATGAATTTATTTATTTAAAGTAACAAAGACTCATGTTGTTAGTATATTTGTGCTTACAAACTATATTATTAAGATTTTTTTTAAATATAAAACCAATTATGGAGGCCATTCCTGCACCACTCCACCCGAAACGGCACAGGAATGCTGTATGTAGATGCAATCCAATCTATTTGCATGCATATGCAGGATGCTGTTACTGTATAATGTTTTGTTTCAAAGTAGAACATAATGCACAATCAGCTGTTGTAACTATACAAAAACTGTTTCTGCCAATTTCAAGTATTAGTATAATAAAAGTATTAATAAAATAAAAAATTGCTTTCAATACAAGTATATTCAGGTGTTTTCCATCTATTTTTTGTTAAGGTAAATTCTCATGGCAAAATGTCAATGCCAAATCATTCCTGTTTGCATTTTATGATTTCTAATGGGGATGGTTTTCTAACACATGTCTTGAAAGCAATGTTTTAATTTTATTATACTAATACTTGGAATTGGCAATTGCCATAAAACAAAAAATAATAATAATGATAGTTTCTAATGAAAAAATTATGCCAATTTGTTTAATAATTTACGGTTTTTAATTAAATTAATACGCAATTTGATATTTGTGACCGAGTACAAGTTCCCAGAACGCTAGCGAAACATCCAAAGCTAACCATGAATATCTCCATAACGACATCGGGAACAGTGGTTTTTGTCGTGAATAAATGAAAAAAAAATTATGAAGTTTCTGAAAGTAATTTTTTTGGCTTTGCACTGACTACGATACGTGTACTTTTTTATAATTTGAGTTCGATTTCGTCAACTTCCGGTTCGAATGACACGGAGTTAAATGAGGCTTTTACTCTTAAATATTTCTTTCAAATCATCTGCTAAGTGCCTTTACTTTTTTTCAATCAAAGCAGCGTGATCAACTCTATCATATATTCCAAATTAATGTAAAGTTAGACAAGCAGATATATTTTACATACATTCTTAAGTTTTGAAAACTATTACATGGAATGTGTCCCGAACGAAGCCTATCGAATATCGAAGTTATCATATCTAATATCTTGAACCAAGGATATCGACGAAGATTGTTTTGAATTGTTTTAAACCATAAAACAAACTGTAAAAGTCTTTCATTAAAGTATGCTTTCCAATTCAAGTAAGATTGTCTTTGAATTATATGAACTAGGTGAACATGGTGAACAGCTGGTTAGAATTCGGTCTTGAGCGGCTTGTTTGGAAAGAATCACAACAACCTCCTCGTTACCCTCAATGCCAGTGTGAAGAAACCCACTGAAGCACAACATTTTTGATTCCGCGTCTCAGTTTTTCACGTCTCAGTCTCGTTGTGTCCAATAGCTGTATGCTTCCGGTGTGCCTGCCTTGACTAATATTACAATATTGTTAGAGTTTAAAGATTTACTACATGTCACAGCCTCAGAATTAGTTCTCCATACAAAATACAAATATCACTTTTAATTTTGGCTTTAGCGCGAACACTGAGCCGTGGGACCAAAACCGCAATGCCCAGCAAAGTTTCATCATTAAACGCAACACATTATATTTAATGGAATGTAGAATATTTGTCGATACAGTATTTAGAACACTTTTCTTCAATATCTCCAGAAGGTCTCTTTTGGTAATATTTCCATCAATTTTAGGTTTTATGCAATCGGAAATGTCTATATTTTCAACCCATGTGTCAAAAGTGTACATATCTAAACTTGAACTGACATGAATATTCGTGTCCTTGAGAGAGGTGTCAACCTTTACGTATCAGTCATTAGAAGCAAAATAAATTATGCCTGTTATTTGTATGACTGTAGTATAATTACAGATCCGTGAAAAAGGCATAAGGGTGTATATCTTTTTCAAATGCCCTCACTTAACGTAATCACTGAAGAACCCGTTCGACCTGAGGAAACAGGATCAAAACCCCTTCAGGCCCAAAATGCTGAAACTGAAAGAAAATTAGCTGAGTTGTAGGCTAAATTCACCGGAAGACCTAATTGCGACTTCACGCCATCAACCACAGAAGCAGATGAAACTGGCAAAAGCCCTCCTCCTCGCAGAGGAGGGCCACCGGGGACTGGGTGACGATGGCTGGAAAAACGTACGTTACGCAGACGTACAGACAACCTTTCACGCTACCCTTGTATTTGGAGCATTTAAAATAAACTATGTCCTTGCTACATCAACACCAGCATGGAACTCAACGGCGCAGCTAGAAAAAGCCGATCTTCCACTAGGCGCCATAACACATGGTTTACTTTTACAACTGAAAGCTTTTCAAGAGATCTGTAAGAGTCTTGACGCAAAGGAAGTCCGTGCCGTCTAGAAAGTCCGTGCCGCAAGATTTCTGACGGTCTCTTGCAATATACATGCGGTAGAAAGGCTGAAATTATATAACTTTGACGGGAGACTTACAAATGTCCAAACAGCAACTATAAACTTAAAACCAGTGAATACCCCGTTAGGAAAACTTCAAACTAAGGTATTGTACGCAGGACAACTGAGAAAAATATCAGTCTATGGGAATCGACGGGAGCCCCTATGGCAGTTTTAAATGTTCTCAAAGGCATTTATTCCGTATTCCGTTTAATCTCGGGCCACCACACCCAACGCTATCATATAAAATCTACAACTTACAACCCCTATTCCTGATGATTTAGCAAAATATCTTATTTTTCCACATAAGACGCAAAAACTCGCACCCAGAACCATACTGGTTCAAAAGTCCACAATAGCAACCTTTACAAAACCTTCCTACAAAGAGCCTCATCCCAGATCAAAGAGCCTATCCACTCGTAAAGAAAACAATCAAGGCAATCTTTTTAAATAAAACTCCCGAAAGAAAACCGTCAACATGAATCGTAGGGGATTTACTACACTGGATCTCATATAGAGATCTTGCTGTCTCTAACCTATTCCAGGTATCCCAACATGTAGCCACCTTCTTCTAGAGTCAAGTCATCGCGTCCATGACCTGACGCTTCTTCACATAGACGCAGAACATTGTCAAGTCAAGGAAAACCAAGTCATATTTTGTTCGCTATTCGGTTCGAAGACCGACAGCGGCAATTACCGACAGTCGGGTTGGTGCATCTCAAAGGATGATGACATAAAATTCAATCTCTGTCACTGGATACCTATACTTATAAAGATATCAAAACAGCGTAGAGGAGATAACGTGGTGCTCACAAATTATTATTACAACAAGAGGAAAAGTAAAGGCTGCTTCTAGATCTGTTATTGGTGGCTGGCTGCGATGAATCCTGAGTGCTGCAGAAATCAAGGGTTCTCCAGGCAGTTTTAGATCAGCGGTTGTTACTGACAATTGGGCAAATAGAAATCTAGATATGGACGGGGTTTTACGCAAAGGAAACTGGCGCAGTGCTCAAAATTTCTTGGAACACTATTTCAAAAATATTAAACGACACGAGTCTTTCTTTCTGCGATCATTATTACAATTTATTTATAGATATAAGTAAAGATTCTTCCAATAGATTTAATGTCAATACAAGAGATTTAATATCATCTGGTAATTTATTATATAATCTAACAGCCTTTTTTGATCTACAGGTTCTTGAACGCATGGCAGTACGCATTTCAGGCAACATAAGTCTATTTGGACGCTTAATATAGCGGGAACCAGTAATGTCGTACAGGTTGCCAATATCCCTCCCCAGCGAGTACAAATCCCAAAACCAAAATTTTTGTAAAATATAATTTTGATGTTGTTTTGGTTGTTATTATAACAGTATTACGAGAGTTAATTATAAATAAAAGCATTTGCGATATTTAATTTTTTATTTTATTACAATTTTTGACAAAGAAATGAATTCTATTAACTCAAGCTACTCGTATGCTTTTATTATTATTATACAATAACTACATGTTCTTTCTGCAACTTCTGCCAATTTCAAGTATTAGTATAATAAAAGTATTAATAAAATTAAAATATTGCTTTCAAGACATGATGTCTATGTCAACTTCACGCACACATCAGCTATGATTATAATCTTTGGAAAGAATATGACAAATTGACAATGTGATGAGTGACATAATTTTATGCATTCAACTGTCAATGAAATCAATCAGCCGATGAGCCGATTCGCTGTGAAAGTACTTTGTAGCTTACTAGGTTAGGATTTCGAATGTATTTCTATTTTTATAAATAATACTACAAATTGTGAGTAACAGTGTTAAAAAATGAATGTGTTTACCAATGAAAATAATACAGCGACGCTAAAAATAATTATAGCGTCGGCAATTTCTGGAAAACCAGTTGAAATCCAGAAAGACAGTTTTGACGGTAAGTTTTAATATTTCGCAAAATATCTGTTAAAACTATACTAAAAATGTATTAGGGTATAAAGTTCATAATCTCGTTTTAATCCTTATCTTTTCTAATGCCTTGCTCATTACTTTTAAATATTATTGTAAAAACTTTGTGTGGGGTTCTGCTTTGCTGGCAAGTTTAATGTTTTCTTAAAATTGCATCAGACACGGGTCTCATGCTACTTAAATAAATTTTGTTTTCGTCTTCAAGAAATACTGTAAACATATGAAATAGTACTATCAAATAAAAAAAATTCATGCTGGGCTCATATCAAGTTTTATAAACTTATTTTTTTGCTTGCTGCCATTGCATTCTGTTTTGTTTTATATTTAAAAAAAAAACAAAAAATTTATGAGCTTAGTTATTTACTTGGTATTTTCTTTTTGATATTAAATTTTGTTTTAAAATATTAAAGTAAATCTATCTTGTTGAAGATATTGAAGGTTATGTCCATTAACTTTTATATTTTCACATACTTCTTACTTGTCTCAGGTGATATCTTCAATGGCCCCCGATCGCTGCCTCTTCTGCAGGTAGATGAAGACCTGTCCTTCTTCTCCAGTAATGCAGCAACACTCTACTTATTTCCTGACTCTGAAGGCAGCAGAAACGGACTGAGGTATGCTTTTAGTGAAATAAATTACTAGTGGGATGACGAAAGGGTGTGGGATTGAGTTTCTCATGAGTTTCTGTTTCTGTATCTGAATAATAAATATACAAACATGTGTAATGTGTCTGTTCATTTGTTCAGTTCTTCATTCTGATTAATGTCAAAAGTGTCATTATCACTAAAGTACTTTATCTAATGCTAGGGTCATCAGGTCACTCACTTCCCTCTACATCGATGAGGAGGGTGGTGGCTGGATCCTGCATTAAAACCATGGTGTTGAATTATTTTGTATAGACATAAGAACTTAAGTTTCATGCCAGTTTTTCTTCACAAGTGTTTTTCCGAACTGGTGGTAGAGTCATGCTGTATATACTTAATTTAAAGAAGAAAGAAATTATTAATGTTGAGAAATAAATTATTGAATATTTATTTGTATTACAAAAACAATATATTTAAGTTCTGTGTGTGGTATTGAAGTATACATTATAATTTTACTTAAACAAATCTTTACAGCCAGCAACTCCCGGAATGGGAAGCCACTCGGCTGCAGCCTTCTGTTGCACTCGTGCTTTCTGCCAAGTCGGTGCCAGGTGACTTAAAGCAAACACTTCAGGGGCAGTTACAGTATTTAGATGGGCTTTTAAAGAAGAACCAGTTTGTTAATGGAGTGAGTATATTTTATTAATAATAAAATTAAATAGTAATGTAAAAAAAATAGTATTTTAATACAACCCACTTATCTTAGATCTGGTGATGAAGATGCTTCTAAGGTTGGTCATATAATGTCAGTGCACAATCAGTGTATGTTACTGGCAATTTGTATAATTCAGGTATTGTATACAATACCTAGGCAGTTAATAAAATACTTGGGGTGTCCAGGCAATGTATGAAACATTAAGAATATTACCCGCTGTCTGTTACTCACTTAACCCAGGTCAAGGTTACAATTTCAAGTGATTGTAAAGAGTACAACCTACTGGTCCACCAGCAATTTTTAAAGTATATAGATTTTGGTATGTATATATCAATTTTATGCAAGTACCTATCTAATTAAAAATTTTAGACAAATAGCTTTTTGTCTTTTTAAAAAAAAATTTAAGTAAACAATTAGGGCACTCATTCAAAATGTGTTTTAAAAAAAATTATACCAATAGAAAACCTTATACGCAGTGGAATAATTACACTAAAACAATTAATAATTATTATGCGTTTTAAGTAACCATAGGACCTACTTACCGCCATATTGTGACGTCATAGCCATCAATTCGAAAAGCTTAGGTAGGGTGAGCAAAAAAATAATTTATTTAAGCAAGCAATTGCTTTCAGCGTCAAACTCTCAATTTGGCTTTCTAACTGTTTGACGTTTTTGTCTGCCACCCTACGCTTAATTACGTGCCAAATATATTCGCTTGGATCTAAGTCACAATTGGGTACATGACAATTTTTTTTTTATTTCATATTAAATAGTTTATCAAAAGTAAATAAATATTGCAAAAGTAACAGTATGTTTACAATCAATAGTTGTCTAGATACAGCGATGTGTTCGAGGAGCCGCTGCGAGTCGCCGAAAAACGCTCCATACAAAACGGTACTGAGCTGTGACGTCACGACTTGTGAATCTTACTAAAATTGTATGGGCGTTTGGATAAAATATATAATAGCTACGTAGATAATGCGTTTACATGCATACTGTCAAAGTAAAAATTGTTATATTTAATGTCAGTAAGCTAATGATATTTATAAATTTAACATATACTATAATAAGTTTATGCTTCTTTTTTTAAGTTTTCAAATCTATATAATTTCGATATTAAATTCAAAACTATATTTTTCAAAACATTGTACCTGTCAAAATAACTAATATTTTATAAATAAATTATAAAAACTTGCATTTTTATATTGTGTCATCTACCCAATTGTAAGATGGCAGCCTAGCCTTAAAATTTCTAAATTGTGAGAGTTGATAATGTTATCAATGACATAGATTTTTGGTGGTCTGTACCTTTTTATTAGTTGTTTGGGCTAGTTAATGTGGTGTGATTGTTAGAAATATTATTATTATTATTATTATTATTTACTCATACAGCCCTGTTTTGGATATAGTTTTATTTTGAAAAATTACTTTTCGATATAATACTTTGATAAGTGAAGAGGTGATAGAGGTCATTGACGTTCCTATTCTCATTTGAATCGCATAGTAGGATCTTACTTTTAGGACGGGACTTTGTCTTCGATCGCCTTCATATTGCAGGGACATCGACCTCACCCAACTAGGGGTTGGTTTTAGGCAATTTATATTCCACCACGGTAGCCTACTGTGGGTTGGTAGTCTTTACGAAATAAAGTCTTTCTTAGGTATGTCCGTTTCCTCACGGTGTTTTACTTCACCGTTAGAGCAGTAATTTAATGCACTTAAGTGCAAAAAACGCGTTTACTTGTACTTTTGGAAGTCACCAGTATCGTTACTGGGACCTTAAGAACAAGAAGACAGGGCGTTAACCACTACGCCACCAAAGTTTCTATGTTATAAAAGAATAAATTATTATTATTATTAAATAATCTTAATAGAAAAAAGCAAGATTTATAGTATCAAAAACTAAAAGTAAAATCCAAATAATATGAATGTGAAACGTATTATTCTTCTGGCTCAAGATGGTTAAGCCGAACCTCGAAAAAAAAACGCGCATCATAATATATTTTTTGTTACAAAAAGTGCGAAGTATTTTTGAGATATTTGCGACAATTTTATTGTTGATAAGTATACCTTATTATGTCTAATGGATAAATCAGTTTCTCTGTTACCCAAGGGATCCAAAATCTTGACTTAGTGCTATAAAATGATTGAAGTAGCTCTGCTGCTCCTCTCATAAAGGATACCCACGACTACCGTTTACCTGTTTTCAGTGTGAACCATGCTGTTTATCGAAACATTAATACATCTAATTTTAGCATTAATTATTTAGAACGCCCTGTCCGCTGTGGATGTCATACTCTGGAGTACGATATATCCACTGTGCAACAATGATGAACTCAGCAGTACTTACTTGGGTGACCTACAAGCTGTTACAAGGTGGTACCAAGATGTTGCCAGTAATAAGTCAGTGCAGGTGAGTGTGAATATAAAGATTTTGCTTTTTATATTAATTAACCTTCAAAAAGGGTGAGGATTTCTAGCCCTCTCTGTGTTTTATTTTTTTTGTGTGTGTGTGTGCTTGTTACGTGATATAATTGCTAATAATCAGACCGTTTTGAGTTATTTTTTTTACTGCATCCAAGAGTTACGAGAAGGAGGTTTAAGCACGTGTAACAAAACTTAACTTTTACAACTTTTTGAATCGTTATATCTCCGAAGCGGTGGCTCGTAGGAAAAAAAGTATAGATACATTTCTTATACATAATTTAATGATCTGAAAATCGCGAAATACTCATTTTTTTTGACCTTTGACCTCGAATAAAACTTTTTTCAATCTTACAGGGGAAAGATGGGAACTTTCAAATTTTATTTATAATTTTATTTTGAACGATTTTACCGATTTTCGGCTTGTTGTAAAATTATGTAGCTTCACTCTTATTTTTGGGTCTAATTTGACCCAACTATAACTCTTTCTACCAAAACGTGACGACAATTGCTGTAGGTATACTAAGTGTAATACAAAAATATTCGAATCTGTTTCACAATTCCATTCGCTACCTAATACTTCCGTGGATCTCATTTAAAATTTGCCTAAGGGTGTTACCACAGCTATCGATCGTCGTCGATCGATGGTAGAATGGAACAGGCACCGTCGACCTATTGACGTCGATCGATTGGTGTGGTAACACCTGAACACTACCACTTTTAGACCGTTTTGCTTACCGTAAATATTTTCGATGAAACATGATTCTATCTTCTGGATAAAATGCAAATATAATATAGTTAGTAGCCTTATCTCTTAAGCTGGAGGTCCCAGGTTCGACTCCTGGCCTGGCGTTCATTAGCGTAATGAACACAGATGTTTGTTCTCGTGTCATGGGCCACCCTCCCGTTCGCTGTATGGTCATCCATAACACAAGATCTTTTTACTTTGTGGCCATACAGTTGCTGTGTTTGTCCGGGGATTTATTATTATTAATTTGTAGAATACATACTGGGTGTACTTACGTGTGATTTCTGGGACCCCGTCGTTTTTGCTTCGGGGGTGAAAAATAATAATAGTAAAAACAAGCATTTTAAGTTACAACCTTCTGTTTTGTTATTCTTGTACCTACCTAAAACAATTACTTCACTTCTAGTAGGTTCCTACCTTCAAAAAACAATATAAGAGAAAAAATATAGATAGTTATGTGCTTCTGCAATTTCATTTATCAGTAATTTTGCCACAAGACACCTGGACTTGTTATTCAGCATTATCATGCAGTTGTACTATTTTCCAAGTAGCACGCCTTTCATGAAAAAATTAAATTTTCTAAGATTTGGTTTAAAAAAAATAGCTATTGTGATGCTATTGTTAAAAGGTCATTAAACAAGCAATTTTTTAAGATGATGTGCAGCATCATCGCCGTACATTTTTTTTTATAGCAATCATTTAAACTTTACTCAGGTTTTTCGCAATGAAATAAAATAAAACAATATAACTCTTTTTCTTACCATAGTGTGCTAATTTCCGTCAAAATTCTAACTAATAACGATAGTCTTGGTAACGTAAAAAAAAAACGTGAGTTTAAAGATATTTATTGCAGCTGTAGGCAAAAAAGGACCAAAAAGTGGAAAATTCATAAAAAATCAAAAAAGTGTCAATATTTCGAAGACCAGAAAACTTTTACTGGAGGCATGTTGGTGTTATCTGATAGGCCTTAAGTCCATCTACCTCCAGTGTCACCCTTACGTGTCGTTTCTGGGACACCCTGTATAAACATTCAACTATTTCCTCTTTATAATATGCGTAGTATTGATATATTAAAAAAAAAAAATCTTAATCTGTAAATCTGTTACATTCAAATAATAGAAATATGTTTATATAATATAATAGAAATATGTTAATATAATAATAGAAACACAAGTTGACACAAAAGACTCCGGCTATTCTATTGTTGATTATTAAATTTTCATTTATTTAATTAAAAATACAAAATAACAATTGTGACATGTTTGTCTCACAGAGCGCAGTGCAGAAATGGGGCGGATGTCCGAAGGGGCCTTTCGCATCAACTTCAGCTCTTGGTATACCTCAGAACACCAATATTGGTTCTCCTGCTGGGTAAGCATATATTGTTGTAATATTTAAAAAAAAATTTTCAGTTATTTACTTGCGTTAACCGAAAAACTTAATTCTTAGGAGTTTAATTGCAAAATGTTTTTCATTATTTTTTGTTGGGTGTCGGGTCGCTTAATTCCCTCTAATATGGTTGAGGAGGGCGATGGCTGGATCCCGCGTTAACTCGTGAACGGGTGCCATTTGAGGGGGTTCATAGTTTTGATACTTGGGTCCCCCGCTGGGAGACTTGCGGAGTTAACAGATGCAGATAAAAATAATTTTGTATAGACATAAAGAGACATTGTACATTTATTTTGAAAAATTATATCCGTGAAGTTTCTTGCCAGTTCTTCTTTACGAAGGTTACACGAACTGGTGGTAGAGTCATGCTTTATTTGGCGTCAATTAGAACAAGTAATTGTCAGTGTTGAGAAATATTTGGATTTAAATTTGTGTACAGTCAACTTCAACCTACCACGAAATGTCAAAGGCTTAAGTTCATAGTGTTTGAGCCGTCGGCTGATGATGTTTCAGCACATAATACCGTCATGATTATTTTTAATAGATTGACTATACAGTCATAAACCATATTTAAAAGGTTGTTGAACTAACTTTTTTGTTTTTGGTATTTAAATTAAATAATGAAGTCAAGGAAATCTTGCGTACAACACTAGAGTCACGTGAACAAAATCTTATATAGAATATAGAAAGAAAACACATTTAAACATTAGACTAACCTAAAGGCTTTTAAAGGAAGAGGTCTGTACCCGCGACAAGTCGAGGAGGTCTCAAATGCGAGAAACTGACGCTACTGAGCCACATTATCTCTCGACCCGAAGCGAGTGTTTGTCGCTTTTACACACCTTCTCGGCTAATTATGCTAGCCCCGTGCAACTTTAATAGACACAAACAAGTTTAACCTTCCGCGCTTATGAAGCTTGTTTTCAGCTTGAGTTCTTATTGTCTAACACAGGAGAGTATTTTTAGATAATTTAGTTTATTTTATGATCAAATACGTTCTAATATAAAGGAAAATCAAAAAGGAAATAACACGGGAAGAAAAAAGGTCAAAAAAAAAAGGAAAACCGAAAGAGCACATCCACTTGTTGCAAAATAACAGAGCGAATATTGGATTGACGTATTTGAATTTTGAAGTTTGGTGATAGGGATCCCGAACTAAAAAAAACAAAACTCACAAAAAGTTGTAGTTGTAATCGAAATAATGCTTTGCAAGATTATACAATTAACATAATTAAGTTTGTAATATGTTTTGATTTTATTTATTTAGTTTTAAATGTATACTTTATATATTTACTTTACTGTTTATGAAAAGCTTTATGCCTTTATCTTTACAATAATCCACCAGCAAAACTTCTTTTTCATTGAATCAGTAACCCCAACGTTTAGTTTCTTATTAATTGAGATAATTTTATTGGGAAATATTTTAGTTCTGATACTTTTTTAAATAATCATTTACATAAATGATACGAATTATCGTGCATTCCATTCGTCCATTAAGTGCTGAAACAAAAAAAACTTACTGACGGCCTAAAATGGACTTAACCCTTTCTCAATCGATTTTCAACCTACATTCTCCTACACATAGAGTTCACACTCAATTGACATTTTGTGGTAGATCAATGTGCTGTTGACTTGTGCACATTGCGAAGAGAAACTACAATCAAGGTTTTAGCTTTTTTAAGTCCTGGATTAAGGGGGTTGATGAGGGAAATATCTGCCATGACTCCGATTTTTTATACGATTACTTTTACCAAACATGAAACAAGAGAAAGAACGAAAGTAGCTACTGCATAACAAAAATCTTAACTACAAAAACGTAATGTAGTTCAAACCTGTTGTATTCATATGTATTAGGATTCAAAATAACTAACCTTTGTATGTGACTTCGTTTGGGTGTTACCACACCAATCGATCGACCGTCGAACGACGTTGCCCTTTCCGTTCTACCATCGATCGGGATTTGGACACCCTTATACTGCGTTCCGTTTGCCGATTACAGCGCTCACAAGTTCTCAAAACCGTTCCGATTCGTTTGAGCGCGCTAAAAGTGTTATTAGTGCTATTGCAATCGGAACGGTAAATATCGCGCTAACATTCTGATTGTTCGTCGCTTAAGTCTAAAGTTACAATTTCATTAAGATCTTTGACCCTGAATGAAGCAGGAGCCATTTTTTTTATATTATTACAAAATAAAATTAATAAGCAAGCTTTTAAAATTTTTAATCGACTAATAAAAACATCAACAAAGTAACGTCATGTGTCAGTTTTGACAGGCCGTTCACAGCGATCATGCTCCGTAGCTTGGGCACTGTGAGCGGGAAGATGGCGGCGTTTATGACGTCATTGAAAACGTACCGATATCGCTGTGAGCGCGCTCACGGGCAATCGGAACGGGCATATGAGCGCTGTGAGCGCTGTAATCGGCAAACGGAACGCAACATTAGAGCGAAGTTCCTCTTCTTTGTGGTGTCAAATTTTTGTTATACTTATCTATGTAGTAAATCTTTTGCAAATCTGTTTAGCGGTTTAAGTATATTTTTATTATGTAGACAAAATTAGTGTATAAGTTCGATGTTTTACTATATTGAAATTGTAATAACTTTTTGTCCAATAGCTATTTTCGTCATATAATATAATAGACGTCTTGTTTTTGGGAAATAGTAATCAAATTTTAGCTTAATTAGCTTTGCGGCAAAAATAACATTAGCCACTCGATTAGCGTCTTGTTTTTGTTTCTTGTTTATGTCCTAGTCAAATTGTACCTGCAATGTAAAGTACATTTTTGACGCGATTTTCCGGATTACCAATAATACTTTGAACCCAGGGTAAGTTGAGGCATTCCTTAAGAATGTTATTATGTTCCAATGGCTATGTAAAACTTATTTTTATTCATTATTGAAATTTTAGTTTCTGACCGTTGGCTTAAAAACAAATGGATGGTGGGTCTAACACAAAAGTAACATTAAATGCGTCCATAGTATTCTGTACTTGCGTGGGTTAACGCATTTACAGACTTATGAATAAATCAAGTCACTTCAAATTTAAATCGTGCATCGCTGCATTACGGCTTGTTATTGCTTACTATAGTTTTTCATTAATGGAGCTGCAACTCGGAATTATAAAATCCCCTTACGCAGCTTCGGATACTTCGAGTGATCAAATTTTGACAGTTGTCGCCGAGCAATATGTCATTTTGGACGTGTTGTCGGGCAGCCGAGCAAATAAAGACTGGCATTATATTAATGCCATTTTTGCATATTACCTTCATTGTGTATCGGTTTATCTGCTGTACCTATTATGATGCGTTTTTTTTCTATGGCTGGGTTTAATCAAACCAGAAAATGATGAAATCCTAGGGACGGCTTAGGCTCACGAGTACGTCGGAATGTGGCAGATGCTCTATTTAAAAGGTTTGCTGAACCGTAAATGAAATAAATAAGTAATATTTTGGAATCCAAAACGTAGAACAAGTCAGTAAAACAAATTTGTACTACGGTTGACACATTCCGGTGAGCTCAACGCGTGGGGCTACGTGATATTCGTTTTAACACAGATATAAATAACCTAAAGGGAACCAAATTGTTAATTTTCTATTTAAATTTTAATTCTGGAAATAAAAACTCTATGCCTTGTATAATATTTATGCTGAAGATTTATACACCGCTCGCGCGTGCAATTACTACGCTCGATACGGTTGCGAAAAATTATTTATTTAATAAATAGGCTTTGTGACAATATAAAATATAATGAAAATATTGATTCCCACCCGCATAGATAATGTATTTTAAAATCAATTCGCATTACTAGACATAAACGATAGTTAATATTTCATCAAAAAAAAAAACAAATAAAGTTATCTATTTTGAATCGGAACATCAAGACATTAAACGGTTTTGACTGGATAAGTTTTCAATGACGTCACAGGCGAGTAAAAATCTTGTTTCTACTAATGCTTGCCGTGTCTTGAAGCCACCGTGTGACGTCACGGGCTAGACTCGACACCATATTGCTGAAGCAATCATTTTGCCGGCTTAAAAAATAGTGCACTTTGTAATTAGTTTTTTTTTAATGAAATACTTAAAATAAATAAAATCAATATTACTTCTAGGGTCCTTGTACACCATATAATAGTAAGATGGTTTTCGAAAATGGTAATCAAATATACTACTGAGCTCTGGATGCATACACAAAAAAATTACTTTGAATAATATATGTTTCCTTAATTTTTTTTATTTATGTTTTTCATATAATCTTTTGTAAGAAATGTAATTTAATAAGTATTTGTAGTTTAACGATGCGTGTTTTGAATGGGATTGTGTTTCAATAATTTGTGAATCATTGGTCGATATTATGCTTCGATGTAGTTGTAAGTTTTGGAAATAAATAAAACAGATGGCGGTTGCACTGTCAGTCAGCTGTTTGGGTTTGTTTGTTGTCACGTGTTGATTTTGGCACAAATTTAAAATGAATAATTGGATATATTTTAAAAAAAGCTGTTTGTTGTTCCTCTACCTATTGAAAATGGTAAGTTCGAAACTTGTCGTTTCGTTTAACGGATTGCGTGGTCATTAATTACGTTATTACGCGATTGTGGGATAGTTATTCTTAGGATAAGGTATTCCAAGGTTTGTTTGATGAAATAGTTGGTATTAATCTATGAATATTTTGTTGGAATAACAATATACCCACTTATGTCATTCCGGGACATTTTGAAGTTTGATGAAATGTGGTCTTAGCCGAACAAAATTGTTAGTGAAGAAAATCTGTTGAGCCATTCAAAAGTGATTTATGCCTTGTCCTATCAGTTGGAGTTTATTTAATTTTTGTTCAATTGGAAATTTTTTTTAAGTACTCCAGATGAGAAGGTAGAGGGTCCTACAGCTAAGGAAGTAGAAGAGGCACGAGAGAATTGGCTAAACGGACTCAGCGGTGCACCGACAAGGCAGGGCATTCAGAAACCTGTGTGAGTAGAATCCGTTTATTTATTTGTTTTGAAATATATTTTTGTTTTATCATTGACGGCTGTTTGTGCCCCATACGCCGGAAGTCCCAGGTTCCGGGCATTCATTTGAGTGATGACCAGACGGCGAACTGGGGGGAAACCAGGATAAACATATATAGGTATATAAATATAACCAACCATGACGCGAGAACTAACACAAATAAATGCCCCAACCTGCAAGCTAACTCCTGAAACTAATTTTTATTCTAACTGAACACAAATCCAAGTCTACAGTTAATTTAAACGTCACGTTACTTCCTTTGCTCGCTTGAAAACATGTATGTCGACATTTGATTGAAATCGGGATTTGTTATCGGGTGCATACTTGCGAGTGAAGTTGGTTATGATTCAACAATCAACGAACAACGCACACTCAACATTACCACAACTGACAGCTTTCAAAGCAAACTCACGAGTTGCGTTTTGGCATCTGGGTTAGCCAGTGCCAATTTCAATCTTAATTAGTATCATAAAATGGCCGTCAAATAATTAAGCTAGCAATTGGCGCTAGTGTAGTGTATCCAAGAGTACTTAATATCAAGATTGCTTGCCGATCCATCGGAATTGTTTTCGAGAGCAGGCCTGCCGAACCTTGGGCCACTCCCACTGCGCAAACAATTAATTAATAAGTTAAGTTAGGTAAGGGACGACTAATTTATGGTTTTTTATGTTTCCAGTTTGCCAGTCGAAGGGCGTAAGAACGTGTTAATAACTTCAGCGTTGCCGTATGTTAATAATGTACCCCATCTCGGCAACATCATCGGATGCGTACTCTCCGCTGATATATTTGCTAGGTAAGTCTCTGTTTAAATGGATTTCTTTTTATATTTCATATTTTTATTTTATAACAAGGGTATACAATCATTTGACCAAAAAACAAATAACAAATTTTCATTTGAAAAACAACGTTTGACAAAATTATACTTGATAAATTTATCATTTTACAAACTATTGTTTAATAAACTACTCATTGGACAAAATATTTACTAGAAAAATTCATCTTTTCACAAATTGATTTTTTTTTATTATATGCATCCATTTGTCGCTCGCTCTGCTCGCTTTCTGCCTGGTCACAATACAGGTTCAATTGGGTTAGGTTAAGTTTGTATGTAGTTAATTCAGTAAGGTGCAGGGAGGCAATTGCAACTAAAAAGGATAGGGACACAAATTTGAATCCTTGTACTGGTTTTTATATGAGCCGGAGCTAAAAAGACTTTTCCTACCAAGTTCCCTATGTATCAAGAAATAGTATTTATTTGAAGTCTTCGTTTATTTGTTGAAAAAAGAAGTTTAAATTATATTACTTCTGAAAAAAGAAAGCAAAAGTTGCAATTTCCCCACCAAGGGGTAATTGCAACTTATATATGTAGATTGCTATACATTATGAATATATATTCAAAAATAGGTTCAAGTCATAATCTTTATAGTCTATTTTGCGATAATGGTCTTAAAGACAGCGCAATAAGATGAAATATACCGTAATTTTGGTTACAAAATTTTGAGGGGCAAATGCAACTTTTTTCTTGAGAATAGTGTTGAGATGTAATCTATCATAGTTTGTCGATAAAAATATTTTTCTCACCAAAAATAAAGACAATTTAGATCAACTAAAATAAAATAAAATTCAAATATTTCGAAATATTTTTCTTATAAAATACTGCAAATATGTTTGGTAAAATAACTTTCTGCTCGCGTAGTTAATTAAATGGAATCGCACTAGGTAAAGGCTGCGTGCTTGCCGCAATGTGTAATTTTATGCGTGTGTAGTGTGTTGGTGTGTTAACTGAACGAATTAACGGATTTAGATTATAAATTAAAAGTATTTATGACTTTGACTATTATGTTGATTGCGAGCAAAACTGTGGGGCCCAGCTAGTAATAATTACAAATAGGATGGAACGTTAAAAATACGGTGTTCTGAAATTTGTATTTATTGCACTTTAAAATAGAAAGGCATTTAATACAGAGTCTTTTGTTTTAAAGATTCGTTTTATTTACATAATACTTTTACCAGATATTATCGATTTTAATTTATTTACATATATTGAAATGAGATGGGCTAGTGACAACGTCGACATAAAATTTTTATCTTAAACGCGACAATATATTAGTTCAAAAATATATAGTACTTATAAAAAAATATTAATCACTTAGTCGTTATTATGCAGTGTTATAGATACTTTACATAAAACTTTTTATTCTTACGTAATACAATTTTAAATAAACAAAATTTATTGGTCTTCTGTTTGCCACAAAGCAATCTGGTTCTTTTAAAAAACATATCGACACTAGGACATCTCTGGTGTTGTTCGGTTCCATACAAATTTGGTGTGGTTATTGCAACTAACCTAAGACTAAACTTAAAGTTACATTTGCCCCTCGATGCGGTTTCAAGGAGCTATTGTAACTTCAGCTCTGTTACTTAAAATGATTGTAAAAATAACGAATAAATTGTTATACAAAATATGCTTGCTGGATAAAAACACCGGTACTTTTAGAAGAATTTCTATATTTATTCATGAAAAACTCGCACGCCGACGCTCTCGAAAACAACAACCAAAATGGCGAATATTCAAATGTCACTTTATCTTAAGCAGGGGTAGATGAATTAAGTGCGATCTTTTATATCTAGAAGCAGTGTTTGTTCCTGCATTATAGATAGATTGCATTTCCTTAAAAAATTAAAGTCGGGCAATTATTTAAAATAGTTGCATTTTCCCCATAGTTGCATTTACCTCGCTGGACCTTACCATATTAAGAACCATTTCATGAAAAGCGACTTTGGTTCGATTTGGTGCAAACAAACATCACGACCCGAGGAGTTTTATAATTAATATTTTAACAATTGAATTGTTTCCTAAGTAAAACATTTGCGAAACCTGTATTATGTCAAATGATTCTTTTTAAAGTAATATGTTTGCGAAATGAAAGTTTGTCAAATGATTAGTTTTTGAAACGTTGTTTGTATACATTGATTTTTTGTCATAAGTTGTTAACATATTAATCCATTTACCCCTTTAGAGTTTAAACTTGGAAATATCTTGGATTTTTTTTTTACTAAATGGCCAGGCGCCAATTCTGTGTTGGGTGAGGTTTGATATCCTCGCAGTGGATAGTTAATGCTGTGATGAGGTCTGTGAGTCAGTCAGACCGATGTAGATCTCTAATTTTTCAGACGACGCTAATGAAAGTTTTTAATTAATATATTTAATTTAAGTCGTGAGATTTTTTCACGTCTTCCTGAAGAACTTATAGTAGACGGCCTGTTTGGTGTGGAGGTGAGTAGCCTTGCCTTTCATGCCAGAGGTCCTGGGTTCGAATCCTGGTAGGGGCAGATATTTTATCATATATGCTTTCTAGAAATGGATGTGTATGTTGTATATATTTATTTATTTCTATATGTAAAAAATATCCATGTGTGCTTATATATTTCTTAAGTTTATTTATCCGTTATCTAGTATCCATAACACAAGTCCTTAATGATACTTAATTTGGGCTAGATAATGGTGCCGATTCCGTTTCCACAAAATAAACTTAACTAGACTAAAATTGAACTAAATTAAGTTTATTCTTGTTTGCTATTCAGAAAACGAAGGACTAGACCAAAATTTAGTTTGACAGGACTGTAATTATTTTAGTTACTCAATTTAGTTCAGGCTGTACATTTGGTATTCGGTTGCGCCTTTTTTACATCAAATTCTGACTAAAATTAGAATTGTCCGATCAATTTTAATCTACATGTCGAGAGGTGTGGAATAAACTAAACTATGTAAAAAAGTGTCGCGACGGACGTGTAATTCGTTGTAAAGATGGAAGAGTTTATAGTTTCAGCATTTATTAGCTTTAAACAGATAAGAGCAATATGTGTATCATTCTCATAGATATAATGTATAAATTGACTTTTATTTTTGAAACTCTGCGCATTCCGCTGTAAAATTCTTAGCTGTACCTTAAATATTAAATAAAGATAGAAAATGATGCTACTTAGATTTAATATTTTTTATGAGAACATCTTTTATTAATTTGGAAGATATAATTTTTGCTTTAGATTTATTTAGGGTTATTAATTTTGTAATAGAATTTAAAATTATATTCAAAATATCTTCACTGTTTAAATAGGTTTTACAGACATTAAAACAGTGTTTTAATGTCTGTTGTTTACATTCTTTGAAGTTATGATTTTCAGCACAAATGGAACATACAACTGAGTTTTTACACTATTAAGCTAAGTGGCCATATCTTATAGCAATTGTAACATTGTTTTATTGGGGGTATATACTGCCTCACCGCGTGGCGCCAGCCGTGAAGATCAATGTATTCCGGCGCACGTTCGAAGCAAAAGTGATAATTACTGTGCGTGTTGGCTGCTCCACGCTTCTTCCATTGTGTCGTACACTCTTTGTGATGCGCTCCACGCAAATAATTTTTCTGAAAGTGGAAAACATACCAAAGATTTTGGAATTGAAAAATTTCGTATCAACATTATGAATGACGCCAGTTACTTCTGGTCCTGTTGCTGGTATTGTTGCTTTCATCAGATAGTCACCTAAAAATGTTGTATTACTTAAAAAAGCATTAGCTAGTTTGCTTTTTAAAAAGTAAATCAATTTTATATTTATTTATAGATTGTAAGAATTTAATCCCTTCATTAAATCTCTTTAAAACTGTAGTCATGGAAATTAAATCCAGCGTGCCTATTGGTCTCTTTTCAACGTGCGATTCTACAATGACTACGAAATATATAAGAGTAGAATCCTCAGGATATCTTCTGCTATAATCAGATACATAGTAAGTAGGGTTTGTACTTCCTGAAATTGTCAGTATCTTCTTCCGTGCTGGTCTTTTCCTCGGTACTAGCTTCACACTCCTTCTTTTTTCGTTTTCCCATTATGTACAGTTATTAAAACACGAAAATGTAGTAAAAATAAGTTAAAAGTATATATATAATAATTTGGAAAATAAAATTTAAATTGCCGCCTCTCTCTTTCGAGGTTCCCGCGCTTTTTTCCAACGTCAACTGTAATTTTATTTTTAAATTTGGCAAAATTTATTGACTTTAGTGATCATTCGTTCATTTTTGCCTAATGAACACACTTCTTTACGTGATTTTTGGAAAATGGTGGCAACACCTGAACATTTAATTTAGAAACGTCAAAATCAATTTAGTCCTGCCATTTCATAAAATAAATTTAGTTCGAAGTTTAAAACAGATGTATATTCACCAAATTAAACTAAATTGGAAAAGTTTTAGTTATAGTTTAGTTTAATCGGTTTTCGGACAGAATAAGCATCAATGTGGTGTGTAAGTTAGAAATATTTATTTATTTATAGTCCGTCTTTTTTGTATTGTTTTAATGATTAAGTTAATTAAATACAAATTAAATAAAACACTCTTTAACCGGATGTACATTTAAAGTCGACGTTTCGTTGTCTTTGTCTCAGGTGCAATGAAATCCGGTTAAAAAGTGTTTAGTTGAATATAATAAATCGTGGAGATTTAAGGAATTATTAAATAAAGATATTTATCATTACAGATATTGCCGCCTCTGCGATTACAACACATTATTTGTCTGTGGAACGGACGAGTACGGAACGGCCACGGAAACTAAGGTATACATTTTATTAATTCAATTCATCCATTTGACGTCCGAGTCATACGCCGGAGGTCCTGGCCGGGGCATTCAGTGTGTGATGAACATAAATGATTTGTTCTGGGGTCGTGGTTGTTAATATTTATAGTATATGTTTGTTTATTATGGGTTTCCCCCCAGTTCACTGTATGGTCATCCATTTGGGGTCATACAGTTGATGTGATTGTCTGATTTATATTTATTTATTTATTTAATATACATAAACAATACAATTACTACTTCCAATAACGTTTATCTCACTATGACCAATGGTACCTATAAACCTATTTTAATTAATTATTGAAAACACTATCTGTGTATAAATTTTAATAATACAATGAAATGGCGTGCTCGCGTACTTCCTAAGGTTACAGCTGGAAATCAGCAGTTTGCTTATGAAGCAAATATGGATGCTGAGCTGTGACCCGTTGCCCTGACGTAACTACAAACTGTATAACGTCTGTATCATTCTTTCTTTCTTTTTGTATATTTGTGTATGTTTAAAATTTAATAAATGTTTTATCTATCTATCTAATTTTCCAATATTTCTGTTTCGTATTTCTATACTGTAATAAAAGAGGTTATATTACCGATTATGACATCGTTTTTTTTTGTTTCGAAACGTGACTTAACCGCGAATGTTTTTAGCTACAATCTTTAGCAAATTTTATGTAATTTTATTCGCATAGTGAGTTCCGTACATGGAGACGCGCCCCACTCCTTTTTTGGTCTATTTGTCTCTATCTCTATAATAACTTATAAGTTAAACGTATACTTTGTGTTCGTCTGTGCCATCGAAGCTACGTAACTAATGATCCGAATTTGATCACAAGCCAAGTTTAATGAAACTCTTTCCAGCCGTTCAACACAGCAATTTTTTTGTCCTGTCACAGTTCCTAGTTAATTTACAAATATAGTCTGGCTAACGATATCGCGGGAAATTAAAACAAATTGTCAACACTGAAATAAGTGTGTTATATATAATTTTTAAAGATTTTCTTTCTAATGATTTTACTTGAACCTATCTTAGAAGCTCAATAAAATTTATTTTTGTCGAAACAGGAAATGATAAATTATAACAGTTCACTTGTTCCGTTGCTCCAGGCGCTGGAAGAAGGCCTGACGCCTCAGCAGCTGTGCGACAAGTACCACGCCATCCACCGCGACGCGTACCAGTGGTTCGATATTGACTTCGACTACTTCGGTCGCACCACGACGCCGCAACAGACCGAGTGAGTTGCTGTGTTTCTATATATTTTTATAGATATAACATTTCTTGAAGTCCAGTCTAGTGGATTATACCAGAATTTGAGCAAAAGTTTCAGCATCACAAAACACCCTCCCGCTATCCGCGCGTAATATAAAGGGTGTTTCCGGACTGAGTTACGTTTAAAAATATACAACACCTTTTATAATTTTCTTTCCTACGTACAGATATGTTAAAATAAATTATTGGTTTGATAATATAACTTATTCCTTTTTACTGTAATAACTTTAATCTAGTAAATCTTACTCCGATGATGGAACAAGTCAGTAATGTATTGTTTGTTTTATTTCTTTTATATCAAACATATATTTAAATATATTTTCTTCTTAATTTAAATCGATTCTTTACATTCTGACGTGCTTCCTAAGGCTTACCGTGACGGTACCCATTTATACGTAGTCATCCCTTAAATAAGCAAAAAGTACCTTCAACTAAGCCGTATGTCACTCCTACAGGATAGCGCAGAGGCTGTTCCTCAAGCTGCACGAGAACGGCTTCATAAGCTGCCACTCCGTGGACCAGCTGTTGTGTGAGAAATGCAACCGGTTCCTGGCAGATCGGTAAGTAGCCACTGTCAATCTGGGTAAGTTTGACCCCTAGTGTCAGCGTCGGTGGCTTTTTTACTTTAGCATAAACCTAATAAAACAAATAATTTATTGAATTTACGGGATTCTTACCACGATTTTCGATTTTTATTTCGCCTTTCCGATATTTCTATGCTGTTGCAAGCACCATGATCGAGGACATTCATTAAATTATAGTGAAAATAAAAATTATATCCGCGATAGTATTTAAAACAGTTACTATAAAAACATTTTTTTTTATTTCTCTAAACTAAGTGTTTTAATAATATTTCTGTCTAACTTAAAAATTTATGTAAAAGTTTAATTTGAATAAAACTTGGATAAAAAACTACTGTTCCTAATAAATCCGATAATATCGTAAAAGTACGTGACAGCAGTTTAAAAAAGTGTCTATGGAGTAAATTGTAATTCTGTTTTCATTAAAGTGATCTTTAAACTTCAGTTTAAAATAATGAAAAATACGATGAAGAGTTTGTGTGGCGCAAGTTGTCAATCTAACTGCTCCACCGTTTATTCTTGATTTAGCATAATTCAAAGCAGAGTTCTCGTTAATTAAACTTATATAAGTTCTCGAGAACTTGCAGAACATTACTTCATCTAGCTAATAGATCAACAAATGTTCGCAAAATTGTCTAGTAGCGGGCCAAAGTTACCCATGTTGATTTTAAGTATTTAAGACTAAGGCTTGCTTAGAATCATATCATACTTATCTGTGTACCAATGAGTATCCCAGTAACAAAAATGGCTTCATTTTGACAAGATTGGATGTCACATGTTTTCAGAATATGTATTCTGTATGGTATAAAACAACGTCGCTTTTTATTTGACCGTTTAGTTGAGATAAGGCTGTTAAATGATATCATCCTTAGGTTCTAGTAAGATTGGGTAACTTCTAGAATACATGTTTCACAATCTTTGGCACAAGATTCTTTTTCAGTTCCATAGTATTATGCATTTTTATTAGAGTCTTGGTAGGGTGACGCATTGTGGTGGCAACTATTTATACATAGGCAATATACATAGATAATGAAATATACAAATAATTTTTTTTTTGTATTTAAATAAACAAAATTTTAAATAGCTGTTTGGCTTTTATATAGATATAATACGAAACGAATTTATGTATACTATACTATTTCCATTTCATTATTTTCTCAATGACAGTTCTATCTATCTCGTTTATCGATATAGCTCCATCCCTATCAGTTTCTCCGACTCTGGTATTGTAAACGTCATATTTTTATAAAATAATTCATACTTATTGTAAAAAAACGCTCGCACAAGTTTTCACAGGAGCTGTCTTCGAGAAAATAAAGAAATGGAAATAGTATAAGATGTAGTTTAACAAGAAGGTTGTTTTCGCACAAATCCTAGAGGTTAACATAGCAAGTGAGCGCTAATAATTGTTAATGAATTGTTTAATTGATATTAAAGATAATAAAATAAGTTTATTTAGTGAACAATGATGACACGCACATTCTCTCTACTCTGTACTCTCTAGTCGTTGCAATAATTATTTCTTTTCATACATTTAAGTTACCACAATAAGTGGAGGGGCGTGCACTTTTAAAATGAAACATCTATACAGATTCGTAGAAGGCACGTGTCCCCACCCAGGCTGCGGGTACCCCGACGCTCGCGGCGACCAGTGCGATGGCTGCGGTAAACTGGTGACCGCCACCGAGCTGACGCAGCCGAGGTGCAAGCTCTGTCAGGCACAGCCTGTCATTAGGACTTGTCAACAGCTGTTCCTGGATCTGGACCAGGCAAGTGGTTGTTTGAAAGACAAAAGCAGTTTTTTAATGGGATCAGCTAGACTTAACTCAGTATCTGGATTCATATTATGGTGTATTATAATTTCTATATTTAAACCGAATTGAAGTGTGGGAATGTTTCTATCTTGTAATTTGCAATACAGGGTCTCTTGACGTGTACTCATTTATTATAAAATCGTGCGAAATCATAGAATTTTTTTTCTTTTTGATAAAAATTTCTTTGTCTCGTTTGCAATGATCAAATTACGCGTTAAAATATATTCTTGTGACCTGGTACACGTGCATTTATCTTGCACTTGTAATGAATTTAATCGATGCTAGTGGACTGCACTGCTCCTCATCTCCAGCTAGAACCGCCTCTACTTACTTAGTTTTTCCTCATCTCCAGCTAGAACCGCCTCTGTTAACGTGGCTGCACTCCAACTGGCAGCACTGGTCGAGCGCCGCCCGCGGCTCGGCCCGGGGGTGGCTGCGAGAGTCTCTCAAACCGAGAGCTGTCACAAGAGACCTGCAGTGGGGCGTGGCGGTGCCGCTGCCGAACTTTACTGAGAAGGTTAGTGGGTGTGTCGTAGTGATGTTATGTAACATTTTGTGCTCAGGATAAAAGCTAGCTTATGTGCTGAGCCGAATCAAATCGAAGATGTATAGTTAGTTATTAATACGCCGGAGGTCCCAGTTTATTTGAGCGATAAACACAGATGTTTGTTCTCATGTCATGGTTGCTTATATTTATATATATGCATGTTATTCTGGGTTCCCCTCCAGTTCGGACATCCATAACACAAGCTCTGCTTACTTTGAGGCTATACAGTTGGCGTGTTTGTGTGGGATTTATTGTTTATTGTTGTTATTATTTTAGCTAAGTTTCAGCTCAGTTACTTTTTTGCTGTACATGCAATGTTATTCTTTGTTCCAAAGGGAAAGTACTGCTCAACTAATGCTCACCCAAGTTGAGGAATGGTTGAAATGTGGCCCGTTCATGCGGACACTCCAGCTATCTAGCTAGCTCAGGCTGGACGTTGATTAACAAATGAAACTTTAATTTATATCTGTATAGATTTGCTTTATGTGTGTTTCTTTGTCTGGACAGGTGTTCTACGTGTGGTTCGACGCGCCCATCGGCTATATGAGCATAACACAGAATGCCATGAACGATTACGAAAAATGGTGGAAACCTGCCAAGGAGTTAGATGTAAGTAGCTTGTAATTTCCTATAATGTTTCTCGTATGTATGTTTCCAGGCATATCCTTAAGCCGAAAACCAGCCAGTAAAAATATTTCAATATTCATCGTGATTTACTCTCATGCAGGTTGACTGTAAGTGAGTTTAGATTTGAATATGTATATCTACTATTACCATGTATTTATTAGTGTATGTATATATGTATTATTAAATGATACGTTCTGTTTATTCACTTTTAAATGTATTTATTGCAAGTTATATAAATAAGGGCACAGCATTGGCGTAAAATCGAATACAAAATTGACCTAAAAATTGTCCCGAGTTAACTAGCCCACTCATGAACAGAATTAGGATAGATAATTCACTTGAAATCTAAATCGTGTATCGTTGTACTACAGCTGATTATTGCTTGCCATAACTCTTACCTTATGTAGCTCAACTAGGAATGTGACTATAAAATCCCCTTAAACAGCTTAGACTACTTCGAGCGATCAAATCTTGACAGTTGTCACCGAGCAATACGTCATTTTGGCTCGGACGTCATCAAACGCAGACCTGAAGTTGTTTGTTTGTGATTGGATAAAATAATGACTCTTCACACACCATCGAAATAATTTCTTGGGTGTGTTGTTTTCATCTCCGTGAACAGTCAGCTTAATGTACTAAGTTTAATAAATATGTAGATTGTGCTGTAACGAACCCGTGAGTTTACGATCGACAAGCCTTCGCCGTAACAACCGCGTCATCTTCGCTTCTAAATAATATATAATTCTCGGGAAATCAAATCGGTATATAAAAAATAAATTACGATCAAAAAACTCTTGCCAAAATAGCTCAAGCATGTATTGATCGACCCGAACTCCTTGAAAACATTCGCCTAAATGTACCAGCACGACATTGCCGCCCTGGAAATCCCCTTTACACCCCGATCGCCCGCACTAATTACAGGAAGAATTGTTTTATAATTTGCGCATGCTCTACGTTTGTTGTTACTGTTAAAAACGCCACGGACTTAGACTTATTCAACATTAAGCCTATCTTTGTAACTAAATATTTAGCCAACATTAACTTTTCTCAGCATGCCATACAATTGTAATTAATGTTAAAGCATTTTGGTTAATTTCAGTTGATTTATCTTAGTTTTTTGTTACATACTAGTTGCTTTTTTTAGATCATCACTATATGCGGAGGTTTGTTTTTAGCCTTATGCGATTAATATGTAAGTTTATTATATGCAAACGGCTGTAAACCCTAATAAAAGTGAATGAAAGAATGACTATCAAAATTTTCTCACCAACCAAATAAGATATTATATGTATTTTTTTTATATTAACATTATTTTGTATAGTAACTGTATTAACTTTTGCCTTCGGAGAGTACCGAGGTAATAACCTGAATGCTTTCCCTCAGGTGACGCTTTACCAGTTCATGGCTAAAGACAACGTGCCGTTCCATTCGATAATGTTCCCCGCGACGCTGATCGGCGTCAACGAGGGACATCTGCTGGTTAAACACATATTCGCCACTGGTGAGTCACTGGATCCGCCATTTTATTCGTTAAATCTGATATTTGGACACATTACAACATGAGGAAAGTTTCACATCAGTTTTGTTGCTCTATGTTAAGTTTTTTAAATAATATTACTCTGTAACTGACACTTAAGCGCGTAGTGGCTTGTATTTTAGTGTACTTTAGGCAATGACATATGCGTGCGCGACTTACTTACGTGAGTACTTACGCATGGAAAGAAATGTTTATCTTTCTAAACACACAAGAAGGTATTGTACGGTAGGTATTAAAAACACAGATAAGCCAATAAGTTTTGTTTGAGGTTTAGCCGTGACACTGGGTTGCACAAGACCTACTCAAATAGCGGGCAAATGCCTTACAATTGCGTTGCCATTATTGAGACTTTAAATTTTGCCAAAAAAAAAACTATTAAAATATGTGAATGTTTAAAAATAAATATTTGAATTTGAATGATGCCAAGACCTCAACGAAAATCTTGAAGTCCCTTTCTATTTGCAGTTACATAGTTGTCACGTCAACAAAGAAACGTGTAAGTTGAATAAACACTTGTCCTCTTGTTCTTCTTCACAGAGTACCTGAACTACGAGGACGGAAAGTTCTCGAAGTCGCGCGGCGTCGGCGTGTTCGCGGACAGCTGTCGCGCGAGCGGCGTCGCCAGCGACGTGTGGCGCTACTACCTGGCCGCGTCGCGCCCCGAGACCAACGACTGCAGCTTCAGCTGGGCCGAGTTCTTGACCAGGTAGCACTCTAGGAACGTTTTGTGTTCTTTTTTAATTTGTTTATTGTATTTATAGGTATAGACATAAAGATATCACTTCCCTCTAATATGGTTGAGGAGCGCGATGGCTGGATCCCGCGTTAACTCGTGAACGGGTGCCGTTTGAGGGGGTTCGTCGTTTGCTGGCGGGAGGGAGACTTGCTGAGCTAACGGATGCAGAGTTCGGAAAAACCTTCGTGAACAAGAACTGGCGAGAAACTTCACGGGTAGATTTTTTTCAAAATAAATGTAAAATGTCTCTTTATGTCTATACAAAATTATTCTTATCTGCTTCTGTTAGCTCGGCAAGTCTATCATATAGAGTACTCACAGCCTGTCTGTCCAGGAACAACTCGGAGCTGCTGAACAACCTGGGCAACTTCTGCCATCGGTCCCTGAGCTTCTGCAAGGCGGCGTTTAAAGGAAGGGTGCCGGAAACTAAACCGAGGGACGCCGAGCTCGAACTCGTGGCCTTGATCAATAGGGAGTATAAAGGTTATTGCAATGTACAATAATAATAATAATAATTCCACAGACAAATACAACAATTGTAAGGCACCAAGCAAGCAGAATTGTGTTATGGATGAGCATACAGCGAACTACAGGGCACTCAGAATAAACATAAATATATGTAAATATGTAATGTAAATATAAATAACCATGACCCGAGAACAAACATCTGTGTTCATCACACAAATGTATGGCCCAGAACCTGAGTCTTCCGGCGTATGAGGCAGGGCCACTAATTACTCGGCCATCAAATTTGCAGCCACGGCTATGAGATTTTCATTTTTATGATTCACCGGTGAAAGTAATCTCATAGAACTGTGCCTGAAAAAATGCACGAAGGCTGTACAGCAGGGGTTCTTAAACCCACGTACAAATATAGCTCAAACAAACGGTTATCGTTGAACTTACAAGCACACTCGGCGATGGTGTTTGCGTGAATCTTGTCGCTGGTAAAAGCAATATTATTATTTTTTTACTTTTCAAACACAGCGTACCGCAACAGACGAAGAGTATCTTAACATTTTGCACAATGTTCCTTGACAAATTAGTGATTTGAGTTAAAGCAAAAAATGGTTACACTGTTTTCTACGGCTCACGAAACCTTTTCTTTTGTCCATTTTACAGCGTACATAGAAAACATGGAGCGCGGTAAACTACGAGAATCCCTCCGTCACGTGATGGTGATCTCCAGACTTGGCAACCAGTACATGCAGTCCACGCAACCCTGGGTGTTGGTCAAAGGAGGGGACGAGGATAAGTGAGTGTGGTAGACTGGCTTCTGTATATTTTATACATCGGTCACATACAAGAACGAGAGACAATCAGGGCCAGGAAAATGTCTTCACCAAAACTGGTATTTAGGTTCTCTTTGCATTCAATTTGACAAAAAACATGTCATAAAATTCAATGAAATTCTGTCTTAATTATCATATACTCGGGAAGTATTTGTTATTATTATCAATGTATTAAAATACTTAAAAACTTAGTCAAGAAATATTGTGTATAATTTCAGCTAAAAATCAACGATCGAGTTTCGTTTATAAAAAGAGTCGTTTTTTGTTATGGGCATTCTAAATTCATTCCTAAATCATGCACGTAGGTTTGAATTTGCAATAACACAGGCGGTTATGGACCAATTGTCATTTCGTGACAAACGCCGAAACCATTCTGGATAGAACATTTGAAATGTTATATTTTTACTACCATTAGTAATTATTAAGGCATTGTATCATAATGTTTGTTACTTACGTTCAGATCACAAGCGGCGACCTGCATAGGGCTCTGCTGCAACGTCGTGTACTTGCTCAGCCTGCTGCTGGCGCCGTACACGCCCGCGGCCGCGGACAAACTGCGGGCTCAACTCGGAGTTCAATACATTCATATTGGGATATTACCTAGGTAAGTATATAATAATGGGATGGTCTTAGTCGAAGAATGATTGTATTAATCTTGAAATTTATTCTGCCAGTTCTTACCTATCTTATTAATTATTCTCTTGACTCTGGCCAGTTCCCGTTATACTAAAAGCAATTGTCCGCCCAATCCCAAAAAAGCCAAATCCCATCACTCTTAATGATATTCGTCCAATATCTATCCTGCCATTTATGTCTAAGTTCATAGAAAAGAAAAGTTCATAGCTTACTAAATCCCTATCAGTCTGGATTTCGTTTTGGTCACAGCACGACAACTGCACTACTGAAGGTCACGGATGATGCGCGCAGCCATTGACGACCGGAGGTTAACTTTGATTGTCCTAGTAGACTTTACGAACGCATTTAACTGTGTAGATACAGACATTCAACTCACTTGCCTCTCCGCGTTAAATTTTTCTCTCATTTCTCTTAACCGGTTTTCTTCTTACCTTCGCTGGCGCCAGCAAGCTGTACGTATTAATGATTGTATTTCTGACTGGTCTGATCTGCGCGCTGGTGTACCACAAGGTGGTCATCCTATCCCCATTGCTCTTTTCAATATTTATTAATTACGTTACTCCGTCATTGTCTTGCTCATATCATCTGCACGCTGATGACCTGCAGTTGTACTGCCACAATCTTAAATCATAATCTTCGTCCTGTGATTTCGGCGTAAGGGTTAAGCCCGCAAATGGTTGGCCGTGTCTCTGTGATTGATATTCCTAGATGGGTCATCAATCAGTTTTTGTTTCAGTGGTTAAAAATCTGGGGCTTTTAATTGATTCTAATTTGTCGTGGAATCCATAAGTAACTAGCGTGTGTCAGAAAGTCAATAAGGTACTCCACTCGCTATATCGCTTTAAAAAATTCCTTCCAACAAAGGTTAAAATTATGCTCGTGCAATCCCTGATCAAACCCATTATTGACTACGCTGACTCATGCTATTTGGATATCTGCGAGGATCAATGTAACAGATTGGAACGGCTTATTAATAATTGAATCAGATTCATATTCAATTTACGTAAATTTGACCACGTATCTTTCTACCGGGAACAACTGCGATGGCTTTCAATACGTAGACGTCGCGACACTCGTCTTTTGTGTGTGCTATATTCGGTGCTGTTTGATTCTTACTACCCACAATACCCAAAAATTAATTCTCTTTCCTTCACACCACACATCAAAGACAACTAAGATCACTCACACAGAGTCTGCCACTAACAACACCAGTTCACAACAGTGCATCTTACTCTTTTTCCTTCGCTGTAAGAGCAGGGCATTAATGGGACGCACTGCCAGTTCAATAAAGAAAGCTCCTGACAAATATAAATTTAAAATTCAATTAAAAGTGCTTTTCCTCGAAAAGGTGCAGAGGAAATGATCTGCTATTAAAATTAACTATGAAAAGTTATTATGTGGACATATGGATATAATGTGTACATTTCAATTACATTTATGTATATGTATGTATGTAATAATAATTATTAATGGTTATATATATGTAAGTATACTTATATGTGTTTTATATGTGATGTAAAATAATTTACCTACCTTACTTATGTTCTTTGACATGACTCATATTCTTTGAAACTTGTTACACCCGTTCTGCTACCTATGTACCTATGTACAATGTAATGTGTGCAAATTTTAAATAAATAGTAACAAAATAATAATATTAAATCCCCAGACAATCTCACCAACTCTTTGGCCCCTAGGGAATGCAATCTCGTGTAATTTTTCGGGATCAATCCCAAAGCATAATATGACGAGATCCCGTTCGACGTCGAGGGGATTGGGCGGCAGTGGTCAGGGTATTTACGAATATTAGCGACAGATGACGAGCGCGTGTCGACAGCACTGTGTCGAGTGAGAAGGAAAGAGGTACATGTGTGCGGGCAGCCAACCAATTTATTTATTTATTTTTATTATTGAAAAAGACTATAGTTTTCTGGAAAAACAGACGCTGGCAGTTCATTCCACACCTAATTGTTCTAGTAGTGCAGTTGGCGTCATCATTGTTCTTAAATTACGCATTTTCTATTGGTGAGTTAAATAAACATAACTTTTGGATTCTTATAAGTATTAGGTTGTTAATACCTTAAAATGTCGAAAAATAATCCAGATCAAGCGTACGTGGAGTTGAGCAGTCGTTTACCGGTATGGAGATAATAGGTCTTTACCTATGAAACTGCCGTTTTGCCGTACTGGCCATTTCAAATGAAAATATTTTTTTTTTTGACTGATAATTCTAATTTCAAATTAATTTTATTTGACAAACATGGAATTCTTTTTCTAAAATCGTCATTTGTTTAATAGTTAGTGTTTTGTTTTCAACGCATTCGAACATTTTTCGTCATTATGGATAAGTTAAAAATTCGAGTAATTATGGAGTATGAGTACCGTCGTGGCAGCAAAGCGGCACAAGCGGCACGCAACATCAACGACGTTTACGGAGCGAAAACTACAAACGAACGCACCACCCGTTACTGGTTTACCGCTTCCGTTCTGGAAATTGGTTCTGGAAATTTTGTCGTCCGAAAACTTTGGTCGACAATGACGAATTAAAGGCAATTGTGGAAGCTGATGAAACTCAATCCACGGCTGAATTAGCAGCAGCTTTCGACGTTAGCATCAAAACAATATTGGTCCATTTGCGTCAAATTGGCAAGGTAAAAAAGCTTGACAAATGGGTACCCCACGAACTCAATGACCGCCAGCGCGAAGTACGCGTGGAGACGTGCCTTGCACTGCTCAGCAGGCATACAAATGAAGGAATTCTGAACCGCATTGTTACTTGTGACGAGAAATGGATCCTGTTTGACAATCTTAAGCGCTCAGCAAGTTGGTTGGACCCTGGTTCAGCACCCAAACAATGCCCTAAACGAAAACTTACCCCTAGAAAAGGGATGGTCACTGTTTGGTGGTCTAACGCGGGTGTCATTCATCACAGCTTCTTGCCACACGGGACAATCATTACTGCAGATGTGTACTGTGAAGAACTGAACACAATGATGGAGAAGCTCGCACGTCTCCAACCAGCTTTGGTCAATCGTTCGGCTTCACTGCTCCTGCACGACAACGCGCGACCTCATACTGCACAGCAGACGGTCTCCAAGCTACAAGAGTTGGGGTTGGAAGTTCTCCGTCATCCGCCGTACTCACCAGACCTTGTGCCTACAGACTTCTACTTTTTCCAGAATTTGGATAACTTCTTGGCGGGAAAAAATTCAATACCCGAGAGGCAGTACAAAATGCCTTTGAAGAATTTGTTGCCTCCCGTCCAGCTGATTTCTTCAAGAAGGGCATCAATAAGCTACCAATGCGTTGGCAAAGATGCATTGATTGCATGGGTGATTATTTTGATTAATAGAAATAAAAAATATATAAAAAAATTACGCTTCATTTATTTCGTGAAAAACGGCAATTTCATAGGTAAAGACCTAATATTTCAAGAAAGCAGTTAAGTTAAATACACTTTGTTGTTTAAGAAGTTTCAAAATCACGTGAAACTACTTTCTAAGCTCCTCGAGTTATACTTTTGTTTTGTTAATTTCCAAAAAAAAAAACCGTTAATTATTTAGTTAAGGTTTTTGTTTTCTTTCAAATAATATTTTATTTTAATGAAATGAAATGAAATATTTATTTCTCAACATTGACAATTACTTGTTCTTATTGACGTCAAATAAAGCATGACTCTACCACCAGTTCGGAAAAACCTTCGTGAGGAAGAACTGGCAAGAAACTTCACGGGTATATATTTTTTTTTCAAAATAAATTTACAGTGTCTCTTTATGTATATACAAAGTTATTCTTATCTGCATCTGTTAGCTCCGCAAACCTCCCTCCCCCCAAGTATCAAACGGCACCCGTTCACGAGTTAACGCCTGATCCAGCCATCGCCCTCCTCAACCTAATCCAATTAATCATAAACCAAATCTAACTAACGTCACTACAACTATCACAAAAAAGCAGTTCTCTTCGGTTTCAATCATCCGAATTTAATTTTTTTTTAAACTACACGAGATCCAGAAAATTCCGGGTTCTCGAATTTGCGATCTCGAGTCGGGATTGCATTCCCTAATGGCCTCAAAGTAAGCAGAGCTTGTGTTATGGATGACTATACAGCGAACTGGGGGGAACCCAGAATAAACATACATATATAAATACAAACAACCGTGACCCGAGACCAAACATCTATGTTCATCACACTAGTGCATGCCCCGGCCAGGACTGGAACCTGGGAGCTCCGGTTTGTGAGGCAGGGCTACAGACCACTACGCTACTCGTTCGTCCAGGTGTTCTATTGTATGTTTATATTTTAAGTATATTATAAAGGTTGTGCTTACTGCTAATATTACAAATGTGAAAGTGTTCTTTGCATGTTTGTTACCCGGTGATGCGAAAATAGAACACGGAAGTTATGTTTTCATTCATATTTTATGAAATAAAAAGTCGTAAAATACCAACCAATAACAAGTTTCAAACTATTCCATCTAGTTATATATGACACGATGAGTATGTCTCTCGCACATTTCCGATATTGACAGAGTGAGATGGCTCATTGTTAGTGGACGGGGCCTACGCCTGTAGGACCAATAAAACTACAGCGTTTGTTTAAAACGGACTTTATGTTGATTACGTGGATCAATAGCAACGCATCCCAAATTTTCGGTACTCATTAAAAAAACATGTTAGATACAAACATTTTTCTTATTATTAATTTATTATTTTTCCATATTTCAGCCACCCATACCTCATCCAATACCTGCCGAAAGACCACGTGCTCGGAACACCGGAGCCGCTGTTCTCGAAACTAGATCCCGAGTTCGTCGACAAACTGAGAGATCAATGCAGCGGCAGTCGCAACGACAAAAATAATGTAATTATTATACTTTATTGATTTTAAAAATGTTAAGTGAGTCATTTTTTTAAATTTAAAAACTACAACTTTTACTCACGCGTTATTGTCGGAAAGATCCGACTAGTTTCGGACTCGTATGGAGTCCATCATCAGGGCCGAGTACAGTCGCGGCTGTGCCTCGCCTTGCACTGCGTTGGGCGGGGGTTGCAGAGGCTGCGCATGCGCGGCGGGTGGAGTAGGCACTGACGGTGGTGCGGACGATGTCGTTGTGTAACGGCATGCTGAGCTCACGATGTCTTTGGAGAGCGGTGTACGGTTCTTCACGCTGTAGTTTTAAAATATATTATACTTTATATTCAATATTAATCGTAACTAATGTTGGAAGTGTGAAAGTGAGTGTGTTTGTTCCACTGTATCTGTGCACTACCAGCTTGCAACTTGGCACAGGGAGCTATCCATCCATGAGCTTGGGTATGTTATGAAAAAGTTTGAGTCGCCAAACTGGGAAATTTGTAGAAAAGTCGATGATCTCCCACACTTATTGGTGGATTGTGCCAAATATCAACGTCGGCGAGAGGCGTAGGTCAGCGGTACCATCTAAACGTGTAAGATATGGGTTAGGTTAATCCCGACTCAAAAGCCGCAACAGACGTGTAGGAAATGCTAATTAACTAGTTTCGTTTATAAGTTAGAATAAGGTACAATGGGGCTAACATATTCTGTTGTAAATATATAAAGACTTTAAAACAAAAAACTTGGCAATGCCGTCCGATACACTAAAGATGAAATGAAAATAAAATGAAACGCGAGCGAAACCCGGTAACGACATGGAATTTTAATCAGTGTATTGTCACCAATCTTGGTGCATGCCCTTGCAGCGATCATTGTTGTGTTCAATCATCAATCGGTGATGCACACCGATCTTACCGATGTGCGTTATTGGTGCCTGTCGCAGGCGCGTTGTTGAATTAGCCATGAAGCTTAATAGGTAGTCGTTTAGTTGAAAATTGTACACTTTTTTATAGTCTTAAAGCTCGGGTCTTAAAGCTAGTCTTATAATCTAGCTATCGACAAGTTTGTAAGAAAATAATTTACAAATCGCATATTTCATATATAATACTTCATGGCTATCCCGTTAGCTGTACAAATCCACTCTACAAAACGGTTACCTGTTAATTTATTGTCTAATTTGACTTTCACTTTGTTCACGCGGGGAAAAGGAGGGGGGAGTGTCAGGTTATGTTGGACTGTTACCCACTAAAAACTACCGCGGTGTACCTTCGTCGCCTTTGCTGGGGCTCACGGTATAGCCATTGGCATTATCTGCGAACCCCGACGTCTACGCCCGTCTCCCTTCAACATGCCCCTTGTTATCCTATATTTTAATAATAATTAGAGGCTTCAATACTCTTTCCCGTACTAATTATGCCGCTGACTCTTTCATCAACAGACCTTGTATACAATTTAATAAGATTTACAATAACATTGACATCTTTCATCTCTCTCTCCCAAAATTGAAAAGGGAACTCTCTTTGCATTTTACTGGATAGTTATTTAATTTTATATTGATTTTTGTATGTTCTGTGCAACCGTGTTTCTCCTTAAAGTGTATAACTTTTGGATATGGAAACTTCACTGGTCTCTGTGTAAATCATATGTTGTAATTTTTAAGTACATATAATGACTGTTTGTTTCCTGAATAAAGTAAAATTTAAAGTTATCAACGGAAACGTGGTCCTTACGGCGATTGAAATAGGAAAGCCGCTCTAGAAAACAATACAACACACATGTAGTAGAGTTCCTTTGTGAAGATCTCGCCTGGGGCGGCGCTACAGTCCTTCCTACACTGACCGCCGTAATAACACGTCACGTGGTTGTGTTCCGGCCAAAGGGAAGAAACAGCTGGTGTAATTACTTAGGGCATTCCAACTTAAGCCTGCGGTCAACTGTTCCATTCTACCATCGATCGACTGGTGTGGTAGCGCCAGTCGATATACAATCTCATTCAGTATTGAAAATAAAACACTAAGACTGTTGTGGTAGTTGGCTCGGCTATGAAAATAGTATAAAATATATTTTATTATACACTTTACTGCCAATCCAGTTGGACAAATGTTACAAACCTAATAAATGAAATGAAATGAAATATTTATTTTCTCAACATTGACAATTACTTGTTCTTATTGACGTCAAAAAAAACATGATTCTACCACCAGTTCGAAAAAACCTTCGTGAAGAAGAACTGGCAAGAAACTTCACGGGTATATTTTTTTCTAAAGAAATTTACAGAGTCTCTTTATGTCTATACAAATTATTCTTATCTGCATCTGTCAGCTCGGCAAGTCTCCCTCCCCCCAAGTATCCAAACGACGAACATCCTCAAACGGGTGTTCGTGGAAAACTAAAAAATCGTTTTCCTTAATGTCAATAAATATATTTCTCTTTGCCATTTCAGAAAACTCCATCAGTTAAAGAGTTAGAGCTCTCCATAGCGATAAAAGCGGATAAAATAAGGCAGCTAAAAGCTACTACAAAGGACAAGAGCGCCTGGATGCCGATAGTGGAAGAGATGAACGAGCTGAAGAAGATGTTAGTTGAAGTTCAGGCGAAGAAGAGTGGGGGCAGTGTAGGGGAGTTGGAGAAGGAGGTGGCTGTTCAGGTGAGATTGTTTATTTCATATAATTTCTAACTGTCTTACGGATTTGATAAAGAATAAACTACATTATTTTTATTGGGTATTTGACAACATTTGAAAATGCGAGATTTTGTCATTTATTTGAAAATATAAGTTATTTTGACCCAAAAATGTTTTGAATTAAATATCGGAATTATACAGATTAGAAAACTTAAAGAAGAACTTGTTATAAAATATGTAAATTTTTTTAAATACTATTAGTAAATTAACAATTTTTATTACGACAGTATGCGTGTAAACTCATTATCTACGAAGCTATTATATAATTTATCCAAACGCCCATACAATTTTTAATGATTTACAAATTGTGACGTCACTTGGTACGGTCACGACTCGCAGCAGCTCCTCAAACACATCGCTGAATCGAGAAAACTGTTGATTGTATACATTCAGTTACTTCTGCAATATTTATTTACTATTGATAAACTATTTAAATTTGCAGTACAAAATGTTTTGTCAAATTCTCGATTGCAGACACTTTGTTTATATATTTACGTTCGGAAAACTTACAAGAATTAGGCTGTGTAGGCCAATTATTCGTTTTCACTTTAAAATTTTGAAACAAGAAACACAAGAAATAAAAAGTAAAAAAATAACACACTAACATTCATAAAAAAGAAAGAAATTAATTACATATAAATAAATAATACTCATTATCAAGTTTCTGTACAAATGTATTTGTTATGTATATGCTTGTAATCTTATTATTTTCCAAGAAAAAATCCTTTAAAAGTTCCGCCCCAATACTGGAGACATCACTGCAGAAGACAACCACTTCGTTCATCGCCTCGACCGTCTTTTTAACCAATTTACAGGATCTTATCAAAAGTTAATTCTATCTATAGTTGGTACATGAGGTTAAATGAGTGAATAAATGACGCGATCAATAGATTTTTTTTAAGTACTCATGGGTTTGAAAATAAATAAAAAGTAATATCAATTTCAAATATTTATTAGCCATCATAATGTTATAAAAGATCTAAAGAAGGGGTACTACACATATTAGAGCGGAAGAATAATTATGTATTATAATCAAATAAAATTTTATCAGTGGTTATATTTTGTTGGTCATGATAAGTTGTTTCATAAATATGAATTTCATAAAAAAATATTAAAGATGTTAAAATATATCACAAATACACTTTGTTGTTATTTTTCTAGTTGCATGTGTATTTTATTTTATAAAGAGACATATTTCTATGGTCTCTTCTTGTGTAGAATGAGGGACTCTTTTTGTTTTTATTGCCGTGACCAAGGGGCCGTTTGAGTTAGCTGTGGTTGTTTTCCTAAGAATTAACAGAAATTACGGGATGTAGGCGCAGGTTTAAAGTGAAGGTTTCAAGTTGTCAGAAAATGTTTTACTGCTGGCTGTAGATGGAATGTTTACGATTGTTCTTATCAGTTTATTTTGTAGAGTCGCCATAATTCAAACGCGAACAAGCGTAGTTGGCCAGTCTTTTCGTAAGTAATTCGTAAATTTTATAATTATAATCAATCCAATTAAATATATATTAAACTTAGTATCTGTTTAATATCCAAACAGATTCTTGTTTCAAATATTCGTTCAATTACACCAAAATTCATATTCAAGTATTTATTTTCTCAACATTGACAATCACTTGTTCTTATTGACATCAAATAAAGCATGGCTCTTCCACCAGTTCGGAAATACCTTCGTGAAGAAGAACTGGCAAAAATTTTCACAGGAATATTTTTTCAAAATAAATTTACAGTGTCTCTGTATGTCTATACAAAATTATTCTTATCTGCATCTGTTAGCTCGGCAAGTTTCCCTCCCCCAAGTATCCAAACGAACACCCTCAAACGGCACCTGTTCACGAGTTAACGCGGGATCCAGCCATCGCCCTCCTCAACAATACACATTAATAGCGGCCACGCAAGTGTGACAGTTATTTTATGTCTACAAATATTATGTGAAAACACGTGACTCGATCGTGATTCAAAAATCATGCAGTTACTGCGACGTAATCCGTGGATGGCTGAATGGTGGTGAGCTTCAGCTAAAACTGCCTTTTTCCTGGCTGCATTGGCTGCTCTTTCCCTCACGTGATCGTGATTATCGTGGCGGTCTAAATGTAGGACCGTCCCAGACAAGATTTTAAAATAAACCCTACTAGCGGTACAATAAGACTAATTTTTAATTGAACAGGCAGACAAAGTGCGCCAACTGAAAGCGTCAACCAAAGACAAGGCAGCGTGGCAGCCCGAGGTGGACAAACTGCTGGCGCTGAAGAAACAACTCGCGGACGCGCAGAAGTCAGCGCCTGTGACGTCACAGCCACAGAGCACTGACGCCAAGGAGCTGGAGAAAATGGTTGCTCAACAGGTATGAAATTTAAGACAGTTAACATTATCACAAGCTGGACAAAATGTAGACTATTCAACTTTAAGATATAGAGGAGAGTTGATTACCAAGTAAAATATAATTCTTTGTTTTCAAAATTTAAAATTCAAAATATTCTTCATAGTTCAAAAAAAGTTTACACTTGGTGATAGTCTCCTTTTTCATCGGAATTGCGTAAATACAACTTCGGCTTTAAAGAGGTATTATGGTTAGATTGAGAGGGGAAAAAACCGGTGGAGAAAAAACCTCTTGTTACTCTTTTATAAAATACTCGGGGTATACAATTTGACTCGGGGTATACAATATGACTCGGGGTATACAATTTGACGACGACTTGAAAGAAACACACACTTGACAGCTAACTGTGCGTGCTGATGACTTGCCGCAGCCAAGCTGTTTACGTATATAATTTTTCACAAACAGAAACAGAAATAGCCTGTGGGGATTACAAACCCACGCCCTTTTGTCATCCAAATGATCTTTTATCTTATAGTAAGCTTTTTGGCATAGCATTAGGTTTCATTAATAGTTGTCTTGAACTTGAGCCCTGAGAACTATCCATGGCCAGCATCCGACACGCCAGCCGCCCGATGTGATTGTGTGATGATGTCGACAAACAGGCACCAGTTGGAACTGCTTTTGTTCCAGTAATTGCATACACCCTTCAACTGAGATGGAACAAACAGCCAGTGGTAGCCTGTAACTACAACAGAATAGGAAGGACTAGGCTCTGGTCTGTATAGGCGCAGATCTGCGCAACCACGTTATGTGTGTTGGCGCAGATATGTGCCAAGACTACCTCTATCACTTTTTCCTCGATTTTATATCGTATTAGCTGTTAAAAAAGACTTAAAATGGTTAAAAATGTATTCCCAATAAACGAATGAACCATACACATTTGTCGTTCCGGTCAAAATTTCATTACCAACATAATAAAACGATTTTCAATTTCAAACTTTACCGTTCGCGAGCTGAGGTAGTAAGTGTGTGTAAATTTATTTCCAATTTTTTCCTCTTATATAAATCTATTTTCCAATTAGACATACGTAAATTTTGTATGAACAGACAGTACTTATCTTTGTGAATCAAGGTATGATAAAAAAGTTCAAATCTAATTGGTAAAAGAATAATAAAGTACACTATTTCTAGCGCCTGTCAAATTTCAGGTAATAGCCACAATCAGATACCTCTGGAATAAAAAATATATACAGGACACTCATAAAAAATGGCTTAATATTTTCATTAGTTATCTGGCTCCTAAAATAAATCACAATATAAGTGTGCCTGGAGTAATAAATAGAAAATAACAAACAAAAACAAACTCCTTGCGCTGCGCGCGGTGCGCTGTCATAAACTTACACAGACGACGGTACTTCGCGAACATGGCGGCTCACATACCAGAGGCTAGTACCGGTTCAGACGAGACCTTGACGTAAGAAACTTTACTACCATTGTTCAAACTACTAGCGCCATCTATAATCGAATAGCTGCAGCTGCTATTTTGAGTGGGGATAGCAACCGATGACGCAACGTGCAGCTAACTTCGCTTCTAACAGCTTCAAGGCACACACTCGTTCTAATAACTTAATCCTTTACACGTTCGTATTGTAATTATCTGTCTTGTAATTCACTGATTAAAGATACGTTTCAATATTTAAACAATAAATAATATCATTGAGGAGACCTGATCACCTGACCCTGCGATACCTATCAAGTAGGTACACATCAAAGACTACTGTTTGAGAGCAGTTCTAACAACCGGCATTATCTGTTCCATTGTTTAATATTATGGGGATTGATAAAACGATACTTGTTTGTTTGAGTTATAAACACCACACGCTACAGAGACCTCTACAAGAATGTTCTGGCTGGTAGCTTTAAAACCTTCATAAATCCTAGTATAATTATCATTTTATATTCAAAATTTAGCAAATAAACTCTTTTCCTACCATAGTTTTTATTTTGAAATACAACCCCGTGGATTTCGTACAATGATTGTTATAACTTCATTCAAAAAAATCTCGGGAGGTAGTTTGTAAGAAGCAAAATTGTTGCGCTCCTATTGAATTATATCGTAAAAATAGAAAAACGACGAATTTTACAGTGAAAAGTATCTTAGTGAAAGTGGCAGTATCAGATCCAATCTGAGTATAATAAATGGTGCATATCTTCGCGTGAGTTTCTAAAAATCTACGTATTTATTTCAACCACAACTTACATCACATCAAACGCCTACAACAACACGTTGCGAGTATTGGGTTATTTCGCCCTCTGACGTCAGCCCTCTCGTAGCAGAGCTCAGCTAGACGTTACATTCTACAGTTACCGATTCAGAGTGTCGTGGTTCAAATCTTAATAGAGAGACATTAATTTTTAAAATTTTTTTGTTAACATTATTTTTAATTTGTCGAGTTATTTTTGTTTGTATTTTCTTAATTAATTGTTGTTTATATATTTTTTATTTTCTTATAAAATATATATATTTTTTTTTGTAAAGATTTACTATTGCAATTGTTTTGCATAAAACAATTTGCAGAAAAGAAAAAAGCTTTTCTTTTCAACCATTTATAATTAACTGGTAATTTTTTCGATTTATTCTAATTAAATTTTTAGTAAATTAAGTTCAGGAAAAGTAATAAAATTTATGATTTGATTGTTTTGTTGCGCATATTTGAGCCGATTTAGTTCCGAGGTTCGGTTTTTGGTCAAACATCATTTTAGTTTAGTTTCTTTTTATTTACTTTTTAAATTGCTTTTTGCTTTTATTTTCAATTATTATAATCTTTTAAATTGGTTTAAAATTTGTTATAGTCTGGTTTTCTTTTGTATTTTTATTTTTTTTTCGGATTGTTTAAACTCTTTTCAAATACTGATCGAATTTGGTGAATCTTAATAATCAAATTAATACAATTATTAATATTTAAGTTTTCTATTATACAGCTTTTTTCTACTTTTACTGCTTAAAAATGTTTGAGTGTTCAAGCTGTGCTTGTTGTAACCAAGTGCTTATTTCTGGGGACCCAAATGCCACGTGTTCAAAGTGTCGATCACTTTATCATGAATCTTGTGTAACAAGTATAACAAAGCAGCCTATTACCAAAATGGACATAGCCAAGTGGGTATGCCCCGCCTGTAAGCCCAAAAGTGGTAATGCAGATAGTACCCCGGTTAGAGCTAATAAAGCCAAAACGTTACACATTGACACCAATGTAACACAAAGGAAGAAAGTGTCGCCAGTGCCGACACCTTCTGGTGACATAATTGAAAAAGACAGCAGTCCCGTTACCCAATCCCAAGTAAAGCAAATCGTACAAAAGGCACTTGATGAACTCATGAAACATCTCAATGGTACGTTGGCTAGCTTTGTGAATCAAGAACTTAAGTCGATTAAGGAAGAAATAGCTGAACTGAAAACATCAATTAATTTTTTGAGCGATAAATACGAGGATGTTAAGAATGTGGTTCTCTCTAAGATAGATTTGATTGATAAAGTTCACAAGGAGAACGAAGTACTAAAATCCACGATTAAAGATTTAAACACAAGAGTTAATGTTCTAGAACAGCAATCTCGCTCATCAAATATTGAGGTTCAATGCGTGCCCGAATTCAAAGGAGAGAATCTAATTAACACGATTGTTAATCTTGGAAAAGTTATATCTTGTGAGATTGCAGACTCTCATATTCATAAAGTGACCCGCATTGCTAAAATCAATCCAGCAAACTCAACACCAAGATCTATTGTCGTTCAATTCAGTAGTCCACGGGTAAGAGACACATTCTTGGCAGCGTCAATTAAATACAACAAGAGCAATCCAAACGATAAATTGAATAGCAAGCTTCTTGGCATAGGAGGAAATAAGGAAAATATTTATGTGGTTGAACACCTATCTCCTGGTAATAAAGCCCTACACGCTGCAGCTAGACTAAAGGCAAAGGAGTTGAATTATAAATACGTATGGGTTCGAAACGGCAAGATATTTATGAGGAAATCCGATGATTCAGATTTTAAATTTATCAGGGACTATGATGTTTTGAATAAATTATAATGTTTTAATAATATAGTATCACTTTTGTAATTTTAAATTGTATCAGTTATATATTTATCACTTTCGATCAGTTGAAAATCTATTACCAAAATGTAAGGGGCATCAAATCTAAATTGCATGACGTATATTGCATGATTACAAACTGTGATTATGACATTATTGTGTTTACTGAAACCTGGCTAAATGATAGTGTTTTCGACGGAGAGATATTTCATAATCGGTATATATTGTATAGAAGGGATCGTTCACTGACTGCTTTCAACAATAAATCTGAGGGCGGGGGAGTACTGATCGCCGTTTCAAACAAGCTTAAATCTAATCGTGTTCCTAATTATGAAAGTAGTTGTGAGGATATATTCGTTAATATATACAGTGTGGATACCACTCATGGGCAAAAAATGAAACCACAAGTAATAATAGTCCACAGAAGTATAACTCAATCGAATATTACACGAAAAACCGCAAATTAAATAACTTTCATTTTCAAACAAAATAAATAGCAAAATAAATGCAGTATCAGTATAACACTCTGTTTGACGACGCACCTTAGCCTCAGCAGAAGAGTGGCAACGATGCACACGCATGGCGCGATAGACAGCACGGCGCCGCCATCTTCGATTGTTGTTTTACGGTTTGCGACGTAATGAGAAAAAAATCACTTACTTTCATTTTTTAACTGCGCTTTTTAATTTCGTCACGATTTAACTGAACTGAAAATAAACCCAATCATGGCGCACTATCCTATACATTAAAATCATGTATGTATACTCTGCAGCACTGTAAAAATGCTGTTATCGCGGCATTTTGTTAAAACACACACAAACACAAAAGTAAAGTACCTAGTGTCAATTTCACCATAGCAAATAAATACTGAATTAAAACTACCTAATAACCACAGTTTACAATAATTACTGCACAATGCGCGAGCGCGAGCCGAGTATCAAAATCTCTGCAATAAGCACATGCGCAGTGTCCTGGAAGTCTAGCGGTGAACTGACGAGTGCGAGTGAGTGACGTCACGAAACATAGCTTCCCAGTGGGAAAAATACATAAGTCATAAATAGTGCAATTGTTAGTATTCAATACTTATTTACAAGAAAAGGAACTATGATAATCATCAATGCACTAAAATAAGAGTATGTTTGCGTTATTAGAGTTTTTATTATTATTGTTATTAACAATTAACATATTATTTTAAGGAATGGACTATGTACCCATTATAATAAAGGTTTATTTTTTGTTTTTACGATTGAATTTATGAATTTTAACAGGAGCGATTTGACTCGTCCCGTCTAGGCGTAACACGTAAAAACAATTCATAAGATTTCACTGTCTACTTCTTTATTTATTTTGTCTCTAATTACACATAATCATTTTTAATCAGAACGCTTTTAAGTACCGTTATGATAATTTTAAAACACTATGTACTAAGTGATTAAAGCAAAAACATTATAAACATAATCTCGGATCATTTTCTCTTTCAACTTATTTATTAACCGATTATTATTCCCTTTACAAAACAGTGGTAACTAACTGATTATAACATGCTATCTTACATACAACTTTAGAAAACAAATTTGGCGGGTTTTTGTCATTTTTCTCAAAAATATGATTTTGGACTTAGCATCCTTTTACGGTAGGGCGGCAGAACAGCTGGTGTGTCCACCCTGCACGCGCCCCACTCACGGGAATTCCCGCGCTCGGCAAATAACGCACTACGTGGCAACGTCGCATTTCTCCAACTAAGTACCTAAATAATGTTAATTCAAGTTCATTGACTCATTGACCTAGTGTAGCAAAACTACAGAGTGTGTCTCTACGAATTTGCTCAAAATTAAAACTCTGGTTTTTGACCAAATTACTGGACCGATTTCTTTCATTTTTTGTATACTGTTAGAAAGGACGATAACAAGTATGAGGTTTAATTTATTGCATATAAGTGGTATCCATACTGTATATTTCTGTAAATAACAAATTAACTAATTTATGCTTATGTGCCGTCTATCTGCCATCTCCTCTCAAATCAACCGTTTTAGAACACTTCATCGACAATGCCAGTAGGATTCTAGAAGTCGAAACTAACTTTTTAGTTTTGGGCGATTTCAATATGTGTAATATAGACTGGATTGACGTAAACGGGTCATTAATAAGCTCACCTTCTCGCATCTCCTCCAACACAGAAAGGCTTTTTTGGGATTTTATCACAATTAACTCACTCAAACAATATAACAATTTATCTAATACTAACAGGAGAATTCTGGATCTCCTATTATCAAATATCTCATATGAAATACAAGTTAAACCGGCTGCTCAAGTTATTTCAAAAATTGATCCCCATCATCCACCATTCGAGTTTTCAATATCTTTGCAAGAAAACATAAAATTTCTTAAGTACACTATTATTCAAAAATATATCTTCTATAAAGCAGATTATTCAGCTATAGCGTTGGAATTAAATAAAATAAAATGGGAAGAGGTTCTATGTTCTCCATCGATTGATGTCATGGTAACTGCTTTTTATAATATTGTTAACAATTTAGTTGTTAATTTTATTCCAAAAATAAAACCAAAAAATACTAAATATCCTTGTTGGTATTCCCAATCATTAATAAAAAGATTAAATGAAAAATATAAGTTGAGAAATAGAATTAAAAGGTACAAAAATCCAATGGATATAATAGAATATAATATACTAAAGAAACGCTGTGAACAATTGACACGAACTTGTTACAACTCTTATATTGCTTTTATTGAGAATAAAATAAAACACAACCCAAAATTTTTTTGGAATTACCTCAAAATGAAACGGGGTGGCACCAGTACCTATCCAGCAGATATGTCAAATGGAATCGTTAGCTCGGATAGTGGTGATGTTATTTCGAATTACTTTGCTTCCTTTTTTTCATCGACATATATTAAACCTAAGCATAATTCTACAATTCTAAACAACAAAGTTCACTGTGAGCATAATAACATATTAAACTACATATACATAACAAAAAAACAAATTATAACAGCTCTCAAGAAACTAGACTTAACAAAGGGTAGTGGTCCAGATGGTATACCACCAATTTTCCTATCAAAACTTGCCGATCAATTGTCAATTCCGTTAGAAATTATTTTTAACAGATCAATAAAAGAGGGTGTTTTTCCATCATTTTGGAAACAAACAAACATTGTTCCTATTTTCAAAAACGGGGATAAATCTTTGGTATCAAATTATAGGCCTAAAGCTATTTTATCAACTTTAGCTAAGGTTTTCGAGTCTTTTATATGTAAAATATTTTCTTGGCACATATCTCAACTCATAGATGATAGACAACACGGTTTCATAAAAAACAAATCTACAGTAACTAATTTGGTTGATTTTGCTGAGGAAGTTGTCCAAGCAGTTGATGTTAAAATACAAGTTGATGCAATATACACTGACTTCTGCAAGGCTTTTGACACAGTCAGTCACGCAATTTTATTACTGAAATTAGAAAAATTTGGGGTGTCAAACCCTTTGCTAAAATGGTTCCAATCATACCTTGCAAGCAGAGAACTTAGGGTAGTTATCAATGGCATAACATCGAAACCATATGCTGCACCATCAGGAATTCCACAAGGGTCGCATTTGGGACCTCACCTATTTAATGTTTTTATCAATGACATTTCTGATTGTTTTGTAAATTCTAAAGTTTATCTTTTTGCTGACGATCTAAAAGTTTGCAGACCTGTTAAGTCACTGAACGATAACTATCTTTTACAGTGTGACCTTGACAAATTAAGCGAATGGTGTACACTCAACGAATTATCACTCAACTTAAATAAATGCAAACATATTAAATTTTCCAAAAACCGAAACATGCTGTCTACGTCATACTGTATAGATGGTGTCAAATTGGATGAAGTAAATTGTATACGTGATCTTGGAGTGTTCTTTGATACAAAATTAAAGTTTGATCGGCATATAGACAACATACTCCTTAAAGCTTCGAAATTACTGGGATTTGCCTTAAGAGAGGCTAAAAACTTCAAAAAACCCTTAACAAAAATTATAATGTACAATGCATTGGTTAGAAGCCATCTGGAATACTGTAGTGTAGTATGGTCGCCCAACTACAAATTACATATTTCCAGAATTGAGCGACTGCAGAAGAGAATGCTTTGGCATCTATCATATAGGAGAGGCGTTGCAAAAACGCTCAAATCTTATGAGGAACGTCTCTCACATTTCGGTATGCATTCTTTGGAAGATAGAAGAAAGTACTTAGACTTAGTGTTCCTTAAAAAATTATGTGTAGGTACATTAAGTTGTCAGAATCTGCTTAGCCGCGTTAGGTTTCATGTGCCAATGAAGACTCCAAGATCATGTCGTAGAAAGCTGTTTTCTCCACCACACTGCCGCACTAACCTAAAAAAATACTGTACACTATCACGCATGTATTCTCTATATGAGCACCATAGTGACACTTTAGATCTGTTTAACATGAATATTACTAATTTAAAGAAAATTGTATTACCAAAAAGTTCATAAGGAGCGAAATAACTAGTTTAAGCAAATACCTTTGTAAAAGCGCATGAGGTGATTTCCTATAAGTGGCAAGGCACTTATTTTATTGTTTAAGTAATTGTATAACATTTAAATTGTATAGTGTACTTGCTGTTGGAAATCCAATATTAATAAATAAATAAATAAATAAAAACTTTTGTTTCACAGGCAGACAAAGTGCGTCAACTGAAATCGTCAACCAAAGACAAGGCAGCGTGGCAGCCCGAGGTGGACAAACTGCTGGCGCTGAAGAAACAACTCGCGGACGCGCAGAAGTCAGCGCCTGTGACGTCACAACCGCAGAGCACTGACGCTAAGCAGCTGGAGGAAATGGTTGCTCAACAGGTTATTTAAAAAATGGATGATATAAATAGATTTTTCGGTTTCAGTTTTCAAAGCAAAGAACCACTTAAGGCCCCGTTTTATTCACGCAGTCTCATGCATACTCTTCTCCAGAGCACGCATACCAAACGTCATACTATATATAATCCAATCTTATTGCGAGTGGAAAAAATAATATAAATAAATTTACAAATGTAATTGAAGAGACAGATCTAAAAAAGTATGTTTGATATAGTTGTTCAGGTTTATTGCAATCTAAGAATTATTTCTTAACTAAAACTGTAAATAAGTACGTGAAAAGACGTAAGTTGTTAAAGTGCAGTGTTTTGTAAAAACGCGTAAGCGACACGTTCTGCACGGCGCTTACGACGTTTTTCTCGCGACCACGGACTGGGACTATGCTTATAATTAATTATTCATTGTTGAACGTTCGGTTTTAAAGTTGACAGCGTTTGTAACCGAATACCAAAAAGGAAGAAGTTCTCAATTCGGCGAACGGACATTGTTTAGAAAGTAACATTTCATCCGTTCCTTGCGATATAATTAATTATCGCTGCGCTGCCAGCTGTTTGATCGTTTACTTGTCTGATAAGATATTTCGCTACCTATCTTTGCACAAAAATGCTGCGCTTAGCCTGTAAAAATTCAATTGATTTTAAAGAAAAGCTTATTTGTGTGGAATGTCGAAGCGCATTTCACTTTGCCTGCTTAAATCTATCTCAAGCTTATTTTACGAAGAACTGTATTGAGCTCAAGCGGTCTTGGAAATGCCACTCTTGTGCAAATGTTACTAGACGACGAAACGACAGCACGCCAGTTCGAAGAGCTACGGGAATCGGCAGATATGTCATGTGAGAACTTGCTGATAACCAACACCGAAACCAGCAATGATTGCTGCGGACTCGGCGAAGTCAAGTAAGTCTAGTCGAGTGGTGCTGACTGAAAAATCCTCTACGTCGGGGTCAATTTCTTATGAACAGTTTGGTCAGTTGCTTGATTCTAAACTGGATTCTCTTAGATTGTCAATTATTAATGACATAAATACAATGGTTAAAGAAGAAATTAACAATGCTATTGATAATTTAAGGACGGAGTTTACACAGACCACAGATTTTATAGTATCGGAGCAGAAAGACCTAAAAAAGAAATTCCAAGCTGTCAACAGTAAAATTGCGTCATTCGAATCTGAAACAATAAATGTACAGTCTGAAATGAGAGACCTTAAGCGATGTTTGATTTCACTAGAGAAATTTTCAAGAAGCCATAACGTGGAACTGCAAATGCTCCCTGTAAAACAAAATGAGAACCTTCCAGCAATAGTGAAGAAAATGTGTCGGATCATAAAGGCTCCTCTTACAGAAAGTGACCTCTGTGCGGTGCGCAGAGTTGCGAAAATCGACCCTTCGTCTAAGCGCCCACGTAACATCATCATAACACTGCCCTCGGAGCGTCATCTTGATCACTTATTGTCCTTCTTTAAAAGATTCAATAAGTCACTTAAATCGGATCATCTGAATACGAGCCACCTTGACATCGCCGGAGGTAAGCAAAACATTTACTTGGCAGAACACTTAGCCCCTGAATGCAAGAGTCTACATGCGGCAGCCAGGAAGGTTGCCAAGGAGCGACAATACAGCTACGTGTGGGTTAGGTTCGGCCGTATTTATGTCCGCAGGAATGAGTCATCGCCAGCAGTTGTCATTAAGAACCAGGCATGCCTAGATAAGTTGACTTAAAATATTTAATTTAATTTAATTTATTATATTTTCCTTTTTTTCTTAACTTTTGTAAAAATACTTGGTTTATTAACTGTCATTGATTATGGAGATTTATTACCAAAATGTCAATAGGATTAAAACTAAAACTACTGAGCTATTTCTTTTTATATTAAATTTTGATTATGACATAATTTGTATTACAGAAACAAATATTAACTCGGGTTTTTTTGATACCGAATGGTTTGATCAAATAGTCTAATAGTTAATAGTCTTAAAGAAAAACTAAAATTTCACAAAAAGTATAAAAAATATTGTAACCCAAAAGATTACGATTCGTTTGCATCTCTTCGTACGACTTGTAAGAACATGATACACGAATGTTACAAGCGGTATATTACGTCAGTCGAGGCGGGTCTAAGGGACAACTTAAAATCATTTTGGAAATTCATTCACAGTAGAAAAGGCACCAAAGACATTCCTCAGTTTATGAAATATGAAGAAAGAACGGCTTCTGATGGTGAAAGTGTCAGTGAACTTTTTTCATCCTTTTTCAGTTCAGTATTTGAGTCCAACACCCAACCATTGTTAGATGATGACAACTTTTCGGCGTCGGATTCTTGTATTTCCAGTCTTGTCCTGTCTCAAGTGGACGTTCTAAAAAAGTTAAAAGCTTTGGATTCAAATAAGGGTGCAGGATCAGACGGTACACCGCCTAAATTTCTGAAGGAATGTGCTCAAGAACTTAGTTTACCTCTGACGATAATATTTAACTTATCTCTTCAACAGGGCACCTCTCCCACAATCTGGAAAACTGCACATGTCACTCCTGTCTTCAAATCAGGTGATAAATCAGACTGTTCCAATTATAGGCCCATAAGTATCCTTTCAGCTATTCCAAAGCTATTCGAGAGTGTTGTGTATGACCACTTATACAACCACGTTAGCCCTTTGCTTTCTCAAAATCAACATGGATTTACAAGACGCAGATCTACAGTCACTAATTTGTTAGAATACAAAAACTTTCTTTGAGTTTTTGCCAGCGGTGGTCAGGTGGATTCCATCTACACTGATTTCACCAAAGCCTTTGACTAGGTCAATCATCACCTGCTCTGTCGGAAGCTCAATTTGCGGTACGGGCTTCATGGTAACCTCCTTAGATGGATTTCCTCATATCTACGTAACCGAAAGCAGCTGGTTGCGCTTAAGGGATACAAATCTGCTCCAGTTACTGTTACATCGGGTGTGCCTCAGGGGTCTCATCTTGGGCCTTTGATCTTTCTTTGTTTTATCGATGATCTCATCAGTCGCTTCATTGCCCATGCCTTTTGTATGCAGACGATTCGAAAATATTTTATGAAATTCGCAATGAAAATGATTGTCAAATCCTTCAAAGTGACCTTGCTATACTGACAACCTGGTGCCTGCAAAATCGAATGCTTTTCGATCCTAAAATATGTCAAATTTTATCCTTCACAAAAAAAAGAAAAATAAAATTAGCTTTAACTATAAATTAAGCCATCATAGTCTTCAACGAACCTCAACTATCGCGGCTTTAGGAGTCATATTTGATGAGCAATTGTCCTTTAAGGAGCACTATGAGAACATCACAATGAAATGTCTGCAAACCTTAGGGTTCATTGCCAGATCCACAGTACACTTCAAAAACCCCAGTTGCTTGATATATCTTTTTAATAGTCTAGTCCGAAGCCGTCTTGAGTATGGATGTGTAGTATGGTCTCCTAACTATGCTGTTCACTCGGATAAAATCGAAAGTGTCCAAAAGAAATGTCTCAAAATAGCAGCATACCGTTCGGGCTTAGGTCGTAAGCTTACTTCCTACGCGGATAGGCGACGTCACTTCAATGTCACTTCCCTAGAAACGCGTCGCAGGCAACTGGATCTCCTTCACCTGCACAAAATCGTTCATTGTGAATTTGATGCCCCAAATATTCTGAAAATAATTTTAACACAACACTTCTAAAGCGAAACAGGAAAAACCTATTTACTCTGGAGTTATATAAAAACAACATTTCTTTTTATAACCCCATAGTTCGGATGTGTCGTTCATATAACGAATTATTAGTGGAACACGATGAGCTGGATATATTCATATATAAACATATTATGTTTAGATATATAGTGAAAAATATCCTCAGCTGAACTTACCCACTTAATTTTATGTTTTATAGTATTTAAGGTAATTTAAGACATTGTTTATTATCTATTCTTGATTTTCAGTCTACTTATTAGCGCGATAACTTTTAATCATGCTGTGTGTACACGCTTTTGGGTTTATATCTAGTTTTAATAATAATAATCTAGTTTTTATTAAGTTTAAGATATGATAGTAACCTGTTGTGTATGCCATAATAATAAATAATTAATAAATAAATAAATAAATTTCTCTGTCGAGTAAATCTGATCGCATCATATGTACTTTCGGTGGTGGTTTCGTTGAGATAATATCCTTGGCTTGTTATATATTCCGTATATTTTTCTTGATAACAATAAATGAACTACTGCCCCTAAATATATGGGGCAAACATATTGTATTGTTGTAACGCTGTGCATTCGCCTTCTGTCAACACAAACCTTCTTTTTCCACAACACCACAGTAAATGTACAAGAGCAGTAGTGACACTTCATACAAATGACCGACTTGGTGTAATCACGTCACACAGACGCCTCAGGACCTCGCAGTAAAATATAGTATAAGTGTTTTTATACGATTGTTTAAATTTTTTTGAAAAACATTTGTTTCTTCGAACCTGTCTTAGGTATCACGATTTCGGTTTTATGATTATTTTCAACGATATAAATAGTAACGCTCGGCGGATGATTAATAATTTAAAAACAAGTGAATTAATGCACTGTATGGTTCAGGTGGTAGTGAGTGACTTGCTTCTTCAGCTGATCAAAATGTCGCGGATGTGATTCCCGCCGGAGACAAGAATTTACGTGCATTATATTTATTTCTCAATTGACAATGATTGTAAAAAATACCCTCATAATAATTAGATTTGTTAATTATGAAGTGTTCGGTGGAGCCACGGATAACGACTCCGTCACGCGGTGGTTCTGACTCGAATAAAATATACGCGGTAGTTGAAATTAATGTTAAATATCTTCGATGGACAGTATTTCACAGGATAAAGTAAAGTAAATGAAGTAATAAGATAAAACAGCGGTATGAACGGCGGGAAGAAATTGCACGCACCTTGCTTCCTTCTTGGATTTCACCAGCAGCGAGTAGAAAATCCAGGTTGATAATATCTAGGCGTGCAGCACAAATTGATCTCCAAGAATCCACAAGAGCGGCAGCGGACTTCAACGACGTTAAGGCAAACGTACGTCCAAGCGCGGTAGCGGGCGTTGGTTCACTGCTTCCCGTATGTTCTTCTTCGTTTTAGGTGCGTGCAGGGTAGTTTTCCTAACCGTGGCGCGAGAGTCAATATTTTTAACGCAAGTAGAACGTAGAAATGTATATGACGCGAACAATGTTTATATTACGATGTAGTACACGCGCCGTGATTGGTCGGTATTTCTGTTAGTTGGCTTACTAATAATACTCTCTACAAAGATTTAAATAATTACTTTATTAGAATTGCATCAATAATATATTTTTATATATATTTCACAGGCAGACAAAGTGCGTCAGTTGAAAGCGTCAACCAAAGACAAGGCAGCGTGGCAGCCCGAGGTGGACAAACTGCTGGCGCTGAAGAAACAGTTAACAGAAGCGCAGGCTGCTAATGCTCCGCCTAGTTTAAACACAAACGTAGCCTATTTAGAAAAACAAGTGGCTGAACAGGTGAATATAGTTTCAATCTTGACTTCTGAAAGATAGTTATTACAATTACTATTACGTAATAAAGCTGGACCTTAACTAAAATAAATGTACAGATCATTTCCTTAATAAAGTCAGGCCAATAAGACGAAACATAATACGTCTACAAACTGAGCGTTACTGAGGTGTGTTTCGGTGGCAAGCGATTGTTGTTGGCAACAATGTCGCCAGTTGAGTTCTTCGTCCCGATGAATATCTAAAGCGTCATTGTCACTAAAGTACGTCTTCTTATGGTTGCGTCGGGTGACGGGGCGCTCACTTCCCTCTAATGTGGTTGAGGAGGGCGATGGCTGGATCCCGCGTTAACTCGTGAACGGGTGCCGTTTGAGGGTGTTCGTCGTTTGGATACTTGGGGGGAGGGAGACTTGCCGAGCTAACAGATGCTAATAAGAATAATTTTGTATAGACATAAAGAGACTCTATAAATTTATTTAAACAAAAATGATAGCAGTGAAGTTTCTTGCCAGTTCTTCTTTCCGAAGGGTTTCCCGAACTGGTGGTAGAGTCATGCTTTATTGAACGTAATTGTATCATTATATCGATGCTTCGTTTACTAAACTACTACCGTCATATTCAGTTTCATATGGTGCGAGCTTTTTTTAAAACCAAATTAATTCGATCCTTTTCCTACATTTATAGTTTTTGTGATACATATATCTAATGATTTTCCTTTTCACAGGCTGACAAAGTGCGCAAGTTAAAAGCGTCTACCAAAGACAAGGCAGTATGGCAGCCCGAGGTGGACAAACTGCTGGCGCTGAAGAAACAACTCGCGGACGCGCAGAAAGCTGCATAATTCACACGTAGTCTTTTGTAAAAGAAAACCTACAAACGAAAGCGTTTTTAAATAATATCCATTTGTCGTGATTTCTGTTCTCAACCCAACTTATTATACGATTTAACATAGCATTTAAACAAAAAAAGTCAATGTCACATTATGACTGCCCGCTCCCTTCCCCGTGATGTGTAGGGCTATTTGTGGGCGGAGCTAAACACCAACCGTCAGCCTACCAAACGAAGTAGACGATCACGCAGCGCGCTCTCTATCAATACTTCGCTAGTAATATACAATACAAGCTCTGTGAATAAGCGCCGCTCAATGCTTTGGTAATAATTTAATTAGAAAATGAAAAATAACCGCGCCGCTGTCCGAACCCGGATTACGTGACGTCATTCCTGGCAGTCGACTCATGCCTGCTGTTTAATTTTAATAGTCTGTTCTAGAGTCAATTTTATTGCATTAAGTTATAAAGTACATTTTAGTTACATTAGAATTGTCTACGACTGGTGAAGCATCGAAACGAGTATTCAAGTTAAAGTGTTCAGTAGAACTGTAATTTATACAGTGTGTATTTGTGGCCAAGGGACTTAAAACTAGCACATAAAACTTATTAAGTTTATTTATTACATAATTGTCCACTGAACACGCTGCACGCGCTAGACACAGACTCCGTCCTTTTCTTTTGTTTTCTGTGTATTTGTGTGCTATTATTGTCTTTTTAAATCTCATTAAGTTGTTGATTGGGTCGTGAATCCCTTGCACTTCTGAGTGTCTGCTATTGAAATAAATCATACTTTAACACTAAATAATTTTAGCTCGACAATAGGTCAAGTAGGGTGTCCAGCCAAGTTCATTCTATGACCATTTAACATTTTTTAAATAGCCACATTGTTAGATTCATGTGATCATAAACTGACCCCGGGTTTGCAGACCTCTCTCGTCCAACAATACACACTGTATATGGACTATTTATTTATTTATGTATTTTTGAAGTTTGGTAACTTGCTTTAAAAGTGTGGTACCGAATAAAAGACTTAAACTATACGTTGTTGTTTTATTTAACATAGTTATTGCCTATTTACAAAAATGACCCTTTCATTTATTTAATAATCAAGGTGAATAATTATTAACGTTATTAATGAGTGTCTTGTAATGTATCTAATCTTAATAAATGAATTTTCTACATTTTATATTAACATGAGGGACTAGTTGATGAAATATTTTCATTGTCTTCCAAGATAAATAAAACAAAGCCTCTTTATCGATCGATTACTAAGTTTGATTATATACAAATCTCGCCTTATATTTCAAAATACCGATTTTGGCCCTGTATATGAATCTGAATGTTAATGACGCCAGTAGCAAACTTATAACGGTGATAAACGAGGCTATTAAAAGTAATTCGAAATCGGTCGCAGTTCCAAGGAAAAACAGGTTTATAAAACCCTGGATCACACCTGGTTTACTCAGATATATACGTCAGAGCGTTAAATCACATAAAAGTTACAAAAAATCGCCACAAAATCTATGTCTCAAACTTAATTATACTAGATATCGCAACTTCGTCGCTACTGTTTTAAAAAAAGGTAAACAGGAATATTAACAGAAACCTTGTAATCAGCGCCAAGAACAACACTGACCTGGAAAGTTATAAAAAGTATTATCGACATGCCTAAACCCATAGGCTCCCAACATGTCTTAAATAACTCTGAGCATCCTACAAAGTCTCTAGATGAGCTAAATGACTTTTTCGTAAACCTAAGTAGAAATATCGGCTCAGCAATCCAAAATAAGAGCAATCATAATTATAGTAAAAGTATGTTTGCCTACAAACATACTTTCTTCCCGGCTAATTCTGTGGCTTTGCATGAAGTCTCCGAATCGCAAGTTGAGGGTATTAATAAATAAATAATAAATAAATATTTCTAACAATCACATCACATTATCTAGCCCAAATTAAGTATCATTAAAGAACTTGTGTTATGGATACTAGATAACGGATAAATAAACTTAAGAAATATATAAACACACGTAAATATTTTTTTTTATATATAAATATTAGAAATAAACTTAAATAAACGTAAATACACATCCATGACTAGAAAGCAAATATATCTGCCCCTACCAGGATTCGAACCCGGGACCTCTGGCATGGAAGGCAAGGCTACTTACCAACATACCAAACAGGCCAACATAAAAAAATAAAAACTTGCGTAGCAACTGTGTTGTTGGTTGAGATGTCATCTCCACTCAAGTAATACAATTCTGCTACACACCACTATTGCGCCCAATAAGGTTCATTTGTAACTTGTTCATAAGATCTGCGATTTTCCCAATAGCTTTTAAAAAGGCAATAGTCCTCCCAGTTTTTAAAAGTGGCAACAAAAAGTTCATTAGCAATTATTGACCAATTTATATTCTTATTTCAATGCCTAAAATATCAGAGAAAATTTTAAACAGCTACCTTGTTAAATATCTTTCAAGTCATAATATTTTTGCTAATAATCAGTATGATTTTCGATTTTCTCGCGGGGTCTCTACTGAAGATGCAGGGACTAATTTAGTAGACATCATTACAGAGAAATTAGATAAAAATGCCTTGGCGTCTTCTTGGATCTCAGTAAGGCATTCGATACTGTCTCAGTATAGGTACCTCATATCCAAACTAGAGCAACTGACATCATTGGTCGGGTACTAGATCTCTTTAGTGATTACTTGCAAAATCGTATCCAAAGAATCAGAATTGGCTCTTTTCTCAGTGATGAGCAAACACTTTCGTATGGAGTTCCTCAGGGGAGTGTTCTAGGCCCCACACCCTTTCTTCTATACATCAACCAACTTTGTCAGCCGTCTCTTAATGGCTCAAACTTATGCTGATTATACAGTCATTCTGGTTTCTGGGCCTGACTGGGAAAGCGTAAAGCGTAGTACAGAAAAAGCACTAAACAAGGTTATGATTTGGCTACATTTAAATCTATTAAAATTATAAAACTAATTAACTGCCAAGGACGCCGATCGGCGTAAAATTTCTACTCAGACGCCGACGACGTCCCTGGTGCGTCCAGTTTTCAAACCTGATTTTCTCAGCAAATGTACAATAAAATCACTGAATTTTTTTTAAATATGCTATAATCTATCCAACTCCTGAACGGCCTGGAGATCCAATGATTACACTTATTAAAAATGCAGATTCTTACCTCTCACGCCCAAGACGCCCAAGGGCGTCTTCGTTTTGAAATCAGAGTTTAACAAACTTTTTATGCATGCAGAAGAAAATGGGTAATATGTTTAAACACAACTTTAAGTTTTGTATTTGCTGCCTACTAAATTGTTTGTGTTGTTTCTCTTATTAGCAAAAAAGTTATTGCGTAATTACGAAAGATTAATTTTTTTCATAAAAAAATAAATATAGTGTTGTAATACGATTATTTTTTGAATAATTGTGAGCAAACAAACATTATGTAAAATATTATTCATTTTTCTTTTGTTTTTGGCTTATTTTGTAAAATAACGATTTGCCTACTTTTGAGGTAAATTATCTTCAAAATGTATGATCGCGTCGACATAAAAAAATGCTTGAGGCCCAGCCGCCGAGCTAAGTGCATTTGCATGTGCAAGCGAATTTTAACAAAACGAAGTCGACCTTAAAGTCGGTAAATCATTGTTTTTGGTAATTAGTTCGGTTTTTCGCTTCTGTTCTTAATTTTGCACTAATTCAAATTATCACAAAGGATATTTAACTTTGGCCTCCTAACTATCTCCACACAAAAAAATTATGTCATGATATCGCTCCTGTGGTGTGATGTGAAAGAAGGTCAAACAAACCAACAAACACATTTTCAGATTTATAATATTAGTATGGATTCTTTACAAGGCACACAATTTGATTTTTTATAAAACGTGATATTGAAATACTTCAAATCTATACAAAAAACCAAAGTTTACAAAAAAGGTTGGTGACCTCTGACTTTTTGCAAAAAGTTCAAAATTACGATTTGACGTGTATTGTATATTTAAGTACATGAATCGTGTTTAAGATGATATAATGTATATATTTCCATTAATTTCGTCCACTTTACTCACTTTCGCAAAAGATCTCTATTTCGGTTTTAACCAATCAAATTGTGGATGCCAAACTCTAGGGACCACAGATCAACTACCTATGTAATAAATTCTAAGTTCTTGTTTTGTGCACAAAAACAAACTTTTTTTACGAAATCTAGAGGCTCACGCCGAGGACGCCCATGGGCACCCAAGAAAACTATAACGAGTAGCCGGGGCTGCCGAAGGGCGTCCCGTTCTCAAATGTGTGTCGGCGTGGGGTAATTTCGCACTTTTCTGTGCCGGCAGTGAATGGGTTAATGGCCCATACGTGCTCATTATTCTTTTCGGATAAAGTTTGTGATTGCGATTCGATTGCACGGTCAGCAACGGTTAAATATCTGGGTGAACTTTTGGAAAGGTTAAACAGGCAACCCCATGTTCATGTTGTATCATCACGAATAAGGAAAACCCTTGACGTTTTTAGGGTTCTCAGATGCTGTGCTGACTTCTCCATAGTGAAATGCGTCTATTATGCCCTGTGCCAGTGATATAGCAGAGAGCGTTAGTAGTGTATATATGGGGGTTCTGTATATTATCTATTCATTCATACCATCTATTTAATCACAACATCATACCATCTATTCAATCTGTTCATCTAAAACATTCACCAGTACTATGACTTATTCAAACATTACATAATACTATCTAATCAATCATTTAATCTAGCCAATAATTTTCGAATTTTCATGCTCACACAGCGACTCGACTGCGTTCAACGGTGCTACGATCTACCAATTCAGATTTCATATATTATCTACTCTTCATTGTGATAAAATACCTTCTACCTGCTATGAATCTCATTTTCAGATGAATTGAAGTCTCTATTCACCTAAATACTACTTAATTTTACTAGGATGTTATTTTTAAAAAACTATGTACTTTATAAGTTTGTAATTCTAGTGATGTGTATATGTCTGGATATGAATAAATAAATTATTATTATTATATTATTAAACGAGAACAGTTTACTATCATCATTATTTAAAAAATAATTTTAGTCTTAACTTATAGAGGTTGAAAATTAAAAACATGATTCAGTTAACATATTTTTTTTAATAAGAATACAACTTATTTAAACAGGTTACAGTTTCAACGATTCGTTTATATATATATAGTGGACGAAATTTTTTCCGCAATTTCTTTAACTGATTTATAAATGTCATCGAGTAAAATATTTTTCACGACATGCTGTACACATAATTCCGCATCACACGTACAAATTGAACCGGCAACATCAGGGAATTGAGCAGCATCGTATATTTCAATTCTAATTACTTTCACACCCCGTTTAGGTTTTTTTATATAAGAAAATGTAGTTAAGTCTGTTTTCTGTTTTTTACTGCTGGGGCCAACAAGATTCAGTGTTCCAGTATTACGCATATCCATAGATGAGCCTCGTACATCGTTAGGAAGGAAGTTGAATAAATCACTCTCGCTATCCTGAAATTAAAAATATACAGTAAGATAAAAAAGGTTAAAATTGAATAGATACTAAGTTAAGAATATTATATTAAGATTATTGATTAATTACTCACGGACATCATTGAACAATAAGTGTAGTCGCTCGTAAATTCTGTTTGTTTTTGAGGATTTACTTGATAATTATATTTTATTTATACCTCACATATATCGTTTATAAAGTTCATAATCGAACATGAAATTATTTAGTCAATGCAAGAATAAGTTTTGTAATACAATGCTCACACATCCTTATACGGCTACGTCGCGCGCTGTGTGGTCTGCTTCGCACTTCCTCATTAAACACCTAAACTCTTTATTCTTATTTATTAACCGACTTCAGAAATAAAGTATTCCTGATTGATGTCTACTTTCACTTAGGTCTTATTCCATTTATTACACCTCACGGTTAGTAAGAATGAAAATAAACAGACAGGCAGGTAAATTATTAGGTACTATGATTTACTTGAATACCTCATAATAAATTAATCGATACCTACTCAAAAACTATTTTTCAAAGCATGTTCAAATTCATATTTAGTGCAACCAAATCCCCATGGCAAAAACTGTAAAACCATTAGTAAAAATTGATATAATTTCACGACTGTGAATTACTAGTTATGCCCGTGGATTCATCCGCGAAAGCGTCGATCTAAATCTGCGGACCAGCGTGAATATCGGTCTATGTCACGTGCTGTTAGCTTTCGACAGGTGAAGGAATTTTTAAAATCGATTCAGAATTGTTTAAGTACATACATTATTATTACAAACAAACAAAAAAATCAAAACGTTCCTATTTATAATATTAGTGTAGATGATTTTCCTAATTAGATGTTACCGATATCTATTAGTGTTCTTAAAATGGATTTTTAACAAAGTCAGCTATTATGCACAAGCAAGTTTCTTGTCGATATGTTACGCACACTTTAATTTTTCTTTCAATATAAATCAGATGATTCCGTACAGGTTTTCATTAGCGAAAGCAATACAGGCAATCAAACTACAAACTCTGAAGAATTCTCAACTGCCAATATGTAAGTATTCTTATTTTAAATATATTTATATATTCATTCACCTAAGTAAACTTATATTTTTAATTTTTGTTCATAATTTTTTATAGGTCTAGATCTATGCCACAGCTCTTTGATGAGGTGTTTCCTCCTTCAGACGACGAGGTGAAAATGGTTGAAAAGAAAAAAGAAACTACAAAGAGGTAAGATACATTAAAACTATTTTTTTTCCTCACTTTTATTTCTTTCATTAACTCGTCAACGTAGTTGAGTCAATATTTATAGCTTTTCAATTGTTCACAGATTACATTCACCGAGTTCCCGGGGCGCGGAACACCGGGCGTCAAAGAGGATGAAAGAAAACAGCCACGAAAGAAACGACGCAGAGAAAAATGAAAAAAAGTGAGTATTACATGTTTTTATTGTATCTGCAGGTTTATTCTTGGAATCATGAATGTCATAATATTTGATTTAGAGTTAAAGAACTCATAGGTATTTTTGAATCATGAATGTTATAATATTTGATTTAGAGTAAAAGAACTCATAGGTATTTACATTATGTTAACAACATTTCTCAATTTATTAACAGATCACACACGACGGTGTCTGGAGACGAAGGGGTGTCGAAAAAACACACTCCGACCCCTCATCGATCCAAGAAAAAATCATCAACTATCGCACCGATAACACCCGTGAAAATCACATCTCACGATCTCTTCGGGACGGATAGTGAGGGTGAGGATGACTCTGAGCCATCACCAACTCCAACTCCAACACTGCCACCTTTGCAATCGATATTCATAAACAGAGTGGCAAGCGGCCTGTCGAAGCAGGTTTTACCAGACAAGAAAGGCAGCCACTACATTGAGGTAAAAGTGTATAGGTCCGCGGACATCGAGCATGTGATGCCTATTAATAGATGGCGTCACTCGGTTTCCAGCCTAAAGATTAGGACGGACATGGACACCGATCTTTGGCAACATCTTGCCAATCTAGTACTGGTGGCCAGGAAGGAATTCCGAGGCACACCTAACATTTTTACTTCAAATTTTAGCATGCAGTAACAAGATGTCTAAACACTTTTATATCAATGTAGTGTGCTAGACTAAGTAACTTTAACTCGGTGTGCGAAAGTAAATAATATTTTCCTTAATATTATATTATTATTATAATGTGTTGATATTTAATATACCTTTTATATTTAGCAAATGTTTTTTTCTTTACAGTTATCAGCATAGACCCTACCCGAGATCCTCTCAATAAAAATGAAATAGTTAAATGTGATAATTGTGATATAAGAATAATGAGAAATAAATATCAGTATCATTTGAAAACTGAATTACATAAATTGAATTCTTTGATTATGAGCGAGTTTGACAATATTTATATAATTAATACAGCATTTAATAATCGTGTAATAAGTTATCGTTTGAAAGCTGAAAATAAAAATTATTGTATACCAGAGAATTTTTTATATGACTATGAAACTGATATTTATAGACTTATAGAAATGAATTTAAAAAAACACAGATGTCTTAAGATACAATTTGAATTATATGCATTTTATTTATTACCAAAGACTCTAGAAAAGCAATTGAAATCATTTAATACCAAATATGAAATTATAACTGATATTAATGAATTGAAAGATATATTTAGAATAAAAACTATTGATACAATCAAAAGAAAACTTACTGAATTTGAACACTCTACGTCCGGTTGGACATTTTTATCACTCAGTCATTTAGAAATCAATTTAAATAAGTATTGTGCTTTGCGAGGAGGTACATATATAAAACTACCACCTCGCGTATCTAATACTAAAAGCTGTATGAATGTTAAAAATGATGATGAGTTTTGTTTCCTTTGGAGTATTTTAGCTGGGCTTTATCCATGTGTTGATAACCCGAATAAATGCAGCTCCTATCCTCATTATTCAAATGTGTTTAATATAACTGACATGAAATTTCCTCCATCATATCGAGATATAAAGATCTTTGAAAAGAATAACTTGAATATAAGCATAAATGTTTTTGGTTTAGACAAAAAAAATAAATATGTAACTGGACCTTTGTATTTAACAGCTGAAAAAAGAATTAATCATTTTAATTTACTATTTATCGAAAATTATGAAAAAGGTCACTACTGTTTAATAAAAAATTTGGTTAAGTTAGTGCGAAGACAAATAACAAAGCATAAAGGTAATGTTTATTTGTGTGAATCATGTTTACAATGTTTCAGTAGCAAAAAAAAATATGGAAATCATTATTGTTCCAAAGTTTTAGAATTAATACCAAAGCCTAATACTCATTTAATGTTTAAACACTTCGAGAGACAACAAAAGGTTCCTTTTATCATATACGCTGATTTTGAGAGTTTATTAGAAAACTATTCAGACGATTCGCAGAGCACGACCACTATAAAATTTAAGATTCACAAGCCTTCATGCTTTGCTTATTATGTTTGTTGTACATTTGACAACTCATTAAACAAATTGGTTTCCTATCGAGGCTTAGATGCACCTAAAGAATTTATTAAACATTTGATGGAAGATGTGAAGTATATTAATGATTTAATTTCGTTTGCTAAACCAATGACACAATTAAGTAAAACACAGCAAAATGAATATGATTCAAGCGTTCACTGTCATATTTGTAAACATTTATTGTTTGGTGATAAAGTACGTGATCATGATCACATGACCGGCGAGTATAGAGGCGCAGCTCATTCATATTGCAACCTCAATTATAAAATATGTCCATTTGTACCAGTTGTATTTCATAATTTATCTGGCTATGATTTACATTTATTCATAATGGAACTATCGAAATATGATGGTTCAATTAATGTTATACCAAAGACTAAAGAAAATTACATAACGATCACGAAATCATTCACAATAAATGAGAACAAATCTTGTGTGAATGTGAAATTTATTGATTCATTTCAATTTTTAAGTGCAAGTCTAGATAAATTAAGTAAAAGCTTAAATGATGATAATTTTATACACACCTCAAATTTTTTTACTATTCCCAGTCAATTTGTATTGATGAGAAAGAAAGGCATTTATCCTTATGACTACATGAATAGTTTCTCTAAATATGAGGAAAAATGTTTACCACCGAAACATAACTTTTATAATAGTTTAACTAAACAGCATATATCTGATAGTGAATATACACATGCGCAAAATGTTTGGAAACAATTTGGTATAAGCGACATGGGTGAATACACTGATTTATATTTGAAATGTGACGTTTTGTTATTGACTGATGTATTCGAGAACTTTAGAACTATGAGCTTACAGCACTATAAGCTTGACCCAGCCTATTATGTAACCGCACCGGGGCTCAGTTGGGATGCAATGCTATTTTATACCGATGTTCGATTAGAGTTGGTACATGATCTTGAAATTTATCAAATGTTAGAAAAAGGAGTTCGAGGAGGTTTGGCACAATGTACATTGAGACATGCTCAAGCGAATAATAAATACTTACCAAATTTTGATTGTTCAAAACCATCAAGCTTTCTTATATATCTTGATTCTAACAACCTATATGGATTTGCTATGATGAAAAAAATTCCGATATCAGATTTTAGATTTTTATCGTCTGAAGAAATTAGATGTCTAAATATTGAGACTATTTCAGATGACAGTGATTTCGGATTTATCCTAGAAGTAGATTTAGAGTATCCTTATCACTTACATGATGTACATTGTGACTTACCCTTTGCTGTTGAGAAACTCATTCCACCAGGTAGTAAATCACCAAAATTAGTTGCAACTCTTAAAGATAAAACTTTTTACGTTATTCATTATACTTATTTAAAAGAATGTTTAAAACAAGGATTACGATTAAAAAAGATTCATCGCGTAATAACCTTTAGACAAGAATATTTTCTAAAGAAATATATAGAATTGAATACAAGTTTGCGTCAAGCCTCAAAATCTGAATTTGAAAAGGATTTTTTCAAATTGTTAAATAATTCAGTCTTTGGAAAAACTATAGAGAACAAGCGAAAACAAGTTAATGTTAAACTGGTATCTCACTGGGAGGATAATAATAATTTAACAAATAAATGTGTCGGTGCTCGAAAACTAATTGCTAAACCGAATTTTAAATCTGTGTCAATATTCTCAGAAAATTTTCTTGCTATTCAGTTAAGTTTAGATAAAATAACTCTAGATAAACCAATATATGTAGGATTTACAGTCTTAGAATATGCAAAATTACATATGTATCAATTCCATTATAATTTTATTAAACAAAAGTATGGAGAAAATGTGAAACTTTGTTATACTGATACAGATAGTCTGCTATATTTAGTTAAAACAGATGATGTGTATGAAGACATAAAACATGACATTCAAGAGTTTGATACCAGTAATTTTGAAAAAAATAATCCATATAAAATCCCAAGAGTCAACAACAAAATACCTGGTTTATTCAAGGATGAAATGGGAGGTCAATTAATAACTGAGTTTGTAGGATTAAGAGCCAAACTTTACTTCATAAAGAGTACTAGTGAGGAGATTAAAAAGGCTAAAGGTGTATCTAAGTCTGTAACGAAATCTTTGAATCATAAACATTATTCAGATTGTTTATTTTATGACAAAGATTTACGATCTAAGATGAATATGATTAAGTCTTTAAAACATAATTTGTATTCCCAAGAAGTAGATAAGTTAGTATTAAATAGAAATGATGATAAACGTCAAATATTACCAAATCAAATTGATACTGTAGCTTGGGGACACTATGCTTACATGTAGCTATTAAATAGATATAAGAAATTATATATGTAATATGTTAATAAAAAATTATATGACTTTCCAATTTCTGTTTTATTTTATTCCTATTAGATTATAACTGATACAATACTATAAAATGACAATCAAGTAGCAATGATGTTCATTTGTTAATAATGAAGCTTAAAAAGCACCCGCTAAGCTTGGACATCAATCTTATTGGTATTGAAGAGAGATCACAGCCCATAAGACATAGTGAATTGTTACCAAATAGTATACGGTGTTTAATTTGCGGGCCATCTAACTGTGGTAAAACTAATGTGATGATTACTTTGCTATTACATAAAAACGGGCTAAAATTCAAAAATTTGTATTTATATACAAAGACTCCATTTCAAAGTAAATATTGTTATCTTAAAGAAGTGCTTTCAAAGGTTTCTGAAGTAAAATACAATGTGTTGCGTGATGACAGCGAAGTTACACATCCGAATAATGTGTTACCAAACACAATTATAATTTTTGATGATGTGGTTTGTGAAAATCAGACTAACATTCGTAATTATTTTGCCATGGGAAGACATAGTCAAGTCGATTGCTTTTATCTCTCACAAACATATTCAAAAGTTCCAAAACAGCTGATTCGTGATAATGCAAATTTGTTATTACTCTTCAAACAAGATGAAGTCAACTTGAAACATGTATACAATGAGCACGTCAATTCGGATATGTCATGGAATGAATTTAGAGAAATCTGTCAAAATGTTTGGCGAGAAAGGCATAATTTTTTAACTTTAAATAAAGAATCAGAATTAAATAAAGGTCGTTATAGAAAAAATCTTGACACCTTTATATACTTATCCTAAAATAGAATGTCATCATTTGTGATAAATAAGTGATAGAGGCAAGACAAAAATGAGTCTCAATATTAAAGAACAAATAATCATGTCATCAGACATCATTAAAAATAAACTTAAACAGTTAAAAGATATTGAAGATAAAAACAACTATGAACTCAATAAAATATTTAAGCCAGTTACCAAACCTTTATCACAAATGATAGAATCAAATCAAAGTAATATGAACTGTGATTTTAATGTGAGCGCTATACGAGTGCCTGTCAAATTAGATGATGCAATAACCTCTACACCATATAGAGTACATGAACAATCATTGGATGATGATTTACACTCAGAGAAATTTGCTTCGGGCTCAGAATACTATAGTGATGCAGATAATATCAATAAGAAAGACATATCTGTTACAAAAAAATATCTTAATAGTCTCTACGATATAAATATTCCATTCGGAGTTCGGAAAGTAGGTGATCAGTTAATGATGGGTAATTTTCCGGTTAAGATAATTGCTTCAGTCGATGGTGACATGGAACCATGTAGAATCAAGATTGATAACGATGAATATCAATTGACTCAAGGACTAAAAGAAGTATTATTACATAAAAAACCGAATCTAGAACTAGTTACTGAAAATGATAGAAACACTTATAAAAACATTTTGATAAAAACGAATGCTCATAAGCGTGACTATGATCATAAAGGTCAGTTAAAAGGAGACAAAGGTGAAAAATATAAACAAATTATTAAACCTATGTTCATAGCCTCGGAAGTTGAGAGTACTAAAAAAGTTGGTGGCAACATAAATGTTTTGAAAAGATATAGAAAAAATACTGATTTCATCTATTGGGATGATCCTAATGAGCTAGTTGAAAGATTGAAACTTCTTATTGCTTCCAAACAAGCTGGAAATACTAATCAAGATAATGAAATAATATCAATCATAGAAGAACTGCAAGAAGCAAATATAATAAAATCATAAAAAGCATAGTGATATTAAAAGTTGTTTAGTTGTCAAATAGCTGTGAATGATGAAACAAGCTAAAAATGAGTAAAGAAGATGTGGTGACCGAAATACATAAAAATGCAAGAGTAAATTTTCCTCGCAGATGTGTTCTACTCAAAGATATAGATGATCTATGGCAAGCTGATTTAATAGATATGCAAAAGATATCGAGTATAAATTTTAATTTTAATTTTATACTTATTGTGATTGATTGTTTTTCTAAATATGTTTGGGTCCAACCATTAAAAAATAAAACTAAAGATTCGGTTACAAAAGCTTTTCAATAAATTTTATGTGATGGCAGAGTCCCTTTGAATTTGCAGACAGATTGGGGTAAGGAATTTTATAATGAAAGTTTTAAGAAAATTATGCAGATGCATTCAATAAATCATTATTCAACATATTCTATTAAAAAGGCTTCGATAGTGGAACGAGTAATACGTACTATAAAAAACAAACTTTACAAAAAGTTTAGTTTGAAGGGAAACTTTAAATGGATTGATGGAACTTTAGACGAAGTTGTGAATAATTACAATCATACCAAGCATACGACTATTCAGATGTGTCCGGTTAAAGTAAATAAACATACGAAACACATTGTGATGCAAAGATACAACATACTAAATAAACCAAAAGTTAAAAGAAAATGTACTTTTGTTGTCGGCGATGTAGTGCGAATAAGTAAGCATAAAGCAAATTTTGAGAAAGGCTACACTCCAAATTGGTCGACTGAGTTATTTAAAATAATCGTGGTTCAGAATACCAATCCAGCAACTTATTTGCTAGAAGACTCAAGAAAAAATAAAATTCAAGGAACATTTTATGCGCAAGAGCTTCAGAAAACCAAAAATCCTGACGTGTATTTAGTAGAAAAAGTTCTTAAGAAAAAGGGGAATAAAATGTATGTTAAATGGTTAGGATTGTCATCTCAGGACAATAGTTGGATAAGCAAAACCAATATATTATAAATTACATTTGAAATTTTACCATTCTTCGTTTACCTATGAAAGGAAAAGGTCTTGTGAATAGTATTATAAATCATCTACCGTTCGAGTTACATCTCCCAGGCTATAACTATTGTGGACCAGGAACAAGATTACGTGAGCGACTTATCAGAGGTGACAAAGGAATTAATGAACTTGATGAGTATTGTAAACAACACGATATTGCATATATGAAAACAAAAAACTTACAAGCCAGACACGCAGCAGATAAGATCTTAATGAAAATGGCAAAGAAAAGAACATCATCATCATCTCAAGCGAGTGTAGGAGAAAAGCTTGCAGCAAATATTGTTAATAAAGTAATGTTGATGAAACTTTCAAATGGATCGGGGCTTAAAAAAAGTTTTAAAAATGTTGTTGCCTATGCAAAAAGAAATATTCGTCAAGCAAAACCAAAATGTAAAAAACTAGCCATAGATTTAGCGTTTGCTGCCATTAAAGATCTTGTTTCTGATTCAGAGGTAAAAATTCCGCGCGTGATACCATTACCAAAGACCGGAGGATTCTTACCACTGATACCAATCATTACTGGATTAACTGCTGCTGGTGCTCTTGTTAAAAAAACATCTGCTATAGCGCGAATGGTAAAAACGTTTCAAACTGCACAGAAAACATGGAATGAGATGAAAAGACTCAATCAAAGTTTTGAGCCAGTGCATTTAGGAGGAGGATTACAGCTCAAACCGTACAAGAGTGGTTTAGGTATTTATACTTCATCAAAAAACTGAATAAACAGCTACCTGATCGTCCTCTTACCAATATTGATATAATGAGGTATTCAAAAACTATCCCATATTTTCGAGGGGTCTTCATGAGAGATCAACTACCTAAACACCCTCACAAAATCGAATGTGGTATAATTAATTTGGATAGCTCTGAAAATCAAGGTACACATTGGGTAGCTTATGTTAAAAAAAATGACTATATTGAATACTTTGATAGTTATGGTGATCTAAAACCACCAAAAGAATTTATTAAATATGTAGGGGGTGACATTCAGTATAACTATATCAATTATCAGGGTAGTCATCCATATAACTGTGGTCATCTATGTCTTAAATATCTTGAAAACTGTATGCTTTAATATGAAATAAATTGTATGATTGAATCGTTAAACGATCAGTATCAGTTAATACTTCGAATGGACAAGCAGCATTTATTTGTGCTACCAATATAAATTGTAATCAAATATGATTGATTTCAATATTAAAAAAAGTAAGAAAATTGGGAGTAAGCCAACAAAAAGTTATAGTTCAATTCACGACTCCGGTAAACACACACGCGTTGTACCAGCTCTCAGTGAGATTAATAAAGAATTTTTAAGAAAGTTGGGATTTTCACTATGAGTATGTTACAAATTAATGAAGCGCCGCATTTTGACAATTCTATTGAGAGTTATGAAGTTCATTCCTATACTCCATACACTAATAGCTTCAAAGAAAACGATGAAATACGAATACCGATTAATCAACAAGACATTTATTTACTACCTGCGAGCAGTTCCATTTACATTGAAGGATGTATAGAAGTATATACGAAGGATACCACAGGAAAACTTACGAAAAAAGGGTTTCAATTTAACAATAACCCTATACCGTTTCTTTTTCATGATATAAGGTATGAGATAAATGGAGTAGAAATCGATCGTATTAGACATGTTGGTATTACTTCTACAATCAAATCTTACATCTCGATGAATGAGGGAGAAAGTAAACAGGCTGCTCTGTGGGGATGGAACTTGAAAGGAACAAAATCTGTAAATGGTTTTTTTAATGTTATATTGCCGCTTAGTAAACTATTAGGATTTGCTGAAGACTATAACAAAATCGTATTAAACTGTAAACATGAATTAATTCTAACGAGATGTAAATCTAATGTTGATGCTCTTATACTTGATAATAATAATGATCATGTGTTAGTAAATATTGAGAGAATTCAATGGCGTGTACCACATATTAAAGTATCTGATCGAGAAAGATTACTACTCTTGAAACAGTTAGAAAAAGATAAGCCAATACAAATGGCATTTCGAAATTGGGATACATATGAATATCCACTTTTACCTAAAACAAAGAAGCATTCGTGGTCAATCAAGACTACCTCCCAACTCGAGAAACCTAGATTTGTAATATTCGGTCTTCAAACAGTCGACCAAAATTTAAAGAATAGAAATTGTTCTTTGTTTAATCATTGTAACTTAACTAACGTTTCATTATATCTAAATTCACAAACATATCCGTATGATGCACTAAAACTTGATTTTGATAATGATAAATATCATATATTATATGAAATGTACATCAAATTCCGTCAGTCTTATTACAACGCTTCAGTTGACCCGTTGCTTAATATTATTGATTTTAAAGAAAAGGCACCTTTGTTTGTAATTGACTGTTCAAGGCAAAATGAAACATTAAAAACTGGCCCAGTTGATGTAAGACTAGAAATAGAGAGCAATAAAGATTTTCCTGACAAAACGAGTGCCTTTTGTCTTATCATCAACGATCGCATTATAGAATATAAACCTCTCAGCAGTATTGTTCGCAAGATATCATGAAGTTAATAGTTGATGTTCAAGGTTTTAAAACCGAATTAAATCAGTTCATACTTAAAGAAATAGCTATTCTGGATGATAAAGGAATACAAAGTTTTTTAATAAGACCACCATTCGCTTTCTATAATTTAACTATAAAGGAAATGAGGCAGGTTGGGTGGATCGAGAGAAATAGAAATATTTATTGGAAAGAAGGATTTATTTGTTTTTCAAAATATAAGCCTTTAATTTCACCTCTACTTGAAAACAATTGTATTTATGTAAAAGGTGAAGAAAAAGCAAAATGGATTAAGGAAATGTTTGTTGATTATAATGTGAATGTGATAAACTTAGAAAATTTTAAGTGTCCAAATTTTTATACCCTGTATGAGCTTTACAGCAAATGTAATGATGTCTATAGATGTATCTATCATAAGAATATTTGTGGTTTAAAAAATGTAATCTGTTTAAATAAGTGGTGTTCTGATAATAAAATTATATGTTAACCGAATCATGTTTTATTTTCAACCGAATGTTTACCTCTCGTAGAATAAGACTAAAATTATTATAAAAATAATGATGCTAGTAAAACTGTTCTCATTACAAAGTTTGGAAGTAAAAAAAGTTATTGACTAGCGCTCGCTTTCAATATTGTATCTAGAGATCTATCCGTTGAAAACCACCAATGACGATTCGTTATTTGGTAATCGTTGCAAAGTTCAAATAAAAATATGAATCAATATTGGTGGTTTTCAACGGATAGATCTCTAGATACAATATGAAAGCGACCGTACATGAACGGGTTCAATAGATCTTTACACTGTTAAATGGACTGGATGAATAGACTGAATCATGAAAATTCGAAAGTTATTGACTAGATTAAATGATTCATTAGATGGTATTATGTAATGTTTGAATAGGTCATAGTACTGGTGAATGAATGAACACTGAATGATTTAGATGAACAGATTGAATAGATGGTATGAATGAATAGATAATATACAGAACCCCCATATATACACTACTAGCGTTTAGCGTTAATGGAACGTATTATTAGTCTTAGAATAAAATAATTATATTTACGAAACGACTTTTATATTTTCCATTTAGTTAAGTGACATGACAATCAACAACATTGTTGCTAAGCTACAACGCTTTCCCTCAGTTAACTAAGCCAAGCTCTCCTCTGATATGCGTAAATGTTATCCTTGGAAGTGTTTTCGTGAGAATATCCGCGATTTGTTCAGACGAACTCACTCTTTTAACTTCTAGTACATTACTGCAACTTGCTCACGCATAAAAAGTGCCTCAAACGAATGTTTTGTTCTCTTATGAAACTCAGGGTTGTGAGCTAATTTCACTGCAGCTTCATTGTCGACGCTTAGATTTACGTACTCAGCTGAGCGTGGTCAATTCTTTGAATAGCCTTGTTAGCCACACCATTTCTCTCGCAGCTTCGCTTGCGGCGACTAGCTCTGTTGTTGAAATGGAAACGGAAACCTGTCGTTGGCTTATTTATTTTTTTATTTATTTATTTTACAATTCTTGGGAAACTTACAGCTATTTTTAAACATTGTATTGAGATGATAGCGAAATGTGAATGCCATTTACAGAGTTTCCACTTATAGGTATTAAGTTTAAACTAAAATTAAGTCGCATTTGACAAGCTTAGATAAATACACGCATAAAAATTACAATATTTGTTGCAAAGTTGTGTGCAACACCTTTCCAATTTACTGAGATACAAAATAACATAGACCAACAAAAGGAAAAGTGGAATATATTGATTAATATAACACAATGCTAAAATATTCTCTTAAGAATCAAAGAAACCTTTAGCCATGGCTGCTCTGACGCCTGAAATGGTGCTGCAGAAAAAATCAAAGTTTTTATCCGATTAGCTATCTCGTTCACCAGCCTTGGTGCTCTGATCATGAAGGAGTTCTGTCTGTAATTGGTGTTTGCGGTAGGAACTTGTAGTATGCTTGGATAACGGAAGGACTTTGTGTGTGCGCAAATACCAATCCCAGCCAGAAGCTCCGGGACATCTAGTTTATTATTAGCAATCTTCATGAGATTTGTAATATCGCTAATCTGCCTTCGCCTGCTAAGTGGCAGTATATGCCACGTATTAGCCACGATATCGCTCCTCCTGCGTAACGACACAATACTCCGGTGATAGAGCGTTCTGTGCTGAGATCTCCTCCGTGATCAGCATCACTAAAAGTATCTAAGTATTCCTTTCTTGCATTGGAATAATATTTTATACCATACGACATTGTCCCTTTTAGGTATCGCATAATCCTTTTGACTCTAAGCCAATCTGTTTTGGTAGGTACTTCGAGCTTTCGTGACACTATACCTACTGCATAAGCAATATCCGGGCGAGTCGCAACCATTAGATAGGCCAATGCTCCAACTGCTTCTCGATATGGAAAGTGAGCATCGTCATCAGCTTTCCCTGTTTCAACAGTTTCTTTTTCTATAGGGGTTGAAATTGGGTTACAGTTCATCATTCCAAATCTTTCTAATACTTTCTTAGGATATGCTTCTTGTTTCAGTATAATTGAACTACAGACATTTCGAAATCTCTATACCCAGATAGAATGAAGCTCATTTCGTAGTTATCTTTATTCTTTGCGATTCTTCTTCTTAATATATAATTTAAGATAATTCTTCTGCGATTTTTTGATCAGTTGCAGCTATGAGACCGTCATCGACATAATGCGATAATAAGAGTTTCTTGACTCCTTGTCTCTTTATGTACAGACATGTATCTGCACAACTTTGTTTAAATCCTACTTCTATTAGAATTTCTTATCCTTCAACTTCTTATGCTTATTAGAAGTGTTTGATGATAAAACTCCCTGATCAGGCAACTTTTTAATTCACAAAGCTCTCTCATAAGCACATAAATGAGTAGTCAGGTTCTCTACAGTCCTCTCAGCTTTCGACATTAAAAGCCAACTGCTGCGGAATGCAAAATATTCTTCACTGAGAGTATCCAAGATTTTACAAACAAGTAGCAATTCCGGTAACTCGTTAGATTTATCTTCAACAATTTCGATATTTAAATCGTTCCAAATATTCTTCAGTTTTGACATGTGACTTGCTACGCGGTCTGATGGATCTCGTTTAGCTCCAAAGAATTTCATGCATAAATCATAGGACTTATCTTTACAACTGCGTCGAACAGCCGGTGTAGTTCCTGCCAAACTTCAAGAGGTGTGTTGGATCTCATCACTTTCTTTAAGGTTTCTCGTTCATATTGGTGGTAAGGATCAACAGAGCGCTGCTTTCTGCCTTCATGAATTTCGCTAAGGCCGAGTCATATGCAGAAATTTGTGCGTCACCTGCGCCTTCTAGCAACACGGGCTTGGTATATTTTCCATCTATTACCTCCATTGCACGTTCTATGCCACGTAATAAAATAGAAACTTTGTACCTCCATGTCTCCCAATTATTTTTTCCTTTTAGTAAACCGATCTTCACATTTGCAGAAATAGATTCCATTTTAATAACTAACAGTCCATAACCTGATATGGCAGAGAGCGTTTAGCGTTAATGGAACGTATTATTAGTCTAAGGTTGTCCCACCGGCAACGATGAACGAGTAGCGAGTAGAGGTAGAATGTAGAAACGAGTTGGCGAGCCGCGGGGAGCGACTGCCTAGTTCCGATAGTTATGTAGCTCGGCTATAAGTGAGTGTGCGAGTGAGATGAGCGATTACTCGCGGTGGCCAAGCGTATAGTCCTGCACGTGGGTGGGGGGGGGGGGTCAACTGTTCTAAGGCGATGTTAAATACCTACGGGGGGGAAAACTGACCGATCACAGATGCTATGATCTTTACAAATGGTAACATCGATTAGTAAATAATTTTTTTTGATACGGCAGCACTATGTGTCACTGATTGATAGACTGAAAGAAAAAAAATGGCGTGAAATGGAGTCTAATACTTTAGTTTGAGACCGGCACTTTTCGCTATTTCGTTAGTTTTTATTTATAGCTGTTATTTATAGCTTTTTTCCCTTGTGTAAGCGTGTGACGTCGAGTTGAGGTTATTTTCTTTCGTTTTTTCAAAATTGCCGCTTCCACTACACAAAGCTTATCATATAATATATCATCATCATCGTCTGAACTAGATAAAAATGATAATTCAAATGATTGTTCGATATTCATAATAAATAAAAATACGTGTACTTTCAGATTCGCTCAGTAGAGAAATGACCGCTGGTTGCTCTCTCGGCGTGAGTTCTGATCGAGTATCGCTGAGTGAGTATTATCTTTCATAGCTCTTGTCGCTCAGCGTCAAACTATTGAAGCGAGTCCTCGCCGGCAGTGTGAACAGTCAGCGATCAACTATTTGTATACTCTTTTGTTTACACGGAATGTAGTTATATCTTTTGTAAAATGCTGCAGAAATGTATTTACCTACCTACCAGATTACTTGCATTAATGTCCTAGTTTTAAGTAATTTCTGTAAAATATGATGACCAATAAACATTATTATTTGTTTAATTTTTATAGATCAATAATTTCCATATATTTTTTTTAAACTCTAGGTAGAGATCGCTAGGGTTGATACTTCACTCAATAGGTCACCGACACTTGATTGAGAAATCAAATCGGACAGAGTCAATATAATTAATCGGTTTGTAATTTCCGAGTTCATTTCGAAAGGACTCTAAAGAAAATCTTAACACAGTACTTATTGCAGTGTAACAATTTTATTGACAAAAGACGTGTACCAAAGTCGAATTATACCTACAAATTCTCTCTAGCTATCTCATATGACCAACTGAGTATCACTTAAATTACGGTTCTTTGAAACGACGCATAATTGTATAGGCTTATACTACGAGTATGTTAGATGTGACGGCTAATCTTGGTAAAATGGTTAGGCGGTTACCTATACAGATTCATTAATCACGGCTAATGATACCATCCACCTGGGGCCTATATTCGTTAAGCTCCCTGCACAGAACTTATAAGAGCCTTTGTTTGAATTGAATGGCTGTGCCACTGACGCCATATTGCTTCCTACTTCTCGCCATTATCTAACTAACTAGCTAACTAACGCGCAAATAATTTCAACCAATCACACGTGCGTCAGGATGTACCTACGCTTGGCTCGCGCAACCAGCTCGCTAACTGTTTCTATTTCTCTATATGAGAAGTTCTGAGGATCTGGAATACATTTTCGCGGTTTTCACATTCTCCAGGAGACACTTCAACGTAATAAAACATTATACTCGCTTTTAAAGGCATTTAATAAATTAACTTACCAACTACACGGAACGATTTTATTTACAAAAAAGCGACAATAAATTAAACTTTACCTAATTTACTATTTCTAAGGTAACGGTCTCTAGATTATAATAAATTAACGTACTTAATGTATAAATTATCGTGGAATACATACAATTAAATATTTTATTTACGAGGTAATTTTTTTTATGTTGGTATGTACCACTTTTTTCTTAGAAATAAAGGTAAGTAATTCTGATTAATCCCCTGATACAAATAAATCAGCAGGCGCACCAAGGTCCCCGGGTCACGTCGCCCGGAGTCACACGCCTCACACCACTCGCCGTTGGGGCAGCACAGTTCTGAGAAGGTTAGCCCCTTACAAGATAGAACGGCAACTAAATCAGAACGGCGGCGGCGGCCAGGCCGCATTAGAATAGATATTTCAAATATGATTAATCATAATTATTAAGATTACTTAGGAATCAAAGTTTATCCGTATCAACATTCGCAACGAATTTCTAATTATTTTAATAATGTTACTGACAAAAAGAGAAAATGCCAATGAATTGTTTGCACTAAAATTGATAAGTATTTGTAGTCCTGCAACTTTACGAAGACAACCTTCCCTGTGCATTGGAACATACAGCAGTAGAGATATATAAACCGTATATATGATTTAAAATGCACATTGCTTACCAAGTACTGCTCGTTACATAAAGTTTATTACAGAAACAAACAGCCACTCTGTGCACCGTACTTAGCCCGCTGCAATGACACAAACGCGTAGACGTATTAAATGAATCACTGAATAATTACGATTCAGAATTTTTAAAAGTACAACAAGCTATAAAGGCAACTCTAATTAGTATCGATGATCTTAACACATCTTTTAACTTTTCATTACGGAACTTTTAACATCCATAATAAAAGACGTCCATGAATGACACCTGAAATGATTGCTCATTTACCGCTTTTGAAAACATCAACATGCTTCAGCAATGTATGCCGTGCTAATTTAGTTCTATAAAATCTATACCAAGTGTTAAAAAACTTCGCGGAACGCCTATGTACTGCAGAACGTAGAAAATCCAACTCGATTATTTTCACGAAATTATCTTCACTTCTAATCTGCTGCTTCGACGCTGGCTCAAGTAGTGGCAGGTCCCGGGTCGATCTTGACGTAGTTTCCAAAGGGCGTGGAGATGGTCTGCGGGCCGTAGGGCTCCAGCTTGACCTTGCTGTCCACGGTGCCCGAGGAGTCCCCTTCGCGGCTCCATGGAGCTGGGGACAAATAGGTTAAAATATTAGTATTGAGAGCCGTGGAGTGCGCTATGCCTGCGTCTGCTTCAAGTGCAGAAGGTACCCCTAGGACCAGTGGTTGTAGCTATCAACGTCATCGATTGCTCTGCGAAATTGTGGCTATCTCCATACATGAATGCATTTGATTCCGTTGACTTAGTTAATTCGAGATTATATGTGAAGTACGCAAACCTGTCCATAATAAGAAAAATAATTATTTGGCTTAGGTTGATGTACTTGCAGTAGTATTATATAGGCTGTTCTAGAAACTCCCTAAGCCAACCCTAGCACATTTATATATATATATATATATATATATATATATATATATATATATATATATATATAAATAAAAAAAATTAAAAGCAAATGAATGAATAGGTACAGGGCGAATTTAAAATGAAACATTAGTATGTATCTGGCGCATGTGCGTCGGAGCATTTCCGGCTATAGGCATACATTTTATGATAATTTGTATAAAATTTAGAGATTTCATATTTATCATTAGTATTTTTACAGCATAACTTACACTTATATATTTTGATTTATGAATTGTAATGAATAGAAAAAGTATTAAATTTGGCATAGTTTAAAAATGATTAAAAATAAAAAATAAATTAGAATTTGGGTAGTCGATATATTTATGAGGCTTTTGACGTTGAAACCATGAGGTCATGGGACAAGGGGCTCTCAGGGTAGTGACACGCGTGACTTTAAGGCTGGCACCTCATTCTGGCCAGCATTTTGGCTATGTTGCCTTCAATAGGTTAAAATTTGCACTTTGGAGAGTGTGCGAATGCTCTTTTTCAGTTGATCGAACCTTCCCCCTTTCTCCACCGGTCAACCAGGCGCAGACAGAAGTTTCACCCGTTTGTGGTTAGCGTGCCGATGAGCCGAACTAAACGGTTCGATAGCTCATTTTTGGTTCGTGTTGCCAAAGAGTGGAACGATTTGCCTGCGTCTGTTTTTCCAGACAAATATAACCCTGGAGCTTTCAAGTGTAGAGTGAATAGGTACCTCTTAGACAGGCGTGTACGATCCTCGTCTTCATCGTCACTTTCCATCAGGTGAGATGGAAGACAAACGCCTGCTAATTATTAATAAAAAAAAAAAAAAAAATTTAGATTTAGTTTTTGGCATAACTTTATCTTATTATTATTAATTTAATACATTTATATGTATATTTTAGAATTGTAAATATTTAATATGTGGAACAGGAATGTGATGAGCACACAGGTTTTGTTATTGGTTCGTGTATAATCTACTTATAAACTTATGTATGTGTATTTAAAAAATTAATAAAAATTTACTAATGGCATGTAACAACCACGCCACCATATGTTTTATTTTTGACAGGTACAAATAATGATGTGTGAGTGCGACGGTATGAAGTCAGTCGTCGTTCTCTGTTGTCTTTAAATATAAAAGAAAGGCAAATCGATTATTTCAAATAATACTACAAAAACTACTAAAATTGCCTTTCATACCTTCTAAATAATACCTCTATCAACAGTTCGGGAATTACATCCGAGAAAAACCAGCAAAGACCTTTCAAAAACCTAATCAGTGCAATGTTAATCATTACAAGCAGAAACATGACGCCCCTGTCACCGCATACCATCAGGTAAATGTCGTGACCGTTTTCCGATCACTGAAGAAGTCTACTTACAGCTTGAAAAATGCTCTTCATGCGTGTCATGGTGACCGTTGTGGATGTGGAGGTGGATCTCTTTCTTGGGATCCCAGGACTCCGGCGCGTGCGTCTTGTGCGCCGCGAATAGCGCTCCCACCTGGAATATACGGGACAAGGCATTAGAATGGTCGTAGTTGAGACTTGACAGTTAAAGGACTCTTAACGGTGGCAGGTCTAGCTATGGGTTAGTGCTAGTTATCAATAGGTAAGGACGGTAACTGCATTTGAATAGCGACCGCTGTGTGAGTCCGTCTTAAAATTCAAATTCAAATATTTATTTCTTAACATTGACAATTACTTATTCTGATTGACGTTAAATAAAGCATGACTCTACCACCAGTTTAGAGAAACCTTCGTGAAGAAAAACTGGCAAGGAACTTAACGGTATAATGTTTTCAAAATCTTAATAAATGATTCTTATCTGTACGACGAACACCCTCAAACGGCACCCGTTCACGAGTTAACGCGGATCGAGCCTTCGTCAAACATATATTTATTATTAGAGGGAAGTGAGCGGCCCGTCACGGAAGGTCGGTACATTCGGCTCGTTCTTTGTCCAGAACCTTCATCTAATTCACCCCGCTGGTAGTGCCGGCCGAATATGTGGGTTACGCCCTTTAGTCTAATGTCTTATGCGACAGAAGTTTGTTAAGACAAATGTTCATGATATTTTAGACCTTCTTGCGTGGTTTGAACATGTATTATTGGAAAATTATACAAAAATAGTATATTATGCAACTAATGAATAAAGGACGGATTTAGAGCGAGGGCCGTAGATGAGTCACAAGCAAGTGAAGGATTCTAACGATTGAATCACGAGCGTAGCGAGTGATTTAAGATGATTGAATCACGAGCGCAGCGAGTGATTCAACTGTTAGAAATCTGAGCGACGCGAGTGCTTCGTGGCCCTCGATATAAATTCGTACTTTATTCAGGAGTTGCATACTATACTTTATACCATGACTACGAGAAAAAGACATAATTTAAGCGAAAATAGAAATTTAATCAAGAAATAATAAATGTTACATTAATTGAAATGGACATTAAAATTAGAGCTTAGACTGAAATTAAGCGTAATTTTCTTATTATTATCATTAGGGTGGTCAACTTGTGAAACAATATTTATTTTTTTTCTATAATGGCAGCAAAGAACACAAAACTGTTTTTAATCTAATGCCAAACTCCTTGTCGCAAATATCGACCAATCAAATCTCGAGAATTTATTTGCACCAAAGAGTTTGAATTTCGAATCTTAGCGCAAGGAGTTTGTGTAAGCATTGAAATGGAGATCGGATATATTTTGTGTTCCAAATTCAAACACCAAAACAGTGAATAAAAATAAAACAGTGAATAAAAGGCCTTTTTATTCACTGTTTTGCGTGAATAAAATAAGCTTTTTGTAGTAGGTATGGTATAAATTTATTTTATTTCAGCTGTAAGTGTTTAAAAATGTTTCATGCATGGTGGAGATTGGTTTGTTTCGTCCATCAATCACTCTCTTTCGTCTCTCTTTGACATATAAATGAAGATCGTTTATTCCCTTCATGAATAAACGATCGATGAGAATCGAACTCAGAGATTCGATTGGCCTGTTTCGTCATCAACATTTATCATTATAATCTAGTGCCATCCATGCAGACGGTATTTAGTGGTAGAGGCGTTAGGTTAACAGCTACCCTGGGGCGTACCACAGTTCTTACTATTGCAACCGCCGTAATAACACGTCGGCAAGCGTTATTAATAGACAATCAATTGGGTCAATGTATACGCTTTTATAATAAGGTTCCTAATAATATATAATATCCAAGGCTTTCCTATTGACAAATTCAAAGAAACTATAAAGCAGAACTTATGTGCTAAAGTATATTATAAACTATCCAATTATTTGGATGATTAAAGCCCTTGGGTATAATCCCCTAATTAACAGAATTTTGTTAGTATTTGTAATAAAACATGTGTAATGTGTCTGTATGTTCGTTGAGCTCTTCGTCCCGATGAATAGCTAAAGCGTCATTGATACTAAAGTACGTCTTCTTATGGTAGCGTCAGGCGACGAGTCAGTCACTTCCCTTTAATGTGGTTGAGGAGGGCGATAGCTGGATCCCGCGTTAACTCGTGAACGGGTGCCGTTTCAGGGTGTTCGTCGTTTGGATACTTGAAGGAGGGAGACTTGGGGGAGGGAGACTTGCCGAGCTAGCAGATTCAGATAAGAATAGTTTTGTATAAACATAAAGAAACTCTGTAAATTTATTTTGAAGTTTCTTGCCAGTTCTTCTTCACGAAGGTTTTTCCGAACTGGTGGTAGAGTCATGTTTTATTTGACGTCAATAAGAACAAGTAATTGGCAATGTTGAGAAATAAATATTTGAATTTGAATTTGAATTTAACAATACAATTAGTTGTGTCTATGGGCATGTGGCTCACCATCAGGTGGATTAGGTTGTCAGCGATTTTTTTTTATATATCTTTAAATTGAAAGGCGTTTGTATAACAATTTACAATTACATTTACCAAACGGAAAGTTAAGATACAGACGAGAAAGGTTCTGGTTTTAGAAGGTCATATTTTAAAAGAAATAAACATGGTTTTTTCTCGGGAGTCACGAGCAGGCATAATTATACCATAATTTAAAACTTTTTAGAATCTCCAATATGCGTCTATTTTTGGTTCGCGTCAGACCGCAAATAGGTAAATTTAAATGTTAAATTAGCAATTTCATATAATTACAGTTATACAGTTATAGGAACTTAATTTGATTTAACCAAGGCGAAGTAGATATGCTCTTTCAGAACTCATCATTCTTTTAAAGTATCAAGTGATAGTAGAAAATCGATTGTAACATTTCTCTGAGTTTAACTTGTGTTGAAAAACTAAAATTACCGAAGTTTTTGTATTGAAACCGAAGCTAATTTACGTTTTTTGTTCAAAAAACCGTTACCGCACCTCTCGCTGGCAGCGTTAGAAAATTGCAGAACACGTGAAAGTAGTATACAGTAGGTACCGACTGCTGGAATTTACGCAAGCGTTTTAATTCTAAAACACAAAATAAAGCTTTCAGATAAAGAAGTGCAAACAACTTGTAAAACATGTATATTGTATATTGTCAGTTGTATTACCCCGACATAAAAATAGGGATGTGAAAAGTTTGACGCGCGTCTGTAAGTGTGCGCGTCTGTCTGTTTTTGTTTAAAAGTGTTATTTATTTTTGAACATATCTTGAGTTATAAAATCTGTGAAAGGACTTCGATAAGTATCCCAAATATAGAGATATAAACATAAAAATGTTGAAGTTTCTTGCCAGTTGTTCACATAGGGCTTCACAAAGCCTACTGGCGTAACAAGTAATCGTATAAGACAAGTAATTGTCAGTGTTGAGAAATAAATATTTGAATATTAATAATTATTGTACTAGTTTTAAATCGGCTATATAGATATCTTTTTCCGTTATTAGTTAAATCTCTACTAGATATAATTATAAATAATTAGATACAGTGTAGGTAATTGGAAAAGGTAATAAAGTATCGTGACCGTCACTGCCCTGAAAATACGTTTATGACTTTAACGTCGACGTTTGATTTTCTGCTTTGTGAAGAAAACTGTTTTTTACTTAGATTTTGTTATTTAGTTCTTTGGACAAAAATACTACAGACTTTTATTAGAACACTTTGTACAAACTGACTCCGGCGAATAATGAACTGAATATCCCTGCCGATATAATCTTCCGTCGCATCAACCAATATTGCACTAACTTTTATTTTTTTATTTTGTGACTTGGAAGCAAATGTCCCATTTCAGTTTGTTTAAGTAGTTAATTTTGAAATAATTCAGCGAATATACAGATATGTCAAAATATTAGATTTTGACTATGAATCTATATAACTGTATTTAACAAATTATATGAGTATCATTATAATTTGTTTTGCTATTTTTACTATAAGATCGGACGGATGTCATTTATTACTCTTGCAATTCTTTGATACGAGATATTTGACGAGTGTTACTGGTAGATATCGCCACCTCTTTAAGATAGGCCATCGAATAAGTTTTCTTCCTTTTTTTAGGTGAAAATTACCTCATATGGAAATGATATCGCCTTTGTAAGATTTCACACATTTTCACCACGCAAATAAAGTTCTAAGTTATTTTAAGTACGACGACATTGCTTAGTGTAATCTTCAAATCTCATCAAAGGTATGCTAAACAAGGCATTACAACAGTACCCTCTTCGAATGTCAATTTACAGAAAGTATTGTTGACAGCTGCGCTTGGCATCTGCCACAGGATGTGACATACATAATGCAAGAGCGAGAGGTAAGCTCTCTTTCATCAATTCAAGCTCAATTCAGTATGTAAAGCAATTTTGAGGTATTTATTTTTTTCTGAAACACTCAGGTTTTTTGGGAAAATAATTAGTACATTTCTGATTTCTGTCCAGTATTTAATTTTAAGCATTTTTATTCGCATTGGAATGTTTGTTATATTACCTGGAATGAACAACTTTACAATTATCTATGGATCCTTGATGACAGATATTTATTGAAAACATTTTCACTATTAAATAATTGTTTACATATTATATAATTTTGCTAGGCACATTCATTCAAAAGACATAAACACACACACTACACACACACATACACAAACACACACATAAGCACGCTTACTTCCGTGGTCCACACACACAGTACCACACCGCGCGTATTGTTATTAATAATAATAATTGGTTGTATTTTGTATTACATTCTAAAATTATTTTTGTAATTCTTCATGTTTTTTTTATGTTTCTGTTCTGATTTGTGTTTAATTCTTAAATTAACTAGTATTTCTTTTATTTTATTTCTTTTGTGTACCTTTGTTTGTTTAATTACATCTACTCACAAAAGTTTTATCCTAAAATTGTGAACCTGTTACTGGCAATATTTAAATAACATAATTATTTCCATTGTAATAGTTATAAGTGCTGTTGGTCCTGTCAAATAAAATAAAAAAAATGAATATGTCAGTTAAACCGAAAATAAGTTAGACAATGATGCTACTTTATGATATCATATAGAGGTTGACTGCAGCTCAATTTATTTTACGCATTTTTGTTTATCACTTTTACCTGCGAGCTTTTACTAACAAAATACGTTATAGAAAATTGGTATCTCGAAATGGTTTTTGAAAAATAATCCAATTTTTTTTACATACCGAATTTGCGTACTGTTAAGGAGCCTTCGATTGCCACAATTGGAGCCGGTAAACATGCATCGCATCCGTTTAGATTCAGGACAAAATATATCTATATTCTTTAAAATTGTTGGTGTATTTGTGACAGTTTGTACCGTTACTGACAACGTTTTGTCGTATAATTCTAAAGAATAACACCAATTAAGACCGAAGTAATTATAATATAAGTATTTTTATATTACTTTTCTTTAAATAATATGTTTCTTTACATTCTTTAAAATATTCTTTAAAAATTAAAATAAAAAAAATTGAGCATTTTAATACGAAATATACATTTTTATGTAATTAATGACATCCGTTAATAGCAGATCGTGGAGCGCCAAATCTTCTGTGTCATGGCTACTATTGTAGAACGTTTTCACTTTACGCGTAAAATTATATACGATAATCACATGCGACCAGAACTTTAACTGAGAGTGTATTTTAAATAAATAAGTCGATCCTTTTACTTTGGATTAAATCAATCGTTATATTATCCACTATCTTAAAAGTGATAGTCATCATTAGAATTGTCTTATTTTTATTATCGTAATCACGTTGGGAAGGTATGATGTACGTGGGACACTCAGAAAGTTTCTAGAAAATAAAGTAAAAAGGTCCTGAGTATAGGTTATATTTTTTTATTACATCTATTCCAAAAACTCTCCACCAGCGTCTATACAAAATGTCATGCGTTTGAACCAACTTTCAAAGCACATTTTCCAGTCTGCAACAGGTGATTTCTCACCGGCCTCCCGAACGCACTGAGCGCATCTTCTGGCGATAAAAACTGTATCCCATTGAGCTGGTTATTAACTTTAGGGAACAAGAAGAAGTCACACAGTGCCAAATCAGGGCTGTAAGGCGGATAACCTAAAAGTTTTATCGGTGTGGTGTTAATGAAGTCCCTCGTCTTGGTCGCGTAATGCGCGCGCGAGTCGTCTTGGTGGAGCAAAAGGCCTCGGAGTCCCGTGTTCGGTCGCTTGTCGCTCGCAGCAGCAAAAACTTCTGGCAAGCATTGGGTAGTGTACCACTCTGCAGAGATGCTACTTTGGTTTCTTAAGGGAATTGATAATAAATAAGTTTATAACCCGTTAAGGAGAAAAAACTGGCAAATTTTTCTAGCGCTTCTTGATCGTTTTGCTATCGTTTTGAAACAGGATATTTTTTATTTTAAAATGGATATTTGGTGAGAACGAACATCGAAACCATTGCTTCAAATTACAAACTAACCAGAATCGCTCTAATGCAACTACTCATACTGATCTCACGGAAGAGCAATTAAACAAGCAAGAGGGCCTCCAAAATATTTGCATAAGGCTCATATTTGGCTTGCGTAAACATGATCAGGTTTCCCTTTTTCGCACAAAGCTCAAGTGGCTCCCAAACCGACTTCGAAAGAATACTCATATACTTAATCTGTTATATGGAACACTGATCAACCCTGCCCCACTATTTAAGAGACCGATTTAGTTTTCAGCATCCACGCCTTGAACGCAACTTGCGATCAGCCAGTAACTTTCTGCTGGCTACTCCTAGTCACACATTCCATTTTTATCAGCAGTCGTTCACGGTGGAAGCCACTTCTCCATGAAGTTCGCTTACTGTCTCTTTGCATTCTGTAAAAACACTTGAACTATTAAACTGTAACTGTGAAAACTAATTTAATATATTATTTTGTTTATTTGTGATATGTATCGGTATTCTTTAAGATCTATATTTAATCTATTTATAATTTATATTATAATCTATATTTTAATATGATTATCTGTATTTGTATGTGTTTATTTGCATAATATAAAATTTTTATATTTTTTCTAAAATTCACTCCCCAACAGTAATTATAATGACTATTATAATTAATAAATTTCAAGGTTGCCTGGAAATGAACACTCTTTTAGTGATAAGGCCCACACAGCAATTCATTTCTTTCTAGTTTTTATTACACTGTATTTTACTTTTTTAACTGGTTTGGCAATAAAGTTTAAACTATTCTTTTTATATTGTAAAGTTCCATGACTATCTACCATGAAGTCAGACCAGAGCCTCTGGTCTGATTCAGGTCTTGAAAAAAATACAAAATAATTATATTCTGTACTCACGATTTAGCTATTTTGAAGCCAAGGATTATTTTTATTGATTTAATTTGTTTATTCAATACGTAGTTATAAATATATAATTACAAATCATTCATTCATATTTAAATTGAATTATAAAAATCAAATATCGTTTATCGATAGCGATCCGACGCGGTAGATTCCAGCCATTTTTTTTAATTAATAATTAGCAGGCGTTTGTCTTCCATCTCACCTGATGGAAAGTGACGATGAAGACGAGGATCATACACGCCTGTCCAAGAGGTACCTATTTACTCTACACTTGAAAGCTCATTTAGCCACTTTGGGACAAAGTAAACTAGGCGCTGCGTCTTTCCCTGTTCTTCATTTTGTATGTATATCTAGAAAGTTGTCTTGCGCAAGATTCACCATCTCGCGTGTACGGTTGTCAATAACTGTCGCCTTAACTCTGTTTGTTTGTCCGCGCCATCTGATCAGCTGAGCATCTTCACGGCTGAGCCGCTTTGCACTTTTACTGGTTACGGTAGTTTGGCGCGTCGTGGACTGACCTTGACGTATTGTTGGCTAACTACGATGAAAGTGAGGGCCCTAGGTTCTATATCGACAATTTGTAAGATCTAATTTTGAATACAACATCTAAATGTTGAGTGAAAAATTGTTTAGTTATTTATTCCAGAATCTAAACGAAATTTTTGAACATAATTCTGAATAGTAGATACAACATTATGAAAAAATAAACTGAGTCCAAAAGCTTTCCAGTTTTGCTGCGTACCTACTTTAGCTAAACACAGATCGAATCGAACAATAATCGAAATATTTTACATTTCGTTAACCAATTTATATTTTAATACCGTCAGATACATCTTTGTACAATGAACAGCTCATCGATCTACCACAAAATGTCAAATTTACATTATTGGATTTAACTCTTTGCTCGTGAAGAGTTCAGGTTGAAATTCGATTGAGAAAATTTGACATTTTGAGAAAGGTCGACGAGCTGTTGACTGTGATATTTTGTGGGATACAAGCGATGGTAATGTTAAGTTTTTCAAAAAGTCTGAAGAGTAAGTATGAAGAAACAAATCTTTACGCTATAAGTAAATAGGTACAGACTGGGAACACGGCTTTAGGCAGGCTAAGGCGAGAATCGCTTGCGCGTTAATTGGTGTTTTGTAGGCGCACCGTATACAAGGGGCGACAACCCTGCAGGGGATTTGGATGCAAACCTGCGTCTCCGCCGAGATCCCCGACCCTACATGCCAGTTCAGTACCTATAAACTATAAGGGAAAAGTTTAAAGGCTCGGCCTGTGAGGTGGGTTGTAGTTGCTAGGTAGGCTTGCTTGCTTGCAAATGCGACCTAATCGCACTAGGGGGCAACTCTCATGCAACCGAGCGGGTGGGCAGGCTGTGGATAGCCCACCCCCCCGGATGTATGCGAGCGCTTTTGAGTTTTGCTTGGGCGCCTGCATGCAGTCGGAGGGGAAAGCTGCCTTTGCGCAGTCCCGAACAGGAGAGCTGTCTCTACTGAAGTCAAACAATAGAGATATGTCCCAAACCCAAATTCCGGTGTTCCTGGTCCCATCATATATATAACATAAGCAATATCTATTATAACTCTTCCCTCCTTATCCTTAAACTCCCTATCGGTCCTGAGTTAATATTATTTTCCCCTAAAAAAAAAAAAAATTATGTATTTGTTCATGTCTATGGATTATATATATTATAATGGAACTATGTATAGTATTTATATTAGTATGTATGTTTACACAATATAACGTATATATATAGTGAAGATATTTATATATACCCGAACCTACGGCGTCATGCGTACCGTGCCTATGGGTTGCGAGGACAACGGGGTAAAAGGTTGGTCGCAAACGGTGCCTGCAAGAAAACGGGCGAAATCTTGCCAGTAATTGGCCTTACCCCTGCAAGCGGGGCACTGCAGGGGTGGACTTATTATTTCTCTAGCTACTCGTGGGAACTGTTATGGAGGAATCAAATTCAAAAAAAAGAACACTAGACGAAGAGATGGAGGAGCTGGAGCGGTTTTCCGCTCTGGACCTGACAGCGGAGGAAGAGGCGGTCCTTCTTAGGACAGAGGCGGATTCGTCCATGGACGTACAAACGCCTGAGCCTCAAGAAAAGGATCCTGCACTGGTGTCGGACCCTTGCCAGAAAGTGGCCCCCAAAGGCCACCAGAAGGTAAGGGTTCGCAAAACCAAGTGGCTCTCCGGAGCTGGCAGGATAAGACAACGAATTTTGGAGGCAAGAGGGATTCCTAGAAAGGAGTCCTTTGAGCTGGCCAAAAAACCGATGCGGGACTTGGCTAACGACATGTGGCTGGGCGGTGCAAAACGCCAGCGCATTGAAGACGAGTCTCCGCATCTACACCGAAAAAAGGCGGCCAGAGTGTCTGAAACGCCTAAATCGGCCAATGTGACACACCAGTCACAACGGGGGCAAAGCTCTGAGAACGCCGTACCGACGGAGGAGGATGCGGTGCGGCTGACTTACAGCGAAGCAACCAGCTACTGCAAAATAGGCAAACTCAACAGTGTGCCTATGACGCAGGAGCAGATGTCACTGGTGTGCCACACTTTGCAGGTGGAGATACCAAAGGTACCGCCGGTTAACGGCGAACACCTTCAGTACGGAGGTGTCTACACCAAAGCAGGCTGGCTGTTGGTGTTTTGCAAGAACGATAGGAGTAGGAACTGGATGAAGGCGGAGATTGGTAAGTTCAAGCCTTGGAGGGAAGCTAATCTCACCGTCGTCGACGAGGCTGACCTTCCAAAGCCCATTATAGTCTCCGCCTTCATCCCCAAACAGATGTTCATATCTGTGGAGAACACCGTTCTCCTACTAAAGAGCCAGAATGAGGGTCTGAAGGCGGACGTCTGGAAGGTTCTGGGCACCAAGCCGGTCGAGCGAGGTCAACTATTGACCTTCGCCGTCGACGAGGAAGCCGTGGAGGCCTTGCGGGCGTGCAATTTCAACCCGTTCATGGCTCTTTCCAGGGTGAAGGTTTGGCTCCAGTCGGAACCCAAACAAAAGAGGAACAAGGCCGCGGGAATGGAACTGGCAAGGTCCTCAAAACAGTCCGAACCTGCTCCAGCCCAAACGCCTGAAGAGCAACCTGCTCCAAAGGCGACCAGGCAGGAACAACCCAGGACTGTGGAGAGGAGACCTCCACCAACCCCAGAACCAAGACCTGGCCCCTCAGGCGTCGGCACTGGACTGATCTCCAAGCCCATACAGGCCACGGAGTTCAGCTACGACCCTCAATTGGCCGTGGCGAACTCCGGCAGGAATATCGACACAGGGTCGATTTCCTGCGTTGACCTCACAGGGCCGGACAGTAAAGGCCACCTAAATGAGCCCACCGAAAAGAGCGAGCGGAGGAAGAGCCATAAACCCCCCTTGAGCTGCCCGGCAGCCACTAAAACACTCAAGCCGGCTCCAATAGGATCGGGGCTTGCTGCAAACCGGCCTACTTGCGGTGTCCGTCAGACACTAGCACCTAAAGGCCGAGGAGCAGGCAAAGGTTCGGCGCCGCACAGCGCAAGGGGAGTGACATTCAAACCGGCTCCACGTGGGCCTGCAACTGGACCCCAGCCGACCCCGAGTTCGACCTGGCAGGGGGAAGGATCGCGGGCCCCCAAGGGCCGGATACATGTAACCGGCAAATGGCGCTGTTACGGTGCCAAATGAAGGTCGTGCAGGCCAACCTCCAACACGCCACTGCTGCTACGGCAGTGAATGAGCAGATTTTTAAATCCGATGGCCTCGACCTTGCACTCATCCAAGAGCCGTGGATAAACAGCCGAACAATCCTGGGCCTGGATACATCAGGTAATATCTCATATAACATCAATGGAAATAGGCCCAGAGCTTGTATCCTTTTCAGGAAAAGTCTAAACTTTCTACCAGTTACAGATCTGTGCACCGATGACCTAGCAGCAGCCATAATAAACCTGGAGGGGCAAAGAGCAGTTGTATGCTCAGCGTACCTCGCAGGCGACAAAAAGGATCCGTCGGAAGAGCTGGCACGTGTGGCAGAATATGCCAGGAAAATACGCGCAGAGCTCCTTATAGGATGCGACGCAAATGCCCATCACACCTGCTGGGGAAGCACAGGTATCAACAAAAGGGGTGAGTTACTTCTAGACTTTCTCACTACTAACAATCTTAACATATGTAATATAGGCCACAAACCCACCTTTGAAACCAAAGCGCGAAAGGAAGTCCTGGACATCACAATAGCGTCAAAGGGACTTATAGGTAAGGTGCTAAGATGGCACGTCAGTGATACAATTTCAATGTCGGACCATAAGCATATTCGTTTCAAATTAGAAACAACCCAAAAGGCAGCGGAGAACACTGTCCGGAACCCAAGATGCACCAACTGGGAAACCTACAGGGAAGTACTAGCTGACATGCTCAAGGCTATGCCTAAAGCCATAAAATCAAATGAGATAATGAACATGGCGGCAGCAAATGTGGTAGAAAGCATTACGCAAGCATACCATGAAAGCTGCCCACCCAAAACACAGAACTCAAACAGGAAAATACCATGGAGGAATGAAAAGCTGAATAACCTAAGAAAAATGGCACGGAAGCTATTCAACAACGCCAAAAACGCAAAAACAGAACATACATGGAACAAATACAGAAGCGCCCTCACAGAATATAATAAGGAAATAAGAAAGGCCAAACGCAACTCGTGGCGCAATTTCTGTGACGAATTGGATTCGACACCACAAGTTGCCAGGGTTCAAAAGCTCCTAGCAAAAACCCCAACCAAAAACCTAGGCCTACTTAAAGATCAAGAGTGTAACTTCACCACAAATGAAGAAGAAATCCTAGAACTCCTAGCACGCACACACTTCCCAGGCTCAGTGCTTGTACCAGAAAACGCCGCATCTGACCCGATATACGGACAAACACGGCGACCACACAGTGAAGACTGGCGACAGGCCGCCAATGTTTTCAGGCCGGGGAAGGTTGAATGGGCTATAAGGAGTTTCTCACGTTACAAAAGTGGAGGGGAGGATGGTATCTTCCCTGCTCTGCTACAAGAAGGTCTCTAGATTCTCCTTACACATCTTATAAAAATATATAGAGCAAGTTATGCCTTAGGCAGCATACCGGACTCATGGAAAAAAGTAAAGGTTATCTTCATCCCAAAGGCGGGAAAAAAGGATCCTTCATTACCAAAATCATTTAGACCCATCAGTCTATCATCTTTCCTCCTAAAAGCGATGGAAAAAGTAGTTGACCTTTGGATCAGGAATGAAATCCTGATACAAAAACCGCTACAACCATCGCAACACGCCTACCGAAAGGGCAGATCCACAGAAACGGCTCTACTAGACCTGACCGACAAAGTGGAAAAGGCGTTGGAGGAAAAACAGATTGCTTTATGCGTATTCATGGACATTGAGGGGGCATTTGATAACACAACCACGGAATCCATCTTACGTGGACTGGAACACAAGTCTGTAGACCTCACCACGAAAAGATGGATCGAATCAATGCTCAGATCGCGAACAGCAAAACTAGAACTTAATGGGACATACCCCACAGTTCTTACCACACGAGGGTGTCCACAAGGAGGAGTACTCTCTCCCCTACTGTGGACACTGACGGTGGAATCACTCCTGGAGAAACTAAGCCTTAAAGGCTATGACGTGATTGGATACGCGGACGACATCTCTATAATCGTTAGAGGATCATGTCAGGAGGTCCTATCATACCTTATTCAAGGAGCGCTGAATATTACAACAACATGGTGCAAAGATAATGAATTGACTATCAACGCCACCAAAACTGTTATAGTGCCATTCACCAAAAAAAGGAAACTTGATAAGCTCAAACCTCCTAAGATTGATGGAACCACTATAGCATTCTCTAAAGAGGTAAAATATCTAGGCATCACCCTAGACGATAAACTTACCTACAAAAAACACGTAGAAAACGCTACACAGAAAGCAAAAATCTCCCTCTATCTGTGTAGCAGAATGGTTGGATCAAGATGGGGACTAAAGCCCAAAATGGTCATGTGGATTCTTGACGCCATCGTCAGCCCGATCGTGACACGGCTGTGTAGTATGGCACAAGAAGCTCACGCAAGCAACTACCATTACTGAACTAGGGAAGATACAAAGAACAGCATGCATTCTGGCCACTGGCGCCATGACAACTACGCCAAACCTGGCATTAAATGCACTCTTAGGGCTCCCGCCCCTGCATCTCACAGCCTTAAAAGAGGCTGGAGGGAGCATGATTAGAGCCAAAGCCCAAAGAGGAAATGCGTAGCTTTCAAAAAATACGGGTTACCTGGAGAAACTCATCCACAAATACCCAATTATAAACATGCCCACGGATTACATGACACCAGAGCTACAATTCAAAAATCTCTACCAGATAGAATTTCCAAACAGAGAACAATGGACTAAGGGCAACATTCACTGGGAAGGACATAGCCTTATCTGGTTCACTGACGGCTCTAAAATGGACAATGAGGTAGGATATGGGGTACACGGCGTAAAACCTAGGTTTAGCGAATGCTCAAGCCTAGGAGCCCATGCCTCAATATTCCAAGCTGAAATTTATGCAATCCTGAGATGTGCGGAAATCAACATCAGCAAATCCTACAAAGGCCAGACTATTCACATATTCTCAGACAGCAAAGCAGCACTAATGGCACTAAACTCATCCAGAGTTGACTCCAAATTAGTAATGCATTGCCAAAAGACTCTAAATAAACTTGGGGAACAAAACACAGTACACCTAAAATGGGTCCCAGGACACTCAAACATCGAAAGAAATGACAAGGCTGATGAACTGGCGAGAAAAGGCGCAAAGCAGGAACTGATAGGTCCAGAACCCTTCTGCGGTATCCCAAGGAGCCTAACACGACAAATACTAAAAAGCCTGTGCCTAAAAGAAAGCAAACGCCTTTGGACCGAAGCAGAAGGCATGAAACACTCCAAGGCGCTAATAGAGGGATACTCAAAACCCTACACAAGGGAACTATTATCTCTCAATAGGACCCAACTTAGAACAGTAGTGCGCGCACTGACAGGTCACTGCAAGCTGAATAAGCACATGCACAATCTTGGCGCAGCGGTCTCTACGTGCTGCAGATTCTGTAGCACGGAAGAAGAAACGCCCCTTCATTTACTGTGTCAGTGTGCCACACTAGTACAGAAGCGATCACTACACTTGGACAAACATGAACTGGACACAAGGGAGATTGGATACATTGCCGTCAGGAAGGTGATTCGCTTCCTGGACTCGATTGGAGTAAGCGGCGAGCTCTAGAAAGGTGGACTCACACAATAGATCTGCTAGGTCGCAGTGTGACAGGGCGCAGTTCATGTGACCACATAGTCCCGTGAAACCAATAAATAATAAAGTTTAAAGGAGACGAATGGCTTATTAAGGTACTGTGAAGCTATATCTGATTTTATAAATAAATATGAATTTAATTCTTGATGAGTATTACAATATTCATAGACTTAACAAGAAATTTAGACCTAACTTACGTAAACTAAATTATACACCAAAATATATTCTACCTAAGTATAATAACGAATATGGTAAACGGACCTGGAAATACATGCTTCCCAATATATGAAATACGATCCCGGATGAACTACATGCAAAATTATTAATAAAAAATTATAAATGTGTAAATATAATATGCTCAAAATATATTATGTAAAACAATGTGATATATGTATATGATGTAACATAATGCGAATAACTCTTGTACAACCGTTATAGGTTTAAGATGTGTGTTAAAAATAAGAATAATAAGATATAATTAATAATTATTATAAATAATAATAAGAATAATTGTATGTCTAATAATTATTGAATATAGGAATTTAAAAAAATCTAGTCAGTGTGGCAAGAGCACTGCGGAAATCGTGACCCATCCGAACCAGTGCTAGTTTCAATATACGACGTCCTAAGCCGAGGGCCGCGCCCTATGGGTGCCCTTAGGCGTTTCGTATGTAGGAGTATTTTAAGTTCCGACTAAGCGCCCTCTGCACTAGGCCACAAAGTCCGGTGAAATTTGAAAGGCTAATATGGCCATAAATAAACTGTCCATTTCGAAAAGATAAAAAACAATTCGGAAATTCTGAAGCCGTGGATAACTCCTGGAGTATTAAAATGTATTAAAGTTAGAAATAGCATGCAACTTAAGCTTAACAAGGAGCCCCACAACACCACTTTAAAGATAACCTATAACCGATATCGTACTTTTTGTTCAAATCTCATCAACAAACTCAAACGTAGATACAATAGTGAAAATATTAAAAAATCAGTAAATAATCCTAAAAAACTATGGGCCACTATAGGAGAGTTGACGCAACATAAGCCTCCGAAAACGATAAATACCGATCTTCTTAACTTGAAATCGCAACCACAAGATTCTGTTAACCATGTAAATAAATACTTTGTCAAAGTAGGTGCGAATCTAGCAGACCTTATCACCAAACAGTCAGGATCGAATGCCCCCACTCCTAGCGACCCACTGATTCAGTGTTCTCATCCTAACTCATTTGCTAGAGGCAGATCCCGCGGAGGTTAATAGTGTACTCATGAGCCTGGACTCTGGCAGTGCACCTGGCTGGGATGGGATAAGCACTGCATTCTTGAAACGGGCTAGAGTCTTTGTTGTACCTTATATTTGCAAGTTGGCTAACCTTTGTTTTCGAACTGGAGTTTTTCCCAGTGCTCTAAAACGATATGTGGTGACACATGTTTACAAGAGTGGAGACAAAACCGATGTTAATAATTATAGGCCATTCTCTGTATTAACGACCATTTGCAAAATAATTGAAAAGCTCACAAGTAATAGACTGATTAATTGCCTTGAAAAATATAAAATCCTATCTAAATTCCAATATGGCTTTCGCAGAGGAGTATCGACTCAAGATGCAATCTTAGATCTTACTACTAACATAGCTAAAGAAGTCGACAGTGGTAACAAATGCCTAACTGTATTTCTAGACCTTAAAAAGGCGTTTGACACAGTTTCTGTCTCGGTTCTTGTAAACAGACTAGAGAGTTTAGGGATTAGAGGGCAAGCTCTCTCACTGTTTGCTAGCTACCTTCATGACAGAACCCAATCGGTGAAAATAGGCAACTTCATCAATGAAGAAGAAGCAGTGAAATTTGGAGTACGGCAGGGGAGCGTTCTGGGCCCAACTCTATTTCTTATCTACATCAATAATCTATGTAACTTAAATGGCGTTGGGGGTAGGATACTTTCCTATGCGGATGATACTGCTATTGTCTTTTCTGCCAAAACTTGGAGTTCTGCTCATGAAATGGCTATGCTCGGTTTAGCTCGTACATCGGCCTGGCTAAGGAAGAACCTTCTAACCTTAAATATTCAAAAGACCAACTATGTATGCTTTGCTCCCTACACAGCATCACAGCCTGCGAACACCTTACACATAAAAATCCACAGCTGCTCAGGTTCTCATAACTATCCGTGTCTTTGTCCGGTTATAAGCAAAGCGAGTCACACTAAATATCTTGGCATTTGTGTTGACCAGAGGCCGAATTGGAACCCACAGTTAGAATCTGTCTCTAATCGGATAAGAAAACTACATTGGGTCTTTAAAACATTAACGTCTATAATGCTTTCTTTTAAATAAAATATACATAGCCCTAGCTCAATCCATTATAGCTTATTGTATCCCAATATGGGGTGGTGCCAATAAAAGTGTGTTTCTACATCTGGAAAGGGCACAAAGATCGCTGATAAAAATAATTTATTCCAAACCTCACAGATTCTCTACACAAGCTCTATATAACATAAGCAATCTCTTATCAGTTCGAAAGTTATACATACTTAACTTGACCCTACAATGTCATAAATCCTTATCATTTAAACCATCACGTCAAAGGAAAAGACGAAACGACATTGTTGCTCATTCGCCACTTGTGCGTACCGTATTTGCTAGAAGACAGTATCAATCTCAGTCTGCATATATTTATAATAAAGTTAATAAATTACTTAATTTATCCGATGCGGTTACGTATGTGCAAAATAACATTAAAGCAATGGTTGGTTTCATTAAGTTATAACGAAGTAGAAAATCTTTTAACTAGAATTTCTTAACCATGAAACCCACATAGACCTCAACCACATGCACCCTCATGCAGACACAATAAACACGCACACATACACACATTTATACACTTACACACACACACACAGGCACACACTACACTATCTAAACCTACATTGCTACACCTGCAACAACATGATTTCTTGTATTATTAACATTGTTTTTATTTTTAATTACTTAAAAAAATATATATATATATGTAAAAATACCTGATCAAAATTGTAATCTTATATAGTCCATAAGGGGAGTAGCGGGTCATTCCCAACACAAGTATCTCATGATTACTTAATGGGAAGGCTCAGTAATGTTATGTTAAAAAACATTACTTCATAAATTTTTTTCTTTTTTTTTTTCATATCGTAAAATGTAAACTAGATACACAGTTTCATACAATATTATCATAATAATACAATAATACACCTGTACGTGTAGCGTTGCCAGGCGTCCGGATAAAGCCGGACATAGGTAGGCTTTTTGATTGCGTGTCCGGAGAAAATAAACAGTGTCCGGCTTGTCCGGCCTTTGTTAGGCTTTTTACATTTCGCAAACGAGCGAGCGCCGAGCGTGGCCGAGCGCAGGCGACGAGAGGCCCCTCTGCGCTCTGTGAAAAAGCTTGATTTTACATACAAATTTTTGTAGCATCTATTAATACTGAGACAAAATCCTCAATAATGTAGGATGTCCGGCCTTTCTACCCAAAGGTCCGGCCAAACTGGCTGGTCTGTCCGGCTATTAGGTTTGGCAACCTGGCAACCCTATGTACGTGCATGATTCAAATTTGAATATGGAAAGTCTGTTGTTTTTTTTAACATAAAACAAAATTCTTTCTCATTTTTTTAATAAATTTTATATATTTGAATACATTGATAATAACGGATAATAATTTTCCCGAAATTATGATAATTGCTTCTTTTTTAGAGAGCTACTCGAGAACGTGTCATTTGTTTAAATTTAGAAAAGTCATTTTTGACACGTGGACTATCGAAGTGACCGAGTGGGCGCTTTTTTGGCGACGACGTGTGTCAGACACAGTTCACAGAAATATTGGTCCGACTGTGCGTACAATTAGTTTGCTGTCGTATTGCTGTCCGTGGTATGTCAAGTTTTTTGACAATTAATTAGCGATTGAAGAGCAAATATCGTGCGATTCCAATATCGTTTTGCTATTTCAAGTTACAAAATAATCCTACGTGTTCGCAAATTAATAATAACTTGATTGCCTTATGATTTATTTATTATTTCTTTATTTAGCTCGTAATATATGATGCACTGAAATCCGTTATTAAATTAATATTTTGCATCGAGAAGATTGCAAATTAAATTTATTAGAAATTATTAAAATGCAGTTGAGTTCCTTTAGTAATTCAGAACAACCAAGACTATACGAGGTTATGCTAGGTTTGGATATATTATTTTGTGTTATTAATTCGTAAATGTCATTATGCTAATTCGTAATCAGGATTTAGGTTGCGTTATAGCTTTTGTATACTGACAAGGTCATTCGGCAGATTGGAATGGACGGCAGTCGTTGACTTGTGAAGTAACTTTGACTTTACTCCGCGCTCAAAACTGTCCAAACCAAAGCTGTGTTGTGACTTTAGTGTGCGCCTGCTATTCGGAGATACAAAGGTGAAATACTATTTGAAGCAAACATCAGCAGTATTATAAGTGACACAAGATTAAAATTCAAATGGTTATTGTCTTTTAATTTGATGGCCGATTGGCGTCAGGGGTATTAGCCCTGTAACATACGCCATTTGTTTGATGAACACAGAGATTTGTTGCCAGGTCATGGTTGTTTACTCCGGGTTCGATGTATGGCGAATATCCATAACACAAGCTCTCCTTACTTTGGGGCCGTACAGTTGGTGTGTTTGTCTGAGGATTTTTTTTGTTTAATTTATTAGCTGTCCTTTTTACAGTTTTTGTGGCTCTCTTAGACACTTCAGTCACTTAAGACGGGGTTAGTACCAGTGCCAAATTCGGTATGAATGTATCTTGTGAAACTCTACTTTAGATGAAAAAGTGCCACACTGTTAGTATCAATTTAACATCAAGGACTCTCGTTGAAAGCTCACCTTAGCAGCCCCAGCCAGCAGTAGTATCTTCAGGATGGCCAAGGTGACCAGCAAGGTCTTAAAGCCCAGCACTGCGGCCACCACGGCCCAGGTGGACGCGGCTCCAAGCTGGAACGACAGCGGAATCAGGGCAGCCGCCATCTTCTTCAGAGGACGCCCGAACGTGCGTCCTGCGAGGGAGATAGAGATTGTGATTATTCCAATTCAAATTTAAATTTTTTTTCTCATCTTCGATAATTAATTGTTCTTGTTGAAAATATATAAAGCATGACTCCACCTTCAGTTTGGAAGGCCCTTCGTGAAAAAGAAATGGCAATAAACTTAACGGGATCTTCTCAAAATATAATTACGATAGCACTTATATCTCCCCCCCCCCCCATAAACTATCCAAACGATGAACACCCTCAAACAGCACCCGTTCACGGGGTTAGCCAGGTAACGCCTGATGCCTGTGTCGTTCATAGAGAATTCGAGTTTCGAATGACGAAAATTTGTTCAAATCGTTTCAGTAGACAGAGTCTATCAGTTAATTACAAAATATATATACAGGGTGTCCGTTAAAGTCTGGACCAACAGATTCTGGGTGATAGAGGGGATCATTATCTAATGGGAACACCAAATTGTCTAGGCCTCGTAGTTTTGAAATTATGATTTTTTTAAATATATTTCTTTAAAATTTTCATACTATGTATACAAATTATATAAATTGTAATAAAAAAAGGTTTTTTTTTATTTATTTTTATTTAAGGGAGTTAATAAAATATTTGTCTTCCTAATTAAAATGCTACTTATTCATAATTATCGGTAACATAAAAATTATGAGCTAAAACTTTTGCAAATCTAAAATTACGAAATGAGCAGTCATTTTTGAACCAATATGGAGAAAAAAAAGTGTGATGGAACTTTATTTAAAATATATTTACATTAAATATGATATATTAGGTCTTTACCTATGAAATTGCCGTTTTTCACGAAATAAATGAAGCGTAATTTTTTTATATATTTTTTATTTCTATTAATCAAAATAATCACCCATGCAATCAATGCATCTTTGCCAACGCATTGGTAGCTTATTGATGCCTTTCTTGAAGAAATCAGCTGGACAGGAGGCAACAAATTCTTCAAAGGCATTTTGTACTGCCTCTCGGGTATTGAATTTTTTTCCCGCCAAGAAGTTATCCAAATTCTGGAAAAAGTAGAAGTCTGTAGGCGCAAGGTCTGGTGAGTACGGCGGATGACGGAGAACTTCCAACCCCAACTCTTGTAGCTTGGAGACCGTCTGCTGTGCAGTATGAGGTCGCGCGTTGTCGTGCAGGAGCAGTGGAGCCGAACGATTGACCAAAGCTGGTTGGAGACGTGCGAGCTTCTCCATCATTGTGTTCAGTTCTTCACAGTACACATCTGCAGTAATGCTTGTCCCGTTTGGCAAGAAGCTGTGATGAATTACACCCGCGTTAGACCACCAAACAGTGACCATCACTTTTCTAGGGGTAAGTTTTCGTTTAGGGCATTGTTTGGGTGCTGAACCAGGGTCCAACCAACTTGCTGAGCGCTTACGATTGTCAAACAGGATCCATTTCTCGTCACAAGTAACAATGCGGTTCAGAATTCCTTCATTTGTATGCCTGCTGAGCAGTGCAAGGCACGTCTTCACGCGTACTTCGCACTGGCGGTCATTGAGTTCGTGGGGTACCCATTTGTCAAGCTTTTTTACCTTGCCAATTTGACGCAAATGGACCAATATTGTTTTGATGCTAACGTCGAAAGCTGCTGCTAATTCAGCCGTGGATTGAGTTTCATCAGCTTCCACAATTGCCTTTAATTCGTCATTGTCGACCAAAGTTTTCGGACGACCACGGGGTTCATTTTTCAGGTCAAAATTTCCAGAACGGAAGCGGGTAAACCTATAACGGGTGGTGCGTTCGTTTGTAGTGTTCGTTCTGTAAACGTCGTTGATGTTGCGTGCCGCTTGTGCCGCTTTGCTGCCACGACGGTACTCATACTCCATAATTACTCGAATTTTTAACTTATCCATGATGACGAAAAATGTTCGAATGCGTTGAAAACAAAACACTAACTATTAAACAAATGACGATTTTAGAAAAAGAATTCCATGTTTGTCGAATAAAATTAATTTGAAATTAGAATTATCAGTCAAAAAAATAATATTTTCATTTGAAATGGCCAGTACGGCAAAACGGCAGTTTCATAGGTAAAGACCTATTATTTAAACGTCATGTGAAGTTTGAAATGGCCCTTGCGGCAATATTGTCTGTAACTCTACAGTACATGCGCCCTATTTTATTACACGATTGCTCGCATGCTCCACCATAGTAGAAAAAGTAATTATGATTTTGGATATAACTAAAAGGTTTATAAAAATAAAAACAAATTTAGACACGTTTTATCTTTATTATGAAATGTAATTTAAAGAAAAATTAACAAAATTAACAGATTACAAATTAGAAATATTATAAGAAACTCCTATGAAATAATCAACTTTTTGGATAGATAGAGATCAACTTCAAAAAAGAATAATAAAAAAATAATATTCAGACTTCTAATTATCTTCTTCTTTAAATTGAAGACATAACACAGCCTGGTGATCAAGGCATATCCACCTGGCACATCGTTTACACAATTTTTTTTGTGGAGTGACTTCGGGCTCGAGAGCACATGAAACATTTGCCAACTTTTACTCTCTTGTTTGAGTGATCATGAGATATCTCATCAGACACCCAAAAGGCTTTTTGTTTTATTTTTAATTCCCGAGGAAGATAGTCAAGTGCCAAACGTCGCATCATGAGGGGTTTAGCCAGTTCAAATGACAAGTCAATTAGGAAATTTCGTCGTACTACAGTTTGCTGGCCTTTATTTAGTTGATGGATGATCAAAGCATTTATACCCGCTATGTTCAAATAATTTCGGACCAGGAGGAGGTTGACATCTAATATTTTGCGATCTTACTCTTGTTTCTGGTGGACATTCTTTTCGATTCGATGGTTCGATGAGAGTACAGAGTGAGGAACATCTTCGTCTGATGAAACCGCAACATCTTCGCGTTCGAGGACAAACATCTCTTTCTGTGTAGGTATCGACTTCTCCGTCATCCGAGTCACTCTGGATAAGTTCGTCGTCATTTGTCTCTTCCTCTGACCAGCACAAAATCCGGCCATCCATACGAGGCTTCATTTTTCATAAGGGATCGCTGAAACCATAATTGGAATGAATTGTATTCATAACAAGACAAACTATTAATTATATATTACTTATTTCTAAGTCAAAGTTTTATAAATTTCAAAATCGTACTGAGAAGAATTAAAAGAATATTACATTATTATATTACAGGCTACATTGCGATCACATTATTGCTTACCTTAATTCACTTTTGTCACACCAATGCTCGCATGTACTATTATGGTGGAATGTCGATTTTGACGGGAGTTTGTGCAATCGTGCGCCCTCGCAGTCACTTGGCGTAGCACTGACCCGTTGCGTTATATTGTTTTTGAGGCTTATCTAAGGGCGCGGGGGAAACACCTAAAATTTAAGGAATAAAATTTAAGGAAATATAAAAAATTTGAGGGTGCTCTACCATGGTAGACTCATTCCCGTTATCTAATCTATTGTTTGCCAATCAAGAAATAAACATTCATGGATACTTTGAAGTTTTATTCTGTATATGTATAAAATACACTTTCTAAATAGTATCTAATCTGAACCCCCCTGCCCGGGGGGTTTATGTCACACTTGCTATAAAATAGTACGCGATACTTGGGACCTACCGTAATGTATATATACAAGCTTTACGAACATCCAAAAAACGCTTTTACTTTCGTCACTGGTCACCGTTACTTCCTCTGCTATAGAGCCATCGTATCTGCAGCTATATCTACTAAACCAGTGCAAGTAACTGTACCAACCCACCACGCCAACTCCGCCAATGTCAAACGTGACGTCATTTGTTTGGGAGACGAAAAGCAAAAACTTATGTTAGTTATCTTCGAATCCAAAGCCAGTGCGGTTGTCCCGGCGTGACGGCGTGATGACAGATCAATGCGTGTTCTTTTTGATTTTCGCTTGGTTAACTTATCAGTTATAATGACAAAAAAAAGTTAAGCCGCGAGCCGACCGTTGGTCTAGGTCAGGGGTCGGCAACCTGCGGCTCTTTCGATGTGAAGCTGCGGCTCTTTAGTTCCGTACAAAATATTATTTATTTTATAAACTAAAAACATTTGAAAATCCTTGTGAATTGATTAACGAGGATTAGGCACCATTTCTACTTGAACTCGTTTTTCCCCGCACCCCTCCCTCGCGATACGCGTCGTCACTGTCGTTAGTCCGTAAATGGTTACTTGATCTAATTTTTTACTTAAATAATAAGTAATTAGCGAATAAATAGATTAGCTTTTTATCAGAAAAACTTTATTTATGCAATTACTATTTATTTTTGAAACAATTTGTGGCTCTTTAAAAACTTAAAAATTTTTTATATTGAAATTTTTGACTCTTCGGACTGAAAAGGTTGCTGGTCTGGCTGTTGCGTGGTCTAGGTGGCTTGGTAGGATAGTACAGGTCAGCCGGCGAGATGCGCAGAGACCGGTTATTACGAAATGCTCCGTTCACGGCACCAACGAACGGTACATCCTACTTTACAGTAATCGTTTAGTTTAGTACACTTTACCGGCGACTTTAAGAGCAACTAAAAGGTTAGGTACATCGGCTGCGGCATTAGGTAATAAAAGCGATTAGCGACCACCGCTCAATAAAGCTTTACATTACATTCAATTTGGTACATGATACGGTTTTTTCACAATTAGCGATTGAACAACAGTTATCGCACGCTTTTTGCCATCGCAGGTGACGTAATAGACCTATGGGTAACATTTTATCGTTCGGAAAAAGGGGATTGTCAAAGGGCATTGTCTCTGAAATATTTTTGAACGTAGAAAAATTCATTTTCTGCCTTCAAGACGAAAGATTTTCATTGTTCCTCTTATTACGGGATGCATAAAGTGCAATTATCATACTATATTTGACGGCCGAGTGGCATAGTGGGTAGGATCCCTACCTCACACCCCGAGATCTCAGGTTCGAGCCCTGGTTGGGGCATTCATTTGTGTAGTGAACACAATGTTTCATCTTAGGTCATGGTTGTTTATATTATATATTTATGTTTATTCCAGGTTTCCTCAGTTCGCTGTTTGTCTAACAATTTATTATTAAGCATATTAAATTTTATATTATTTTCTCTCTTTCATCTGAAGAGGTAAACACCGGATCTATTGTTAGTAATAAAAAGTTCCGTGCTATGATTATAATTTCGATTATGAATTCTATCTTTCTCTTTGAAAACTATTAAATATATATACACAATACTAAGGGCCACTTGCGCGGCCCCCCTTACCCCCGGCCAGTTAGTTAAGATGTCCCTCCGTCACTTTCTAATTCTATTGCACTGACAGAAACATAAAAGCATATTTGGATGCCCACACACCTTACAATGTCGACCCACTTAAACGCCATTTTGTGTAAAATGCGATTGAAAGTTTCATGTGCTGTCACAATTTAAAAACACGTTTATGGTTAAAGAATATTTAAGGCAAAGAAGATTTTAAATTATAAGTCAAGCCACAAATTTCTTTACTGGCCACGTGATCAAACTTCTAATTTTGTAACTAAGCCACGGGAAAATGAGATAGCCTCTAATACAGTAATTCGTCTTTTTTGCAACGTCTACTAAATATTCTACAGAAAGCGTAGTAGTTTTTGGGCTAGGTTAATGTTAGGCTGAATTTATAGCATGCACGAGCCGAGCGAGCGAAGCGAGCGTGGTGCGGGACACCCGGCGAAGCGCCATAATCTAAGTTGGATGATTATTCTAAATTTTATAGCAAAATTATTATTCGTTGAATTAGCGAAAATATAAGTAACAAACATTTTCGTTTTTAAACGAGAACTTAACCTATCTTAGTCCCTTTAGTAAAAGTATTTAAAATATGCACAACTTTTAAAACCTTTAAAGCGATCACTACTCCCCGAAAGCCCTAAGAGTGTTTTATATTATTGGATTTAATTTTAATTTTATTAAAAACTTTTTTTTAAGATATAAAACTGCCAACATCTTGTCGACACTCGCCGGACGTCAACTGAATACTTGTATGTCATATTTTGCATTAAAGCTTCAACTCTCTTAAGTTATTGATATTAGGTCTTTACCTATGAAATTGCCGTTTTTCACGAAATAAATGAAGCGTAATTTTTTTACATATTTTTTATTTCTATTAATCAAAATAATCACCCATGCAATCAATGCATCTTTGCCAACGCATTGGTAGCTTATTGATGCCTTTCTTGAAGAAATCAGCTGGTCGGGAGGCAACAAATTCTTCAAGGGCATTTTGTACTGCCTCTCGGGTATTGAATTTTTTTCCCGCCAAGAAGTTATCCAAATTCTGGAAAAAGTAGAAGTCTGTAGGCGCAAGGTCTGGTGAGTACGGCGGATGACGGAGAACTTCCAACCCCAACTCTTGTAGCTTGGAGACCGTCTGCTGTGCAGTATGAGGTCGCGCGTTGTCGTATAGGAGCAGTGGAGCCGAACGATTGACCAAAGCTGGTTGGAGACGTGCGAGCTTCTCCATCATTGTGTTCAGTTCTTCACAGTACACATCTGCAGTAATGCTTGTCCCGTTTGGCAAGAAGCTGTGATGAATTACACCCGCGTTAGACCACCAAACAGTGACCATCACTTTTCTGGGGGTAAGTTTTCGTTTAGGGCATTGTTAGGGTGCTGAACCAGGGTCCAACCAACTTGCTGAGCGCTTACGATTGTCAAACAGGATCCATTTCATTCATGTCATTAAGTTCGTGGGGTACCCATTTGTCAAGCGTTTTTACCTTGCCAATTTGACGCAAATGGACCAATATTGTTTTGATGCTAACGTCGAAAGCTGCTGCTAATTCAGCCGTGGATTGAGTTTCATCAGCTTCCACAATTGCCTTTAATTCGTCATTGTCGACCAAAGTTTTCGGACGACCACGGGGTTCATTTTTCAGGTCTAAATTTCCAGAACGGAAGCGGGTAAACCAATAACGGGTGGTGCGTTCGTTTGTAGTGTTCGCTCCGTAAACGTCGTTGATGTTGCGTGCCGCTTGTGCCGCTTTGCTGCCACGACGGTACTCATACTCCATAATTACTCGAATTTTTAACTTATCCATGATGACGAAAAATGTTCGAATGCGTTGAAAACAAAACACTAACTATTAAACAAATGACGATTTTAGAAAAAGAATTCCATGTTTGTCAAATAAAATTAATTTGAAATTAGAATTATCAGTCAAAAAAAAAATATTTTCATTTGAAATGGCCAGTACGGCAAAACGGCAGTTTCATAGGTAAAGACCTATTATTTGTAGATGGTGATGCATTCTGTGAAGTGACACGTTTTTTCTCCGTTTTGCTCCGCTTACTTTGGGGCCATTCATTTGGAGTGTTTGTCTGCGGATTTATTATTTATGATTGTAGCGAAAGAATTTTAATTATTTACAAGAAAGTAAATTCTATCAATTATGGTGTAAACTCTAAACTTACAGACCAACCAAACAGCAGTATAATTTTTGATCTTAATTGAATTAGAAAGCGAATGCCTTTTAACGCCCTCCAATGTTAACAACCTCGATTGTACTTTCGATCGAATTTATTTACATATATAACTTTTATGAGTTAGTCAGGTCTTTGAATAACTTTACTGTAAAAAGCTACAAAGTAAAATAAGAAAAGTCTCAGGGCAACTTTCTCTGAGTTAGCTAGCACGAGGCTAAGTATTGCTTTTTGTCTCTATCAGTTAAATAGAAATAGAAGGTGTTGCAAGTTGTTATTTCTATTTTTAAAACTTATAATATTTGTCTTACTTAAATTAATTTTTAAATTAGTTTCTAACCATTTCATAATATTTTGTAAATTGCTTTCAATGTCATGTTTTAGTGAATCTGTGTCTTTATTACTACATATCAAAGTACGGTCATCTGCAAATAATACCATCGGATGTGAAGAAATTTTTGGGAAGTCATTTATATATATTATAAATAATAACGGCCCCAATATACTACCCTGTGGGACATCCTGTTTAACCTTCTTATATTTTGAGACGTAACTTATTTCTGTAAGAGATTTCAAGCATACACTGTTTATTTGAGTAGCTTGCCTTCTGTTCTCGACATAAGATTTTAAGAGTTCCAATGTTACTCCTCTAACTCCATATGCATTGAGTTTTTTAATAAAAATGTCATGATAAACGTAATCGAATGCTTTCGTGAGGTCCATAAATAAAGCACATGTTGGTATTTTTTTGTCAACATTAGATGTGAAATTTTTTTAGAAATTGTACAAGGCCAAGTTAATCCCTTTATTTTTTCTAAAGCCTACCTGTTCATCTGATAATAACGCATTCTTTTCAAAAAAATCATTAAGGGCATTGTAAATCACTCTTTCGAAATTTTTTGAGAAAACAGGAATCAAAGCCACGGGTCTGTATTATAAATGCGAAGATTTATGGGTGTATTGGTTAAAATTTTTAACATCTATGCGCGTAAATACTAAGCTACAATAATTTAAATAAAAATCAAATTATTTTTCAAGTGGTAGCCATCATAAACCTTGTAACGGTGAACGTTCTGACAATTTTACCCTTTTTGCCAAGATGGACTTTCTTAGCAGTTTGATTGCTAAAATTTTTTTTTATGTCGCCTAAGCAACACCCTCTCGGGAGGGAGGTGGAAGATGCGCCATGCATACCGCCGCAGGCAACCGACTTCCGCGACGGTTATGTGGGACTCACCAGAGTGGCACCTACCCAGTAAAAACCCTTGCCGGCTGTAGCATGGGAATGCTGTCAGCCTTCATCGGAGCGACGTCGTCAACAGTTTAGACTGCAAAGCTTGGGAAGCTAAAGCTTGTATTACAGATTTGTTTTGAGTGGTTATGGAATATTAATTTTTCAAATTTCCAAATTATCGTGTAATCAAAAGATATGTAAAAAACTAGATATGTAGGAAATCTGATTGTGAGTAAACTGTATAAGTTATATTTACGTACTCGGTTTTTTGTTTTCCTACCGGCTACGCGTATGTATGTTTGATTGTTTTATTCGTTTATTTATCAATATATCCAAGATCTACTACCAAAAGGTGTTTCTCTCATATCTTTAGACTACAAACTTCATCGCAATAATTTTTAATGAAATATACTTTTCAAACATATTTAAAGGTTGTATTAAGAAAATACAAATAAAACCAGCCATCTTTGCTTGCTTAATATTTAAACGATGAGCGCTGTACGATTCAGTAAAAAGTATTAACATCAGTATATTTTCATTTCTCTATGGAAATCCGCACACAACATCCAAATACATTGAGGCCAAGTGACAGTATTACTGACCGAGTGCCTGCTTCTCGATTTCACATCATTATTGACAAAAACTATTGGAATCGTGATCCACGCGCGAGAATAATAGTAAATTATAAGTAAATAAATATTTCTAACAATCACACCGCATTATCTAGCCCAAATTAAGTATCATTAAGAACTTGTGTTATGGATACTAGATAACGGATAAATAAACTCAAGAAATATATGAGCACAAATAGATTAAACTTAAATAAACAAACAAACACATCCATGACTAGAAACCAAATATAATAAGATATCTCTGCCTCTAGCAGGATTCGAACCCGGGACCTCTGGCATGGAAGGCAAGGGTACTTACCTCCACGCCAAACATTTGGATCCACATAGGGAACTTTTTCATATTTTGTTGGCCTTGAAGAGTAGGTAATCTGCTTAGAGTTGTACTCAAGAAAGGAATTTCCAGGTTTCGGCGCTATCTACGGTCTTCTTTTGCCGATTAGTGTCTAATAGTGCCACGCAATATATAATACATGATTACGATTTATTTTTTCATATCCATCAAACAGGCACGCGAGCCGCCTGCTGTAAGCACCGTCTACACCCATTTGGATGCCGCGGGATCGGGAATCGAGGGTCTGATTTTGAACAAGTTAACCATAAATAAAAAAAAAATTGTTAAAACAAATGATATTCAACCAAAACTATTTTTCGTCTATTTTATTAGATAATATATGCTTTTATTATTTCATGATTACGCATTTTTTTGTAGTCATTTGTACCATTATGGATACCTAATGAGTTGAGGCAGTTACTTATGCAATTTGTATACAAAATCCCATTTTAATTTTTTTCACGATGACTTACCAATTGCAAAGAAATACCAGTATGCTTAGAAATAAATTGTCATTTTAGGGGCATAATACTTTTTTTTTGTACCATTCGTAACTTGATTTGTGATCTATGAGCACCCTGACCCCAGAACACCATGGTCTCAACGCCAAAACCCTTAATTATATTTAATTCAAATCATGGGTTTTTAGCTGTCGAAAAACTTGCCTTTTATCGTTTGAATTCCAAAACTTCCAACTTAAGTTTAAGTAATATGATTTTTTTTTAAATAGGTAAACTAAGAAAGAGACTCTAAATTTGTATAGATAGTTTGTGCGAGGACCTTTGTGTGTGATAAGCTTGTGTATATATATATATATAAGTATAAGTAACTTAAGTATATTATAATATTTTTTAAGTGACGAGAATACGGTTCGACAAGATGGCGGCCGCCACACAAAGTTAAGTTGCAATTTACAACACACGCAGCTTAGGTCCGCGAACACAAATGAATTGGGCCATCTAAAACAAATTTATGTACATACCTTATTCAAAATATATGTTATTAAAAAGAAAGAGGCTTACAAAATAATTGGTTTTCTATTAACAGAGAGAAATTGATGTTCATAAAACGGAGAGAGTAACCGTTATGTAGGTATGACTTCATTTTAATTATATTTCAGAATGGCATGACAAATACAGATGAAGATAGTAAAACTTCGTCAAGTGGCTATCGGATTCACTGAGGGTTCCGTACTACAATAAGAAACGTTTTACATTCATATATATTACTAATCGAAACGTACTCATGTTATTTAAAACCAGTGACCTTTCATTAAAGTAATTCCCCCTGAAGCAAGGATCTCAGAAACCTTGTTCCTGATCGCCTAATTTTACTTTACAAATGGTTTAGTCACCAGGCGAACCAAACCGACAATACCCGACACGCCACGAACACATACGAAACCCTAAGAACACGAAGGATGTTGTCTCGCTCGCAAGCCCTTCTTTTGCATCATTATATCTCTTTTATGTCGGAGAGCACTATTATTGAGTTTGTGTGAGTGAATGTATTTGTGGTAATGCAGAGCCATTTTTCACGTAAGTACGTAATATAAGAACGTCGCCTACCTTCCGCCATTTTACTTCAAACAAAGCATGTCACATAATGATGCTTATACGTAAATAAAGAGACGAGATTAATTAGGACGTTTTTTTTTGTATGAACTTTGGATTTTTGCACTATAACAATAGTAAGTCCCCACCAACTGCATGGCCCCAAAGTAAGCAGAGCTTGTGATATGGATGATCATACAGCGAACTGGGGGGAACCCAGAATAAGCATACATATATCAACAACCATGACCCGAAAACAAACATTTATTTTCATCACACAAATGAATGCCCCGGCCAGGACTTGAACCCTACTACGCTACATTTTATCAGTACAGCGTAACTACATGATCTTAAAACATGTAACACAAAGCTTGTCAAAATGGCCGCCATTGATTGCGACTGGAATTCATCACAATACAGTATAAAACAGAATCGCTTTTTATTTGACAATTTATCGAAGCTACGACTTAGATAAGCCCAAGCAGGCTGCACAGACTTCAGGTTGCGAATGTAATAAGAATGAATCAGGAAGCACTTTTAACAGCAACAGATACAATGAACGACTTGTCAAAATCCAACCCGTCGTTCTGTGTACATCTACGCAATGTACGACCAAGGTGTTGGCAGTAGAGTTTTTGTTAAATCTCGTCCGGGACGAAACTACAGTCCTTGCCAGTTGCCAGTCATAATAATTTCATTTACGTGTTGTGTTTCGATTAAAGGAAAGAAAGAGACAGTGCTATTACTGGAGCGCAGGCAATTAGAACTGAAGCCCGCATTCAACCTCATGAGTCGATATGTTAATCACATTTAATATTGTTAAATAGAACGCAAAATAAGGCACACATACCACTACCTAACCATTATCACCTATTATTTTGCGGGCTCATAAAATAGTCAAAATAATCAAATCGAATTATTTATTTGTTTGTACGAATATAGGTAAATACATAAGATGTTTTATGATGTTAACATAAATTGAGCCCGTGCCATATTCTACCATTGTGGCAAGTACATAAGTAATATTACACAGTCATTTTTAGTATGTCTAGAAGCATGTCATTTTACACAGATTCATTTTAATTTATTTATTTACAGAGAGTTACTTTTACACACAATCATTTGACAATTTATTTAATGGTCCAAACATGATGAATAGTCATAATACAATTGAACTTGTTTTTACCTACATTCTTTGTCATTGATATGATCGAGTACAGTGTAATAACATTTATCTAGTAAAAACCATTTCAGTCTACTTTTAAATTTATTATAATCATCAATTTCTTTAACGGATTTTGGTAATTTATATAAAAATATATATTTGGGGTCTTCCCGAAGAAACTTTCAGCAAACAATGCGGTACTCCGAGGTGGAGCACAAATAGTATCCTTGCGTCTTCTACTATTTAGTTTTTCAAACAAGTTAAGGATCTTTTTTACAAATAGGGCTGTTTCAAGTATATAAAGGCAAGTGTAATAAGTTCAGCGATCTCTGGTTGTTAAAAACATCCTGGTTTATGAAACAGCATTTAAAAGGCATAAAAAATACTTTCGTAAAACGCTTACTGTGGTAAGGTTTTTGCTTTTAACGCGAGGAACTCTAAAAAAGTGAAAGTCGCTGGACATAATTGTATTACTCACGCACCATGATTGTCAAATATGTACGAAGAGAAATTATAATCTTACTTAACTAAATGCAGCGACATGTTCTACCTTCTGCTATGTTCATTATGTAAGTAGCTGTGCCGTGCTAAAATGTGCTAAAATTGTTAATTTAATTGTTTGTTCCATCGTCGGGAAGTTGCCAGTTTAGCGGTTTTCTACAGATTACATTTTGGAGAGTGCGCGAATGCTCTTTTTGATCAGGTTGAACCCACACCCTTCTTACATCGGACTACTAGACGCAGACAGGCCTTCCATCTCTTTATGGTGGATGTCCCAAGAAGTCGAACCAAACGCTTCGATAGTTCCTTTTTGGTGCGCCAAGGTGTAGAATGAACTGCCTGCGTCTGTTTTTCCAGTAAACTTTCAAGTTCTTTCAAGCGTCGAGTGAATAGGTATATCGTGGATAGACGTGTAACACCTTCGTCTTCATCGTCACTTTCCATCAGGTGTGACAGAAGGCAAACGTCTAATCCTTTTTCAATAAAAAAAAAAGATTATTATCCCTATTATTGTAGAGGTAAGTAATGTGAGTTAATGCAGATAATGGGTATAAAACGACGACCTTTCCATGAGCTCCACGATCGCAATCAAGTGAAATGCAAGTTATTCTACACCTTGTTTTGTCTATTTACCTACACAAGGCTTTTTAAATTTCACTGGACACAACGGCTCTGAGCTGATACCAAACAGTTACTAGACGCAATCCTATTGACGGCCTGTTTGGTGTTGAGGTAAGTAGCCTTGCCTTTCATGCCAGAGGTCCCGGGTTCTAATCCTGGTAGGGGCAGATATTTTATCATGTTTGCTTTCTAGTCATGGAGTGTATGTATGTTTATTTAACTATATTTCTAATATTTATATATAAAAAAAATATTTCGTATTTATATATTTCTTAAGTTTATTTATCCGTTATCTAGTATCCATAACACAAGATCTTAATGGTACCTAATTTGCGCTAGTTAATGTGTGTTAGTTAGAAAATATTTATTTATTATTATTAACTAGGCTTCCAAATGATCCCATGGCTCATTATTGAATTTCAAAAGTTTTTTTCATTTAAGTACACTCACCTCAGTCGTAGTCGGTTAACAAATTTAAATGATCCTGATAAATTAAATTTCTGACAGTTTTATTTGACTTTTGACACTCATGTTCAAATTTAAATATTTATTTCTCAACATTGACAATTACTAGTTCTTATTGATGTCAAATAAAACATGACTCTACCACCAGTTCGGAAAAACCTTCGTGTAGAAGAATAGGCCAAAAACCTCACGGGTATATTCTTTTCAAAATAAATTTACAGTCTCTTTATGTCTTTATAAAATTCTTCTTATCTGCATCTGTTAGCTCGGCAAGTCTCCCTCCCCCCAAGTATCCAAACGACGAACACCCTCAAACGGCACCCGTTCACGAGTTAACGCGGGATCCAACCATCGCCCTCCTCAACCATGTTTACTTTATGAATCCGACTTGCGTCGACCTCAGTTAACAATTTAACTGGGAGTTACAAAGTAAAATTTTATTCAGTTTACACAATACAGTAGAACTGTAATTTTATTTTTTTAGAAATTTATTGAACATTAAATTTTTTGTAAACTTAATGTTTAAATATGTGTCACGCGCATGCTTCGCCTCTTTGCATTGCCTAGTTAAAAGGATAACCTTTACTTACTGTAGGTACACCTCTACTTTACCTTTACCTATATTCAAAATCAAGGTGTCTGCGCGGTTTGACACGTGTAGCGTCGGATCCCGCGGGAGTCTCGGGATGAAAGGATGATATAGTTAACCCCTGGATAATGTAGCTGAGGACTTTCAAAGTTTATTTATATATAAATAATTCAGCAAAGTTCTCCTCCCCCTCTAAGGATAGACTATCATAAGAGCATGTCCATGGCGTCCCATGTAACTAGTAGTATTGTGCTCGTTCTTATTTCCCGACATTTATCAATCAGTAAAAAAAAGTTTCAATCAAAAGATTTATTGTTATTATTATTATCAATCAACTTCCACGTGGACCCGGACATTATTAATCGTTGGTGTTTTGATTGGTTATCTTATTGCTTATTAATTTTGCGTTGTCACCGTGGGCTTCAGTTGGAGTTCTCTGTGTCCCTGTCGCACTGGCTGGTGCTTCCCTCTGGCCGGAACACATCCACGTCGACGCGATTATTATGATTATTATTAATAAAATCTGATCCTAATTCAAAAACTATTTCGATACACACTTTTAGACACACATGTTTAGATCGCAGAAAATTCTATTAAGCTTATTTTAAAGAAATGCGTTAAATAATTTAACTCACATTCAATATCATCTAGTAGCAACATTCTATAACATATTTTTGGTGGAACTGTCATGTCAATATCTGCGATAAAATCTGTCATCGAGAATCCACAGGAAATTTTAGAGTTGTTCATTACATCTAATAAAAAGATAACCATACCTACTATTTCCATTTCTTTATTTTCTTGATGACAGTTCTTATTTGATATAATGTAGTGTTGTGACCAAATAAGTAATGATATCGATCGCATATATTTATTATATTTTGAACAAAGAGAAATACAACAAAAACATATAAATATATTTTTTCAAGGTGGGAACACTCAATTTTTTTTTTTTTTCACATTATCCATACGTTACGTTGTGTATTTTGTGTTGCTCCGTGTTGATTGCTGCCCAGCTGTCAAATATCAAAATGCCGAAAGGATCTGTTCTGAAAAGGCAGCCGAGAGAACTGGTGATCAAGGTTCGTAATTAATTTGAAGCAGAGTATCAAAAGAAAAGAACCCAAAACATTATAGCGTCTGAGTGGGAAATTCATGTGGCATTCGATAATATACAAGTACAGTAACTTATAATAAATGTTGGGGAGAGCTCATCGAGTGACAGTGACGATTCATCAGATTTTGGTTAAAATAAATAAATAAAGATTACCTGTCGTTATAATTATTTCGTTTCATTGTCGAGTACCTACCTATATCTACTTATTTTACAACAGCTTCGAAAATTTTAAAGAAGTTGGCATTATCAATCAAGAATTAATACGTGTAACATCTTTAAATGAAATATAATATTAGTTAATAAATTTGTACAAAAGTATCCGGCAGTAGTTTAGTTTCTTACATTTTGTAAAAAAATGTCGGGTCTGTTATCGTGTTACGTTTATCGATATAGCTCCATCCCTATCAGTTTCTCCGACTCTGATATTATATTACCTTGTAGATGTGTAAACGTCATATTTTTACAAATGCATGCATAATGTAAAAAAACGCTCGCACAAGTTTTCACAGTAGCTCTCATCGAGAAAATAAACAAATGGAAATAGTATAGCTAGGTATTCCATGATGTAACCATACGAGTTGATTTAAAAGTTGATTTAAAATTAAATACTGCACCAGAAATATTCAAATTGTCGTCCCAAAATACCCCACTCTTTGAGAAAACATAGTAAAATATGTACCTCAAAATTACTTAACATACCGACTTGTGATGATGTCTAAAATCGAACCAAGCAAGAGCGAACAAACAACTTTTTAAAGTGTTGGTCAACGGAACAATTTTCTTTGCTACTCGAAATCATACTATAACTTTAATCACAACGCGTATACTGATCAACCAACTAGACTACTGTCAAACGTGACATTTCGCATACGGACAGCTTAACCATTATTATTTATTTCGGTACTTTTAGTCTATTTATTTACCGGACTAATTAACTAAAGTTTGCGCACCCCCTTCCCTAATCGGGTGTCGCTCCGATGGAGGCTGCATAGCATTATCATGCCACAGCCGTGAAGGTGGTTTTTAGTGGGTTGATGTCACTCTGGTGAGTCCAACGTCACCCTGCAGACCGGCTACGAGGTATGCATGACGCGTTGACCACCTCCCTCCCCGTGGAGGGTGCCTGCTTAGGCGCACACCAAAACAAAAATTCCAAAGCATTGAACGATACTTCTTCCGCAGCGCTTGTAATGTTTATGAAAGTATTGAAAGGTGAGCCCCATTCTGCGCCATCGTATAATTCTCTTAGTAGTTAAGTAACAATAAGTAACCACATAACCTTGTCTCTTGGAAATGACTATAACATGTGGTCGATCAACTTGGCGTAAACGTAAGTATAATGTCATAACATAACAGAGATTTTCCATGAACGGCAAATTTCTTGGAAAATTTGTTGAAGTAATGGTCGAAGGCGGGCTGGTAAAAACGAATAATGACTTATAAAATCAAAACTTCATGAAAGTTCATTATTTTAACCGTCAATTATTAAAATTTCTTCTTCGGGATAAGATTAGGCAGTGTATGGTTGAATGTCAGAAAATGTTTCTAAATATAATTTTAAATCAATCCGTTTTGTGACGTCATGGAGCACCTAGCTATCTTTTTATTACCTGGAATGAGCAACTCGACAATTTTCTGTGGATTCTGGTTGAATGTCAGAAAACGTTCTAAATGTAATTTTAAATCAATCCGTTTTGTGACGTCATGGAGCACCTAGCTATCTTTTTATTACCTGGAATGAGCAACTCTACAATTTTCTGTGGATTCTGGTTGAATGTCAGAAAACGTTCTAAATGTAATTTTAAATCAATCCGTTTTGTGACGTCATGGAGCACCTAGCTACTTTTAATTACCCGGAATGAGCAACTCTACAGTTTTCTGTGGATTCTGGTTGAATGTCAGAAAATGTTTCTAAATGTAATTTTAAATCAATCCGTTTTGTGACGTCATGGAGCACCTAGCTATCTTTTAATTACCTGGAATGAGCAACTCTACAATTTTCTGTGGATTCTGGTTGAATTTCAGAAAATGTTTCTAAATGTAATTTTAAATCAATCCGTTTTGTGACGTCATGGAGCACCTAGCTATCTTTTAATTACCTGGAATGAGCAACTCTACAATTTTCTGTGGATTCTGGTTGAATTTCAGAAAATGTTTCTAAATGTAATTTTAAATCAATCCGTTTTGTGACGTCATGGAGCACCTAGCTATCTTTTAATTACCTGGAATGAGCAACTCGACAATTTTCTGTGGATTCTGGTTGAATGTCAGAAAATGTTTCTAAATGTAATTTTAAATCAATCCGTTTTGTGACGTCATGGAGCACCTAGCTATCTTTTAATTACCTGGAATGAGCAACTCGACAATTTTCTGTGGATGACAGAATTTATAACTATTTGAATTTATAACTATTTTAACTTTAAATATAAATTGTGTAACTAACATAGTGTTAAGAAGTTATTTGTAATACTAACAATTGGGCCAGGATGCCGTAATAAATAAAATTTATTATTATTATTACTATTCGTAAATATCGATTTGACAGTTTCACCAAAAAGATTTTAGAAAATGTTGCTACTTTATGACGCTGAATGTGAGTCAAATTATTTAACGCATTTCTTTAAAATAAGCATTTTTCTGCGATCTAAACATATAATTAAAAAGTGTATTTCAAAATGGTTTTTGATTTCGAATCTGAAGTTTTTGAGTCCTACCATGTCACGACATGTCTGCTTTAAGAATCCCACTGGAGGGCAAGCATCCCACTAAGGGTTGGTCATACGTACTAACCATTATACAACTCTATTCATTATAGTATACCACATATCTCTAATCTGCTCACTTTTAGAGCTCAATTATTCATACTCAGAATTCGTTATAATTATTTTTTAAGTTGTTACCAAATTTTACCCTTGCTTCGGAGAACCCTCTATTCCCGATAATTCGCTAGGACCTCGCTAGGCATGTACTGAACGCCAAACTTGTTAAGATAATACTACGTATAACCCAGTCGTTTAAAAAAGGGGGCTGTAATCGGCGACCTGTGACAGCACCGCGGTCGGCAAGAAAAAAAATATTTTTTTGCTTATCTAGTCAAGTATTATAAAAAGGAAAGATTTGATATTTTGTATGTTTATTTGTAAGGGATAAACACAAAAACCCCTTACCTGGTTTTAAAAATGATTTCGCCAGGTATAGCAAATTACATTTTCAACGAGTATCATACGTAAATTCGATAAAAAGTAAACGAACGAGGTTTCAAATAAATTCAAATTCAAATTCAAATATTTATTTCTCAACATTGACAATGACTTGTTCTTATTGACGTCAAATAAAGCACGACTCTACCACCAGTTCGGAAAAACCGGGGTATATTTTTTTCAAAATAAATTTACAGTCTCTTTATGTCTATACAAAGTAATTCTTATCTGCATCTGTTAGCTCGGCAAGCCTCCCATCCCCCAAGTATCCAAACGACGTAAAGAAAATAAAAATGTAAGAGTTATCCGAATATAATGTATGTTGGAAAGGTATCTCTTAAACGAAGAGTACAGGGAAAGAGCGATCGAAGTCACCCTAAAACAATTGTTGAGTTAGTAACGCCATCTTGTTCGCAGTACGCTAAGCCTGCTTACCTCGAAATATGAAATGGGCAAAAACGTTCTAAGTGCCGAAAAATGATCTTTAATATTTTGGCCTAAAAGTTATTAGTGATCATACATAGTCCAGCGTTAAATTGTAAATACATAAATAAGTACGTTTATATAAGTTTTCGATCATTTCAATTTATGTTTGTGTGTTAATTAAGATAATAATAAAATTATAATGAATATAAGTGCTATTTTTATTTTTTATTTATAACACAATATCCCAAATATATCAATAGTCATACTTGTATAATAGAATTTTATTTTGTCACTCTTATTAATTAAACACAAGACTATAAAGGTAAAAGTATTTTTTCTAACAATTATTAACGTAAAGTGACTTTGATCATTCTTTCTCCGTGCTCTTCTAGTTCTACAGAAATGTCTGTGACAGCATATTCTATATCTATATTTATTTAACACGAAATATATCTGTATTTCGTGTGTAAGTCATTATGTCAAAATGGTGTACAGACCTAAGTTAACAATTTACAACCTCGGAGTCAGTCAGTCAGATAGTTAAATATGTTTCGCCACCACTGACGATTTCCATTAGACTAACGGAGACAAACAGCAATATTCTAACCCGAGTTGCTTAAATTTTTACTCAGATCCACGCAAGTCGGCCTAAACACAATGAAATTTTATAATTTATTTTCAATGCAAATTTTGCAGTAACAAATTAATTATTTTCAAAATAAATACTTTTATCGATTCTGATGTTTAATGTAGATAAACCTTGTCTTTACAACTACGTAATTCGGACAAATATTTCAAAAGGGGTGCGTTGCCGCCGGCGAGGTTCGGATAAAGTCTTAGTATCTCTACGGGGAGGGAGGTGGTAAATGCGACATGCATACCCCTCAGCCGGTCCGCAGGCACTGCACTCACCAGAGTGGCATCTACGCTCTAAAAACCACCTTCACGGCTGAGGCAAGGGATTGCTAAGCAGCCTTCACCGGAGCGACACCCGATCAGGGAAGGTGGCGCGCGAAAATAGTCTTTGACGACTGGGTTCGTTTTATACGAACTTTCAAGATACTGGTAATTTGTTACAAACGCACTCAAGGTTTTTTTTGCGGTTAGTACTTACTTCTAACAAGTTTCTTCGTTTTATTTTAATTGCATATTTTAATGTTGTTATTACAAAATTAAAAATACATTTTTTTTACATCACGGATGTTTCAACAACTGTTAGATTTTAATTTAAAGTAGGTAGGTACGCGTTCAGATAGGTCCTTGTGATACGTATATTTTATTAGTAGTATTTAGAGTTAGTTTATTTTATTAATAGTACTCAGAGTAACGTCTTAAGCAAACAATACAGTGAAACTTTTGGTTATCATTTAAAATTATACAAACCATCATGAGGCTAAAAGCTTAGGTGAAAACCAAGAGTTAACTGGGTTTTGTGTTGTTGCTATCCATAGAGACGCGAGCGAATATAGACGGCAATAATGTGTGTGCGAGACAAAAATAAAGCGTTCCAATCGCTTCTGTAAATGACCAAGTTACACGCCAAAAATAAAAAAAATTTAAAATTCTAATACATCGCGGCTTCTCCTAGTAAATAGCATTGTTCTAAAGTAAAAGTACAGTGTCGCATAAAAAATACCTGGTAGGTACGCTGTGCGTTTCAACCCTCTCGAATGCCGTGTAAAGTGAGGCCAACGAGACGAGATTAGGAATGTAAACAACATTCAAAGCATTTTATACAGCTTGAATTGAAATGAAACGAAATATTTATTTCTCAACATTGACAATTACTTGTTCTTATTGACGTCAAATAAAACATGAATCTACATTGATTTCATTTCATTTCATGTTTTTTAAAGCATTTTATACAGCTTTAAGACATCTTTCAATCTTGTTGGCAGCTTTCCTGTACCACGAATCAACCAACTGACCACACGAGACTACAATCGCTCGCTATCGCAATGCAACTCACGAACAGTCAGTTTATATTTTACGTATTTTATCGTGTCTCGTTGGCCTCACTTTAGAAAGACAGATTACTTAATTTACTCTATAGATCTATTATCGAATACAAAGTAATTTCTACATTAAGTAAACCTAGCCTACACAACCGCTGTTACTTACTTGACCTATGTTAACATCCGCTACATTTGACTCATCACAATATAGAACATGAAATACCTGTCTTATAAAAGTAACCTTTATCTCCAGCTTAGAAGGTTTAAATTAATTCGCAATACAGTTAGTAATTACCCGCTATTACGAATGATGAAACGTGGTTGAAGCGGGTGACTGAACTTCGGAGGCCGACTCCAGTCGAGATTCTAATAAACATTGTACTTGGTAAATAGTTATAAGTGTATTTACATATTAACAATAGGAAAAATAAAAAGAAGGAAACAAAAATAATTACAGAAGTAATAACAAAAAAGAAATAAATAAAATAAAATCCTCAGACAAACACAGCAACTGTATGGCTCCAAAGTAAGCAGAACTTGTGTTATGGGTGATCAAACAGCGAACTGGGGGGAACCCAGAATAAACGAGTACATAAAAATATAAAAATCATTCATTCTAGCAAATAAAAAACTTTTTAACCGGATTTTATCTCGTTTATGTACATTTTAACATATCTCGACGTTTCAGTATATAGACACCGTGGTCACGAGTGACTAAGATGACAGGCGTCTTGACAGTTATGAAGGCATTCAATCATCTCCATCTGTTTCTCAGTCGGCGCGCGCAGCGTTCAGAGTTAACACGGAAAGTGCTGACAGTACGTTGATGTTGTGCTCATGGTCACTGACATTCGGAACGGTATATGAGCGCTGTGAGTGATATAATCAGCAATCGGAACGCAGCATATAATGTTTATCACAATGACCGCGATTATGAATACTTACTTAGAAATGAGAAGAGATGGCAGTACGTTATTTATTTGTTTATTCTTTATTGTTTACTATAATACATTCAGATGCCGACTGGTACAACGTCAGTAGCATGGCGTCGAGATATTCATGTAAATACGCAAAGACTTCACTCTTTACTTCTCCTGTAAAATGCTGGTGTAACTTGTGTTGAAACCAGCCTCAACATCGTCTGTGCTAAGACTGTCCTGTTGTTATTTACCACAAAGATGTGATCAAATATCATCTCAATATCGCAATATCATTTAAAAAATACTTTTCCACTTTTGATGGTTGCCGATTTTCATACAACTCATACCAATTGGTGCTTAGGTAGTCTCGAATCATCCCGTACAGCGCTGTTACTTAAAACCCCACAATCAGATAATCTAACATGTCATTTGCGTTTTTGTGTTCTAATGTTTGGTTTTAGTACAACCACGTGAACAATATTAATAATTAAATATTAAATTTGTTAATTTCACACTTGTGTTGCGCAGTGAACCGCGCAGCTCCTTGCTGTGTGATGCTCTGCATCCATCGCTTTCTATTGAAATTAATTCGCATAGCCCAACGACGTTACAGCATGCTTCTAGAGCCGTCCAATGTTTTCATTCTGCTGTGATGAATTAAACAGTGAATTATCTCAAGTTAATGACTTAAGTAGCATTGAAAACAGGCTGTGGAATTTTTTACAAAATTATTAATAAAATAATTGACGAATGTGTTCCTGTAAAGATTGTCAATGTTAATAGTAAGGTTTTTAAACAATTTATTAAGTTATTGAATCGTAAGTTCAAACTACACGAATACAAAATGGGAAAACTACGGGAAGATTTGTGACTACGAATCATTTACAACTCCCAGCAACTCCCAGATGCTGAATGAGGCAATGGAGTATGATGAATGAATTGTTTGTCGGGCCGAAGACGTACGAGCTTTAAACTTTAATGACCATTTAAAAAAATCAAAAAAGGACGTTGGGGAAAATCCAGATTCACTGTACTTAGGCGACGTTGACGCGGCTGAAGGCCAAGTTATGGCAGACTTATTTCCAGTCTGTCTTCGAATGCAACTTAAATAATTATCAATCGGATTAATACAATACAAGGAACGAATGTTTTATAAACACCGCTTGCAATGATAAATCTACTGGAGATAAATGTCTGAGCACATTGAATGCAAATAAGGGTACGATAGTAGATGCGACAAATGACGGTATCCTTTCGGTGTTTTAAAAGAATGTCATAAGCAGTTAGCATTTCCCCTTACATTATTATTCAATCTTTCATTGAAAACTGATGCTTTACCAAACATGTGGAAACAGCCAACGTTGTAACTCTGATTTTCAAAAGTGGCGTATATCAAGGCTATCAAGGCTCTACTCTAAACTACTAGTAATACCCAAACTTTTTGAAAAGGTTGCATGTGACAATTTATTGGCTGTAGTAAAACCTTTACTCAGCATGGGCTTATTAAACCAACTTTTGCGAGTTCTTGGATATTTGTTCTAGAAACCATGGAGTACGGTTACCAGGTGGATTTCGTGTTTACCGATTTGTCAAAAGCGTTTGACAAAATGTCACTTACGTTACTAATCAATAAACTTGAAAATATCGGTACTCGCGATGACCTACTCAGATGGCTGACATCATACCTACGTGATAGATCTCAGTCACTTCCGTTGTGCCACAGGACTCACTTTTTGGTCCAATTCTTTTTTAAAATATGCTTTACTTTACTTCAGGACGTCTAAAGCCTTGCTTTACGCTGACAACACCAAAGTACGCAAGCATTCAAAATACCCGTGATTGTTTGCGGTTTCGAGAAGACCTAAATTGTTCTTATGATTTTTGCTTAAAAAATAATCTAAATTAAATTTTGAAAAACGTAATACTTAGTAGAAAAATAAAGTTTTATTATAATAAATAAATACATATACCCGATCTTACTTTTAAGTCTCCATTGCCAAAATTACAGGAAAAGCTTATAGGATACCTATTACAGTTTATATTTAGGCAATGCAAACACTTTCAAAATGTCAACTTGAATATGCTCCAACTGTCTGGAATCTATTTACCATATTAAATATTCACTATAATATGTGCATAAACCAAATAGAAACTACACAAAAACAAATCCAGCCAAAGTTAAAATATTTATTTAGGCACACTTCACTGCAATTAATTTCACTGGTATTCAATTTTTCAGATAAGAATACTTTATGTCTGTGCAAAATAATTCTTATCTGCATCTGTTATTAAGACGCGAACCAGAGATCTGATATTTTCAAAATTATTTACATTAATTGTTTATATTTCATAATGTGATTATTTATTATTACATTAAGTCGTGTTTCATTAAGGGTCCCAGGTTGAGTGCTCGCTCAAACACTTTGTTTTCAATCCCAGAACAAACTATTCTCAGAATAGAATATAGCTTGTAATAGCTTGTAACACGCACAACAAACGTTTCTGTCAATTACATATCTTTAAAAACAACATAAGTAAATGCTACTCACTGATTAACAAATAGAAAATCACAATAAAGCATTCGTTCAACCATCTTGTTAATATACTATGTAAGATTTTATATTTCTTACTTCTCCTGTTTTTGTGTCGTTTTTGTATAGTACGCTTATTTATATGTGATTCTTTTACATGTAGATATACTAACAAAACTAAATATTTGGATTGTAATAAGTAATAGTGAAAACGACCGCGGCTGATGTAAACTCAACGTTATATATTTGTAATCATGTGTTATATATAAGCTGTTTGTTTTCTTACAAATAAATAAAAAAATTGGAAGTACTTTGTACCACCCCAGAAGACACCCTAACAATGAAACTCTACTACCGTTTACTAATTCTCTACCACGGCTTGTAAGTAAACAAAATAGGGTGATGGAGTAGAGTTTGATTGATTTTTTGTACAAACTTTGGTGGTTGTCTGCACCGTTAGAGCAGTTCGAAGAGTCGCCTCGATGTTGAATAACCTGTCGGTGTTTGGGTCAGGAATCCAGGCTTCAATGACTGATTCTAGAAATGACACTTTTTCTAATCGTATTGTCTGAGCGGGGCTGATTTATATATTTATTTATCATCGTTGATTTTGGTCTTCTGCGAAAGTTCCGTTTTCTCATCATTTAAACCAGAAATAAAGATTATAAGAAAAGAGAACTGTCACTATATTGCATTGTCTAAGAAATATTATTAATATATAATTAAAAATACAAGTCTCTCCATAAACTTAGTCTATTAAGTTATTTACTTAGAAGGAACTTACCGATTGTACTTTCCTCTAAACTTGTAGATTCCATATTTTTATTAGCACTAGACTTATACTCAGTACTAGGTATTGCACTGAAGTTACTATTCAAACTATCGATATTACTTAAAGCTGAATCTTTGGTTGAACTAGAACTCGCATCTCTAGCTTCAACGCGTGAACTAAAACTAAAAATAAAAACTAAACATACAAAAGTCACTCGAAAGTCCATTTTTAATTTAACAAACACAAGAAATATGTGAAAACATGGAATAAACCACTTTATGATTTCTTTTAAGTCCATCATTTTGTTATGCACGAGCGTATGTTTAAAAATTTTGGCGCGCACGGAGCACACGTCATTTCTTGGCGCGCGTTACGTCAAACTGACAGTTTTTAAGTGGACGGCCTCTTTCCTCTTTCACTAAAGGTTCGAGCGGTACTTTCGATGGGTAATGAAACTTATAAATATTTAAAAAAATAAACGTACGTATAGGTACAGTTATGCGTGTATTATGGTTGTAATGAATTATTATACATTTTATTAGCTCGTAATAATAGAGAAAGCTTTTAAATCCTAAGTATAATTTAATTTAAATACCTCTAGAAATTAAATATATCTTCGGAGATTCCGCTGCTAAAACATTGTTTTTGTTTTTAACTGTACTTTGGCACGTGTAGGAAAGATTTCGATATCACGGAAAGAATTTAGAATTAAGTGGAAATAAGTTAAATCCTTAAATATTTATACGGCACGACTAATCTGACAAAGGCTACTCTTTTATAATGACTTTACTGTTATATAATTTTACTTTGAAAATGCCCTAAACACGCCTCCAGCTGAAATCAGCGTCACAGTGTTGACACTACGACTTCTGCTGAGCCGGGGCCTTTTTTGCTACTGCAACACTGCCTTCTTCTACTGCCTCTATTTCTTTTTTTTTTTGTAATGTTTAAATTTAAGTTTTGTGTAATGTTACAGTCTGTAAAAATAAATGTTTCTTTCTTTCTTTCTAATGAATGTCTTCTTTTTCTTCATCTTCATAAATCTTCTACCTATAATTGAATACATGTAATAGAAGATATACAAGCTAAAGTAAGCGAACGTTATTATACGAGCAAATGTTGTAGTAGAACTGCCTCTATTTCTTTTTTTTTTGTAATGTTTAAATTTAAGTTTTGTGTAATGTTAGTCTGTAAAAATAAATGTTTCTTTCTTTCTTTCTAATGAATGTCTTCATTTTCTTCATCTTCATAAATCTTCTACCTATAATTGAATACATGTAATAGAAGATATACAAGCTAAAGTAAGCGAACGTTATTATACGAGCAAATGTTGGCTGACTATACCTACTTAGTAATTCTAAGCAGCGTTAGATAAACACACAGAGGTTGCAACTTTCGTTTTAACTTCATGCTTGTCCTTGGAAAATTACGAAAATATCCAAAATCGTACGAACAAAGAATTAGAAAGTGCCCACATGTAAAGAGGGACCACGTGTAGATTTCACGGGTTTTTCTTGATTGTTATTTATGAGCTTCAAGTAAAATCGATTATCTATGTCTAAACCGTCATTGTCACTAAAGTACGTCGTACGTCGGTAACGCCGGTGACGGGTCGCTCACTTTTCTCTAATATGGTTGAGGAGGGCGATGGCTGGATCCCGCGGTAACTCGTGAACGGGTGCCGTTTTAGAGTGTTCGTTATGGAGGCTTACTGAACTAACAGATGCGGATAAGAATAATTTTGTATAGATGTAAAGAGACATTGTAAATTTATTTGAAAAAAATATATCCGTGAAGTTTCTTGCCGGTTCTTCTTCACGAAGGTTTTTCCGAACTGGTGGTTGAGTCATGCTTTATTTGACGTCAGTAAGAACAAGCAATTGTCAAATTGAGAAAAAATATTTGAATGTGAGTTTGAATTATTATGTAAACTGGTCGAGCAAGTCAACTGGGTCACTGTCAAATTCGGCTCAGGACGATATTTCATGCCGGTACATACATACCTGTCTAAAATAATAACGGCTCTACTTAGATACTGGTTACTCAAGTCGTTCTAAATTTGTATTTTATTAATATTTCATCTAAGTCTAAATTTGCTAAGCAAATATATGCTTGGCGTTATGTTACTTTGTGTCGTCGCTGAGGGGCCGTAAGTATTAGGCGGCATTTTTTCCATAGAGCTTTTGTTTATTGGGGGGTACTTTAAGATATACCTAGCATTGTCATGTTTATATGCTAATGTAATATAAACATATGAACCATATCGTCTTTGATCAAAGATTTTGCCATTTGCTGTTAGATAGAATTATAGCAGCAGGTTTTTATACCATTATATCACATTATATATTGAATTTTCACATTTGTATTTTTCTGTTTTCAAAATAAATTTACAGTTAGCTCGGCAAGTCTCCCTCCCCCAAGTATCCAAACGACGAACACTCTCAAACGGCACCCGTTCAGGAGTAATAAGCTTAGTGTAATGTCACCTCACATATTGCAGTGCCCCTACGGGGTACCACAAGTACTTCAACTGTACCTAATTAATATCTGAAATATTTTGTGATAAGCAATAAAGGAATTTGGATTTGATTTGAATCGCTTTTCATGTAGTGATCAAAAGACTCCATGTGACCATTTAAGGTATGAGAACTAGACATGACAGAAATCGACAAAAACTTACTTCAAACTTCGAATTCGATTTGAATAAGATATAAACAGTAGCGTTTCCTTACATAGACATAAGGGTGCTTAATAGTAGGTTCAGTGAAAGCGGATGCAAAAAAACTATTTTAATGACTCCATCTCCTACTAACATATTCTATTCTAAGAAATATATTGCATAAATTGAATGAAATCAAAAATTACATCTCACACTTACAGCGTTTACCCGAACTTGTTCAAACGAGGACATTGACTTTGGCATTGGCGTGACTTCACTTCAATTTCGCGAGGTCCACTTTGGATCCGGTTCTTGCAGAAATCGACTTCGGAAGACTTTGCTCAGATTGATTAAAGGGGTTATAGCTATGCGCCGGTCTCACCTACATTCGTAGGCGTTACTTTTTTTTAACAAATACACCACATTATCTAGCCAAATTAAGTATCATTAAAAACTTGTGTTATGGATACTACATAACGGATAAATAAACTTAAGAAATATATAAACACACATAGGTAATTCTCTTTGTATAAATAAATATTAGAAATAAACTTAAATAAACACACATACACATCCATGACTAGAGAGCAAATATGATTAAATATCTGCCCCTACCAGGATTCGAACCCGGGACCTCTGGCATGAGAGGCAATGCCACTTACCTCAATACCAAATTTGAAGGCCGAGCGTCGTAGTGGGTAGTAGTAGCCCTGCCTCATACGCTGGAAGTCTGAGGTTCGAGTCCTGGTCGGGGCATTCATTTTTGTGATGAACATGTTTGTTCTCGATACGTGGTCCTCGGGTTTAATCGCCCATGTCAGGCAAATGCCTCGCCGTGGTTCGTCGGCGGGGAATAAAATAATTTATATCCATTTTAGTTTTTTTGTATTTCTTGAATTAAAAGAATATCAGGTTGCTCAGAGCGCGAAGCTCATCAGAATGTGTCAACCATAGTACAATTCTTGCTGACTCATTCTATCATTCGAATTTCTGTATTTGTATCTGTCATATTTCGATTGGCAGAAGTCTAGTAAAAAGGTTTGGCTATGAGTTTTGCAACTGTAGACCATCTTACTGACTACCATCACGACGAAGGAAAACATAGTGAGGGAAACAGCATACCTTAGAAGTTATTTCTACATAATTTGTGTAAAGTCTGCCAACCCGTAGTAGGGAAACGTGGCGGAATATAGGGTAGGGGACACCGCCCCTTAGTTGCCATTGCGTGAGCCTAATATCCCTTCAGTGGGATTATTAGGGCTGTCGTGGTAGGAGCCTAAACGTATAATATCAGGAAAAATAAGAGTTAAGGCTAAACGTACACCATTTCTCACACAGTCACACGTACACCAAATTAGGAGTCGATCAGGTTGCTGCCGATCCTCCAGTTACGGTTGTTCTACGTACGGTCTGCATGTAGCATGGTTGTTCTACGTACGGTCTTCATGTAGCATGGTTGTTCTACGTACGGTCTGCATGTAGCATGGTTGTTCTACGTACGGTCTGTATGTAGCATGGTTGTTCTACGTACGGTCTGCATGTAGCATGGTTGTTCTACGTACGGTCTGCATGTAGCATGGTTGTTCTACGTACGGTCTGTATGTAGCATAGTTGTTCTACGTACGGTCTGCATGTAGCATGGTTGTTCTACGTACGGTCTGTATGTAGCATGGTTGTTCTACGTACGGTCTGCATGTAGCATGGTTGTTCTACGTACGGTCTGCATGTAGCATGGTTGTTCTACGTACGGTCTGCATGTAGCATGGTTGTTCTACGTACGGTCTGTATGTAGCATGGTTGTTCTACGTACGGTCTGCATGTAGCATGGTTGTTCTACGTACGGTCTGCATGTAGCATGGTTGTTCTACGTACGGTCTGCATGTAGCATGGTTGTTCTACGTACGGTCTGCATGTAGCATTTGGGTCTGCTTTATTATTTAACTTTTCATTTTTCTTTAACCTCTAATCTGACCAGTCGGCCGAGGATCTGGCAGGCAAAAGGCAAAGAAACCAGTTCCGAGCTATACCGCTTCCTGCACTCTGTAAAAGCTAAACAATCACATGTTTCAGGTTAAGTAATAGAATTTACTCCTCAAATCGCATTCGGCTTCAATGATAGCTTTTCCATCGTTTCTGTTTTAATTTCGCGGAATAAACTGGTTGGCACAGATTTTTAATTTTTCCTAATATATGAATATGCTTTATATTTATGTATCGCTTAATATACTTGTATTGCCTTGCTTCGGTACTGCCAAGAGGCAGTGCTATTTATTTTGTTATGTATAAAAACTCAAGGCGATTATTGCAATGTAGGTACTTGAAATTATACTCCAGCTAAACCAATCAGCTATCATGGAAAAAATTCTCCAGATTTTTCGATCTTGGTTAGGTTTTTGTCGATCATTTGAAAATGTTTTCACACCAATCTTGGATTATAAAGAAATGTACAAATAAAAATATTGTAAAACAAAATACTTTATTTGTTCTTCTATTTTTATATTATATTGATCTGCTAATAAAAAACAAAACGTTATTTAAATATCCAGTAACGTTTTCTTTCAATTTCTATGTAGTGTCAATTTCCAGCATCTATGGGGAATCGGGCACTTTACTACTATAGGACTGTCAAACGTCATTTATTTAGGTATTTGTAAAGATCTGCACAATGTTAACACAAGAGGAAGAAATATGCTGGCAGCTCATAATAGCAGGCTTCATAAAGTCACTAACTCATTCATGGGTCAATGTATACGCTTTTATAATAAGGTTCCAGAAGATATCCAAGGTCTTCCTATTGACAAATTCAAAGAAACTATAAAGGAGAAGTTGTGTGCTAAAGCATATTATAAACTATCCGATTATTTGGATGATAAAAGCCCTTGGGTGTAATCCCCTCATTAACAGGATTGTACTAGTATTTGTAACAAAGCATGTGTAATGTGTCTGTTTGTTCGTTGAGTTCTTCGTCGCGATGAATATCTAAAGCGTCATTGTCACTAAAGTACGTCTTCTTATGGTAGCGTCGGGTCACGGATCGCTCAATTCCCTCTAATATGGTCGAGGAGGGCGATGGCTGGATCCCGCGTGACCCGAGACTCGTGAACGGGTGCCGTTTGAGGGTGTTTGTCGTTTGGATACTCGGGGGGAGGGAGACTTGCCGAGCTAACAGATGCAGAAAAGAATAATTTTGTATAGACATAAAGAGACTCTGTAAATTTATTTTGAAAAAAATATACCCGTGAAGTTTCTTGCCAGTTCTTCTTCACGAAGGTTTTTTCGAACTGGTGGTAGAATCATGTTTTATTTGACGTCAATAAGAACAAGTAATTGTCAATGTTGAGAAATAAATATTTCATTTCATTTATAAAATAGGGCTTAACCCTTCCACTGCCAAGGACGCCGATCGGCGACTTTAATATTTCTACTCGGGTACAATATAAATGCTTAGTGTAAAATAATTTCACGTTATTCGTGTTTTTTCGGAGACTTCAATGCCCACCGTGCAGTGTCACCTATCGGTCTTTTCCAGTTCGTTCCCGAACCTACCCGACATTCTCCCTTGCGTAAACCCTTCTAAGAAAATCTATCGTAACCGAGACCTTGCTTGAAACGTCGCTTTTCCATGGTCTCTTAATCTCCACAACGGAAGTGTTCTTAACGCCTTCTTGTACGTTAAACCACATGAGTAGATAAACGGAACACAAAGCTTCTTAAGAACATCAAAAATTGTTACCTATTTTGGTAGGGTTGTCACAATAGGTTAAGACAAATTAAACAAAACATTGTTAAATAGTTTTATTATTCAGTATAATAGAATATTTCACAAATTACTGACTCTAATAGTTTTCTTTTTATAATTTTGGTGTTGTAATAATTTATTGTTCTGTTGATGGTGTGGTAAATTCTGAATTTAACATATAGTTTTTTCAAGTAATCTAAAAGGAAATACTCACATGGCATATCGAATTTACAATCTTTAATACGTTTAAGTATTTCATTGCAAATATTGACAATATTTATTTCAAGATCGAAAAATTCGCTAAACATTTGCTTGAGCAATTCAATTTTATTTTTTCTAGTGTTGTTCATACACACAGTACAGTAAACAACCATAATAAAAAACCACATTTTTACATTAAAATGTTTAAACTTGCAACTAACAAAACAAACAGCGTGCTTCGCAATGACCCTGAAATTGCCGCGTACGTGACAAGCGGCCAGTGGTCACGCACACATGCCCCGCGTGCTTGTAGTAGTGCAACCAATTAGTACGGTTGTATGAAGCTTTGTCTCTACTCATGTGGTTAAACGTCGACACATAAGATTGCAACGGACGTCAAACAAGAATGGTTGTGATACCTCTAGGGCTTATGCAACATAATATAAAAAACCGGGACCAGCCAGCTAGAACTTAGTTGTCTTCTGGCTGGTCGTTCTCAATCACCTTTGTTGAAAGTTCTCGTCACGTGTGGTGACGGTTTTTGTTATAAAGTTTAGTTCCATCACGTTTTGTGTAATGTGTATGAGAAATCAACATTATCAGGCAGCAATGACATATTACATATAGACAAGTCACACCCAAACATTCCCGCACAAAAAATCGGCGTCTACTTAACTACAGATACCTACCCGACATATACATTAATATAATTTGTGGGAGGAAAGAATAATACAGTTTACTTGTTGTAAGAGATATCTGTGTAGGTACTGCGTGACGTTGCTTTGCACTAATTGGTCGCGAGCGTACGTGACGTAGTACGTAAATTGTCGCAGTATATAGCGTTGTCTCTTTTACTCCCACATACAAAATCATATAACATCTCGCTCTTTGAGTTTGTTGAAATGTATGTCAAGTTTAAAACGTCATTTTAAATAGCAAAATATAATAATAAGATACCTAGTTAGAAAAAAATAGCACTTACGCGTGAAAAGAAACGTTTATTCTTTCTTTAACTGTAAGATTGTAATTTGTACACTGTCTAAACAAACAACTAGGTATTGTACGGTATTAAACACACAGAATAGGGAAAAAGTTTTGTTTGACGTTTAGGCATGATGCTGGGTTGCACAAGACAAATTGAAATGGCGGGCAATTGCCTTGCATTTGCGTTGCCATTATTGAGAGCGGAGAACTTGTCTATATATAATATGTCATTGCCAGCTAGCCTGATTGTCTACGGCATTGAAAATCTGGTTTCGGTTCCGATCGATTTTTTTAGAAGGGGTTTGCGTTATGTTAACGGGGAATGCAATAAATATATTTTCTACTAATTATACCTTCTCAGTAAAATTTTGCATACTTTTTCAAGATATTCAACAAAGTAAGCGGTGCCGCCATTTTGACATCAGTCTCGGGATCACTATCCATGTACCCAATAAGAGGTACATGGCATAACCTTATTGTACCTATCAGCCCACCTAGATATGTGGCATTCGACGATGGAACAGAAAAGCGTATAGAGTGCTTTGATTGAATATTTCGTGCGCTTACGTCAGTTTAATAGCTTGTCAATAAGTAAACTTATATATACAGGATTTAAAACATATGTCTTGAAAGCATACTTTATTAAACTAATACTTTAAATTGGCAGAAACACAAAACACTAATAATACATATATAAATAAGTATTATTTTATTTATAACCTGAGTATCCCCTGAATAAAAGAATATAGCAAAAGCATTAATAATTGTGTTGCTCCTACAAATGACGTAGGGGTAAAACGTTTAAAACCATGGGGTTGATTTGATTGCAATTGCAGGTTTCAAAACGAATATAAATGTTTAATTATAGCCAAGCAAAATCGTATTAAAATGCATTGTGGTCAGTTTCAGGTCGGTATGTTACTCTCGTTAAAATAAATAGTGGCACCGGAGTCCCGCCATTTTGACGTCAACTCGGCGGGACCATCTTTACTGAAATCTTTAAAACTTTTTTATGTAGAAGTTTACCCAGAAAGAATAAGATAGTATTGTATTGAAACCCGCCCTCAAGTAATAGCAAAAACCAGGTGCTACCGCTATTGAAATGATGAGCTTTTAATAAAGAACTTCGATTTCAATAAATTCGGTTTGAGGTTCGAAGAGTTATTCCATGTTTTGTACAACAGAGAGATCTAAGTATGGATACTTTACGTCAGCATTGTTTGGTAAAGTGAAGATCGTCATGAATTAACAACGGCACCAAGGCTAAATCTTTAAATCTCAACGTATTGCGTTTCACTAATAACATGCCAATGGAGCAGATTCAAATAAAAGCCATCTGAACAGAAAATAAATTCTTTATTCAAATCGATGAGTCCAACTCCAACGGTCTGCTGACAATTACAAAAATAAAATCGAATTACTAACTCGATGTTATTTATAACATAATAAGTTTTAAAATAATACAAAAAAAAACATAATTTTTATCAACCAATACTGTATACAATCAATAAAAGAATATCATTAATAAAACGATAAGAAACTAAGTAACTGGCGAGCAATGTTTAGTCAAAGTAAAACTTAAATTTATTAAATGAAATGACACTTTCGAACAAGAAAAAAATACAATAAAAAATACAATTTCTTATACAGAATCTGGTTTAACCGTAACATTAAGTGAGATCTCACGACGAACATCACATGTTGCTGCGGAACTACAGAACTCACATATTGCCTTCTCTTCACAAACGAGAACTAATCGACTCCTACCTTTACAACATTGACATTTCGTAAAATAGTGAAAACTTATGAACAATTATGCCCAGTTAATTCACCGAAGCACTTATAGATACGGGTACCATAATTAAAAACATCAAAAATTTCAGAAAAGTAAATCTTTTGCCAAGTTTTCGTTTGTTATTTAAATGTTATTAAAAAAACACAGACTGCAAATAACCTTAAAACTTTTAAATATTTTTTTTAAAGTTGCAAACAACCCTAGTTCAGATTTTTTTCATAGACATATATGCAGACTTCAAGCTTTCCATAAGGTTTTTACTATTTTACGAAGTTGGAGTATCTTACAACACGCAGCCCCTCCTTGTCTTTTAAAGCTAACTAGAAAGGGACAGAGCAACAAGTTCCAAAAAGAAAGGAGACCAATAGAAGGTGTAAGACGCCCTCTGTAAAATGTATCTAAATATCAACTATCCAACTTATGCGCTTAATATTTACAATACTCTGCACTGTACTGAGGTATGCTTTTTCATCTAAACATGTTTGTACTGAATTTCACATTATTTATATTTAATGCTTGGTGTGTGTGCCCTTTTCTTAATGTACCCTAAGTTGTGAGTACAGTGGTCAGTTCACGGAAAAAAACATTACCGAATGTTACAATTTTCTCTATATAATAGAACAGCGGTATAGAAAATTAATCTAGAGCGCGTTTGGTAAATAGCTCAGAATTTAAAGTGTGATACTTTACATGTCAAAGAATGAAAAAGTTACACTACTAGCGCCACCAATTGAGGGTTTTTAGAAACCTCGTGACCTACTGTTGTAGAAAAGTGCACCCGCACCAATGCTCACAACTGTATTACAATAATCATAATAAGTATATAATTTTCTATTCATTAATCACTAACTCCATTTTACAATACTTTAACTATTATAATTAATATTCCGTCTAAAATTTATTTTATTATTTGTCTATGCTTTACGTATTGTTGTTTATTCCTTCATTCCTAAATAAAATACGATCTCTTATTGTATTTATGTTTAAACACTAACTTCAGACACTTTTAAATAATTAGAAATAACTTTTGAATAATTAAATATAAGTTTTGAATAATTAAAAATAAGTTTTGAGAAAATCATCGAACACGAAATACAGGTTATATTTAAAAAAACAAAAAAAACTGGCACAGAAAGAGTCGCCCCATTCAGTTTGCACTATTTTCAATTTAATGATTTGAAAGTTGGAAACATAAAAGAAAATCTGATTGCAGAATTAATGAAATTGAAAAGGTCTTACACGTGCAAGTAAAATGGCACATTGTTAAAAAAAATAAGTTTTTGATGCCAACTTGTGTGACCATTTATTATTTTATTGGCACATATAAACAGTAACAGTATGAAGCATTCTGTACGTCGGCCATTTTCTTTTTCCAGGTAACACATTACATCGGGCGTTAAAATAACTATATCCGCATCGATATATAAATAAAACGCACCGGATTTCAATAATGAATTATTAAAATGTTATTATGCAATAACTTTATATATAATGAGACTTCCTACAAAACTTCCAAGTTTCAGTTAAACGGCATACTTCATACTTTTACTTGAGTACGTAGAGGTATATATACCAACGCATATGTCGCCGGCGGATGCTGGAATCAGCCATTACATAAACCAGTATTGAATATAGGTTAACTGTTAAGCAAGAAATATGCGATTATCTTCTTTCAAATTTGTTGATATTCTGAGATTCGAGCAAGCTGAGCGAACGATGTAGGCGTGATCCAACCGGCCATTATGAAAATAGAAGACCATAAAAAGCATGAAACATTGAACATTGCTAATTCAAAAATCCGCCGTCGACACATAGGCTGCTATCTTGCTATTGATGGCTGCTAACCTAATGTATTCTATGAAATTTTCATATTTACTTCGCTATAAGTAAATTTTAATCAAAGGCGTTTTATTCAATTGAAAACTGTTAACTAACATATATAATGATATTATATATTGTGAAGCGACTAGTTCTATTATCATTTGTATCGTAATTACAGAAACTATTATGCTCTTAATTTTTTATATTTAATATTCGCGGTTTTACAGACGAGTAACTAATAACACCGCTTTCTATAATTTCATATATTTGATTTATATAATATTCTAGAAAAACCCTACATCTTATGTATAAGTACTAAAACAAATTAAGAAAATGTTATTTGGCAGTATGATGCATATTTAACATTAACTTTAACGTAAAAAAGGCTGCCATTTATACTTTACAAAACATAATACTACAAAATTTTTTATAACAATAAAATGATTTAAAAAAATATTTATGTCTTACTTTTCCGAACGAATCATTTCATGATCCGGATCAGAAATATCGTTGAATTAAATTCTTTTTATTTTAAATATTTAAAACGTAATTTGTGCCATAGATACAAATAAATACCCTTTCTTCTTAACTAATGACATGTGTAAATGTATTACAGCTAAGAATTATAACTAAATGAGGCGTCGTAAGCGGTAACTGTAGATCAAGATGGCACTGTATAACTAGAAAGTTCAAATGTTAAACAAAACCCAACGTTTAGGTCTTGCTATAACACAAAGTAAAAAAATATCTGCATAAAATATCAACACTTTTAAGCAAAAACTAGATGTTGAATTGCTATAATTATATTAAAATATTATAATTAATTTAACAATATTATTATTTACATGATGTGTTCTGGCAAGACTCATCTATGAATTAGTCGAAAATAAAAAAAAATAAAAACGACTCGATATCACATTCGCACTCCGTTTTCCCGCAAACTGAGAATCGAGAGTCAACAGTTAAAATCCAAACTTTAAGTCTTACCTAAAATTAACTTTCAAAAAACGAATTATGCATTAAACTTTTAAAGCTTCATTACTTTCTCAACAAAAAAGTCAAAATTTTCTTAAAAAATGACTCTTTTCTTACTCTTTTCATATATAAAACCTAGTACGTATTCATCGATAAATCATTTTGCACCGGCCTTTTCCAAGAAATCCATTTTCAACCTTAACTCAATAAGAAAAAGTTGCTTTTGCAATGAAAATATTTCTTCTTTTTGTTTGAGTTCCATGTTTAAAATCTTCATTTTGGCTTCGTGCTCCCACGCTGCGTGCTGCCTCTTCGCGGAGAAATATAGTCTTTCTTCTTCTGTTGCTGAACTCGAGTCTCTTTCTTTAAAGTTCTCTTGTCTCTCTTCGCTCCTTCTCTTCTCTTCGTCTAAATGAGACAGATTTAGGGGCGTATTTGATAATTCGTTTAGTTTCTGTATGAAGTTCTGTTGTATCCTTGCTTGTTCGAGAGCTAGGGGGTTGGTCAGTAGGGGGAGGTGTGAGAGGGGTGGGTTTAGAGGGAGGGACGCGATGGGTAATTTGGGCGGAGTAGGGGGAGACTGAGGGATGATCTGGACGTGGGGTTCTAAAACGTTAGTCATCGTGTCGTCGCTGTCGTTCGTGCTTGATAGTCGGCCGTTTGACATCTGGGGAGGAATTTTAGTTTCATGGATAAGTGTAATTTAGCTAAAAGCTCAAAAAAATGTACACAAATAAAGTGTTTCAGTTATGGATGATCATTACAGCGAACTGGGGAGTGGACCCCGAATAAACATACATATACAGGGTGTCCCAATAGTCGACGATAAACCGGAAGCAGGAGATACAACAAGCTATCAGAAAAATGAAAAATATTCATGACCCTGTGGTTATGATGATGTGAGGATCATTTCAAGCTTGTTGCTACAATTTGTAACTCTTGCTTGGTTTTATATTTGGAATATAACCCTGAGCAATGCTTATATTAATTGTAGGCTTAAAATTAAAAGTCTTCACCTTCACCTTCGTTTAGAAGAAAAAGTCTCGTTTCTCAAAAGATTTTTGGGACACCCTATACAACTAAAAACAGCCATGACCCGAGAACAAACACCTATATTCGTCTCACAAATGAATGCCCCGAACGGGTCACGAACCTGGGATCTCCATCGTATGAGGCATGGCTACTACCCACAACGCAACTCGGTCGTCAAGTTAATAATATCAATCCTCAAAGACTATGTTTTATTTTAATTAACATGATTTATTAATTTATATATAATAATAAAAATAAATTAAAATTTTGTCTATCTAATGTTATTCAGTCAATACAGTTAAATTCTCCATTTAGCTCAGTTTATATATATATATATATCTAACTCACATTAACCGGCGCGTCATCCTTGCCCCCGATGGAGTCGGCCCCGCCCGCGGTGTCGCCGTCTTCGTCTGTAAACATACAAGAATCACATTTTAGTCCATTTTAAACCTTATTGCGATATCATTAATGTATCATAAGGCACATACATATAGACATATATAGACACATATAGACACAACATATAGAATATTTTATTTCATTTTAAATTGTAATTAAAGTCCCGCGCGGTTTCCCCTGCATAGCTCCCGATCCCGCGGGAATCCCGAGATAATATATAGCCATGTTACTGCTGGATAATGTAGCTATCTAATGGCGAAAGAATAACTGAAATCGGTTGAGTGGTTTCAGAATTTAGCGATCACATACAAACAAACAAACTGACGAACGAAAAAAAAAAACAATAATAGTATAGATAAAAATCTGTGAAAAAGCTACGCGCAGGCGCACACACGGCGGTTAGAGACAGGGTTCCGTTGTATTTAGCAATTCGGCAAGTCAAGTAACTTGTGAGGTATCTTATTTTATATTGTATTTCGAAAGTAGCGCAGTATTTAACTTTATTCGAGTTTTAAAGAAATTCGTATTGATCCATCACGGAGTAGTTATCGTTTTAAAATCGCATTGCAAAGTTAAAAAGTATAAAGGGTCTTTAAAATAAGGCGGGTCGATTTGGACAGTTTGTGGCGGCCCTGTTGTTTTGACGGGAACTGTCAAATCTGTGGCAAGATTTGTTATTTATTATACTGTATGGATACGACTTATGGGCAATAAATGAAACCTCATACTTGTTATCGCCTCTTCTAACAGTATACAAAAAATGAAAGAAATCGGTCCAGTAATTAGGTTAAAAACTAGAGTTTTAATTTTGAGCAAATTCGTAGAGACACACTCTGTAGATTTGCAGCACTAGGTCAATGAGTCAATGAACTTGAATTAACATTATTTAGGTACTTAGTTGGAGAAATGCGACGTTGCCACGTAGTGCGTTATTTGCCGAGCGCGAGAATTCCCCTGGGCGGGGCGCGTGCGGGGTGGACACACCAGTTCTGCCGTCCTACCGTAAAAGGCCGCTAAGTGCAAAATCATATTTTTGAGAACAATGACAAAAACCCATCAAAATGGCAAAAACTTGTTTTCTAGAGTTTAATGTAAGATAGCATGTTATAATCAGTTATGTACCACTGTTTTGTAAAGGGAATAATAATCGGTTAATAAATAAGTTGAAAGAGAAAATGATTCGAGATTATGTTTATAATGTTTAGCTTTAATCACTTAGTACATAGTGTTCATAACGGTACTTAAAAGCGTTCTTATTAAAAATTATTTTGTGTTAAAAAATTTGTAAGTGATAAAATAAATAAAGAAGTAGACAGTGAAATCTTATGAATAGTTTTTACGTGTAACGCCTAGACTGGACGAGTCGTATCGCTCCTGTTAAAATTCATAAATTCAATCGTAAAAATAAACATTTATTATAATAGGTACATAGTCCATTCCTTATAATAATTTGTTAATTGTTAATAACAATAATAAAAACTCTAATAACGCAAACATACTCTTATTTTAATGCATTGATGATTATCATAGTTCATCCTTTTCTTAGGTACGTAATTGTAAATAAGTATTGAATACTAACAATTGCACCAATTGCACTATTTATGACTTACGTTTTTTGCCAACTGGGAAGTTATGTTTCGCCACTCCACACTCGTCAGTTCACCGCAAGACTTCCGGGCCACTGCGCATGTGCTTATTGCAGAGATTTTGATACTCGCGCTCGCGCATTGTGCAAAATTATTGTAAACTGGTTATTAGGTAGTTTAATTTATTCAGTATTTATTTTTTATGGTGAAATTGACACTAGGTACTTGACTTTTGTGTGTGTGTGTGTGTGTGTGTGTGTTTTTAACAAAATGCCGCGACAACAGCATTTTTACAGTGCTGCAGAGTATACAGACATGATTTTAATGTATGGCGAATGTCGCCAGAATGCAGTGTTAACTTTACGTATGTATCGGGAGAGATTTGGCGCAACTCGCACCTGTCCTACAATATAGGATAGTACGCCATGATTGGGTTTATTTTCAGTTCAGTTAAATCGTGACGAAATATAAAAGTGCGGTTAAAAATGAACAGTAAGTGATTTTTTTGCATTACGTCGCAAACCGTAAAACAACAATCGAAGATAGCGGCGCCGTGCTGCCTAAACACGCCATGCGTGTGCATCGTATACTATACAAATTCAAATTCAAATTCAAAATTTCTTTATTAGGTAAAAGCATTTAACATTGTTGCAGAACGCCCCTGTTAAGTACACTGACCTGTATTAGGGGCGAACTCTCTTCCTTTTGGTTAATTGTTACAATTTACCTTAAATAAAGTACATTACATAAACACACGTAAGATCTTAAAACTAAAGAGATACATTTTTATAAGTTTTCCGAAATGTACGGTAGTTCACAATTCATTAAAAACAAAAAAAAAACGGCAAGAATAGCCAAAAATAGCAAACTATAGAACTACTTTATTTTTTTCGCACAATGTAGGTAGTTGACAATCTGTAGCATAACTGGCCAAAGAATGATTAATTATACAAAGTTTATATGGAAGTCATGAGCTGATAGCGAGTTTCTGTTTATTACTATTTCTACTTTATTATTATTAATATTTTTCTTCTTTCTTCTTCAATAAACTATTACATTATATTGATAAATATTTTGGTACCATAATATATAAGTTACGATCAATCTAAAAGACTTAGTTTTTTATTTGACAATCTTTAACAAGTTTTCTGTTTGTTGGTAGTTTAACGTTTTCAACCATTGAGTTACAGTAATTTTACAGTTTTTTATGTTCGTTGTATAAATTTTAAGCTTTCTATTAACGCAATTGTATAGTCTAGCCGATTGTGAATAGAATTGTTTCGCTGCAAATTCCGTATTTACTCTTTTAATTGCGATAACAGAAAATGGATTACGCTTTTTCAACATTTTTATATCAATGTGTTTTTGTTTATGTATTTTTAATATACACTGGAGGATGTAAAGCTGTCTTACAGTCAAAAGATCTGTGTCTTTGTATATTTGAGTTGTACTGAACAATGCATTTTTAAATAGTATTATTTTTAGTAATTTTCTTTGTGCACGTTCGATGCTTATAAATTTAGATTTGGAAGTTCCACCCCAGATGCTAATACAATAAAGTAAGATAGACTGAACTAAGGCTATATAGATATTTCTTATAAGATATTTGTCACAGACATGACGTAATTGTTGGAATATCCAAATCATTTTTCTAGCTCTCGTTGTAACTAACTCTAACTGTGGATACCATGAAAGTTTGTTATCAATAATGACGCCAAGATATTTTATTTGATTTACTTTTTCAAGTTTTGTGCAAGTGCAATCTGTAGACTGAGATATGTCACAGGAATGGGCTTTTATTGAAATATTTGGAGGTGGTTGTGTTGAATTGCGAATTGAAAATGTCATAAATTTGGTTTTTGTTAGGTTAAGGGACAGAGAGTTAATTTTTAACCATTTCAATACAGTATTGAAGCCGACTTCCGCATCTTTGAGAACAGCCCTCCAGCTGTAGCCATGGAATAATAGTGCAGTGTCGTCTGCATAAGAAAATACTTGGCCCTGTGCTAATTTCAAGTTTGTCAGATCATTTATATAAATCAGAAAGAGCGTGGGGCCAAGTACACTTCCTTGCGGAAGGCCGTAACTTGACGAAGAAACGTCGGAACTGTACACATCACAAAGTTTTACACGTTGATTTCGATTTAAGAGGTAATCAGTAATTAGTTTTAAAAACATACCACGTATTCCTATTTTTTGAAGCTTGTGTATGAGTATGGGAACAGAGACAGTGTCAAATGCTTTTTTTAGGTCCAAAAATATGCATAAAGGTTTTTTCCTACTGTCGATAAGCTGAGTGATGTTGTAAGTTAAATCCTGGACAGCATCTTCTGTACTAATTCCTTCTCGAAAGCCGTACTGGGATTTTGAAAGTAAGCTATATGCATTTAGGTATTTTATAAGGCGACGGTTTATAGTTTTCTCTAATATCTTTGAAATTACTGTTAACACAGAAATCGGTCGATAGTTATTGATGTCGTCTCTGTTCCCACCCTTATGCACAGGATGTATGATTGAAAGTTTTAGATCTTGGGGAAAAATTCCTTGTTGAAATGATAGGATACATATTCTTGTGATTATTGGTGAGATAGATGATTGAGCCATTTTCATAAACTTTGTTGTTATATTATCGTAACCGGGGGCTGATTCTAATTTTAGGCTATTAATAGTGTTTTTTATTTCTGAAGCATCAGGTTCTATGATTCCTATGGAGTTTTGCTGAGAGGGAAGTTCTTTGAAATATTCTTTTACCGATTGATTATCGATATGTATATTATTTGCTAAGGACAAACCAACGTTTTTAAAATAATTATTTATGTAATCTGCTGACTGAGTGGGAGTTGGTTTTATGTGTAAGAGATCCATGTTAGATTGTTTCTGGTTTTTCGTATTAGTAATGGTTTTTATAGAATCCCAAAGTGACTTGTTATTGGATTTAGAGTTATCTAGCAACTGCCTTTCATATTGGCGTTTTAAGTTTTTAATTAGTTGATTACAATAATTGCGGTACCGCCGATAAGTAATTTTTAAAATAACATTGTCCTCATCAAATCGCAATTTTTTTTGGAGGTTATTTCTAATCTTTATGCATTTTAAAACACCTGTTGTGATCCATGGTTTAATAGTTCTTTTGCTACATGGAATAATGAGCTTTTTTGTGTTTTCATTTACTGAATTTGTTATTAGATTAATAAGCTGACTAGTCAACCTATTGGGGTTATACGCATTTATTTCGCTATTTATTTTGTTTGAAAATGACAGTTATTTAATTTGCGGTTTTTCGTGTAATATTCGATTGCTTTATACTTCTGTGGACTATTATTACTTGTGGTTTCATTTATTGCCCATAAATGGTATCCAAACTATATATAAAAAACTTTAAATTGGAATATTGTGTAAATAAAATATAGGTTTATCTATTAGTTTATAAACGCATATTATATCTATTCATATAAATATATATATTTCATAAATAAATTATATATAATAATAATAATAATAGTAATATAATATTATATACTTAAACGATAAATAATGTAATAAACAAAAGCAAAGTCAACTATCTACTAATAATATTAATAAATACGAATCCATTATATTGCAGTTCAACGTTCAAACAGCCTCGCGTAAATACATTTATTATTAGTAGATAGTTGCACGGTGCGTACGCGCAAAACCGGTCGAGCGGGGGCTGCGCCGACGACCGCCGCGCGCCAGTCGATTTTCGATGCTCACGTATGCTCCGTTTCTCGGCTATCCGTTGGAGTCCTAATTGCTTACGCGTTTTTATAATTTTTATTAGTTTTAATTGTATGTATTTTTCTCTTCGTCTTCCTGTCTTAAACTGTTTCTTCTCCTTCTTTATAAACTTTTGTGCTGTGCAAACTATTGTTATATTTAAACTATAATTAAACTGACAGTGGAAGTTCAAAAAGGTTTTTATTTATCTGGACCACCTAAAACCACAAATCTGTTGTATTTTATTCAGTCACTAATGCCAAATCACCATGGCTAGTTACAGAATTGAGCAGCACGTCCAAATGATAATACTTTATTATAAAAATGAGTTTTCATTGGTGAACACATTGCGCGCATTGCGCCCAATTTACGGCAGACGCGGTGGCCCTTCAAAGTCGGCTCTTCAACGTTTGCTGGCCAAATTTGAGACGACCGGTTCGGTAAACGACCAAACTACACCCTTACGTCAAAGCAACGCTAGGTCGGCTGAGAATATTGCCGCTGTCCATGAAAGTGTACAGACGAACCAGAGGCAGTCGATTTTTCGCCGTGCACAAGAACTCGGCCTTTCGCAGACTGCAACTGGGACAATTTTGCATCGGGACTTAGGCCTGCACCCATACAAGATCCAACTGACCTAGACACTCAAAGCTAATGACCATAGACAACGCCGTTTATTCGCTGACTGGGCTTCAGAAAGTTTGGTCGAAAAATCATCTTTCGCGACGAGGCGAACTTTTGGATGAATGGCTACGTCAACAATCAAAATCGCCGTATTTGGGCCGACCACAACCCACATGAAGTTCATCAGGTGGCGATGCATGCACAAAAAGTTACTGTTTTGTACGGATTTTAGGCCGGCGGCGTCTTTGGTCCGTACTTCTTTCAAAACGACGTTGGCGAGGCCATCACCGTCAACGGCGAGCGTTACAGATCCGTGCTAAACAATTATTTTGGCCCAAATTGAGCGATATGGACGTGGATGACATGTGGACACAATACACATTCTGCATGAACGAGTTGAGGGTAGGGTTATCTCTCGCAGAGGTGACGTGAATTGGCCACCAAGATCGTGCGACTTGACCCCGCTAGACTTTTTCTTGCGGGGGTTTCTGAAGTCACAGGTATACCAATAAGCCGCAAACGGGTGATGCACTGAAAGTCAACATAACCCAGGCCATCACTCAGATTCAGCAGGATTTATGCAGAGTCATTGAAAATTGGACCTCTCGGATCCGTGCCACCGTTCGAGCCGCGGTGGACATTTGAATGATGTCATATTCAAAACATAATGGGCATTAATTGATCTTTCAAATAAAAAATAATTCCGTTAATGTCACACACACAGCTTGTTTCATTCCATTTTGACATCAACCCGTCATTATTGAAATACCCTGTACTACCTGGAATTAAAAACTCTACGATTCGCTATTGATTCTCGATGACAGATATTTATTGCAAAAATTTACATGTCAGTTTAACCACATGCAGAAGTTACAAAATGTTGCTAATTTATGACGTCATGTAGAGGTTTACTGTAAGTTAAAATTGTTTAACGCATTTTCGTTAAAATAAGCGTAATCGTTTTTAGCTGGGAGCCACTAGTATCAAAATAAATTATATTTTAAATGGTATATCGACATGGCTTTTGAATTAGATTCATAATCATTTCTTTACATACCGAATTGTAAACAAATTTTATACATTTTAATGATATTGCAAGAACGTCATAATTAATAACCTATTATGCAGAGGAAGAGTTGGAAAAGTTTGATCCAATACTAGCTTTTCCACTCTCGCCCGTCACACAAGATTTCTTGGCCGATAAAATTATATTTTTAGCTTCCATTAAAATGGCGGCAGACATGTCACGTTATTTCATAACGTACCTGAAAAATGTCTCTACTACTACCATAGGTAAAATTCGAATTCAAATATTTATTTCTCAACATTGACAATTGCTTGTTCTTATTGACGTCAAATAAAGCACGACTCTACCACCAGTTCGGAAAAACCTTCGTAAAGAAGAACTGGCAAGAAACTTCACGGGTATATATATTTGAAAATAAATTTACAAAGTCTCTAAGTCTAGGTATACAAAGTTATTTTATCAGCATCCGTTAGCTCGGCAAGTCTCCCTCCCCCCAAGTATCCAAACGACGAACATCCTCAAACGGCATCCGTTCACGAGTTAATGCGGGATCCAGCCATCGCCCTCCTCAACCATATTAGAGGGAAGTGAGCGACCCGTCTCCCGACGCTACCATAAGAAGACGTACTTTAGTGACAATGACGCTTTAGATATTCATCGGGACGAAGAACTCAACGAGCAAACAGACACTTACACATGTTTAGTACTAGTAAAAACATGTAAATAACCAAGAGCTTGTTTAGTCCAAATAATCGGACAGTTTAAAATAAGCTTTAGCACACAATTTTTACTGTGAATTTGTCAATAGGAAGACCTTGGATATCCTCAGGAACCTTATTATAAAAGCGTATACATTGACCCATGAATGAGTTAGTGACTTTATGAAGCCTGCTATTATGAGCTGCCAGCATATTTCTTCCTCTTGTGTTAACATTGTGCAGATTTCTTTTTCTTTTGAATAAGGTTATGTTCTTTTTCACTTACATTACATTTTCTAAAATATATATCTAAAGGAAGAATATTTATTTCCTTAAATTTACTTCTAAGTGTCACCCTTGAACCGAGCTGAAAGATTGCGCGAACTGCCCTTTTCTGCAGAACAAATATAGTATCGATGTCGGCAGCACTCCCCCACAACAGAATGCCATATGTCATGAGGCTGTGGAAGTAACCGAAATACACTAATCGAGCAGTTGTTTCATTTGAAATTTGACTAATTTTTTAACAGGATATGCGAGAGAGCCAAGCCTTTTCATTACCCCATCAACACGCGGTCCTGGCTCTTAACTACAATGTTTGTGTTTACTTGTTTGACATTTGGCAATGAAACTATTTGAAATGTAAAACATTTAGTTTTTTTTTTTCATTGAGGAGCAAATTATTAGCGCAGAACTACTTCTCGGTGTTGGAGATACTCACACAAACTTAATTATATTGCTCCCCGATATGAACAAGATAGAATGAGCTTGTGAGCGAGACAGCACATTTCCTGTCCGTATAGTTTCGTTTCTATTCGTGTCGTGTCGTATATTGTCGGTTGGGTTCGCCTGGTTCAACCGGGAACAAGATTCACGAGGTCCGCCCCTCACGAACTTGCTCCATATTTTACTTAAGTCAAAGGTTTTCGCATTTTACTAGAAAGAGGCATAAATAACTATATGAAATGAATTTAAGGTTTACCTTTAACATCGAGTGGGTGTATGTTCTGCCAAAGCATGCCGTCTAGGAGGCTTGAAGTTTCGCTCGTTCGTTGCTGGAAGCATCAACAAAACACAATAATAATAATAATTCATTTATTTGAGAGAATTCGTGTAAACACAATAAGGTCTTTAAAATGTTTATGTCCAATTCACAGTCGGTCCGATCAGAAGCGCAAATACTAACTATTTTTACGTCATTACACAAACTAAAAAAATAAAAATACAATAACATTATAAAACCAAAAAAATAATAATGTAAAAATAGTCTGAATAATAAATCACTAATCACATTAAAACAAACATTAAATTAAATACCAAAATGTCAAAAGGAAAGATAAATTAAATAGAAGTTGAAATTACTTTAATAAAGTTGTTACTCATTCATATTTTTTAAATAAAAATTTTTTACGATAATAGATACGTCATTAAGTCATTGTCTTTCAGATAATCGTCTATTTTATAGTAATATTTCTCCAACAAAAGCCTGAACGCCTTCTGTATAAACTTCGCAAAGCGAATTTTTTTTATAGCCGTCAGGAAGATGGTAATAAATAGCGATTGCCATACAATACGCATTTCTAGTGAAAATCTGTAGACGTCGTTGGGGCACGTATAATTTGTTATCTAACTTTATTTTATTTCTATTCTGTAACTGTAGAAATAAATCCCCAGATAGACACACCCCCTGTATGTACACATCCCAAAGTAAGCAGAGCTTGTGTTTGGATGACCATACAGCGAACATGGGATCCAAAATAGACAACCATGGTCCGCGAACAAATATCGTGTTCATCACACAAATGTTCAGGACTCGAATCTGGGACTTGCGACGTATGAGGCAGGGTCACTACTTACTACGCTGTCTAAATATTTTATTGCTGTGTTGCTTTGTGTCATTTATAATTATTTATTTAGGTAACAAACAGTCTTAACAAAAATGTTTATAGAATACAGAATACAAATAGACGTTAGGAACCGTAATGTAAAACATAAAAAATACAAAGTAGAGCATACGCAAATGATTATTATTAATTCATTTTATTATTATTATTATTATAATTAATTAATTAATTCAACATCGGTGGAGCAGTTGTTAAGGGATTCTGGCGATCTTGAAGTTGTTAGAGAGCCCCAGAGGAGGGAGGTTGCGAGTCCCATCCCCCAATAATAATAATATTAAATAATGATAACTCATTATTTATTTGCAAGTATATGCGATACAATTTGATGGAATATAAATAACGATAAATGTCCGTTCACATACTGCTTACGTCAGCGTGCAAAAATTATATCATAATTAATACCAAAAAAAAAAAAACTTTAAAATCTATTAAAACTAATTTTGAGCAATGTCACAATATTTTAAAATTAGAATTTTTTGAGTTTTAACAAGTTAGGCTAATCAAGCCGGCTACTCTAACAGTGAAGATGCATGTGTGGAGTCCGGGCAGCCGCACGCGCAGGCCTGGGTTCACAATTCAACCCGGAGTAAGCCGTTTAGCGAACGTCCCTCCATCGCTGTCAATCTCAATCGGACTGACCGAGACATACAGAAATATTTATTTAAACCCGGGTCAGCTCATATTTTTAACTCAGGTTCGCGCAAGTGGCTGAATATGGTTTTATACCAAAAGTCGGAGCGACCGAATCGTGCCGAAATCGACTGGTGGGATTATCCATTCGCCATTTAAAAACGAATGTCTTGAATTTCTTCAAACATAGCTAAGAATAATCTCGATTCAATTAGCTTTCAAGCCAAAAAGACAGCATCAAAATAATTCCGTGCGTATGAGAGATGCTATGCCGCAGACAAACGCATAAATGTAGACGTTTTACCTATGAAACAATCCCGGCCTTCCAATTAGAAATAGGGCAACACGGCATTCGAATCGCCTAACCCACCGGTGAGCCAGGCTACTGTACGCATTCCTACTGAGTTTCTTGCTGGTTATCTGGCAGTAGATGACTCTTCCGAAACACGGGTAGTTTCAAAATACGACGTCCTAAGCCGAGGTCCGTCCCTCTCGGGTGCCCTTAGGCGTATCGTATGTAGGAGTTGTTTAAGTTCCGACTAAGCGCCCTCAGCGCTAGGCCACACAGTCCAGTGAAATTTAAAAGACCAATAGGGCCATTTCGAAAAAAAAACTTATAAAACCTTTGTGTGAGTCCAGTAATAATAATGGAAAAGAAAGGTTTAACAAAGATTCGATAGAATATAAAAATCGGAACTAATATTCCTATGAAATAAACTCTTATTATGACAATGACCCTTTATATGCAAGAATACGCGTTACAATAGTTGTCACTATTAATTACAATGACCGTTCGTATACTGCTGCGGCAGCGTGCACAGGGGTTGCGGATTTTGGTATAATTCCGATCGTCTTCTGTTTTCTTTTAATCGCAGCGCACACGTCCGTTTATCGATTTACGACTTTGTTAGGGACACGAGAAAAATAGCCACTATGCTCTAAAATGCGTTATTCGTAGACAAACATCGTAAGGGAGAAAACTTACACAGGGCAAAAACCTTATATAAGGCTTTTCTACATGCTGTAGTGGGTCATATGGCAGTTCTAGACCTTATCTAACTTCAAATATTAAATCAGCATACTTTTAAGTTATCTTTAATATAAAATGCTCCATAGCATATGTAACATGCAGACATTAGGTTTTGTAAGTTGATCAAGATAAAACCTACATATATCGATTGCGGACACTCTTAGAAACACAAAAATATAATCCACTATGAAATTTTGAACAAAAAAAAACCAAAACGACCGGAGTTCGTGCCAAGCGCCATATAAACCCCTTCAAACCCCTTTATAGATGTTTAAATTGTCGTCTAAAAAAAACTTAAACAAGGATATTCTCGTGAATAATGTATTTTTAACGCTTTAAAAAAAACACATACCACGAAGTCAAAACCAATGACATATTACATATAGACAGTTTATCCGTTTTCAATAATGGCAACGCAAATACGAGGCATTTGCCCGCTATTTCACTTAGTGTTGTGCAACCCAGTGTCACGGCTAAACGTCAAACAAAACTTATTCCCTATTCTGTGTTTTTAATACCGTAGAATGCCTTCTTGTGTGTTTAATTTAAGACAGTGTACTAATTACACTATTATTGTTAAAGAAATAATAAACGTTTATTTTCATGCGTAAGTAATTTTTTTGTTATTTATCATTTTATTTTGCTATTTAAAATGACGTTTTAAAATTGACATGGCTATTCATTTCAACAAACTCGAAGAGCGAGATGTAATATGATTTTGTATGTGGGTGTGAAAGCGACAATATACGTATTACGTCATGTACGCTCGCGACCAATTAGTGCGAAGCAACCTCACGAAGAACATAGATATCTCTTTCTAACAACAAGTGAACCGTATTATTCTTTCCCTCTCCCACAAATTATATTACTCTATATATCGGGTAGGCAGGTATCTATAGTTACGTTGACGCCGTTTTTTTGTGCGGTAATGTATGGGTATGACTTGTCTATATGTAATATGTCATTGGTCAAAACAATATTTCAAAATAATTATATTATTTTTTGAAAAACAGTTTCTCTTGCAGTTTTGAAAGTTATGGTGATTTTCATCCTGAAAAGTAAATCAACATTCAACTTTTAGATACAATGTTAGTCCGCATACCAATAAATCTATAAATTTTAAAATTTAATTAATGTACCATCTGGGGCGGTACCAAAGTCGTTCCTATTTTGACCGTCATAAAGATCACGTGTTCATGGCGCCAGTGATGAAGACTACCCGTAACGGTCGGCACGCATCATTCCATCGACGTTCCATCACTACATAGTATAAAACAAAGTCGCTGTCTGTCTGTCCCTATGTATGCTTCGATCTTTAAAACTACGCAATGGATTTTGATGCGGTTATTTTCAATAGATAGAGTGATTCAAGAGAAAGGTTTTTATGTTTAATACGTGCATAATATAGTAGAGAAACACTGGTAATCTTAGAGGTTTCTAATGTGATGTCGTAAATAAACACATATTTTTTGCGCTTACATTGCAAACCCTACGAGATAGATCAAAATAATGTACTACTGTATTGAACACCTTAAAAAGTTGTACAATAATGTACTACAGTATTGTACACCTTAAAAAGGTCTACAAAAAATATGTATATCTCTTAGGGATAACCCACAATAACCATTTTTTATCCTTTACTTTGTTTCGACTTTCGACGAAATACTGCCTTATTTACGAAGCGATTTTAAGCAGTACAGCATTAATCCTTATCCAATTAAGTACTTTAAATACATTTTGCACGTAATATAGATCAATATTGCCCTTTACAGCGTGTAATTTAAATTAATATTTTCGAAGATATTACAGATTTAAAATGCAGGGACATAGACCCGTGCGAAGCCGGGGCGGGTCGCTAGTTGATAAATAAAATATCTACAATTTATTGCGTCCGTGGGTGCGGATACCAATTACCATAACATACGTACCGTGCTCATTACCAGCTATGAAACGGGTAAAAACTAATGTATGTCAGTTGTTGTAAATTAATAGAAAATAGTAACAATGCGTACCTGTGAATCATGAGCACGCATCTTACACTTCTTCTTATAGTTCTCGTACCACATCTTGACTTGAGCCGGCGTGCGCGGGCGCTCGCCTCCGCAGCGCTTGTTCACCTCCTCGCAGATGCTCGACCACACCAGCTGAAATACGATGCGCGGGTAGGTTTAGTGGGGCGAATACAAAGTTTGGAGGTCTTGAGAGTCGCCGGGTGGAAAAGAGGCGAGTCAAAAACATTTCAAGTTTATTTTTGTGAATTTTGCGGTCAACCTTACTAAACTAAGGGATAACAAACAGCAGGCAATTTCAGTTTCAAGCTTCACCTGCGTGGCTCATGATCCCGTAGAAATTGTGGGATAAAACATATGGTTTCAGAGTTTATCGATTTTTTTATATTGATCAACACATACAAACGAAGGCCTGTTTTAAATAACACCGCCAACAAAACACAGAGCTTAACTGGCGGCGGTGGGGTTCGCGAAACAATTATGGATTTTTAATAAACTTTCTTAACTAATACACTCTAGCTAGTTCTATAAAATTTTGTTTGAGATAAGTTTTACATTTAATTCCTTATATATACTTATTCCCATTTTCTCTTACCATATATATTTTTCTAATTTGAATATTTTTATACATGCAATTGTTCTTAATTAATTACTACGCTTTCAGTCTATGAGGTTTTTAACATTACATGATTCCATATTTATTTCTTTCAAAAATATTGATAATTCGATTTTACTTTATACCAGCAAAACTTTATTGTACTGGAAAAGCTTAGAATAATCGTTGTTCTACTTATTTTTTAACTTAACATACAAACAACAAACGTACAAATCTTTAATTCTAATAAATATATATATATATATATAATAATAAACAACTCTTGCCCGCTGTTGTACCTTATGTATGCATAACTTTGAAATATCTTCTTACCTATGTGTTAATCCTAACCATAGAGAAAATACAAACAAGAGATGTTCCAAGCAACGTGGCAGTCTGCCTCGACTTGTTGACACGTTCTATAGTTCAAACCTCCCCTCACTAGGGGCGCTGGTGTCAATGTTTCAAGAAAAATGTTTTGTGCTAAAAAGCAAGTGACGCCATCTAATTATTTATACCTAACCCTTTTGAAAATCCATCAATAGTTTCTAACTTAAGCCAAAGGTGAGTGGCGATGGCGTCGCCAAACACTCGTCGGGTAAATTTGAGCATATACCGCTCCTCCTTTTTGTGTTTGCTCCATGATCTAAACCAGAGGTTCTTAAATGTATGGCTCGACGTACCCTTGTAAGCTTCCTTATTACGGCGAACCCCTAACCCTTATGCCTTAAGATAATAATAAACTTGGCCGTTGAAGAAAACTTAGTTTTTTTATTTCAATAAAAGGTAACAAATACAGTATCAAAAAGAAATCGGTTTTTGAGTTAATGTGATGGGTGGGCTAGTTTCTTTGCGCAAATTGAGTCGATTTTAACCTTAAGTCGTCCAGCCACCATTACGTAAATCATGTCACGAACCCCCTACCATCGAATGACGAACCCCCTACCATCGAATGGGGTTTGCATAATCCAGCTTCAGAAACCCTGATCTAAACTATATTATCACCGCAAAAAGCCAGCGCTGTTTCAAGGAATTAAAGTAGGTATCTCAAAAAAAACACCAACAACGGCTAATATACATAAAAATATACCTACAATATAAAAATTATTAAATAAAAATAAGAACATTACAAAAAGTACATTACAAAAAATTAAGAATCGATAAAAACAGCTGCTAACGACATTTATCTCTGTAAAGAAAACAAGTGTTCTCGAACTGTATTCTAAATTGATATAGACTCACGTATGACATAAGGGAGTTTATTCCACAATCTGGAACAGCATGGACAGAAAAGGGGTAGGAAAAGAAATCTGTTCTATGGGCTGGCATTTGCAGAAAAGTACGCTTATTTTTATTTAAGTTTATTAAGAAGCTCCTCCGTGGCATCCAAAAAGCAAGCATCAGCATAATCCAGTATAGGCTGAACCAATGTGTGGACAAGGGAAATCTTGGTCGGGAGGGGCAGGAAGCTCTGGAGAGTTTTTAACGAGTGGAAGGTGAAATTGACTTTCCGACTGATTTCACTGATATTCTCGTTTCATGACAAGTTAGAGTCCAAAATGACACCCAAGTTCTTAGCTGTATCAGTGAAGGCAATCGGAATATTGTTCAATGTGATAGGGGGTAGAAGGGAGGAGTCAAAGCCACCACGCATGTAGCGACTGCCAATAATCATGGCTTGTGACTTTGTAGGATTAACAAGCATACGAAAGGATTTAGCCCAGTCACTAATTCGACCCAGATCCAGATTCATTGAAGCTACTGCAGATTCCACATCTGACACAATGAAATGGCGGTAAACCTGTAAGTCGTCTGCGTACAAATGAAATTTAGATGAAATTACTTTAGTGACTGAGTTAATAAAGATGGAGAATAGCGGAGGTGACAGGACACCCCTCTGGGGCACACCCGCAATGAGATCACACCAATCAGAGCAGTTGTCGTCGAGGCGGACCGTTGCGTGCGGCCCCGGAGGTAGGACTTGAACCAGGAGATTGCGAAAGGAGAAACATTAATGGATTTGAGGATGCCATGAGGATGTCTAAATCAACGGCATTAAATGCATTACCAAAGTCTAGGAGTACAAGTAAGGTAAGGGATTTATTTTCCATGGCCAGGCGGATGTCATCATTCACATGTATGAGAGCTGATAGTACATGTATAAGTGATGATATTATTGGATCACAGGAATGTAGACAGTTGTTTATGCACTATATGTTCGAGAACTTTGGACAGAAAAGGTAAGATAGATATAGGTCGAATAATCTATAACACAAGTTTTATGTTAATTCATAAAACAGCTTTGCTTACTGTTTTTGAAAACCCGCACAGTAATTGAATGGGTTTTTTTAAATATGACATGTCGTCATAGCGACAAATTTCAATTTATTGATACAAATAAATTTATAACTAAGCCTTATATGACCAATGATAGGTACAATTTGTACAGTAATGACCTACGACATATAGCATACTCGCTATCATATATTTTATGCATAACAGTAAATTTGTTGACTACAACCGCTGCTTCTATTGAGCAGTCACTTTATACTTTTGACCCATTGGAATGTAATATATTAAAACATAGTATTAGTAATAATTTAAACATAAGTTAGTGACAACAGATAATACATCTAGCACCAGTATTCTAAGTAGTAATTTGAGCAATAAAAATGTAAAAAATAATTCTATGAACATAGTCCATCAAAATATGCAGCATGCTATTCATAAACTGTGAAAATATTCATGTACTATGTATCACAGAACACTGGCTCAGACAGTGTCAAATTATGTCTTCATATAAGAATCATGTAATCGCTAGTTCATTCAGCAGAGAACAAAAAACTGGTGGTGGCTCAATGATCATCACCCATAAGAGCCTTGCATTTAAAGAACGCTCTGATATTGTAAGTCTGCCTGTTGAGCGATCAGGTGAAATAGCCTTTATTGAGATAGGGAATATTGTTATAACGAGTGTATACAGACCCCCATCCTCACCGTTTGAAGTGTTTGAGAGCACTATGGATGAGGTATTACATAGAGTAAATAACAAAAACAAATTTACAAAGTCAGTAATTAATAAACTACAATCAGATCATGGCGGGCAGTTGACCACTTTTAATATTGGGCAAAAAAAACACTCTAAAAAGAGAAATTACCTTTATGAATGAAGAGACGGCTTGAAACATTTAGAAATAATGTATTTGAAAAAACATGTAAATTAGATTACTGTGGAGATTCTATTACTCAATATAGCTCTATTCATAATATAATTAAAAATAAATATGACTCTGTATTTACAAAAAAAAAATGTGTAAATAGTAATTTATTTAGCTTTAGTGACTGGGCAACAGTGGGAATATGCAGAAGTAGAAATAGATTATATGAATTGTACAGTGAAAGAACTTATAATTATAAAAATACATTTTATGAATATGTTAAAAAGTATTCTAAATTATTTAAAAGAGTATGCAGTGAAGCTAAATCTAATTACATTAATAATAAAATTAAATATAGTACTAACATTTCAAAAACTGCATGGAATATAATTAATCAGGAAACTGGGAAAACAAAAGACCCTCACACCAAATATAATTTAAAAATTTATGATAAATTGTTGTCAACCGACAGAGAAGTTGATGAAGCATTTGAAAATTATTTTACAGCCTGAGTCAACTACTTTGAGTATTAATTCATGTTCCGCTCTTGCAGTCACTGTTAATGGAAAATGTAAATTCATGCGATATTGATTTCAACTTTAAACATGTTACTGTTCCACAAGTTTTAAATGCATTTAAAAGCATTAAAGTAAAAAGTACTGCCGATTTAGATGGAACTTCTGTTAAAATTATTCAATCTGTCATTGATGGTATAGCCCCGCACTTAGGCAGTATATTTAATGACTGTGTTGATAATCGTGTATTTCCTGATTTAATGAAATTGAGTAAGGTCATCCCAATATTCAAAGCAGGTAGTATGTCTGACCCTAATCATTTTAGACCTATATTTTTACTACCAACGCCCAGTAAGATTTTTGAAAAATTAATTTGAAATCAATTACTTTCTCATTTTTATTATAATAGTTTAATTAATTTTAACCAATTTGGTTTCACGCGGGGTCGCTCCGATGGATGCCGATGGATGCTCCACAACCGATGCTGGATGTGGTAACCGTGGCTGAGCTCATAAAACACGTATTCAGCGCCTGGGAGGAGTCGTGTGATGCTATTGGTGTCTTATGTGACTTGTCCAAGGCTTTCAACTGTGTGGATCTTACTACCCTACTCATGAAACTGCTCCATTACGGCCTAAAAAACCGAGCGCTTGCTTTGATTAAATCATCAGGATCGGCAGTGACAATGGGTGTGCCCCAGGGCTCAGTTCTTGGTCCTTTCCTATTTTTAGTATATCAATGATCTGCCATCGGTCGTTAAGAATCAATGCGAGGTCATATTGTTTGCTGACGATACTTCCTTCTTATTTAAAATCAAAAGACAAGAAACTGACTATCGAGCAGTAAACCAATGCATCTCCAACACAGAGAAGTGGCTCTCAGCTAATAATTTGCTCCTCAATGAAAAAAAACTAAATGTCTTAAGTTTACGTTGCCAAATGTCAAACAGGTAAACACAAACGTTGTAGTTAAGAGCCAGGAACTGACTCCTGTAAACTCAACTGCATTTCTGGGCATAACCTTAGACGCCAAACTCCAGTGGGTACCGCATGTTGATGGTTTAGCTTTAGGCTTGGCTCTGCCGCATATGCTGTTAAAAAATGAGACAAATTTCAAGAGAAACAACTGCTCGTTTAGTCTATATTTATTCTGCAGAAAAGGGCTGTTCGCGCAATAAGGAAATAAATATTTTTACTTGCCATTCACAATATATATTATAGAAAATTTAATGTATGTAAAAAAGAAATAAAAGAAATAAAAGATCTGCACAATGTTAACACAAGAGGAAAAAATATGCTGGCAGGTCATAATAGTTGGCTTCAAAAAGTCACTAACTCATTCGTGGGTCAATGTATACGCTTTTATAATAAGGTCCCTGAGGATATCCACGGTCTTCCTATTGACAAATTCAAGGAAACTATAAAGAAGAAGTTGTGTGCTAAAGCATATTATAAACTATCCAATTATTTGGATGATAAAAGCCCTTGGGTATTATCCCCTCAATAACAGGATTTTACTAGTATTTGTAACAAAACATGTGTAATGTGTCTGTTTGCTCGTTGAGTTCTTCGTCCCGATAAAAATCTAAAGCGTCATTGTCACTAAAGTACGTCTTCTTATGGTAGCGTCGGGTGACGGGTCGCTCACTTCCCTCTAATATGGTTGAGGAGGGCGATGGCTGGATCCCGCGTTAACTCGTGAACGGGTGCCGTTTGAGGGTGTTCGTCGTTTGGATACTTGGGGGGACTTGCCGAGCTAACGGATGCAGAGATAAGAATAACTTTGTATAGACATAAAGAGACTCTGTAAGTTTATTTTGAAAAATATATACCCGTGAAGCTTCTTGCCAGTTCTTCGTCACGAAGGTTTTTTCGAACTGGTGGTAGAGTTGTTTTATTTGACACCAATAAGAACAAGTAATTGTCAATGATGAGAAATAAATATTTCATTTCATTTCATTTCAATCTCGTTTCCGAACAGTTAAATCAATATAAAATACCTACGATTAATGGAGTCCATGGATAAGGATGCAACTTAAAATCAGATGGGTCTCGAAAATAGTGAAAAAAATATGTGTACAATACATGTCCACACCAGTCTTGTCGAAATGGGAGCCAATATTCTTTACAAGATTTTCATAACTTTAAAACAAAAACGTAACAAAAATAATACAAAACAAAGTCGATTTTGATCTTATCATTTAGCAAAGAGTAATGTATATAACAGCACACAACCTAAAGTGTGTTAGAAAGCTAACAGAGCAGGTATCCTTAAACGCAACCAACGCATAGCGGAAGCTGTAAAGCTCATTATCTATACAAATTTAACCGCCACTATACCATTCATCATTAATGACACTAAACTAGTTTAAAGTCGTTTACTTTATTTATGGCCACTATTAATCTAAAATAATATCATTTGCAAATAAGTCTGTTAGGGTTTTTAAGTAACAGATTATTTGGCATTTGAACAGGGAAATGAAAATCAATTTCGATGTTATCGAAAGTTTTCACGATTCATTATATTAAATAAAACACTTTTTACCGGATTTTATAGCGTTTAATTATATTTTTACGTTTTTCTCAACGTTTCGACTCGCCCTGACGGGACGCCTGTCATCTAGGTAACTCGAGTTTAAATGTAGAATCCGGTTGAAAAGGCGTTTTATTTAATCAATGTGGATTCTGAAAACGTAATATTAAAAGCAAAAGCACAGTTATTTATAGCCGCAAGAGTGCGTGAGGTAGGACTCAAAGATTTTTTAGAATTCTTGTTAATCTCAGCTAAATATTGGCCTTGTCATGAAGAAGCTCCATTTCCTGGCGCCAATGGCTCTACGTTTAAATATTTAGTCAATGTTCGAGATAATATTTTACTAAAATGAAATAGTAGGTACTAAAAAAGCTTGCTATGAGTGTTAACTGGGCTTATTAGCATCACGAAATGTCCTAACCCTTAGGCGATAAACTGAGGGGAACCCAGAATAAACATACATATATATAATAACACATAACAATGACCCGAGAACAAAAATCTGTGTTCATCAGACAAATAAACGCCTTGAATCTGAATCGAACCTGGGTCCTCCAGCGTATAAGGAAGGGCTATTACGCGGCCGTCAAAACATGAACGACATAAATGACGCTACGCTTGACAGCCGCCTACTTGGCTTGGCAGATTAGTCCGTGACCTTACGCAACCGACATGGACTTTTGACAGAGGTCGTTTGGTTGGTAAGTAGTCACATTACTATAAATTATTCACAGAGATCGGCGACATTTCGATACCAAACAACATACGAACGAGTTAGACCGCGTCGCCGGTTAGTTTCTACAAGCCATACGTTCGGCGACACTAAAAGCAATAAAATAAAATGGGCATTTTTTCTAAAACAGATAAGATTTAGCTTAAGGTGCGTTTACATATTATATTTTAGTTTGCGGTTGAATCATTTACGTAAATGCAAATAGATGGCGGGTCCAATACAAAATTGTCCAGAGTTAACCCACAGAATTATAAATTAATCATCACTTTAAATTTATATCCAGTAAAAACGCTTACAGCTGATTGTTACTTGGCTTAATTTCTCACCTTATGCAGCTGCAACTAGGAAGTTGATCGTAAAATCACCTATGTAGCTTCGACTACTGCGAGCGTTCACATTTTGACAGCTGTCACCGAGCAATGTGTCATTTTGGACGTGTTGTCGGGCGGGCGAACAAACCAAGACTGGTATTACATTCATAACATTTTGCATTTTCATTCCATTTTTGCCCGGACGCTATTGAACGCAGACCCGAAGTCCATGTGTTTGTAAGTCAATGGGTGAAATAGCTTGTTTATGAGTTTTTGTTAGGCATTAAAAGCTTATGATTTTTTTATTTATAATTGCCTCTGTTCCTGTGATCACACCAGCTGTTCCTTCCCTCAGACCGGAACACATGGTCACAATAACTGCTCCTTAAAAACGTGACGCAGCTCAGTATCCTCAGTAACATGCGATAATTATACTTACGAAATAATTTGCATTCAAATAATTTTGCGGTATTAATTTCACTTAATTTTTAAGAAATATTAAATCTTACTTAGAAGTTATATGAAACCGACCGAAATGAAAATCCGGATTTGTTCGGTTGTCCATAGAAAAACACCAGACCTTAGAAAAACAAAGCCAACGGATTTAAAACAAGCTGCCATTGCATATTTCTAAGTAATTGTATATTCTGGAAAGCTTATTTTTTGACTTTCAACTTTAGAATTACCCCTCTTTTTGCGTAGGGGATCAACATTTAAGACAAACATTAGGTTTTGCCAGAACCGCTCTCGATTTGGTGTGACCACACCTCAACGTAATTACAATCATTTGCAACTACTATAAGTAAACTGGATATATTTCCAAAGTTACTTGTCTCAAAAATTTCCGTTTCGTACCTGATTATATTATATTACTATATACCGTCTAGTTTTTATTTGATATTTTTTGGAAACCTGTTCGTTTTAGAGAGCAGTTTCAAGTAACCTTTTGAGGTAAGTTAGCGTACGGTGCGCAAGCGCAAGTTTTAATTTTCCTCGAGTTGATCTATTTAACTTATTGTCGTTGGAATTAGTTGCCATAATGACATTAGTTTAAACAAATGTTAAATTCAAAGTAAAAAGAAAACCTACGTATAATTGCAGTCTATACAGCTCCCATAGACATAACATGTCTCATATGTGTTTACGATTGTGTACACGGCCAATTAAACAGAATTTAATAGAAATTTTGTGGTCAAAAAAAAAAGGAACAAAACCCAACTTTTTCCTTAGAAATAGTATCAAATCCAACGCTAATTTTACCAGTTACTATAACTGTCCAATATGGCGCCCAGAAGTACAATCAGCCTAAAAAATTAAGTTGAAAGTATAAGAAATGTAAGAACGCTCTCTTGGCAGATAGCCATCTGTTAGCCAAACTTCAGCTCGATGTGAACCGTGATATCAAATACGCTTTGACCATACAATTGGGTAGATGACACAATTTAAAAATGCAAGTTTTTATAATTTATTTATAAAATATTAGTTATTTTGACTGGTACAATGTTTTGAAAAATATAGCTTTTAATTTAATATCGAAATTATATAGATTTGAAAACTTAAAAAAGGAAGCAAAACTTATTATTGTATATGTTAAATTTTTAAATATCATTAGCTTACTGACATTAAATATAACAATTTTTACTATGACAGTATGCATGTAAACGCATTATCTACGTAGCTATTATATATTTTATCCAAACGCCCATACAATTTTAGTATGATTCACAAGTCGTGACGTCACAGCTCAGTACCGTTTTGTATGGAGCGTTTTTCGGTGACTCGCAGCGGCTCCTCGAACACATCGCTGTATCTAGACAACTATTGATCGTAAACATACTGTTACTTTTACAATATTTATTTACTGTTGATAAACTGTTTAAATATGAAATAAAAAAAAATTGTCATGTACCCAATTACACATCAAAAAACTTCATTTCAAATTTTTTTGCATACCATACAATTAATTAATTAGTAAACTGAGTTAAGTTGCGCGAATTTTTTGAGACAAACAAAACTAGACGCCCGCCATTTGCATAAAACATTAAAAATCTTGGCTTCATTAAATTACCATTTATTATGGGAATGCGACGCTAGACGATACACAATTATCGTTTGAAATATACAAGTCGTTAGGAATGGCAGAGATCACCGTTACGTACTTAAGAGTTATTGGACAGTTTTATTTTACTTGTAGAGTTTCTCATGTTAAGACCAGTTCTGTTCCTGATTTGATTTCCACCAGAAAACTGCAAGGCCTCGAACACCGTCGGGAAGTTGCCAGTTTAGCAGTCTTCTACAGATTACATTTTGGAGAGTGCACGAATGCTCTTTTTGATCAGGTTGAACCCACACCCTTCTTACATCGGACTACTAGACGCAGACAGGCCTTCCGTCCCTTTATAATAGATACGTCGAGTGAATAGGTATCTCGTGGATAGACGTGTAACACCTTCGTCTTCATCGTCACTTTCCATCAGGTGAGATAGAAGAAAAACGTCTCATCCTATTTCAATAAAAAAGAAAAAGATTTGTCCACCATAGTAATGAAGTTTACGCGGTTGTGTTCCGATTAAAGGGAAGGAATACCCAGACTAATTGGAAGTGCCACTGGAATGAAGGCAGTTTCAACCGAAGAATGCGACCAGCGTATTTCAATCCACTTATTGTGTATTGAAATTTAAATGGCTTGAACACCTACTATTAAAGACGTCCATGGACAAGAAAGCCACATTTCAATCAGATGTATCCAATTTGTAAAGTCAAAATAAAATAAAAACTTGCACTTTTTGTAATATTTTTTTAAATCCCCGTGTGTTTACACCAACTTTATGACCCCAAACTAAGCAGGGCTTGTGTTATGGATGACCATAGAGCGAACTGGAGGAAACCCAGAATAATCATACATATATAAATGCAAACAACCATAACCCGAGAACAAACATCTGTTGTTCATCACACAAATGAATGCCCCGGCCAGGACTCGAACCTGGGACCTTCGGCGTATGAGGCAAGGCTACTTACTACACTGCACCACTCGGTCGTCAGATTTATTAATTATTTAAAGCAAAAATTAAGCTATTGTAATGCTAGTGGCGGTACTGCGGAGCCCTCCTAGGGCGGGCTAGGTCCTACCGAGAGCGCGAGTCCGACGGCTGTTCTTGGTCAAACACCTTGACGGCCTGTTTGGTGTGGAGATAAGTAGCCTTGCCTTCCATGCAAGAGGTCCCGGGTTCGAACCTGGTAGGAGCAGATATTATATTATATTTGCTTTCTAGTCATGGATGTGTATGTATGTTTGTTTTTTTTCTAATATTTATATATTGAAAAAATATTTATGTGTGTTTATATATTTCTTAAATTTATTTATCCGTTATCTAGTATCTATAACACAAGTTCTTAATGATACTTAATTTGGGCTAGATAATGTGGTGTGATTGTTAGAAATATTTATTATTATTATTAAACAGTATTGAAGAAACTTCTGAATGTAACTTCAAATAAATATATAAAAAACTGCCGTTATCAAATAGTTTATTCCGTATGAATGGGAGCAGCAAACCTACGCTTGCACTCGATAGGATCCGAGGCCAACGGTATTTTCTACTATCGCGAAATACAAAAATAACAGTACAAGAGGTTAGGTATTAGTTTAGAATTATATAAAATCTGGTGCGATGGATGGATGGACAACGCGTACACAATTGTCAAAAAATGCCATCATATTAACCTTATTGTATCTATCATATTAACTGTAGGCTCAAAGAAATAATATATATTTACGATGATGCTGTATTTACCAGTAAACTTTTAACGTTTTGAATCAGGTCTAAGTAAGTGCATGCCGATTTAAATACATTCTGCTATCTCAAATACTTACCTCCACACCAAACAGGCCGTCAAATCACAATATCATATTTAATTTGTAAAATGTTCAATAACAACAAAAAACCAGATTAGTTTTACCTAAAGATAAGTTTAACCAAAGATATACAGATTATACGTCACCAAACTGGCCTTGGAGTTAAACTTTATCACCATTACCGTTTGAATAATTTAGATATCTCCCGTGATAATTGATTTACTTACAATAAGTGTAGCGTTCATGTTTAATCAAACCTATAAATAAATCCGAAGACAAGCACACCAACTGCATGGCTCCAAAGTAAGCAGAACTTGTGTTATGGACCACACAGCAAACTAGAAGGGACCGAGAATAAACATACATACACAACTATAAACAACCATGGCCTCAGCTCAAACAAACGAGACTCGAACTCGTGTGGGGCAGGGTATCTGCCACGGACGCCACTAGGCCCTCTATGAAGCAGCTTCGAAGTAATTTCAGGAAAGATTTTTACAAAATAGAAAGAAATAAGTGCCAACAGCAAATCGCGTGCTACCAGCTTACTGCTATTGATGGCGTTGGTAGAGTAACCCTGGATCACGTTACGGAAGAAGCAATTCCAGCAGGCAACATAGATATAAGTGGTTTTGAGATCCTCTAGGACCCCGCTTAGCTGATAGATCTCGTGTCCATACCTGCTTGCTGCGGTTACAAGGATTGGTGCTCGATTAGTGTACTTCGGTTATTTTCAGAGCCTTATGATTTTTGATTTACCTATAGAATTCTGGTGCTCCCACAGAAAATATTCCCATTCGCGCAGTCTATCAGCTCGGTCCAAGGGTGTCACTTAGAAGTAAATTTAAGGAAATAATTTACTTTTCATACCCAATATCGTTTACAAAGTTTGATGTTCTCCATGGAAAAATAAGGTTTCTCAGGATATCCAAGGATCAATTCGAAGATGGTGGATAAAGCAAAAATGGTTTGTCCCAATTTTTGCTTGAAAGCTCCCAATGCTATTATCAGGCTTTTCTGCCCTACAAAGCGAGAAAGGGGTATCTCAAAAGAATCAAAGAGTTGATTTTTATAGTTCATTAAATACAGATTGTTTTTATACAATGTTTTTCTTCTCCCTCCGTGTTACACATTGGAAGGAAGTGAGCGACCCGTCACTCGGCGCTAACTTAAGAAGACGTACTTTAGTGGCAATGACACTTTCGAAAACAACAATCGTGATTAAAAAAATCGTAATATGATTTTCAAGTTGAAGTATCTTGACGGTTCCTCTTCACAAAGGTCCTTTCGAAATGGTGGTAGAGGCATGTTATACATAACGTCAACAAGAACTTTTATCAATGTTGATGAATAAATATTGGAATTTGAATGTTGAATTTACGTCCCTGAACCACTCAGTTCTCGGAAGTAACACTTGCCAAAATGTGATTTAGAGATCCTGAGCTGAAACATCTGTCCATACCTGCTTACTGCGATTGCTAGCGTTAGTGGAACGGCCCTGGCGCAGCACGTCGCGGTGGCGTGCGATCAGCTCGAGCACGGTGCGCTTCTCCAGCTCCGTGAAGTTCTTGGAGCGCTCCTTGTGGCCGCGGCGGGGGGGCCGCGCGCCGCCATTGCGGGTTGAGGACATGTCTGACTGCAACAAGAAATGGGGTTGTTATTTGTTTTATCCCCAAACAAATAGTATGGCCCCTAGCCCCTGAGTGTTATAGATGACCATTCAGCAAAATGGGTGGAACGTACATATATATTTATGTAACATGACCCGTGAACAAACATCTGTGTTCATAACACACATAAATGCCCTGACAGTAAGAGCCAAGGCAACACTGCCACTGTCGCCAATCGGTCAACAATGGGGTCGAATATTGACATAATAGGGCTTTTGAGCTTGTATGGAATGGGTATGAATCTTAATTTGGGTAAACAGATTGTAAGACCGCTTCGAAAAAAAAATTATAGTATCTAAGGTTCTTAAAGTGTTGGATGGGTTGATTAAACTCTACACGACCCAGATTTGACATTGCTTGGAGTATCGCAATAATATTTTTGATGATTCTGCCACGAATCAACTGGAAGTGTGGACCTTGCCGACTTAAGAGCCTGAAGGCTATCTAGATTTTTTTATTTGTTTAGATAAATGTATCCACAGCTAAAATCATAGAATAAATGGTACATCTTGGACGTGCGTGCGCCACCCTCGTATTATCAAATTCCATCAGATGAGACAAACTGTCTACCCTACCCCACGTATAGCAAGATGCATTATTTTACAAGAAACCTCTCCTTATATGAGGTAAAAAGTCACGATGTTTTAAAAACTCATCACATGCACAGTAGTCTCTACATTATCTTCGATTTAAAAACTAATTGTAAGATAGGACTCAAAGAGCGTGTAACGAGAGTGGTGCGTTATTGAGCACCTATTTGTTATGCGTTTTCTTTCCATAAATACTTAGCTCTTATAAATATTTAGCGAGGGCCAATCGTCATTTTAAACCTTCAGCTCTTATATAATAATAAATAAGTGAATCCCCAGACAAACACACCAACTGTATGGCCCCGAAGTAAGCCGAGCTTGCGTCACGGATGACCGTACAGCGAACTGGGGCGAAACCCAGAATGAACATACATATATAAATATTAACAACATGACCCGAGAACAAAAAATTAACCTGGGACCTCCGGCGTATGACGCAGAGCTAATAACGATCACATTACTCGATTCAAAAAGTCAATAGTGTCATGAATAAACTGTCCATTTTGGAAAAAAATGTATATATAGTGGCCTGCTAAGGTATCTAATCAGAACCATTCCGTAGCAATCATATAAGTTCATTTATTTATGGTTTCAAGGGAAAGCCAATAACACAGGATAACTCCTGAAGACGTCTACCAATGACGAGGCCGCATTATCATCACCTACTTATACACTATAATTATTAAAAAAAACAGGGTAAATACAGACTCTACTGTCATAGAACAAGGAGGCACTATATTTAAATAGAAAATCATTGTTAAAAGACGATTTATTGCCAGCATAAACAAATATGTCACATAAAGGTGTAAATGATATTTACATATTAAAGATAAATAAAAAAATTATGAGCCTGTTATTGGCGGTCTGTTTAAACAATTAAATAAAAGCAATTGTAAATTAGACCGAAATGCTGTTGGCTCTGTGAAACAATAAATAAACTTTTATGTAGGTGTGCTTATTTAGCGGTTAAGAATAAGATTTTTTTTAATCACCCATAGATGTTATAGAATTTTTAGATTTCTCCACTTTGGTAGAGTAAAAATAAAGCATAGATTCGCTAAGCAAAATTCGTTCACCGCGGACGTGCGATATCCTTCTGTCACATTTAGGTCCTGGGTATTTTTATTGAACGATCGCAATCCACGAGCGAAGCCGCAAGCAAAACCTCGTATACTTTATTAACTGCAAAAAAACATAACGCATCCGTTCGCCGAGTGATTATTGTAAATACATTTTAGTAATAGTTTTATTGGATTCATTAATATGGTACAAGGTTAATTACTCCGTTTAGATAAAGAAAAAAACTTTATTTGAAATCAATACATAAATTAAAGTTATTTATTTAAATTATTTATAAGCAGGTGTGATTGCGTATTTGCCGCATTTTGGCGGACAAACCTCAAATGCTTTTGATACATTAAAATCTTTTTTATTACGAATCAATGCAAACGGCTAAAATAAATTATCGAACCAGAATCTCAACGGCCACGCTCCCCGTACACATACATGATATAAACAACCATGACCCGATAACGAGTCATTTGTGTCCATCACACAAATGCACGCCCCGGCCAGAACTCGAACCTCCGACGTATGAGGTAGGGCTACCACCCACTAAGCCACTATTCTACGCACAAATATATTCGCAACAGCATCGAAATATCGGACGCGCGAAATAAAAGTCGAAAATCGTGGAAATCTTACCACGATTTTCGACTTTTATTTCGCGCGTAAATTCATTAAATTATAGTTATAAACTTTATGTTTTTATTTCATCAAAACATTACAAAAGAAAGAGACAGTATGCTGTTGGTGAATTTAGTCCTAGCTCACCACCGTGCTGCTCCGGAAAGCTTCGGTGGTTACGCGTCCTTACTCCATTCTGGTGTATGAATTATTTTGGTTCAAATATCTTGATTCGCCATACAAACAAACTTTCTAACCACTTTTTCCAATCAATAACTCCAAGTAAGATAAAATTCAAATGCCCTCGGAAAACAAAAGAAAACAATTTCTTGGCTATCGCGCTGCTGTCACTGGTACGTTGTGGTGCTCTTCGGCAATATATTTAAGCTATGGAAGATCAAATAACGCGCGATTCAGGTTTCGGCAAGACGAGCGGCATGTGCCGACCTACGTAAAGCCCAAACGGAGTAACCGATCGGGTCAAGCCGAATGTGTGTCAGTAAAGACTTCGAACAGGCACCGTCATTCAACAAAGACTGCCGGCTCGACCATGAAGTTAGTGGCCCCAGCATACAGACTAAACTACATTTTTAAAGTCTTCAGTTGAATCGACAACCTGTATACTAAGATGCTTTACCTTGCCGTGGGTAACGTCGCCAGCAGATATAACCGAAGAAGCTAAACAGCTCGATCCTACGCGCCCTCTAGTATTTATTTATTTATTCGAAGAACATACAATAAATTTTGTACAAAAAAAGTTAGAAATTGAAATATCCTATCATTCGCACAGGAATACACATTATTGATAGCAAAGGGCCACTTAGTGCGACTGGTGCTACATCGCTCCCTACTTCTTGCCAACTGCTAACGCGCGCGAACAAATTTCAACCAATCACAGCATCTTTAACACTGTAAGCGACTATGATGATTCGTGTCGATTGATGGATTGTCAGTCGATTACCCTGGATCACGCTACCGGCTCGCAGGCCATTTCTGTTGCTCTCTATTAGAATTTCTGTGGTGTAAGTAGATCAAATATGTGACTGGCTACATAAACTAAATTACATGGAGACAGAGGATATTCTCTAGAACTGATTCATATATATGTAAATGTATTTTATAACTAAATAGTGAAGGTAAACAATAATTTGTACAGAAAAATTGTGATTTATTGATGAATGAGCTAACTGAGTAGTTAAGTTATATTTTGAAATTTGATATTAAAACTGAACATAAAGTACCAACTCGGGAGCGCTGGCAGCTGTGACACAGTTCATACTAATACAGCTGTCAACGTCAAATACTCTTCAAATTTATTTTTTAATGTATAGTTATGAGATTAGTGTAAGAGTTTTTTCTTGTAATTTTTATTTAAAGTGTTAATAAATCATTTTTTATTATTTTATTTTTAATATGGCGATAGGCCCGTTACCGTAACTTCAGTCGCCTTTCCCTTAGTCCTTAAAATTTCGGGATTAAAGTTATAATCTAAACATTATTCAACTTCCATTCTAGCGTTTTCGTAGTGTAGATATGCACTCAAAATTCAGCATATCTACATGAGATATCATTTTCCAAATATTTGTAATGACCTTTGACGTATAATTCTTTCGTGAACTTGAAATAAAGTTACAAGTGTCGTGAGTTTTGCACGATTGGGTTTCGAAAAACCTACTCTTTTGGCCTTATTTATTTACATATTAATAAATCACTGGTCGTTCATTACAATTTAATTCCTAATGAAATACAAAATCTATATTGCTACGTAAGAAAAGGCCGATATTGTACGGGGACCATCTCTAGTTGAGTCATTACAAACGTGCGAACTGAATCATAAATCATTTTTATCAGATCTCTCGCTCACACTTATAGGCATATCGGAACTCTCGCTTGCATTTCTAGTGTTGTGTGTAACAACAAAGAAGGGATTGGTCGTAATGTTTTACGACTCAGTTCGCACGTTTATAATGGCTCAACTATAATCGCCCTTAGGAAAAAGATGGTGATGAATATAAATTATTAATTAAATTATCTATTAAGGTCCTAATTTGGAAAATTACGTAAATAAATTACCAAACCTAACAAAATTTTTTCACGTACCGAAGCAATTCTCTTTTCATAGCTTTTTGTCTGCGACCAAAGCGGTGCGATGTCCTAAAAGAGATCCATCAATAAGATGCTTCATTTTCCTAACCGCTCATAGTCCGGTAACGCTAGGCTATCTTGGGTCGAAACTTACAAAAATTCTAGACTTTTTTATGTTTTGCTCGTAAGTACAGATGTACCTAAAGACCTTATTATTTGTCATTTATGTCATTATGTGTCCTTCGCTTGCGTTTTGAGTCATCCAATGATTTGTGGTCCTATATTGTAGGTGACGCAAAACTGCCAAAATTAACTTAAAGTTTTAAAATAAATTTCTATTATATAAGAAGATTACACAATAGTTCAACCTAGTTTGTGTTATCTTGGTCCAGGGCAAGGTGCGGAAGGACACGTAAACCTATCGTTATTTTCCGTCTACTATGACTGGACAATTTTGTTAAAAGCATTAAATCATGAACAAAAATTACACAAACGTTAATAAGTGCATTGTGACTATCTAGCCAATAAAAAAAAAATAAAGTCAAGGTTGTGCCATTTAAAAGGCCATAGATGAATTTGGCACAAAGTATTCTGAATAAAATATGTCAATAATTTAAAACTTAGAACCATATTTACCTAAACTTCGGAGAACAGAGACAAAGATTTGATGCAACAACGGTCAGTTTAAGGATAATTCTAATACATGATTTAAGTTAGATTAGTTTTAGTGAAAATTCCTAAGATTTGTTTATATCAGGTTTAGTTAAAAATAGCCTTTACTCATCTTAAATAAAGCTTATTTTCAACTTATTTCAGATTTTTCCCGAATTCCGGGAAAATAAATGTCGTCGTAAGGAAGTCTCCACTTTCTGTCTCTGTTCTCCGAAGTTTAGGTAAAGTCAGCCTATTCCGCTCTCTGAATAACATAATTTATCTCAACTTCCTTTTTTGTGTTTCCCTCTGTCATTTGTCTTTTGTTTAATGTAGTGTTCTGAATCCTAAAAATGTAAAAAGTTCACACTCTATAAGGTAGTTTTAAAAATTGTTAGACTGTTATTGATGGCCTGTTGAAGCAATTAAATACAATTGTAGACCTAAGAACTTTTGGTCTTGTGAAACAGTAAATAAAAACATTAAAAAATTGTATAGTCTCCTACTGTTGTTTAATAGAGGTGTCAGACACGGACCAGGCAAGGTGAAATAGGAGTCTTCCCGTGGATTTATATCACACAAGATAACCAAGAACTTAAATTACTACTTTCTCGTCATGACGTGAGTATTGGAACTAAAATTTTATTTTATGCGATATGGTTCAAAAATACAGACACCTTATTTAAGTAAGTACCTGAAATGACACAAAATTCTGTATTACTTAGGGTAAAATGTCTGGAAACTGTCTTCGAAAAACCATTATTGAAACCCTAGTTGAGCGCTATTGGACATCAGCTCAATACTGGTAAAGGCTATCGCGCCTAGTGAAGCGAGGTTTCTGTACATGCCTTCCACTGAATGACGTCAGTGGGGGGGGCGTGTGCTTAGGAGAGCATACCGAATGGGTGTTTTATTTACCAAGTTCTTCACAGCCTGCAAACGAGCACATGTAGATAGATCTCAGGTAGACTGATGGTAAGTGGCTGGGTGTGGGTGTGGACCAATGGACGTCATTGATCGTACTTTTTCATTGACTGTGGGTTTCAGCTTAACTGAAGCTTTATACCACTAAAGAAGAATAATGGAACTCCACGAATCTTGACTCCACTATCGTCGATCAACGGACGATAGTGGAGTTACGTTTTTACGATTGACACAAAAGCTTGACTTTTGAAAGGCTAGATCGATTTTCTTACAAACATGGTTGATCAACCAAGGTTTCCATATTTTACAGAAATTTCTGAACTCCCGAAATAGGAAGATCTGGGCCCTCCCGCCACTTTAAAAGCTTGACTCGTTGTTTCAACATTAAATCAAATCAAAATCAATTTATTGCAGACATATGGTAACATTTGGTGGTCTGCATCATTTCTGAGCACATATTTCACTGTATTACAGCATGCAATATTAACCTAAAACTATCTAAAATTACTCTACAGTTGATTATTTTATATTTGACACTATTATATTACTATTTATAATTATAATCACAAGATACTCATTCCTTATTCGGGAGCACAATTATTTAATACTTAATATGATTTTTCGTGTGAAATTTACTATTAAAAAAATCTTTTATATCATAAATACATTGTTCAATTAGCCATCGGCAATTTAACATACCTAAGGGGATCAAAATAAAAATGATAGAATAAAGAAAAGTAAAGTAAAATTAAGATTAATAATAAAAAACAAGTGAATATAAAACGTGTGTGTGTTCTGGTGGTTAACATTTCAAAAAGCTTTTAGATCTTTCAACTTTCATTTAAATATATTTGAAACAGAAACATGTTTAATGAGAGAAAGCTTCTTTTTAGATTAAAAATTTTAATTAGAAGCAAAACTAGATTTTTGCCTCTCCATTCTCAACCTGAAAATTGACGTCGTAAATTTTTTTTATATTTTTTTCCTAGTGAACACTAAATTAAAATTTTGAATTATTTTAATTTCTATACAGTTTATAAATTATTATGAAAAAACAATATTTAAAAAAATATATATTTTTTTAGTTTTTATTACTAGAATATTTACAATTACTTTTCATTCTTTTAGTACCACCAATTTTACAGGTTACGTAAGTTTTTAAGCAATCCCCCAAATTTCCCGCAGCGCTGGGGTGGAAACGCACCCCCTTACGGTAACTATTTGTTGACTAGCGTTTTAATAAGACAATGTTGTTCTAGCCTTGTCTCAGCGAATTTGTTTTTTACTATACTAGCGACCCACCCGCCTTCGCTCAGGTGACAGCATAAACGCCTAAATTCATTTTCTGTCGTAGTGTTGGATTGAGCATGTAGATAACCTATATTCAAATATAACGTTTAATTATCTTACTTGAAAAATAACCGCTGCCTATTTAAAAAACGAACAACAATTTTATTGAAATTTGATGAAATTCATTAAATTAAAGACATGATCACAACTATCGGCCGTGTAGCGTAGTGGTCAGTAGCCCTGCCTCATACGCCGGAGGTCCCAGGTTCGAGTCCTGGCCGGGGCATTCATTTGTGTGACGAACACAGATGTTTTTTCTCAGGCCATGGTTGTTGATATTTATATATGTATCTTTATTCTGGGTTCACCCCAGTTCGCTGTATGGTCATCCATAACACAAGCTCTGCTTACTTTGGGGCCATGCAGTTGGTGTGTTTGTCTGGGGATTATTATTATTATTATTATCAATCTTCATTTCGGAATAAGTAAGTATCAGCAGAATAAGCAAGTAACTACCTATCACTAAAGATATCACAAACCAGAAACGCACCTTAAACTTTAATATGATTCACTACTTTAAACAAAACCAACGCTGAAACTTTTTCAACTTTTGCAACAAAGGAGACATTTCAGTTTTTAAGCGGCACTTGGCTAGCTTTTGTACTGGTGTTCCTAGGATTGCATTAAATAAATGGCACGATTATTATATGCCAATATTTTATAATATCATTTAGTTTCGTCTTAGGAAAAAATTTTCAAATTCGTAAGTCCGTCACACTACATAATGAAAACATGGCGCTTTCTGTCATGCTGTTATTTTATTGATTCTCTTGTTTCTTTTATTTTCCAATTTATCGCTTATCCAATTAACGAGCTCTTTTGGAGTTGTTCGTTTGATTTAATTATTTTACTATAACCGTAATTATTATTTACCATTGATATAACAACAGCAAACACCTTGATTTTTAATCGAGTATTTGGTAGTGAGTAAAGGAATATTTTGATTATTTCAGGTTGCCAAAACGATTATGATTATTGTAATCGAACAATAAACACCTCCATACAGTCCGCTATAACTCAGAACAAACCACAGACTAGAAAGACAACAAGTTGTCACAGACTCAGTGGTACGAGCATGCAGTTTCTTCTTTTCGTTCAACAATGCGGATTCTGGAAACGTCACCTCGGTGTGGCCACATGAAGTCTCGTTTTTTGTTTCAAAGTAGAACATCATGCAAGGTATAATTTTTTAAATACTTTTAGTATTACTACCACATTTTTTAATACATTTAGAATTGGTGTACATCGCGCTAGCCGAAAATGAAACGTCTCCTTTGAATATTTGACTACCTCAGTCTTCGATCACACGTCACGTTTTTATCCACGATCAAAGACATAAGTACGTAAGTAATTAAGGTTCAAACACCACAGGAAACGCTCAAAAATAAAACAAATACAATAATTAGAACCCCTACGGTGGGTCACGGCGCGGCATACAGCAACAGCGCGCGTTTATTTTGACGCGCGATAGTTTTATTTTTGCGATAGCTTCTAAGATATAAATATATCGTGTATGGTGTAAAAGGCAATTATGATGAGTATAAAATGCTTCAAGTAACTAACGTATTTAATTGGATAAGATTAATACCGTATCCGTCTAAACAGCTCTCCAATTACCACTTTATCCGTGAACATTTCTTCGACATTTAAATGGGTTTAGTGAGCCACTTGTAAAAGATGGACATATGCCATTGGAGACGTTACTGTAGACCTATAAAAGAGGAACATTTTCACCATACACTGTTTTGTTATATCTCAAAGGGATAACGCAGCGTTTTCGATAAAAGGTCCCAGTGAATTTTTTCCGACTTTTTCCACATTTATCGCCATATTTCAATCAATTTTCACACAACGTGAAAGAATTATACACGTAAACTTTTCTCTCGAATCACTGTATTCGTTAGTGAAAACTGTATGAAATACTCGTATGTGATCCTTGCATTTATCACGTTAAGACAGACAGACACACACGGTCGGAGGACTTTGTTTCATAATATGTATTGATAGTGATGAAAATCCAGTAAATATAATGGCAGCCATTTTGACAAGATCGATGTCGCATGTTTACCATGAAACAAAATCGCTTTTTAATTAACTTTTATCAGCCGACTTTTATCAGTCTGACAAACACACATAGAGACTTTTATTCACCTACCAACACATCTGTGAACTGACAAGCGTTGCTCGCTTCGATAAAGCGTTGCAATTTTATGAAATTGTGTAAGTCGGAAAAGCTATGCCATTTTACAGATAGCTTGGTAGGTCTATATTTTTCAAAGTAAAAAAACGTCTCCACAAAAAAAAGTCATAATATTTCATTTCATCCTACAGAAAAAAAATACACGTGATGAAAGGTTTTCTTTGTGTTCATCTTCACCGTGATTCAGCCAAGCGTAGTACTACTTATTTTCGGCTTTCAAAAGGTTTTATATGTAGACTGAGAGGAAGCGAAGCCGGCGGCAAGATCTCTCAGCGCTCTTATGCCAACATTGTAAAATACTTGAGATAGGCAATTAGGTACACAGCTTGACTACGACGTGAGAGAAATATTAGCAAGACAGCTATGTGTGTGCTATAATCATGCCGCAGCTAAGCCCTTAACGCAGTATTTATAAACAGAACACCCTGTTGAGAGCTCAATCCCACGCCCTTTTGTCAACCGAATAATCTTTGATTTTGTAATAAGCCTATTGACATTAAGTTTCCTCCATAGTTTTCCTAAACGTATTGAGGGGCACGGACGGAACAGATTTCGGAATTTTATTATAGCAGCGTATTTATTTTCCGATAAATTATTCACTGATTTTCGCCAGTCTACATTTTGGAAACGCTAATTTTTGCTCGTTCCTAGTCGTTACAGAATATCACGGTAGTTTACTAACATTCTTGTGAATATACAAAATATTAGCAATGATATATTTTGAGGGTTAATGCACAAATTTCTTAATACGATTTTGTCAGAGATTCTCTATTTTTCAGTTTATATATTCCACAATTGGCTCTTTTCTGCAGAGTCAAGATAGTTTCGATGTCTGCGGCATTTCCCCACACTAGGATACCACAACACATTAGGCTATGAAAATAACTAAAATATACCATCCTGGGTACATCAGGCGGTGAGCAAATTTTCTGAACCGCGAACGCTGCAGAACGAAGTCAGATGACATGATTGGTGCCGAAATTTTAGTACATTTAATTTTTTTGCCATTAAATGCTAGATTTTTTACATTTTACCACTGCAAGACATTACGTTGCCGACCGTACGTTCGCCTTGTCATTGCCTTTGTTTCGGGAACTGCTTCGGGTGTGCCTTCCCTTTGTCCGGGACACAACCACGTAACCGTGGAAGCTCACAATAGGGAGTACCGTAGTACCACCCCTGACGAGATACTTCCACTAATTTGACTGAATTCCTATGGTGTGCGTAAAATTACTTCGAGGAACCCTGTCCTCTCCAGAGTTTCAGCCTCATAATGCCCACTTCGCAAAATGCCAACTGCTCGCAAAATGACAACTGCTCGCCAAATGACAACTTCTCAGAATGCCAACTTCTCGAAATGCCAACTTCTCAGAATGCCAACTTCTCTGAAAGCCAATTTCTCACAACGCCAACTCCGCATATTGCCAATTTCTCAAAATGACAACTTCTGAAGGGACAGACTACGAAATGTGATGCACCCGTTCCATTGGGTTAGTTTAGGTTTGTATGTAGGTTAATACACCACGACCAAATTAAGTACCATTTCCAGCTTTTCACATTAAGCGACTTTGGTTCAATTTGGTTCAAACAAACATCACGTCTGTCCCTTCAGAAATTGTCATTGTGAGAAGTTGGCATTATGCGAAGTTGTCATTATGAGATAAAAGGCTCTCCAGTTACAGACGTAGGGGGAAAGGATCAAAGTTAGATAAGGTAAGTTATCAATGTTTGTTTTAAAATGCTCTGTAGCCAACAGCAAGTGGTTTGAAACCCAAAAGAAGGCAACACATAACTATACGTTCAATGACAGACTTTGTTCAGTGAACAGTGAACTATTCTGACAAGTTCGCTTCAAAACGATGCTATTATAGTATCACAGGCGAAGCATAAATACAATTTTGTTCTAACTTTTTTAGCGAATACATTATTTAATCTTGAATATATATTCAGTCAGTTTCGATAACGAAACACTTGCCTCATCGCGCGGCTATCAGCGGCAATCGGCAATCGGCACTGTCAGTGGGAAAAGTGCTATAAAAAACCTACAATATACTCACAGTGCAATATAATTTACACATGCGAAACCTTATTATTACTCATATAAAACACACACTTACCGAAAACGAATACATTTTTCAGCAGTCCTATACACACAACACTTCACAGTACTTCAAACGGTCCAAAAAACGCACAACTCTAAAAACCCGTTACATCCTTAAACCTTAGACACTTTAAAAACAAAACTTACACTGTAACTGAAAAATTAAATTCAAATAAGGAACTCAAAACTGCACTACCAACATTCAGATTTCAAACGTATCTGTGCAAAGTAATCTCCGGAATAATTCAACGATTTTTTGGAAATCGTCCACCTAGCGCCAGAGCCTGCGATCTAATCTGCCGCGAGCCTTGGATCAAAACCAGTCCGAGTTTATGGCGTAGGTCTGTCTAAACTTACGAGTTTTGCTAATCGAAATATTTTCCAAAATATCTTTTTATGGGTTTAGTTTCCGTTTTAGATGGGTAACTGTGTGCTGCGTTTAGTTTAGTTTATTATCTAACTATATATTTTTCGGTGAAACCTCCGTAAATGTTGGTCCAGTGGAACAGCCGAGAGGCGTCAATGCCTGCCTCAACGCCGGAGGTACCAAGGGTCGAGCCCTGGTCGGGGCATTCATTTGTGCGATGAGCACAGATGTTTGTTTTCGGGTCATTGTTGTTTATATTCATATACAGGGTGTCTCATAAATGTCATCCGATTTTGTTTTGTTTAGAAATTATGAAGCCTTTTCTGACTTTTGAGCTTATTTTGGCTATAACTTATTTATTATATATCCAAAGCTTCTTTGACAATTAAATAAATCTATTGATAATTAAACAACAATTCTTAGCCAATAACAAGATAAGTATACCGACCGAACTATACAATAATAATGTCGAAAAAAAACGGGCGAACTCAAAATTAATTTTAAACTATTTATTGCAATGCTAGCAAGGATAATTTACCTAAACCTATAATTTTTGTATACATTTTTAACACAACGGTCGTTTTTTTTCTTTATTAGTTATCTAAAAGTCGTATTACTTAATGCGTGCGTAAAATTTATTAAACTTGATTTATAAACTTGTGGTCATTGACTTACAAACAAAACGACTTCTGCGTTCAATACTGTCCGAGTAATAATGGAATGAAAATCCAAAAATGGTATGAATATAATACCAGTCTTGGTTTGTTCGCCCGCCCGTCAACACGTCCAAAATGACATATTGCTCGGTGACAGCTGTCAAAATGTGAACGCTCGCAGTAGTCGAAGCTACATGAGGCGATTTTATGATGAACTTCCTAGTTGCAGCTGCATAAGGTGAAAAATTAAGTTACGCAACAATCAGCTGTAATACAATAGTACTGGATATAAATTTAAAGTGATTTAATTTATTCACGATTCTGGTACATTATACCGGGCACTTTTTACGTCAGTTCAGCGAAAAACGAGGAAAACCGACCGGTTGTAACCGTATGCTACCTAATAGGGTATGCAAACTGGAATACCGCTTTTTTCGCGTTTTTCAAACGATAAAAAACCGGTATTCCGTTTATTAATTACGTAATAGCGGAGTAGTGGTTATTGTTAATACACTTATGTATTGAATAATTAAAGTCTCAATATTTTCTAACAGCATATATAAAACCAGTTTTATTTTTTTTTTATTGCCGACGGGTTGAAGTTAAAAACAACATGCATCTCCGTTACCAGATTTCGCAGGATTTGAATGTCATTTGTTTTGAAGATGATCACCTGATGGCGGTTACTAATGATCTCATTTCCACGACATAATGGCACGTTATGTTATGTTTCATTTTAAAAGTAAGAGTTTTAAAGACGTCAGTGTTTGGTGTAGAGGTAAGTAGCCTTACCTTCCATGCCAGAGGTCCCGGGTTCGAATCCTGGTAGGGCCAGATATTTTATCATATTATTTGCTTTTTAGCTATGGATGTGTATGTATGTATCTATATGTGTTTATATATTTCTTAAGTTTATTTATCCGTTATCTAGTATCCATAACACAAGTTCTTAATGATACTTAATTTGGACTAGATAATGTGGTGTGATGTCAGAAATATTTATTTATTTGTTATTTTTGAATTGGTTTATTTACAGACTATTTTTAATATAACTTGGTTCCGTATTTTATAATAGGTACTTAATACTTTATAGTTCTGTTGCTCACTTTGACAGCTTTAATTGACATTATAACTACTTAGCTTACCTACAAGCATGTTTACTTTTTCCTTAAACGAAATTCTGCATTTAATTTAAATTTTTTAATATATATCTTCATCAAGTACACATTGTCAACCGGGTGGCGTAGTGGTTTGTAGTCCTGTCTCATACACCGGAGGTCCCAGGTTCGGCCGGGCATTCGTTTGTGTGATGAACGCAGATGTTTGTTCTCGGGTTATGGTTGTTGTTATTTATATATGTATGCTTATTCTGGGTCCTCCCCAGTTCGCTGTACGGTCATTCATAACGCTCTGATTATTTTGGGGTCATACGGGGTGTGTATGGGGTGGTGTCATATGGGGTGTGTATGTTTGGGGATTTATTTATTATTATTATTATTCCGCACTCCACGGGTAGTTTCATATTAATTTTTATATAAACAAGTTATTGGTCTCGTTTTGTTATGTTTTTTTTGAAGTTGTGTGAAGTTTCTTGCCAGTTCTTCTTCACGAAGGTTTTTCCGAACTGGTGGTAGAGTCATGTTTTATTTGACGTCAATAAGAACAAGTAATTGTCAATGTTGAGAAACATATATTTCATTTCATTTAATTTCAACCTTGTTTAACGACCTTCAAATAAACTTCACCTCCCAAATGAGAGACGAATTTGAATCCACCTCCTTCATCGAGTGAGGCGACGTCCCTCCATCCCCTCCGTGGGCTAAATAAGGCGGTTTCGTGATCAAATGAGCCGCAAATTAGAGAATTAAAAAAACTGTCGCCGAGTATCCTAATAATTATTTACTAAACTTCTTAAAATCTGACCGTGTCTCAACACTAACCAGCGTCGACAAAACAAGACTTATCTTAATCGATGGACTAAAACAATTATGAATAATTTAGTTTATAAATTAGCTTAATATATTACCTTAAGGATTTATTCAAAGCATTAATTAAAATATTATATCTGCACGTACAGTTGGAAACCACACACGGTTATAAACTTTACACCTTATAGTTAAGGATCAGTTTGTTATGTCAATATTTGAATGTTTCACGTAATTTAGTTCATTTTTATTAACCTGTACGTGTTTTGGTAAGAGTGGGAACGGGTTTGTCTAGAAGTTTGCGAAAATGTTTAAATTGATGCAGCTTTTTTAGAAATCTGTATTATTTTATGTGATTATTTTTTTTGTATTTCGAACTTGTGTCTTTTTTGAAATTATAAAACTATTTTAAATTATAAGGTTGAGTTAGAGTGGATACGCGAATTGATGGTGTGGATACGGGGTGTCATTTCATTTACAATTCAATTATGATAAAGAACTAATACGTAATTTAGGAAATTCTGTCCCGAGTTACCTGTATCTGTAAATGACAAGTTATTTGTAAGCACAAATTAATGTTTCTTTTGTATTTAACCAGCTTTGTAAAATCGTGGGGGGAGAGCTTAGTTTCACTTAGCTTTAAGTTATCATTTAGTAGCGTTACCCCTTCATTCAATCCGGCGCAACGCCTGAATGGACTAGCCGATCGGCACAAGCAGAGTATGTGTATTAAATGTTAAGCCGGCCCGAAAGTGTAAGCAATGTGAGGAAACTAAAATAGGCACTTGAGATCATTTTAACTAGATACGCAACATAAATAAATACGTTTACTATACTATTTCCATTTCTTTATTTTCTCGATGTCAGCTCCTGTGTAACCTTGTGCGAGCGTTTTTTTTTACATTATGTATGCATTATTTTAAAAAAATATGACGTTTACACACGTACAAGGTTATATAGTACCAGAGTCGGAGAAACTGATAGGGATGGAGCTATATCGATGAACGTAACAATGTAAGAAGCTACTGCCGGATACTTTAGTACAAATGTATTAACTAATATTAAATTTCTTTACAAGATGTTACACGTATTAATTCTTGATTCATAATGCCAACTTCTTTAAAATTTTCGAAGCTGTTGTAAAATAAGTAGGTATAGGCAGGGCCTCGACAATGAAACGAAATAATTATAACGACAGGTAATCTTTATTTATTTATTTTAATCAAAATCTGATGAATCGTCACTGTCACTCGATGAGCTCTCCCCAACATTTATTATAAGTTCCTGTACTTGTATATTATCGACTGCCACATGAATTTCCAAATCCGACGCTATAATGTTTTGGGTTCTTATCACAATTTTTTCCCAGTTTTCGGCAGTTACTTCCGCACATGCATTTTTTAATAAATCTAACATCTTGTTTGCCGTAAAAAGGGGATGGGTATTGATTCGAGCGGCGGGACCTTTGATTTGTGCCCATATTAGTTCTATAGCATTGTACTGGCAATGATACGGCGGAAGTCGAAGAACCCAATGACCACATTCGGCAGCTATTTTGTCGATAACAAATCTTTTAGGGAGGCGTTTTTTCGATTTTAAAATAGTCACTAATTGTAGTTTTAATAAAGTACTATACACATTTTCGCCACGACGTTGGAGCCAGTCAATTATCTCTTGTTTTTATTGGCCTGCGTCAAAATTTTATCAATTTGTCTGGAGTGATATGTAGCGTTGTCCATTATAATAATGGATGGTTCTACCAGAGATTGCACCATTTATTTAAACCATCCTTCGTAAATCTCCGCGTTCATTTCTTCGTGATAGTCCACTGTTTTCTTGGATTTAAAGGCCAGTAAAGCATCTGACACGAATCCTTTCGTAGACCCTGCATGGCACATGATAAGGCGTTCACCTTTTCGCATTGGCACTGAACTAGTGGAAGCGGCGGTGTCGTCAGTCCAGTTCTTAGATACTGTGTGGTTTGCATTGCACAAAATCTCGTCAGTGATAATAACATTTGACCAACCTGATATATTTTTGGCTTCGCTCAAAAATTCGCAGCGAGCCATAGCAACGTCGTGACGCTCCATCAATATTTTACGTTTGTCCGATATTTTTTTAGAAAATCCAATTTCTTTCAAAACTAAGCTTAATGACGATTTTTGGCCACGGAACAAACCACATTCACGTAAAGAAACAACAAGTTTTTAAGTGTTGGAATTTCTTTGCGCAAGTAATAGTCATATTATAACGGCGAATAGCATCAGCGTTGAAGTTGTCAACCGATGTCACACGACGTGGTTGGCGTTTTTTCTTCGGCGTACGAACCTTTTTTTCCTGCATGCCGCTTGTACCATAAGCTTCGGTAGTAATTTTTTAAACAGTAGGTCCACTAATTCCTAATGCGGCCGCAACACGCTCTCGCGACAGTGGTAATAGAGGGCCACCATTTTGATACCCTGCTTCAAAGTAATTACGAACCTTGATCACCAGTTCTCTCGCCTGCCTTTTCAGAACAGATCCTTTCGGCATTTTGATATTTGACAGCTGGGCAGCAATCAACACGGAGGAACACAAAATACACAACGTAACGTATGGAAAATGTGATAAAACTCAGCGAACAGAAATGTAGTGACTAGCACGACCGTCTTGTTGCGAGTGACAGATTAAAACAAACACAAAATGGCGGTTCCCACCTTGAAAAAATATATTTGAATGTTTTTGTTCAAAATATTATAATAAATATATGCGATCGATATCATTACTTATTTGGTCACAACACTACATTATATCAAATTAGAACTGTCAACGAGAAAATAAATAAATGGAAATAGTATAAATGAGTGGAACGCGCTATATGGGTGACTGCTTATTAAGAACTGAACGATTTTTATACCTATACATGAAAACGTGCTTGATCAAGTAACATGCGACCTATTTATGTATGTACTCCGTACAAAAAGCTTACAATAACTAAATGCATGAATGCTTTGTCCACAAATGACACGAATAAGCCTCGTGTGCAGCCATCGCTGCTGGCGCTCCATAACCATGCCACCCCTGTTTTAAGTTCTTAACTACTGAGCTGAATTCGTACTTATTACATACAAGATAAAAGTCTTGTTTTTACGACGCTTGTTACCGGTCAGAAACATGTGAGATTTTAAGAAGTTTATTGAAAAAATATTACGAAGGCTACTGTACGTGGCAAGTTTGTTTGACCACATCCGCTTCCCACGACTAAGGGGATGGTTTCAGGCAATACATAGTCCTACTGCGGGGTAAAAGGCTTTACGCATCCCTTCAAAAAAAATTCTAAGGCAAGCGTGTTTCGTTACGACCTTTTCCTTCACAAAAAATCTTACTGGTGCAAAAATTTCGTTCAAAAATTTGGACCCTACGGATCAACTTCATTTGCACAAAAGAAGGTTGATTTTCCCTTGTTATAATATTCTGTTATAGACCCAATCTTAGAGCTATATTGGTGACACAGGAAGTTTTGACAAAAGTGGCAGTACCCGGTTCGAAGGCGGGACCCTTGGATCGCTTGCTTAGGCAAATGAATTTATCCTATTTGTGAATATCTTCTTAGGGTGTTACCACACCAATCGATGGCAGAATAGATCAGTCGACGTCGCAGTAGGCGTGATGGCCTATAATTGTCTGACGCCACCAGTTTTTGTGAGAGGCTGATATCCCTCCAGAGATTATTAAGGGTATTACCACAGCAATCGATCATGGTAACACCCTTAGCAAACCACAACGAATCCACGCACAGCCTCGGTGGACACGTTAGACTAGATAAAACTTCCAGCACTGTACAGACAGGGGGAAATTACAGTCGTTTTTGCATTTCTCTTTTGAGAGTACCATTTTACGTCTTTAAAACTGTGTTCAAAACGGAACAATTAAATTAGTGCCAATATTTATTGAACGGAAAATTTAGAAGGACCTGTTTATCGAAATGTATTTTTGAAATTTAGTGGTACTCATTAAACAGAATTAACCTTAGGCGATGTTCTCACGCCCGTCTATCTGTCATTACATAGAGAGTGTTTTGTTTGTTTGTTACTAACGAAACGATTTTTTTATTTTATAGAAGCCTGTTTGTAATACGAGACTGGGTAAGATTTTTAGCAACGTTTCAAGAATCGTCGTATGAAAACTTGAGCGTAATATATAATAAAAATAAATTATAGCTTTATAATATAAATATCGAGTATAAAGATAAATGTAAAAAAGACTTAGTATATTTGATATATCAACAAACTGACGTATTTTAACGAAGGTTCCGATTTATTCGTTATTTCCTTCCCTTGATATTTTAGGTACATATTTATTTATCGCTTAAGTAGGTGTTGCACGATTCGAGGTAATTTTTAATATGGAATATGGTTTACGTATGTATTACTGTTATACTATTATTCAAACAATAAATAAATAAGCCTACCAACTCTTGAGCCAAAGCTGTAGTAAGCTGGGATTGAATCCAAAATAAACGTACTTCAGTCTATAATAGACCACGACTTTTAAACTCTGCTCAATAGTTTGTTTTAACCAAGATATATTGACTTTAAACAATGCATGAGCAGTTTCATAATTAAACCATTTAAGGGTGGGTTGCAAAATAATAAAATCCTAACTGGCCGTCAAGCCTCCGGTTAAGTCAAGTTTGGGTCGCCCCGCTTTAGCAATGGTTAAAATGACGTCATAACGAACGCTATGACGTCATAACGAACGCTAACTGTAACTGCGAGATTTCGACCGATTAATCCTGTTTCGATCAAGTTACTGTTGAAGTATACAGTTGGTGTATGTTAATAATACGAATAACATGGTGAAACACACCAATTCAGTTGAATTCTAACGTGATTGTTATTTGAAATTTAATTTTGACTAAACCTATAACTTAGACGGCCGACAATCGTTAATAGCTCTGCCTCATACGCCGGAGGCCCCAGACTCGAGTCCAGGTCGGGGCGGATGTTTAATCTCGAGTCATAGCTGTTCATATTTACATATGTATGTTTATTCGGATTCGCCCCCCCCCCAGTTCGCTGTATGGGCACCCAAAACACAAGCTCTGCTTACTTTGGGGCCATACAGCTGGCGTGGTTGTCTGGGGATTTATTTATTTACTGAGGCTATGGTGCTACTCGCCCTAACTATTTTCACCGTCATTCCAAGATAGCAAGACTCCAAGACTCTCTACAGTACAAAATACTCCTACCAACTATCAAAACCCGTGGAGACAAGCTCGTCTTCCGCGTCCCAGACCACCAGCTGACATGGAAGACAACGGCTGGATTTTCTGTCATTTATTTTACGTTCATGAGGAAGTCTATGACGTATAGTTTCCAATTGATGTAATGATCAGGAGTCTGATTTCTTTTTATGTCCAATCGATTTATTTTGTTGATGACTTTACTTTTCGGGTTGTCATATTGAAAAGCACCACTAGTGGGCCTATTAAAAACTGACACAATCGCCGGTATTGACAGGTGTCATTTTATGATTATATTAATTGCCATAAAGACACGCCCCACCACCTTCTTATTCTACGGTCGCAGGCTACGACGTAAAGACCAAAAAAGTAACGCACCGCGATTTCGTAGATGGCAGGCAGTCAGTCACTGCAATTCGGACCGTATGAATCACAGAATCTTTAGCCAGCTGTAATCCTGTAAATTCACTGCTACATCCATACAACGCCACCTAGCGTCAACGCTCGATTAATCATAAAAATCGCCAATCTATCGATATGAAGATACAGCGGCGTTTGATTGAGAACCAATTACTATCCCTGTCATCAGCCATTTGTAACTTGTACGAGGTTCACGACTACTGTAACAGAGTCAATATTAGGTCAGTGTGCCTACATATTTATGAACTATGTTTTTGCTATTGGATATCATTATAGTGTTGTTAGAAATTCTTCTATTTCGTTATATGTACTATACTGTTTCGGGCCGTTTTTTCAATACCTAGATAACTTTTATCAGTAGAATCATTATGAGAATTTGACATAATTTGTAAGGAAAGTCTTGTCAAATGTCAAATTTAATCTACTGATAAAATGTACATTCGCAGTGAAAAAACGGGCCTTAACATTACTACTAGAATAGTGTACATTGACAATGGTCAAACATTTTAAACATTCAAACGGACATAGAGAAATCCACCCATCAACAATATTTTTGATTTTTCATCTGTGCGATAAACTTATAATAAATTATTTACTGACTTTCCACTTTCACACATTTAATTTCCTTTCTTTTATAATTTTTGAGCATCAGTAAATTAATTTATTGAAAACCAACAAACAATAGATGTTCTCTTGTGTCTCATCAGCAACATTCATTTGGTTTTCTTATTCAAAATGATATTCAAAAACACTCTTAAAAAGTTTGTAATTATTTTAAATTCATAAGGTATTTTAAGTACATAAAATTATTTTAGTATTCAAAATGTGTGAAAATTCATACTAAAAAGTTTTATTTGTACTCCAAAAAAAGTATATTATTATGATCAAATAAAATTTCAAAGATCAAATCTATCTAAGATTAATATTAGGTCTTTACCTATGAAATTGCCGTTTTTCACGAAATAAATGAAGCGTAATTTTTTTATATATTTTTTATTTCTATTAATCAAAATAATCACCCATGCAATCAATGCATCTTTGCCAACGCATTGGTAGCTTATTGATGCCTTTCTTGAAGAAATCAGCTGGACGGGAGGCAACAAATTCTTCAAAGGCATTTTGTACTGCCTCTCGGGTATTGAATTTTTTTCCCGCCAAGAAGTTATCCAAATTCTGGAAAAAGTAGAAGTCTGTAGGCGCAAGGTCTGGTGAGTACGGCGGATGACGGAGAACTTCCAACCCCAACTCTTGTAGCTTGGAGACTGTCTGCTGTGCAGTATGAGGTCGCGCGTTGTTGTGCAGGAGCAGTGGAGCCGAACGATTGACCAAAGCTGGTTGGAGACGTGCGAGCTTCTCCATCATTGTGTTCAGTTCTTCACAGTACACATCTGCAGTAATGCTTGTCCCGTTTGGCAAGAAGCTGTGATGAATTACACCCGCGTTAGACCACCAAACAGTGACCATCACTTTTCTAGGGGTAAGTTTTCGTTTAGGGCATTGCTTGGGTGCTGAACCAGGGTCCAACCAACTTGCTGAGCGCTTACGATTGTCAAACAGGATCCATTTCTCGTCACAAGTAACAATGCGGTTCAGAATTCCTTCATTTGTATGCCTGCTGAGCAGTGCAAGGCACGTCTCCACGCGTACTTCGCGCTGGCGGTCATTGAGTTCGTGGGGTACCATTTGTCAAGCTTTTTTACCTTGCCAATTTGACGCAAATGGACCAATATTGTTTTGATGCTAACGTCGAAAGCTGCTGCTAATTCAGCCGTGGATTGAGTTTCATCAGCTTCCACAATTGCCTTTAATTCGTCATTGTCGACCAAAGTTTTCGGACGACCACGGGGTTCATTTTTCAGGTCAAAATTTCCAGAACGGATACGGGTAAACCAATAACGGGTGGTGCGTTCGTTTGTAGTGTTCGCTCCGTAAACGTCGTTGATGTTGCGTGCCGCTTGTGCCGCTTTGCTGCCACGACGGTACTCATACTCCATAATTACTCGAATTTTTAACTTATCCATGATGACGAAAAATGTTCGAATGCGTTGAAAACAAAACACTTACTATTAAACAAATGACGATTTTAGAAAAAGAATTCCATGTTTGTCAAATAAAATTAATTTGAAATTAGAATTATCAGTCAAAAAAAAAATATTTTCATTTGAAATGGCCAGTACGGCAAAACAGCAATTTCATAGGTAAAGACCTATTATATTTGATTTCATACATATCAGTAAAAGATCAAATTAAATAATTTAAACAGTCAAAAATATGCAAGTCCCATTATGTGGTCCTCAGTTATGTACAGTTAACCAAAACAAAGTTTTTGCCGTCTGTACGGATCTGCTGTTTATGCCTTTTTCATTATTGTTAAGCTACACAATGAATCAACAAAGAGCATAAACTGGTATGTGAAATTTTGTGGGATTAATCTCAACATCCAAAGAGGTCAGTGTCCTATAAAAATATAAATATTTACAAAGAAATATTTATGTTCTATTAAATGCATGCAACACACATGGACTGCAAATCAAATTTTAATATGGATTGTTTCTTTCTAAATCAAGAATATTTGATGCAATGTAAAAAAAATTTCCTTACTTGCAACATTCACATTTAGTGATGTTTCTTTGAAGATGATATTATTAACAAATTTTATCATAAAAGAGATATCTTTACAGCTATATGCGGAGAGAAAAATCGGGGACATACTGAACCAATACCCAGTTAGTAGAACTTTCCAGAAAATAATTAGCTTGAGGACTAGCATCCTTTACTGTAAATAAATTAAAAATACAATATGTAAAAATAAAAATTAATAATCAAATTTATGTTTTAGAGTTTTTATTGAATTTATAAAAACTATACCATCTCTTTAATAAACTTGACAAATTAATTTGTAAGTGCTTTCAGTAATATATGTTGAAAAACATAAATCTTTATAATACTAATAGTATGATAATAAGAACTATATTTTAGTAATTGAATCATGTATCAATGACCAAGTAAAATTAATAAATTATAAAAAACTATTCACAACGATTAGACCTCTACCTTATCTATGCAGAAGTATTTTCTATAAAAATGGAACTCCTCAGAACAATATAATTGGATGTTTAGATTAACACAATCTTTAATCTTACTAGTATGTATTGATAAGATAAATTGCTGATACATCACAGAAAAGAAACAAAAGAGAGTAAGCAAATAAAAACTATTGTGTTATAAACCAAATTATGCATATCAATGTTGCATAAAAATTAAACATAAATTTAAAAAGTAAAACATTATAACAAGTAAGTACCTACCTGTAATCAGCTGGTAACAACAGGAGAACACAGAAAAAAATATTAATTTTTACACTGATAATATATTTATTGATATCTGACACAGCCAACAGTTAACAATTTATCTACAGTTTAAAAACTAATCATAGGTTTAAATTCATAATTTTGGGATAACAAAGATAAGAAAACAATTACTTGATAAAATACAAAGATAGTTAAATGGTTTAAAAACAATGTAGAGAGAGACCGCACAAAACAAGCCGAACGCCCGATGTTGATCTAGTAAAATATGCAGTCGCCGGCCAATTCGTAATAAAATTATACATACAAGCTCCGAGCGTCAAATTACGCGTCTCCCGCTTTTAGTTAAAAGGTTAACAGCCAATTGACTACAGTTTTTTTTAATCAGTTAAAAATAAGGACATAACTACATATATTTTGGTACTCACATTCGCTAGCGGGTCACATTCCTCCGTTCTCGAAGTGCGTGGGTTCGTATTTTCATCTTGTTCACGTAACACCACTTTGCGAATATACAATATTTTGGTATCAAAATGCAAGAAGATGTAAAAAAATCTGATGACCACTGGTTACATTATAACTGTCAAAACTGAACTTCACACTTCAATCAAGGAATGGTGCCAAAATACCATAGACTAATTTGTTATTAAAATAGATTTAGTTCCGCTACTCGCTAGCAGGTGGCGTTAAATGACCAAGCCACCGTGAATTAGAAAACTCAAGAAAAAAATTACATGTATATGTTTAATAACTATCCCATTTGTAAAATATATTAACGAGGATGCTTTGCCAGACTCAGGGTACGGTTGATGCTGGGTTTTCTTTCAGTAATATTTTTTCCTTAATAGCTATACCATTACAGAAAAAGTAAAAGGTTTATTAGTAAAAATTGTTACTAATACCACTCAAAATTGTACATACCTAATTATAAACCACCCTTCGACAAACAAACATTTAGTATCACAATTATTCTTACAGGCTAACAAATAATTTTAAAAGTACACAAAATTACGTGTATAAAAAAAACGTTGCGTTGATTTGACGAAGCTTCTTGTACTGTTGGGTAAGGACCTAGGTTTAAATCTTGGCTGAAAGCTTAACAAAATGTTTTACGTATTTATTTATTATTAAGGTGCACACGTATATATAGTAGAAAACTGTTTCCTTCGAAAAATACTTATATATTAATTTTTAAAGTTTAAATAGCGCTATAAGATCAAAAACCTACCTACCGAAGAAGACACGTACCTACCTTTTCTTTAAATAAGATTTTATATATATTGCTATACCAAGGCAGATATATAGTAAATATATAAAGCTTTATAAACATTCCGTTGCGCAAACTGTTTAATGTCTACGTTAATTAAAAATTAAGCAAATCATGGCGTCAAATCATGGTCTCCAAAAATACCTATGTTTTCGCTTCGAAGGGTAACCGTCAGTCCCGAATTCCCGATTATTGTCGCAAGATACATTCGTGAAGCCACGTCATAGGCATTTGAGGTATTTCAAATCACAGGATATAAATAAGTTCATGTCATATAAGTTTGACTGATATTCAAAATTCAGTTTTTCTAATTATGTCAAATTTAACCGTAAGTCGTAAGAACATAATTTATAAAGTTGATATTCAACAAAAAACATTGAACTAACCACTAGACCATTTTTATTATAAATTAAGGTAAATATTTTCGCCATGAGGTGCTTTCAACATAGGGTTTAAAATATATATATAAATCATTATATAACGAACGTTTCAAATTCAGGCCGTCAGCCCAAAAATGGCCTTAGCCTGAGTTACGCAGTATGAAAAAAATGGGGTTTGCGTATTTATGAGTTTTACATCAATTTAAATAAATTATAGTATAGTTAATTTTAGTCCCGATGCATATTTTATTAAATTACCTATTGTGTGTTTTATCTTGAGGGTAAAATAGTTTATTTTGGAATAAATCCACCTTTTCGAAAATATTTGTGGCTTACGCTACTTTTGCATTTAAAGTATTATTATATTTCTAGTACCCTAGGCAAGGTTAGGCCATTAATAATACAAATAATTACCGAAAATCAAGGTTTTTACTTCAAAAGTACCTACAGACATTATTGAAAAAGTAAATATAACTTAACTAGCCAATGGTCATCATTGAAAATTGGGTCATTTCCTGAAGTAGTTTTTAATTCCTTGTAAAAATTTTGTAACGTACAGGTGGTAATTTCAAACTAAAAGAAATGTCCCAACTGGTCTGGGTCTTTGTACACCACCTAAAATAAATTACAAATAAATGGTAATAATAGGAAAAATACAAATAATTTGATTTAATTAGTAGTTAGATGGTAAGAAAATAAAAAAGAACATTATTTGTGTTCGTTTTAGCGGGCAACATTGAATTGTCAGTCTTTTCTATGGCAGAAGTTGTCAAGTGAAGTTAGTTCACTAACCAGAGGGGACAGCCACCTCACTCACAGTACACTTCACTCACATCACATTGATTGTTGCCTGTCTGTAATGCACAATTTCATTTCCTACCAATAAACAAAGTGTTTTAATAACAATTTAAAACAATTAAAAACTGTTCTAAGCATCTTAAACAATTTTTTGATAAAGTGTACAAAGATCTGGCCCAGACTCCTTGCATTTTGGGACATTTCTTTTAATAAGTGAAGTAAAGCTTTCTTTTGTATCACACAATATTATTTTTATCAAACAGTACATCATATTTATTGGATAACTTAAAAAACAACAATTAAAAATGTATGCAAAAAGTACCTTTGTAAAAAAGAGAAAGGCCGGATTTGTACTAAATTTGAGCAAACTTTAAGTAATTTTGTAGTAAATTCAACTTTAGGTATTTATTCGTTCGGGATTCTAACACGGAACCATTAAACACGTAAAACATCTACATTTTAATAACATAATACAGATTATTAATGTACCTACAAAGATACACAATTTCACAATAACTCATTAATTCGTCCTACCTCACACCTACAAACCGACTTATCAAGATAACTCCATATTGTTTTAAGCACTTCCTATTCTTTATGTTATTTTCAATTTGATACCAGTTTTCCCGCCTTTCGTGTTCTATGCTAAACGGTCACCGATACCATCTTATTGTCTAAGGCTTGCGTTCTAATTTCAAAATGCAGATTGAGTGGTCGAACACAGAAGGAGCGGAGAGCTGTGTGTTTGTAGCCTTTTTACAGCGGTGCATGGGATTTTAAGGTTTTTTTGATGGGGTCCCCTAGCTAAACGGTCACCGATACCATCTTTTTGTCTAAGGCTTGCGTTCTAATTTCAAAATGCAGATTGAGTGGTCGAACACAGAAGGAGCGGAGAGCTGTGTGTTTGTAGCCTTTTTACAGCGGTGCATGGGATTTTAAGGTTTTTTTGATGGGGTCCCCTAGCTAAACGGTCACCGATACCATCTTTTTGTCTAAGGCTTGCGTTCTAATTTCAAAATGCAGATTGAGTGGTCGAACACAGAAGGAGCGGAGAGCTGTGTGTTTGTAGCCTTTTTACAGCGGTGCATGGGATTTTAAGGTTTTTTTGATGGGGTCCCCTAGCTAAACGGTCACCGATACCATCTTTTTGTCTAAGGCTTGCGTTCTAATTTCAAAATGCAGATTGAGTGGTCGAACACAGAAGGAGCGGAGAGCTGTGTGTTTGTAGCCTTTTTACAGCGGTGCATGGGATTTTAAGGTTTTTTTGATGGGGTCCCCTAGCTAAACGGTCACCGATACCATCTTTTTGTCTAAGGCTTGCGTTCTAATTTCAAAATGCAGATTGAGTGGTCGAACACAGAAGGAGCGGAGAGCTGTGTGTTTGTAGCCTTTTTACAGCGGTGCATGGGATTTTAAGGGTTTTTTGATGGGGTCCCCTAGCTAAACGGTCACCGATACCATCTTTTTGTCTAAGGCTTGCGTTCTAATTTCAAAATGCAGATTGAGTGGTCGAACACAGAAGGAGCGGAGAGCTGTGTGTTTGTAGCCTTTTTACAGCGGTGCATGGGATTTTAAGGTTTTTTTGATGGGGTCCCCTAGCTAAACGGTCACCGATACCATCTTTTTGTCTAAGGCTTGCGTTCTAATTTCAAAATGCAGATTGAGTGGTCGAACACAGAAGGAGCGGAGAGCTGTGTGTTTGTAGCCATTTTACAGTGGTGCATGGGATTTTAAGGTTTTTTTGATGGGGTCCCCTAGCTAAACGGTCACCGATACCATCTTTTTGTCTAAGGCTTGCGTTCTAATTTCAAAATGCAGATTGAGTGGTCGAACACAGAAGGAGCGGAGAGCTGTGTGTTTGTAGCCATTTTACAGTGGTGCATGGGATTTTAAGGTTTTTTTGATGGGATCCCCTAGCATGGATAAAATGTATCTGAAAATATAATTTTTGAAATTATGTTGCGATTTAAAAGGTTTATCTCCGTATTTACATATTCCATATTAAATACCACGTAGATTCGGGGATACGAATTGTTTGCAAATAGCATAGATTCATTAGCAAATTACATTAGATATTTATAAAACATAAGCTTATCTCATTCACATTGTGAGCTAATGGATGAGTAAACCTGTAATTTGCAGTGGAATAAATAGACCTTTAATTATTTTAACTGTATTTTTCTCGACTCGTAAATTATATTTCTTTATTTGCACAAAATAGATATGTTTCTACTTAATTATTACCTACAGTCAATTAATTTTCTCATATTACTTGCAGAACAGCATGCAATGTCACTTCGATGTATAGACAAAAATTACGAGGACACTCACTATACATAAAATTACCTTAATTTTTTACAGTACAAAACAAAACAATTGTCGGCGTTCATGAGCTTTTAAAGTTGTTTATCGGCAAACCTTATTACAATATGTGGCTTGTTATGTCGTCTTGAAATATGGAATTTTTTTTTACTGTTACTAAAATCTCTCATATTGAGAGCAGTGTCGCAGTAATATCGACTCCACGGCTTCCTAATCCTGAGTCCGCTGCGCCGGCTGGAGCCGCCAGCAAATTGCCTGGATGACTCGCACGCTTCGAAATCATCATATTTGCATAATGATTTGTCACTTTCTATTTTATTATGTATTAGTTTCTTTGTTTTTTAGTTGAGTATTGCTCGGAGTTGAAACGACCTTGTTTTATTTGCATATTGATGATTGAAAGTGTTTGTATAATACAGGTCTTAATACCTCAAAGCATTCATTAGAGCCTTAAGTGAGTACCCTAGCAGGGCGAATGGAGACTTGAGACCAAGACATAGTGTTGAAATTCAAATTCAAATATTTATTTCTCAACGTAGACAATTACTTGTTCTTATTGATGTCAAAAAAAACTTGACCACCAGATTGAAAAAACTTTCGTGAAGAAGAACTGACAAGAAACTTCACAGTTATATTTTTTTCAAAATCAATTTACAGTGTCTCTTTATGTCTATACAAAATTATTCTTATCTGCGTCTGTTAGCTCGGCAAATCTCCCTCCCCTCAAGTATCCAAACGACGAATACCCTCAAACGGCACCCATTCACGAGTTAACGCAGGATCCATCGCCCTCCTCAACCGTTACCACTTAGAGGGAAGTGAGCGACCTGTTTTAAAATTTATCCAAGTAGTTAAGTAATTGCAAAGCAGCTGTTGGTTTTTCAAAAACTAAATAATTTACTAAAAGGACTTCAAAGCTGAAATGTTAATGGACAGGGCGCGTGGTATAAAGATCAGATGGCCGTGTGGTAGTCACGTTCTGGTGACCACGACCTGGACGATGCAGTGTGGCTACGAAATGAAACGAAATCCTGTTCAATAGGAAATTAATTTGTGACACTATCGAGTACCTAGTGTAAAGAATCGGCTGATGGCCTTTGCCCTGCAGGGTATTCTTGCTTCTTAAAGTGGTCCCCATATTTATATGATTGAGCTTGAACAAAACTACGTCGCAAAACTTGCAGGCGCGTTCAAGTCAAGCTTCATTTATTATTACTTTAATATACTATGAGTTGCATAATATTATTTATCAATTTAATACAATAATATTTGTGTTTATTTAGACACGTATGGAAGAAAAAACAATATAAAATACAATATATGACTTAGAACTAACAAAACAGTGTGAGCAAAAAGACCCTGGCTCAGCTTAATGTGTGCTGTCCAGTCACACGATCTTTTTTCTACCAGGACCCGTGGGAGAATAGACACACTTCTCGTGCAAATACATGCTTATAAGGAAAACATAACAAAATGTAAAATAACTAAAGAGTATGATACAACACACATTAAAATACATAGATACACATAAAATAGCAGTAAAAACAAACATATTTGACGCCAACAAACATCAAATTTCAGTTCACTCTAAGGTTCATATTACTATAAGGCTGGAAAATGCCTAGTAGGTGCACAGCGACAACTGTGGCAGGAGGACCGCTCTTCCATCATCATCATTCATCGCAATATCACACATTGCAAGATAGAATTACAAATTTCACCAGTAAAATTTTTTTCTAATAAAATATTGAATTTAATGAACGTTCCGATTTGATTAATAACTATTCCAATTTTAATTAAAGCTATACAATGAAGCTTACAGTGTATTTAATGAACGTGTACTGTAAGCGTCCGAAGGAATTCTAAGTGTGTGTGTGCATACGTGCTCACGTGTGTCTCTGTGTGGGTGTGTATACCGGGTGTACAATCCAAATGGGTCAATATGGAGAAGTTAGAAACTATGAGAGATAGCGAAATCTGTTCTTAGGAGCCATGGCGTCGATTTTCTATTTAATAATAATAACATTCAAACTTTTTTCTTAACTCTCATTCATAACCGGGAAACGAACCTGGTCAAAATCTCTGTAAACAATGTGGTATAAATTCTGCAAGTAGTAAGAAGCAAAAATTCAATCGAATCTTGTTCAAATAATTGAAAGAAAAACCCAACGTTAACATAACTGTTTTATTTCAGAAAATGTTCAAAATGGTAGCCGTTTCTGCTGAATGCAAAGATTAATTCTTTTGGGTAACGAATGTAAAATTGCGTTTCGTATTTTCATGGGGTGCATATGTGTTAAAATGTTTTCTAAGGCTGTTATTAAATCCTCTACAGGGTCGTAATTTGATTTGTAGATTTCATCTTTTACATAACCCCATAAGAAAAAGTCAAGAGGCGTGATGTCAGGCGATCTTGCGGGCCATTTAATGGGCCGTTTGTACCAATCCAGTTATCTTGATATGATCATTGAGAAAGTCTGTGGCAATTAGACTAGTATGTGCGGGGGCTCCATCTTGTTGGAAATACATATTTTCTATGAAATTCTGTGCATTCCTCGTATGATTTCAACAACGTCTTCTAAAATTTCGATGTATTTGAATTTATCTAATCGCCCATCATAAATTTTAAACATCAAAACTCTGTTATGTATAAGTCCAACCCAACAGTTAAATGAAAATCTTATTTGGCGCCGCCCTTGATATGTTTATCAATGATAATTTTTGCGATTGTACATACCATTATTTGAAAACTGAGTTTGGTCCGAAAAAATTATAAACTCTATAAAGTGTCGATCCGAATTTATTTTCTCCTTTAACCAGTTACAAAATTCGAGCCGTCTGATGTTATCACCTTGATGTAAGGCTTGAGCCAAATGTGCGTTACGGTAACACTTGTAGTTTTTTAAAAACTATTTGGATTGTACCGTGAGAAACGTCTGGGATATCGCGTACAGCGTCACGAATTGAAGCATCAGGAGTTCCCTCGAAGTAAATCAAAATAGTGATCTCAACATCAATATTACATCTTCGTGGTTTCTTCTGCTTTTTCCTCCTGAAACTACCGCATGTCCTCAAATTGTAAATAAGTTTATTAAATATTTTTCGTGTGGGTACATTACGTAACGGATGCCTATTTCGGTACCAATCTAAAGCTCGTGTGCAATTTTTATCACTTTTAAAATAGGCTTCCAATAGATCTAACTGTTCTTCATTTGTTAAACGCATTATACAAACAGTACACAACACATAACACAATAATAATCTATCTAAAATCAAAACGTAGAGGTTATGAAAAGGCTCATTTTATTTAAAATATGCCATTCATTCCAAAAGAAGTATTCCATTTTCAAATTTTAAATGACTCGGCATGCCCGCTGAACATATGCGTTCTAATTTTAAATAAATGCTATTTGTAATGCATGATATCGATACAGATAAGATATGCATAAGTGGTCTCTTCAGATAATTGATGATCGATTCATATTATTCACGACATTTGACCTTATACTTACGGACCAATACTTGACGCGATAACAAGTGTATTGACCAGGTTCGATTCCCGATTATGTATGAGAGTTAAAAAAAAGTTTGAGTGTGGTTATTATTAAATCTAAAATCGACGCCACAGTTCCTAAAAACAGATTTCGCTATCTATCATAGTTTCTGACTTCTCCATACTGACCCATTTGGATTATACACACATAGTGAGGGTGTGTGTGTTTGAGTGAGAAATATCGCAAGAACAACTTAGGTAATGCGTGGATTACACGTATTAAGTAGGTAACCAAATTTTACCTAATTTTAAGTTACTACATGTCACTTGTGTGTCCAAACGGATATAGTAGTTAAGCTCATAAGTTCAATAAAGATTATCATACAATCATTAGTTTTTTTTTATTTTTTTTTATTGTAGGTTCACAAGCCAGACATAACACAGAAAGATGTACAATAGGAATACAAATTAAATGATGTTTACATAACATAAGTGCCTGTCTTAAAATAGTGAACACAGCATTCATATTTGATGAAGTAGATACTATTAAACTACAACCAATTTACAATTAAATAAACTTAAAATTTTACATACTTATTCACAAAAACCGGTTAAAGGATACAGAAAAAATAAATATAAATCAAAACAAACAAAATAAAATAAACAGAACAATTAGCTTCCTAAATTAAATACTCTTTAATGTTTAACTTGGTGGCATGGATTGAGGCTCTATTAAAGATATCCAGCTTAAATCTAATACCACGATAACTTGAAATCATTCTCGATATTGGTGAGTTTCGTCCTACATTCGTTCGGCAATGTGGCATTTTAAAAACCTGCCTATTGCAAAGCCTACTGGCCTGACGTGGAACAACTATCTTAATTTTCTCAAGAAGTGCACTGGAGTAGTTTGAATATATAGTCCTTCCTAACATTGTAAGATATTTTTTTAAATATATCTTTTCCCCGATGTTTTTAGGATTCACTCTAGGTAATTCATGTCAAAAAAGAACTGACAGATTGTTGATTGACTGTCAAAACGAATTCGCCAATAACGTCCATTACTTGTGGGTTCATTCGAGATCGTTTTGTAACTTTTTTTGACATTGACATTGATACATTCAAAAGAAAACAAAATGTTAACGAGGTATAATTGATTTTTCGCAAATTATTTATTATTTTTTTGCAAGATTTTTAGATTTAAAATTAGGGAAGTTCATGGGGAAAAAGGTTACTCATGAGTTAATCTTTCATGCATACTACTGACCATTAGCAGGTCAAAGTCCCATATTGAGTTTGACCATCATCTTTGAATTACTTTATGTCACTTGTGTGTCCAAACACGTTAGTAGTGAAGCTCATAAGTTCAATGAAGATGGGTTGGTGATGAAAGACAAGCAATTCGTCAATTCTGTACTCATGTGTGTGGTAGACGAGATTTTGGACAAATTCAGAGAAAAATTTGTTGCGAAAATTAAAGTCACTACAAGAATATCCTTTTTTTTCAAATTTATTACTTTTCCACAAGCATTCCTATTTTAATTTTTTTATTAAAAAAGGATGAGACGTTTGTCTTCTATGTCACCTAATGGAAAGTGACGATGAAGACAAAGGTGTTACACGTCTATCCACGAGATACCTATTATAAATATTTATAATAGATAAATATTTAAGACAAATTATAGATAGTATTTAAAACAAATAGCCGTTTGAGGGTATTCGTCGTTTGGATACTTGGGGGGAGGGAGACTTGCCGAGCTAACAGATGCAGAAAAGAATAATTTTGTATAGACATAAAGAGACTCTGTAAATTTATTTTGAAAAAAATATACCCGTGAAGTTTCTTGCCAGTTCTTCTTTACGAAGGTTTTTTCGAACTGGTGGTAGAATCATGTTTTATTTGACGTCAATAAGAACAAGTATAATTGTCAATGTTGAGAAATAAATATTTCATTTCATTTCATTTCATATTCTTTAACAAATATTGAAGTTGAAACTAAACTTCACTCCGACATTTTAAAAAAAATAGAAAATGCGAAATAAATACGAGCTCTTGCCGCCAACCGCTTTGTCAACTTATTTAACTAAAATGTCACGTCCAAACGTGCTAAGAAGCCTACTTATACGAAAAATAGAACGAAATCCTAATCTACCTAATCACTTGCGAACTAAATTTTTACTTACTATTTGTCACTGAACTGAGGGTTCACTCGTTTTTTTTTTTAATTTAGTTACCAACTTAACCACTTAACGCGTGTAAACCAGCCTTTAGTGACTTTAAGAAAATCTTCGATCTTCTCGTATTTTGATTTGTTGAGACAGCTTTGTACGGCTCTCTTAATTGCAAATGTATGTATTTCACTCTATTAAATTTTCCAATTAACTTGTTATAAATATGACTAGATTAAGCTATTTTTTTGGTATATTGGCGGCTGGTTGGTGGCATGTGCTGAGAAGGCAGACTTCCATGCAAGTTTTTTTTAAATCAACAAAGACAATATTGATGCCTAGATGTTCTGTTGCGTACAGATAAAATTTCGTATTTGCGATAAAGATTGTAGGAAAATTAGAAATAATACTCTAGACTAATTCAACTTTTCTGACACGAAAACAGCATCAGAATCGGTCCAATGTTATGGGGTATGATGTCACAGACACACACGTAACATACATTTTGTGAATGTGGGGTTAGTAGTGCAACAAAAGTAATTTTTTAGTCCATCAATTTTGGAACATTTAATGTGATATCTGAATGGCTATAACTTCGTATCTGGATTCCGCCCATGTCGCTGTATCTATATCACAAGCTCTATAATACACACTTTGTATAATTCACTTTATAAAAAATGCGTATTAGAAAAAAACTTCAACTTTAGCGTGTTCCAGCCCTGAAGTCACGCCTTACTACTTTTTTGGTTTATGCACTCATTTGCAATTAAATAGTAATTAGCATAATTATTCCTACATCCGACTGGCCAATATAAAAACGCAACAATGGCTAATTGACACTACGCCATCTTTGGTTTGGAACGTGGAGCGAAACCAAGGTAGAGGATACCAATTGAAGAAGGTGCGTTGTAATATTTGGTAAATTTTTGTGTCCCAATAAATAAATTTTCTTTTATGCTTTCAATCGATTAGAAATGGGTGCTAATTAAACAGACTTCTTTTTAATAGCATTATTCACCTCTAGAAATCTACATTGCCTTCTAAATGACTAAGTCAGCCACAATTTACGAGTGTCTGAACGATACTACCTTCACCACTAAAAATATTATAATAATAATAATTTTTATTTTCCAAAAAGATTTACATAGGGTACTTAAGCCTATGCTTAATCCTATGTACAATTATTTTAGATTCCGCATCTGTTGCCGAACTGGGTATAGCCCGTACTTCAGCATACAGCGCCTCTATCCTCAGACCAAGTTGGATACATTATAGGTCACAAAGTACAATGTTTTCCCAATTATAACGTAAAAACTATTACTAATAATTTATATAAACAATTATAACTTATACTTAATATGTCAGTCCTCTCGGTGTGTGTGAAGTGTATGTGTGCGTGTGTGTGATGTGCATGAGTGAGTGAATGGGAGAGGGTGAGTAAAAGTGTAGTGTAAGAAGTTATTTACATTCAAATGGATTGTTATTATTATTTACGAACATATACCAATGTATTTTTCAGTTTCATCATAAGACATTGTCAGCAGAAAGGTTGTTACGACTTTTTTGACTGTGGATTTGTGCATCGAATACACACCTAATAGTTTATTCGTCTCTGGACAGCAGTCGTTTTCGCAGCAAAACTACGATCACAAACAGCATACCATCGACGCTTTTTGACCCTATTTGGGGAATATTTTAACAAAGAATGCTGCTTAAGAATTATCCTAAGTATAAACAGTTATCGCACAGTCAATACCTGTTGTTACATGATGTTTTTGCTGTAAAATTTTGAATTATCATTCAATGTCGATTATGGTTCTTCGCCGGGTGCTCCCGCACCACGCTCGCTTCGTTCGCTCGGCTCGCGCATGCGATAAATGCAGCCTAACATTAACCTAACTCAAATTTAACTACTACGCTTTCTATAGAATATTTAGTAGGCGTTGCAAAAAAGACGAATTAGTGTATTAGAGGCTATCTCATTTTCCCGTGGCTTAGTTATAAAATTAGAAGTTTGATCACGTGGCCAATAAAGAAATTTGTGGCTTGACTTATAATTTCCCATTAGAAATGTCTGGTTGTTGGTCTCGTGGTGTGTATAATCAAAGCTGTTCTTTTTATGACGACAGCCTTAATACTCCCACTGCAACATATACCAACCTCTTCCAACTACGGGAGTGGTTTAGGCAATTTATAATCTACGTATTTACCAACCACGGGTTGGCAGAATTCATGCATACCTTCGAATAATTTATAATGTATTTCAGATTCATTACGATGTTTTCTTTCAAAATTAGAGCTGTTTCCTTAATGAAATTTAGTTGTTAAAACTCCTTGATAAAATTGGCAGTCACTGGGATTGAACCTGTTAGATTAACATCGAGAAGACAGGGCCCTTACCACTGCGCCACCGAAGCAAGCATCAGTTGTTAATTTATATTGGTAATATGCAGTGGTATTCTTTGATTGTATTTCGAGAAAAATATAGGATAACCGCCTACTTGATAAGGGCAAGCAGATGTTTCAATCGCACTGCAAAGCTACTTGACATTCCCGACAATTCATACTCTGGATAGAGAATGTAAAATATTTAATGCAAAAAATGTGTGATTTTTAAACAATATTTTTGGTGAACCATACGTTTGTACTATATAACTTAGTTTTTGCTGCCTTATGCCTGCGTGGTGCACCGACATGAATGGTCTCTCTAATTTTATTATACAAAATTATCTCTTTTTTTCCATTGGCTTTCTGTATCTTTTTGCCTTTATAACATTTATTTGCTGTAAGTTTCCGAAAACTAATATTTATCGCAAACTATTTATGTTCTGTACCTAAGTTAGAAAAACAACGGACCATAGTAGATCATATTTTATCCTAATTAAATATCATCTACACGCATCCGGCGTAAGGAATTCTTCGAGCAATAATTTCATTGCTCCATCGAAAACGAACTCGTTGGCGACAAATTACGAACTTCCAGCGAACACTCCGATTCCATTCGAAGTTTAAAAAAGGCGCGAACCAATGGCTACAAATGGCTGACAATTAAAATGTCGGTGTGTCCTGAATACAATCGCTTTTAATTTGTAAACTTGTGAATAGTTTTAGTCATCTTCTAGTTTAATATTATGCAATGCTGGGAGTCTACTAAAAGGGTTTCTTTTACACATTCGGCACTTTAAACATATAAAAACAGTTTGACCCCAAAGAAAATACAGCTTTTGTTATGGATAAGCCATATAGCAAACTGGGAGGGGAGCAGGGGGAAAATCAGAATAAACATTCATATATTAACTACCTCATATATTCGGGAATGGAAGGCGGCGCAATAATTATTATTTTGTTATGATCCCTAGAATGATGTCCCTAGGTAAACAATCGAAAGTGCAAACTTTTCAGTTTCGATAGGTTACTTCGAGATGGTAATATTTATATACTTCATGATTAAATTAAGTTCTTAAGAATTGATGGCACTTTTTTTGCAGCCATGTTTTCTTTATTAAGAGTCCATCCGAACTCCATCCGCTCATCTGGTTTGCGTCTGGCGTCACTTTGTGCCTGCCCTGGACTTTTTCTTCAGATATTAGTAAAATATAATATTTGGAGCCCATTACGGGGCCTCCCAAACATCCAGCTAGGTATAAACCAATAGGTACATTGAATCAATTGTATGCAAAGCAATATCCAAACTGTTTGTGCATTAGTTGATTGGACGCCGTCACAGCATGCGAATTGGTCGATTATATATCGAATGTTGGGCTTACACGGCTGTCGAACGTGCTCAAATATTTTACATATTATAATTTTTTACTTAGGTATTTTTATTTTTTTTACCCAGATACTTAATAAGCAAGAATATTTACTAATTACCGCGATTTTCAGCAAAATGGTAAGTTTTATCATAAAAATGCCCAAGACAAAAATTGTAGATCTATAAAAAATGTATCAATACTTTTTTCCTACGAGCAACCATTTCTAAGATTCAAAAAGTTGTAAAAGTTATACTAACTGATAAAAAATACATTTATTTTAAATACATTGTGCTTACAAACAGGAATTAACGTATACCTACTTATTTTATCGGACCGGCAGCCGAGTAAACTCGCCTCTCGATCAGTCGAACCGATCAATTTCGAGAAATAATTTACCGGAAGATGGCGCAGCCTGCGTAATGGCCTCTAATGAGCTACAGACCTACGTGGATATGATCACGAAATTCTAAACTTATTCATACTTTAACGGCTTGAATTTTAATATTATCTGACGAATGTTTGTGAGAGGAGGCATGCGATTAAAAATAGATTGTGTTTTATTGAAAATAATTAAAGTTTCTTTTAGTAAGATCTCGTCCGCGGTGATACTTTACTCCTTCTTATTCTGACCGTCGTAATAACCACGTAATTTAAGGGAAGGTACAGCTGGTGGAAACACTGGAGCAAGGACATTACTTCCAACGACCGCGTGGTGTAGCGGTAGGTAGCCTTGCCAACGCCAAAGGTCCCAGGTTCGAGCCCTAGCCGGAGCATTCATTTGTGTGATCAACACAGATGTTTTTTCTCGGGTCATGGTTGTTTGTAATTATATATGTATGTTTATTCTGGATTCCCCCCCAGTTCGCTGTACGGCCATCCATAACACAAGCTCTGCTTACTTTAGGGCCATACAGTTGGTGTGTTTGTCTGGAGATTTATTATTATTATTTATTAATTAATTCCAACGAAATCCAGTGCTGGTACAGTATCGTTAATCGATATTGATAAAAAAAACAGCTTTAGTGAACTCAACCAAACGTTCCCACCGATGGAACAGGGTGAGCAGGCCGCGGCCCACGGCCCGACAATCATTGTCGGAAAGTCATATATATTCTAATCGCTTAAGTAAAGTTGATATTGCGATGTAGAACACGCGTTGTGATTGGTCGGTTGAGTAGCGCGTCACCGCTACATAGCCACGACTGATCATGTCCACGGGTGCGAATGCCGCTTACCACTAGGGGATCTGCATGCTCGTTTTCCGGATATGGAAATAGTATATATATGTATATAAAAATTGTTATGGTCTTCTTTTGTCTTCGAAGTTGGTGGGAAGTGAATTTGGACGAATCTAAAAACGATGTACGCCGTTGAAATAAAATCGCTGTTCTCGAAAATCACAAGGTTATATTTTTATAGTTTTTTTTTTAATAGACGCAGGCAGTGTGTCCCTGTTACTGACGAATAGGATTAAAAATTTAAGTCTGTACGGTTTGCATAAACCGCATAATTTGGCACGTTCCACGAGTCAGCATTAGTCCAAATATAATTTCTTTTAATTGTTTAAATCATTCACAACTCGAAAATCAGAAGGTTATATTTTTATAGTTTTTTTTTTTAATAGACGCAGGCAGTTTGTCCCTCTTACTGACGAATAGGATTAAAAATTTGAGTCTGTACGGTTTGCATAAACCGCATCATTTGACACGTTCCACGAGTCAGCATTAGTCCAAATATAATTTCTTTTAATTGTTTAAATCATTCACAGCTGTATTAGCCACCTCTGCATCAACACCACTTCAACTGAACTATGTAACTGCGTTCTCTTCTCAATAAAGAAAGTCATCATCTACTGGTTTTCCCTCCAACTCAACAACTGCAAAAACTTAACTTTTAAGATTGTGTGGCAAACAGTCCATACGTAGACTACATGTGTGTGCATTTAAAGCAGTCCTCAACTACGCATACGCATTCCAATAATAATTAAATATAAATATTAATTTAATAAGCAAGTCATTTATAAGCACAAGACGAAGGCAGGCGTTCTACGTATCAGGTCCTTCCCAAACTGTAGCTGTACGCGGCTTTATCTGCCCCAGTTCTGCTTCATCAAAAGATTATCTCAACCTGCTTCCCTTTTAATCGATTTTAAACATCACTATTGTCAGGGTTCACAATACGATAACAATTGTGTTTATTCATAAATATTTTTATCACAATTTTTAAACAATAATGCACCGACCATCGCTTTTCTACAATCTCCTGACTTTGACAAATTAGATAACCAGACTGCTATAGTATTTTTCTCGTTTAATGCCTGCTCCCAAAGGATTTCCGGATAATAATATACACTATGTTACTCTCGCAACTGAGACAAATCAAATGAAAGTTCATATGTTGAAATCCGCCAAACAGTTTAGGTTGTAGAGCCCGCCAAATAAATATAAAAACATAACACTCCTTGTAACAGTCGGGTAGTAACCACTAAACTGGCCAGTACCAAATTAAATTAAAATAAAACAGTTTTGTCTATGACTCAATATTTCAAATTTGGAATTCAGTTCGCGCGCTCACGCGCAGCACCTCGCCTAGATTATAATGAATCGATACTAAATCAAACCGATAAAGGATCGATATGACGGTTATTCCTGATTTAATCAGGTTGTATGCATTATGGCTGATGTAATACTTTGTTGTAATGTTCCACCAATTTATCAGTAAAAACTCGTACTAAAGCATTTGTTAGGCGACTAAATGTTAAACTTCACTTACGCATAGAAAGTGGCGGCACCCCCTACTGAACAGATAAATTGGTCTGGCTGTTTTGAGTTGGGCTAATTGATGTTTGATTGGCCTATTGACAAAACAGGAAAATATAGAATATAGCAATAACCGAAAAGTTTGTTCAGTCATATCATGTCATGTCATCTCATGTCAGTCATATACTACTTATTTCATAAATTTATTTTGTTTGAAGCGTTCATGATACGATGATTGTCAAAGTTAAGCAACGTTCGATGTGGCAGACCTAGGATGGTTAAACGATAGTGACTTCAGTACTTGAGCATTGCCGTGCTTTGGAGGGCATGTTAAGCTGTCTGTCCCGGTTGAGGTGGCAAAATAATAGTCGTGAAGCCACGTCAGAGGCCTTTGAGGTTACCAGAGGTGGCTTGATCTATTCTAATACTAGACGTTGGCACTCCTTCACACGATAAGAATTACCTAGTACCAGGCCACTCAGAAAGTTTAGCGAAAAAAAGTTTTTAAACATGGAACGCTGGCGAGTTTTAATTTTATTTCAAAATTCGATTATGTCAGGTAAAAATATATTTGTTCCAAATTTATATGTCCACAAAAATTTTTTTTACCAGCTTTATGAAACTATTGTGTGTCATAGAAAAATGTATCTGCGTCGGGAACCTTTTCATACAATGATTTTTTAAGACTTCAAGTCCAACATGAGACCTGACGAATCGTTTAATCGGCTGTGATGAACAAGGCGGCTTAATAAACCACTGTATACCGCTAGTAGAACGAGCTTTGTATACCGCTAGTAGAACGAGCTTTGTATACCGCTAGTAGAACGAGCTTGACTGGGTTCGCATACCGCTAGTAGAACGAGCTTGACTGGGTTCGCTTAAATTTTAAGTATGAACAAAGAAGTGGTAGTCCTTTGACTGCTGTTATGCTACTTACAAGTGAACAAGTTGATTCAACTTAAAAGGTCACATAAAAGTAGATTCAGCACAATCTGCAGATTGGATCGGGAAATTTTCAGTAAGCAGGGTTTTACAACATTAAAACAGGTGACAAACCTTAAATTTATAAATATGGTCCGGAAACAAAGCGCCCGTCAACTGTATGGTTGTTTCAAAACGAACCAACGCCTACCAAATTGAAACGATCGAGAAGCACTGGAAACATATTGATTGCCAGTTTTTTCTCCTTAACGGAGTATTAAGTATCAATTCTCTTAAGAAACCAAAGCAGCATCAACGCAGAGTGATGCAACCAAATGCTTGCAAGAAGATTTTGCTGCTGCGAGCAACAAGTGACCGAACACGGGACTCCGAGGCCTTTTGCTCTACCACGACAACGCGCCCGCGCGCTCCGCGATCAGGACGAGGGACTTCATAATCACCACGTAAAACTTTTATTTCATTTCATTTCATATCATTCCATTTCACGACTTTTCATCGCCAGAACATGCGCTCACTGCGTTCGAGAAGGCCGTTGGGGAAGTACCTGTTGCAGATTGGAAAATGTGCTTTGAAAATTGGTTTAGACGCATGTAAAGACATTGGAGGAGAGCTATTGAAAAGATGATAAAAAAAAGATATTTTTTAAACTTTCTGAGTGATGGAATCCTAGCGATTAATGAACTAATTTTGAAATGTACATAATTAAACTAACATAAGCTATATATTATCCCGAAATTCCCACGGGGTCCAGAAAAACCGCGTAGTTAGTTGTAATACAAAAATATATCGTAATTCGGTATGTTTAGTACTTTGATATTTCTTTATTTTTTTCTGAAAGAATGAGGTATTTTGGGAAAACCATTTAAATTTCTTTTAGATTTTTAAAAAATACTTTTACAAATTTTTTGAAGAAATTCGTAGGATGATGTCACACGGATCTACTCTGTCTTTTTAAAATCGCATGGAAAATGTGAATATATATTTCCAAACATTTACTATGGAATATATCTCTGGAAATATATAATAGGTCTTTACCTATGAAACTGCCGTTTTGCCGTACTGGCCATTTCAAATGAAAATATTTTTTTTTTTTGACTGATAATTCTAATTTTAAATTAATTTTGTTTGACAAACATGGAATTCTTTTTCTAAAATCGTCATTTATTTAATAGTTAGTGTTTTGTTTTCAACGCATTCGAACATTTTTCGTCATCATGGATAAGTTAAAAATTCGAGTAATTATGGAGTATGAGTACCGTCGTGGCAGCAAAGCGGCACAAGCGGCACGCAACATCAACGACGTTTACGGAGCGAACACTACAAACGAACGCACCACCCGTCATTGGTTTACCCGCTTCCCTTCTGGAAATTTTGACCTGAAAAACGAACCCCGTGGTCGTCCGAAAACTTTGGTCGACAATGACGAATTAAAGGCAATTGTGAAAGCTAATGAAACTCAATCCACGGCTGAATTAGCAGCAGCTTTCGACGTTAGCATCAAAACAATATTGGTCCATTTGCGTCAAATTGGCAAGGTAAAAAAGCTTGACAAATGGGTACCCCACGAACTCAATGACCGCCAGCGCGAAGTACGCGTGGAGACGTGCCTTGCACTGCTCAGCAGGCATACAAATGAAGGAATTCTGAACCGCATTGTTACTTGTGACGAGAAATGGATCCTGTTTGACAATCGTAAGCGCTCAGCAAGTTGGTTGGACCCTGGTTCAGCACCCAAACAATGCCCTAAACGAAAACTTACCCCTAGAAAAGTGATGGTCACTGTTAGGTGGTCTAACGCGTGTGTAATTCATCACAGCTTCTTGCCAAACGGGACCAGCATTACTGCAGATGTGTACTGTGAAGAACTGAACACAATGATAGAGAAGCTCGCACGTCTCCAACCAGCTTTGGTCAATCGTTCGGCTCCACTGCTCCTGCACGACAACGCGCGACCTCATACTGCACAGCAGACGGTCTCCAAGCTACAAGAGTTGGGGTTGGAAGTTCTCCGTCATCCGCCGTACTCACCAGACCTTGCGCCTACAGACTTCTACTTTTTCCAGAATTTGGATAACTTCTTGGCGGGAAAAAAATTCAATACCCGAGAGGCAGTACAAAATGCCTTTGAAGAATTTGTTGCCTCCCGTCCAGCTGATTTCTTCAAGAAAGGCATCAATAAGCTACCAATGCGTTGGCAAAGATGCATTGATTGCATGGGTGATTATTTTGATTAATAGAAATAAAAAATATATAAAAAATTACGCTTCATTTATTTCGTGAAAAACGGCAATTTCATAGGTAAAGACCTAATATTTCCAGAAGTACTAGTTACAATTTGATACATTTTTACATTATCCATATCCATTGGTATTAACCTGTGAATGGATCAGCAGCACTAGCACTGGACTCCACACTAGGACAGGCGATGGCTGGAGACCACGGTAACTCGGGAACGGGTGCCTTTTGAGGGTGTTCGTCGTTTGGATACTTGAGGGGAGGGAGACTTGCCGAGCTAACAGATGCAGATAAGAATCATTTTTTACAGACATAGACACTGTAAATTTATTATGAAAAAAAATATATACCCGTGAAGTCTTGCCAGTTCTTCTTCACGAAGGTTTTTTTCGAACTGGTGGTAGAATCATGTTTTATTTGACGTCAATAAGAACAAGTAAATTGTCAATGTTGAGATAAAAATATTTCATTTCATTTCATTGACTATGAGTAACATTATTATATTTAAAATGCGTACATTTTAAATAAAATAAGATTTATCGTTTCTAACCAAATATATTATAAAAAAGTGATACATAGAAATTTTTTTTGAATTAATATCGGATTTTGTTTCTTTACATAACGAATTCCCTCTTAAGCCACCTTGTTGATAAATGAGTTACTGCATTATAATTATATTTCGCATATTGTTTATTAGAGCTATTTTGGATTTTGTTAGACAAGTGTTTTGAAAGAAAACGATGTTACTCACCTATGCAAATAACTCACAACTCACTTAACGTCCCATGGTTTATAAATATTGATTTCAATCCTTTTAATCTTATTATTATAATAAAAGGTAAAGCTCTGTTTATTTTTTTATATAATCAAAAAACCAAACAGCTACTGAACCAATTGTTAAAATGATTTTGTCTTTACAATTCTAGAGTAACTCTGACTGAAGCCTGCTGTCGGCTCTGCAACATTAATCGATTATCATCTTTGGGTACGCATGCCAATTGCCATAAGGTGGATTGGATGCTCGTTTGTCGACTGCTAGTCATACCCAACGATAAGGTAAAAAAGCCAGAAGTAACAAAGAGTTTATATCCCGCAGTTGCCAATGGCGCGAAGAAAATAGAGGTGAATGCGAAAACCATGACCAAGGTTGCCTCAATCGAATGCCTTCAGCACAAGGTCGTATATAACCTATGAATGAATTCCGGAGGCCAGGCGTTGGTACAGGAGCTATAAACTTTATTATTACAGGGATAAAACCTTTCAACGCATCCTATGTTAACAAAGTGGTCGCTGAATGACAATTACTTGAGTCATACTTGATGTCAATGTGGCTGTCCTGTCTAGTGCGGGACTGGTGCGGAGTCAACGGATACAAGGTAGAGCATTGTATGTTTATTTATTTATTTAAATAACTTAAAACTTAAAATATAGTCAAAACCCGTGACTGGGAATAGTGATGCTGAGCAAAGTTAGTGCGTTCTTGCGTTGCTTGTGCAACTATTTACAAAATACACAAAAGTACACACTTGCTGGTTTAATAAACACACATAAACATACACACATACAACAATATAATTTAAAACAAAATGATGATGATGAACGACGACGAAAGTACCGTTTAGGTCTGAGAAAGGTCATGTCTTGGTGCAAAGTCTTGGCAAAGGAAAGCAAGCGTTACTACAATAATGGACTAGATAACCAAGCCAACACGGATGCGGATTGTGGATTCAGTTTTCAAATCCCTCACTATTAATAAACAAAATGTGTTTTTAGTAGTCACGTTTTGTACCCTCTTGGCAGCCAGGTGTTTTTAAAGCCTTTTGAGAGTTTTAAACTACAAACAAATGACATTCAGAAAAGAAGATAGATTCTGTCATGTAGCATGTAGCTCAGTAACCTCTGTGAATATTGAGGAGGCTAGGCTTACGTCTCTTTCAGTAGTCACGTTTTGTACCCTCTTGGCAGCCAGGTGTTTTTAAAGCTTTTTGAGAGTTTTAAACTACAAACAAATGACATTCAGAAAAGAAGATAGATTCTGTCATGTAGCATGTAGCTCAGTAACCTCTGTGAATATTGAGGAGGCTAGGCTTACGTCTCTTTCAGTAGTCACGTTTTGTACCCTCTTGGCAGCCAGGTGTTTTTAAAGCTTTTTGAGAGTTTTAAACTACAAACAAATGACATTCAGAAAAGAAGATAGATTCTGTCATATAGCATGTAGCTCAGTAACCTCTGTGAATATTGAGGATGCTGGGCTTACGTCTCTTTCAGTAGTCACGTTTTGTACCCTCTTGGCAGCCAGGTGTTTTTAAAGCTTTTTGAGAGTTTTAAACTACAAACAAATGACATTCAGAAAAGAAGATAGATTCTGTCATATAGCATGTAGCTCAGTAACCTCTGTGAATATTGAGGATGCTGGGCTTACGTCTCTTTCAGTAGTCACGTTTTGTACCCTCTTGGCAGCCAGGTGTTTTTAAAGCTTTTTGAGAGTTTTAAACTACAAACAAATGACATTCAGAAAAGAAGATAGATTCTGTCATGTAGTATGTAGCTCAGTAACCTCTGTGAATATTGAGGAGGCTAGGCTTACGTCTCTTTTAGTAGTCAAATTTTGTACCCTCTTGGCAGCCAGATGTTTTTAATGCCTTTTGAGAGTTTTAAACAACAAACAAATGACATTCAGAAAAGAAGATAGATTTTGTCATGTAGTATGTAGCTCAGTAACCTCTGTGAATATTGAGGAGGCTAGGCTTACGTCTCTTTTAGTAGTCAAGTTTTGTACCCTCTTGGCAGCCAGGTGTTTTTAAAGCCTTTTGAGAGTTTTAAACAACAAACAAATGACATTCAGAAAAGAAGACAGATTCTGTCATGTAGTATGTAGCTCAGTAACCTCTGTGAATATTGAGGAGGCTAGGCTTACGTCTCTTTCAGTAGTCACGTTTTGTACCCTCTTGGCAGCCAGATGTTTTTAAAGCCTTTTGAGAGTTTTAAACTACAAACAAATGACATTCAGAAAAGAAGATAGATTCTGTCATGTAGTATGTAGCTCAGTAACCCCTGTGAATATTGAGGAGGCTAGGCTTACGTCTCTTTTAGTAGTCAAGTTTTGTACCCTCTTGGCAGCCAGGTGTTTTTAAAGCCTTTTGAGAGTTTTAAACTACAAACAAATGACGTTTAGAAAAGAAGATAGATTTTGTCATGTAGTATGTAGCTCAGTAACCTCTGTGAATATTGAGGAATCTGGGCTTACGTCTCTTTCAGTAGTCAAGTTTTGTACCCTCTTGGCAGCCAGGTGTTTTTAAAGCTTTTTGAGAGTTTTAAACTACAAACAAATGACGTTTAGAAAAGAAGATAGATTTTGTCATGTAGTATGTAGCTCAGTAACCTCTGTGAATATTTTGGAGGCTGGGCTTACGTCTCTTTCAGTAGTCAAGTTTTGTACCCTCTTGGCAGCAAGATGTTTTTAAAGCCTTTTGAGAGTTTTAAACTACAAACAAATGACGTTTAGAAAAGAAGATAGATTCTGTCATGTAGTATGTAGCTCAGTAACCCCTGTGAATATTGAGGATGCTGGGCTTACGTCTCTTTCAGTAGTCAAGTTTTGTACCCTCTTGGCAGCCAGGTGTTTTTAAAGCCTTTTGAGAGTTTTAAACTACAAACAAATGACGTTTAGAAAAGAAGATAGATTTTGCCATGTAGTATATAGCTCAGTAACCTCTGTGAATATTGAGGAGGCTAGGCTTACGTCTCTTTTAGTAGTCAAGTTTTGTACCCTCTTGGCAGCCAGGTGTTTTTAAAGCCTTTTGAGAGTTTTAAATCTTGGCAGCCAGGTGTTTTTAAAGCTTTTTGAGAGTTTTAAACTACAAACAAATGACATTCAGAAAAGAAGATAGATTTTGTCATGTAGTATGTAGCTCAGTAACCTCTGTGAATATTGAGGAGGCTGGGCTTACGTCTCTTTTAGTAGTCAAGTTTTGTACCCTCTTGGCAGCCAGATGTTTTTAAAGCCTTTTGAGAGTTTTAAACTACAAACAAATGAAGTTTAGAAAAGAAGATAGATTCTGTCATGTAGTATGTAGCTCAGTAACCTCTGTGAATATTGAGGATGCTGGGCTTACGTCTCTTTCAGTAGTCACGTTTTGTACCCTCTTGGCAGCCAGATGTTTTTAAAGCCTTTTGAAAGTTTTAAACTACAAACAAATGACGTTTAGAAAAGAAGATAGATTTTGTCATGTAGTATGTAGCTCAGTAACCTCTGTGAATATTGAGGATGCTGGGCTTACGTCTCTTTTAGTAGTCAAGTTTTGTACCCTCTTGGCAGCCAGATGTTTTTAAAGCTTTTTGAGAGTTTTAAACTACAAACAAATGACGTTTAGAAAAGAAGATAGATTTTGTCATGTATTATGTAGCTCAGTAACCTCTGTGAATATTGAGGAGGCTGGGCTTACGTCTCTTTTAGTAGTCAAGTTTTGTACCCTCTTGGCAGCCAGATGTTTTTAAAGCCTTTTGAGAGTTTTAAACTACAAACAAATGACGTTTAGAAAAGAAGATAGATTTTGTCATGTAGTGTGTAGCTCAGTAACCTCTGTGAATATTGAGGAGGCTGGGCTTACGTCTCTTTTAGTAGTCAAGTTTTGTACCCTCTTGGCAGCCAGGTGTTTTTAAAGCCTTTTGAGAGTTTTAAACTACAAACAAATAACGTTTAGAAAAGAAGATAGATTTTGTCATGTAGTATGTAGCTCAGTAACCTCTGTGAATATTGAGGAGGCTGGGCTTACGTCTCTTTCAGTAGTCACGTTTTGTACCCTCTTGGCAGCCAGGTGTTTTTAAAGCCTTTTGAGAGTTTTAAACTACAAACAAATAACGTTTAGAAAAGAAGATAGATTTTGTTATGTAGTATGTAGCTCAGTAACCTCTGTGAATATTGAGGAGGCTGGGCTTACGTCTCTTTTAGTAGTCAAGTTTTGTACCCTCTTGGCAGCCAGATATTTTTAAAGCCTTTTGAGAGTTTTAAACTACAAACAAATGACGTTTAGAAAAGAAGATAGATTCCGTCATGTAGTATGTAGCTCAGTAACCCCTGTGAATATTGAGGATGCTGGGCTTACGTCTCTTTCAGTAGTCAAGTTTTGTACCCTCTTGGCAGCCAGGTGTTTTTAAAGCCTTTTGAGAGTTTTAAACAACAAACAAATGACGTTTAGAAAAGAAGATAGATTTTGTCATGTAGTATGTAGCTCAGTAACCTCTGTGAATATTGAGGAGGCTGGGCTTACGTCTCTGCTGTGTAATGTTAGGTATCCCTAGCAAATACCTAGGTGTCACTTTGGATCGTACGCTTACCTGCGAGTCTCACGTCCTTACCCTTTTTTACCTGGGTTGCCTTAATAGTGTGTTAGGTAGATACAGCAAAATGTCTCTTACGAACAAGCGAAAGCTCTATAAGGTTGATTCGCGAGACAGCTTCGTATACTTCGTATGCAGCTGCCAAGAGCACCATAAATTCTATTTTAATTCTCGAATGAACTGTTCGGGTCTCCACTTGCAGCCTCTTCCCTAACTGGCTGTCGCCTCCGATGCTGACTTAGAGGCTTAGTAGGCCAGAGCCACATAGGTGGTGTTTTAGTAAGCAGGCATTCATAAAGTGTCCCAGATAACCAGTGCACACAGCTGCATGAGCATTAACTATCTCCCGGAGGTTCCGGAGGGTGCCTTCTTTAACTTTGCTGCTTTTCGCTCAAAAAACCAGTATAACGTGTACATGCAAAGTAGATCCGTCTAAGCATCGAAACAAACAATCTTTTGCCTAATCAAATAGGAAAGCTACTTAAAAAATCGTAAGATCTGGTGCTCATGTTCTGAGCTAGAAAAACTATCATTAAAGAGGTCAAGAAAGGAGGTAGGTAACTACTACAACGACAATAATAGGACACACTCACACAAACAAACCCATTAATACGATCGTGCGATACTTAATACGTCCGATTGACTGATAGCCATCACAAAACGTGAAATAATTTCGCTATATCAAGCCGTTTAAATTCAATCGATGAATGAATTAATAATTCCATGAAACAATACATTAAAACGTGATATTAGAACACAAATCAATTAAATGTAAAAAGACATTGCACGTAGTTATGAATGCAGCACGCAGCCATGGCATCCTTTGGGGTTTTGCCGCCACAACGTTTGAAGCATAATGCTTCTTACCGGCCAGTGTCATTGAAGTGCCGCAATTAAAAAGTTTTGAGTTTAAAATGTACGCATACAGGATATTGTTGGCAGTAAAACTAAATTGAACAATCAATTTGAATTTCGAATAAACAATCAATGTTTTAGTTAAAATTCTAGTCAAATTACATGAAAAAAAAAGGTTTGCTTATGTATTACTTCCATCTCACTTGATGGGAAGCGCAGATGAAGACGACTAATATATATTTCAATTTACACTACTTTTAAAAGCTGAGGATTTGCCAGTGCGAACCAAAAAGGTTTTTAGGTTTATTAACTAGATGTTGGTAAAATATGCTAATTTTTTCAAATTTTAATCAAGACTTACCAAGCTGACTGACGTGTTGGTTAAGAATATACTGCAAATTAAATCTAATAACTTAACTTCTTATTATTGAACGGCCTGATAGCATCGAAACAAAATCTCTTGATTGGGACTGGCAACCTCTGGTGTCAGAGTGGATCAAGTCGCCTCTGGAAGCCTCAATTGGCTCTGGCGTGGCTTCTTAACTGTTATCTCGAACCAAAAACTGGGACATTCGGCTTCACATGCCCTGCGAAGCACTGAATCGTTAAACTTATAACCACTCATCTTAGGTCTCCCGCACCGAACGTTGCTTCACTTAGACAAGCTTCACGCCACAGCGAAGCCATGAGCGCTTTAATTTATTAATTCATCAGCTCCAACAAACCGAGCCCCCTTGGTTTCAGGCAACGTATTGAAATTATGTCATGGGCATGTGGGACAATTGCTTGTATTCATCGCTACAGCTGTCAACCTAATTATTCTAGCGCTTATTTTGCAAGAACTCATAAGTACAGACCGTTTGATAAATTACATTGCTCCACCGAAGCACTGGATACTCCAAGATTTGAATAAAATTAATTTGAAGTCAGGAATTAGTTTTATTTATCAAATGATTTTATTTATTATTTATTTATTAAACCTTTCAGAATACCATAAAGGTATGGCGTATTTTTCCTGTGCACATTTAGAAAGGAGTAATTGGTTTTGTAAGTATTCATGCTTGTTGTAATCAAAATCCTTCATGGTAATAAACTTTATTGAGTGCTGTGTTGTACAAAAAGGCACCTTCTCCGCGGGTATAGGCTATATCATATGAATATCATTATATGTATTGTTTCAATGTAAGCCAAGCACATTTTGACAGCGAATCACGTCCTAAATGGCGGGAATGCACACAAAGTCGTTTTCCCGCGCGCGGCTTCTTCGAATCGATCGACTTATGATGTGAAAACGTAATATTAATCGATCGTTTTTATTTTATCGGCACATTTCTTCACTTTGATGCGCCGACAGACCGACCATTCCAATTATAATATTTGCATCCGACATTATATCAGTGCTCTTTGGTAAATATATAAATAGGCTATTTTCTTTTGATCTGTAACAGCTGGAAACTAAATTGCTTTTTATGGATCAAAATAAAATGGCCGTTGTTTTAACGAAGGCAATACTTTTTGATGCTTATTGCCTTAATTTTAAAGTCTATTTTGGTATGTTTGATTTAAAAAAGTAACAAATTAGTTTCAATGCGTTTATTTTATATGCAAAGTTGGTCGTTGCAGTCATTATACGTAAGTAACATATTAATTGAAACGGCTAGACCGACCGGCGGTGCATTTCTACAGATTATAACGCTTTGAAAACGCGTTCATCAAATTAAATTTGTTTGTCAAAAATTTTGTTTGTGGCCTGTGTATTAAAAAGATATTTGTGTAAACTAAGAGGTATATCCAGAAAATAGCCTACATAAGACCAACTATTCTTGTTCGTTTCGTGGCCAATTCACAACCACAGTCACGTGGATAGCCAATACGCATGCCCAATAACTAAGAACGCATATCAAGGGCCTTAGCCACATTGCAAAGTTCGCTTACCTAAGTATTTCTTGCATTTATGGTTTTCTATGTTATAGATGACTCTCCTAATATTCAGAATAGTATTCTGTAACATGACTATCAGAAATGCTTAGAATATTCTACTCTACAGCACAAACGTTAGCGATAGAAAGTAAGCGAAGTTTGTAATGTTGCAGCGAGGGCGGCAGGCGTACGCCGCGACGTAGCCTTTAAGATTTCAGGATAAAGGGCATACTTATCTGTTTTTTTCAGGTTGATTTTTCTTTTTGTGTAATTTATTCTCATTCTGTTCATTCAATTTATTCTGGTTCTGCTGCTGATAACGCTGAAAGCCTTCCCTCTAATATGATTGAGGAGGGCGATGGCTGGATCCCGTGTTAACTCGTGAACGGGTGCCGTTTGAAGATGTTCGTCGTTTGGATACTTGGGGGAGGGAGACTTGCCGAGATGCAGGTAAGAATTATTTTGTATAGACATAAAGAGACTCTGTAAATTTATTTTGAAAAAAATATACCCGTGAAGTTTCTTGCCAGTTGTTCTTCACGAAGGTTTTTCCGAATTGGTGGTAGAGTCATGTTTTATTTGACGTCAATAAGAACAAGTAATTGTCAATGTTGCGAAATAAATATTTAATTTCATTTCCTTAAACGTAGAAAATATCAGAATTTAGATAGTGGATATATCTTTGAGACTTTTGGCATTGAAACCCTGGGGTCCTGAAGACAGGGGGCTCATCGCCTTTTTACGGACCTAGCGAGGCGATTGGTGAATGAAACTCTTGACTGAGGGTCACGAGTTTCATCCACCTGGCACCTACCTGGCACAACTAATTTCTCTTACGATTCGGCGTGGTAATTCGGCCAGCCTTTTGGCTACGTTGCATTCAATAGATTCTAGTTTAGGTTTAGTTGTATATTTGTAGCATATTTTTATCTCATAATTATTATTTTATATTAAATTAATCAAATACATTAAAAAAATCAAAATATTTTATCTAATTATTGATTTCCAAATTGTAACTCTTACTGGATCTCGATACATCTTTATACTATGAATCTTCAAAGTGATTATACTATTTGCGCTGTAGCATGCTACGGGAGACAGTGGCCTGTATGACGTTGACATCTGTCAGTACCACATGATACGTCTATGGCGTTACGTTATTCGCATAAAACTTTGCTTAATTTTTCTTTCCATTAGATTTTAATTGTAGACTTGAACATTCTGGTTGGGTTTAATTTAATTTTCTACAGTTTTTAATAATTTAATATATTACCAGCTGAATTACTAAGTCATAATTTGTAAATCGCGGCAACTTTCAAGAATGAAACGAAGCCTTGCTGAAACGTTCACCCGCACCATATACCTCTATATATATTATGCAAACCAGTATAACGCATATATTACGCAAACAGTAGGTATACAAGAAGACCGAGTGAAAAAAGATTCTCAACGCTCTTTTGTACAAAATGAACAAAAACTTTCGCATTTAAGAAGCAGATTTTATGATGTACACACCCACCTTGAAATGTCTTGAAAAACTCGACGAGAAAGCGTAGAGCTTAATTTTAGGCTAGAAACACTTCAAATAAATTTTCTTTGTGGGAACACAAATATCGATTGAAACATGAAAGATATCAAAGTTTAAACTTTTATCGAATTGTCGTATTTTAACATCTATTTGTGTTTAAAATTATTGAGACCTGGATTATCCCTCACATGGTATGTAGATGCTAATAGCTCTGATTTGTACGCCACCATGTACGTCTGGCCACTTCTTCGTCCATAAAATACCCCATTTCTTTACAATAGAAATTATACTTCATAATAATCAATTGCATAAAAATTTGAATCTTTTATTTTCAGTCTGTATCTACCTGTAAAAAATAAATAACTTGCATTTCAGCATTCTAAGTGCAAGTTACTGATAATTAAAACGTCGAAATTTTAAATGTAAACAACCATTTTAAATTCAGAAAACACTCCACTCCATTCACTCCATCACATATTGCATGTTAGAAAACTTTACCAACAGTCTGAAAAGAGATCTGACAAGAAACTTCTTGATATTTTTTTAAACTAGCATTTTAGGTAGAAACTGTTTAAATTATTGTATTGATATTAGTAGAAATATCAATAGAAAGAAGAAATCAGAAGAAATCGGTAGAAATTATTGTATTGGTTATGGTGTTATTTTTACCCATGATAAGAATTAACCATACTTATTTTTGTAGAAGATTACCAATGCGATTTTTACCGCAGTTTTCAGTTAAATGATGTTACTGTAAAGAGGTAATTAATCTGTTGTGGTTATTAATTCGGTGACGGGTCGTTCACTTCCCTCTAATATGGTTGAGGAGGGCGATGGCTGGATCCCGCGTTAACTCGTGAACGGGTGCCGTTTGAGGGTGTTCGTCGTTTGGATACTTGGGGGGAGGGAGACTTGCCGAGCTAACAGATGCAGAAAAGAATAATTTTGTATAGACATAAAGAGACTCTGTAAATTTATTTTGAAAAAAAATAAAATATACCCGTGAAGTTTCTTGCCAGTTCTTCTTCACGAAGGTTTTTTTTCGAACTGGTGGTAGAATCATGTTTTATTTGACGTCAATAAGAACAAGTAATTGTCAATGTTGAGAAATAAATATTTGAATTTGAATTTGAATTTGAACCCAAATAAGTCATAAGTCATTACATAATTAATCTACGTAAGCCTTAATAAGGAGGTTGTTAAGCATTTTATAAATCGAAATAATTTCTTGGGTATGTGGGTGTCCTCGCGTTATTATGCGTCATCGTTAGAGCAGTCGGCTCAATGTTATTAAATTTCTCATTTGATAATAATAACAACTCATTGATACTAGTGATGTAACGAATATTCGCATTCGCATTAGCAAAATTTATGCGAATGTTTTGCGAATATGATTATCAGAAAAAAAATCATTTGAAGATATAATAGTAAGGTAATAAAATCAAAATCCATTCATTTTTTATATTTTTTAATGCAAGACAAATAACCTAATCACATTATCAGTCTTCACTTTATCATTTGGTGTTATTTCTTTATTTAGGAAGCTTACCTTACCATTAATATTTACATTAGAACCTACAAGACAAGACATATCATTCATATATAATGCAATGTAAACAATCAAAAACAAATTCTTCTAGATAACTTGTATCAGTATTTAAATAACTTATTTAATGTTTAGTTAGATAATCATCATCTTGGATAAAACTAAAAAATATAGTGAATAATCAAAATTTTCGGCACAAATTACAATCGGACGGAGCGCACGTCGTTCGAACGAGACTGCCACCAAGCCATAGACAATTGGCGCAAAATTTGAACAAAAACTTAATATTTGCATTCGCATTCGCGAATGTTCAAAAAATGACATTCGTTACATCACTAATTGATACATTTCGCAGCCACCTGGAGCGAACTTGGGATCTTAAGTTTGCGAAGCCAGCGCGGTGCCAGTTCGACACAGACGCTCTTTATTAATAATAGGTTAAAATCTACATTTGGGGAATGAACTAGCGGATAGAATCGCCAGGCAAGCGAGATATGAAGGAGTCTACGTTGAAATTCCTAATTCTTACCATGAATTTTTACACATAGTTAAGAATAAATGTTACTCCTTGTGGTCCGAACACTATAATAAAATGTCCGCGGAAAAAGGGATATGGTATAAGACAATCCAGTGCAGACTTTTGTCACTGCTATGGTCCGATTTTGATCTAATCAGCCGACAAAACCTAGTGCTCGCCTTTAGGCTTCGTTCCGGGCACATCCCTCTTAATAAGTTTGCATATCTAACGAAAAAAGTTGATTCTCCAAACTGCTCGGAATGTGATTCTATAGAAGATATTTACCACATAATTGTAGAATGTGTCCGGAACGAAGCACTGAGAGCTGACTTAAAATGTAAAGGAATCAATGTAAGGAAGCTTAATTCCATCTTGGCTTATCCTCCGTCTAAAGAAGCTAAGTGTCTGTGCAAATTGGCTAACCTAGCAATTACAAATTGTGCAAGAATGTTTTATTTTTTATTTAGGCATAAACTAATTAAGTAAGTAATTCCGTTGTGTGTTATATATTTGTATGATTCCTAATAGAACGACGGGATTCAAATAGGATCAAGCTTTTTAAATAAAGATTTATTCGAAAGAAGGATTCGCGGTAATAACCAGACCTCTGTGAACAAAAAAAAAATACTTACCTCTTTCTAAGTATTTGTGTTTGCGTCTCATCTCAAAACACCAAAACGAAGTTTCACACAGATTATTCCATCAACCCTCAACCCAGACCAGACCAACCAAGATAAATCTATTAATAAACAAAATGATATAATGAGTAAGTAACATTCAAGTCACGAGTGACTACCGTCAAGATATTATGCGGGCACTGTCATGGCGGTATCGTAAGGAAATTAAAAAGTAATGAAACTATCGAACGGTGCGCTGAGTGAATGAATGATCAGCCGATTCGTCATCAAAGAGACGATTCGGAATGTCAACTTGACGTTGTGGCTGGGTTCGGTTGAGTTGTCGGTATATAAATATGTTTCGTCTCCTTTCACAAATCGGAGAGTCTTCATATCGTATGGATTTTGTAATGTAGTTAGTTATGAATATTAGAATTGGAATTTATGAAGAATAACCATAACGAAACAATTTCCATTTAATTCATAGAACATTTCTTCGCGCTATCGGCTTAAATTGGCATGTGCTTCCGCCGAGTTCCCGCCCTATACTTTTGGAGGTTCTACATCGATAATTTTGCTTCATAAAACCTTACGGAAGACACTGTTTTTTTATTACCACTGTTTTTAGAGCTATTCTTGCCAGTCTATTATACTGCCTAGTTTACTCACTACCGTAAAACTGTGTTTCCATCACAGGTGTTTGAGGGAGTTCGACGGTGTGCTGGGAATCCCTTCACCAAAAAGTTTACTGCACAAACAAAAATGACGTAATGCATATGCTCGATAAGCAGCCGTTACATTTGAAAGCAGCCGTATTATCAAACTGGCATAGCTCATATTATACTTTTGCTTATTAATTATTTCCTGCCTCATTTATTGAAGCTCGCACCTGGTGGGGTAGATGCTGAAGTTCTGCGACGTTTCTGGCTTTCAGCACACACACTTTTTTGGTATATAAGTATAGAACATAACTTAAGTGGAATAACGCAAAGGTTTTAGTTTTATTCTGAAAGGGCATCAATCTGCGCCCTGAATTCCAGAGATGTGTCAAGTGTTTATTGTAATCTGAATCCGAAGAAGATGTTCCTAACACATTTATTTTCTTCCAGACACGCGTGGCAAACTCACAGTTACAGAATGTGTATGGAACTTTGAGGTTATAATCTTGTGTGGAAGCCTTAAGCACTGCCTCAAGCCTTGAGAATAACATATTCTTGTTGAAACGTGAAGTTTCAATACTCACTCGTTTAATATTACTTCTAGCCGTTTTCCCTGCCTTTTTTGTAGTTTAAATCGTTCCACGTAAAAATACCTGTCCCGTATTTAAAAGTGTAATACATACGCCATTTTGATATAGATATTGTAATAACGTTAAAAACATAGCTAGCTACCTCGACTCAGATTTCAGAGCCATCTTTGAGACTTCAATAGAATACAGTTCTACCGGGGTTCACATGTTCGATATCTGTATGGTTTTCATAGGAGGATCTCTAAATTGATCTCGTTGTCTATTCCGGTACATTCTAAACTACAATAGAGTCAGTTCCAAAAATATGTCGAAAAGTCACTTGTGTACCTTCAAAATAATGCTTCTCCGAGTTTTTAATTGATTTGCCCACCTCATAATTAAATAGAACATAAATTACTGTGCAAGTTTTTCCTCAGCATTCCCAGGCCGAGATTTATCAATTTCCTATAGAAACGATAGTTTAAGAGAACGAAATCGCGGGAAAAGCTAGTGTCTGAAGTGTAATACAGGGCACGTGCCATCTTAACACCTATTGTCTCAAAACCGACACAATTCATCAGTTTTAAGAATCATAACATGTCAAGCCCCACCAGGTTCCTAGAACAAAACTTATAAGCAGTCGTTCATGGAAAAATACTTAAAAAATCAATAATCAACTGGATATACTCATCTATCACGCGCCATTGTCTCCATCTGCACTTCATTAAAAAGTTCTAACACGTTCCAGTTGGCGCCAAAAGATTCCGCCGGATTAAAGTAAAAACTATTTTAATTATTAATTCAAAATTTATAAAACACCATTGTTTTTTTTTCTTAAAATGTAAAAATTTTAGGCGCCACATAGTTTTTGTGGTTCAAAAAAAGCCGAACAAAGGGGTAAGGAAAAAAAACCAATTTTTTTATTCGTCGCAAAGATTAGTCCCTTGCCGTAGTCCAGTGCGAGTTATGAATGAATATTATCAATGGCGTCGGACGCATTGTTATTTTTTACAAATGGCCTTTCGTTCGACAAATTGATTTGAATAATGTTATTGTAATACGATATAGTGGAAGATAAACAGATTAGCTTTTAAGAATGAATGAAAAGTGCTGAGGTAATCGTTTTGTGCTTTTATAAGAAGTTTAAAATAAGTTTTTACAAAATAGCTTTAGCTGAGCTTAGATACGTGCTTAGACATTTCTTACTTATAAATAAGTATGAAATGTCTAAGGTATATCCATGGAATATAGTTATACAGATGAAATAACAAATACTAGCCTTAATAGTTCCTTAATGTCGAAACGGACAAAATGGCGGGCAAATGTTGGTAAAGAAGAATAATAATAATAGTACAAAATATAATAGACAAACACACCAACTGCATGGTCCCAAAGTAAGCAGTGCTTGTGTTATGGATGACCATACAGCGAACTGGGGGGGAACCCAGAATAAACATACATATATAAATACAAACAACCATGACCCGGGAACAAACATCTGTGTTCATCATACAAATGAATGCCTTCGTTTCGTTTACATGTTGTTCATTTAAGGGGCCTTTTAAGTTTGAAATTATTTTCAGTCCTTTAATTAATTCTTTTACGGACTACGAAAATACTAAACAGGTATACCTGTATAAAGTTCGCGTGCATCCTTGTTTTGAAATGAAGGTTAAAAAAAATTTACTAATTCAATAAGGCCCACCGGTTAGTGAGTAGAGACAAAAGCAATATTTAGCCTAGTACTGTTCGTTCGCGTTAAAAATACAGTGAATCATCGATGCAACTACAAATATTAGCCAATGAGGGCACCGTATTAGTAAAAGTATTCTTATTGTCGGTGATGCTATTGGGTAAAACCTGATTCCGAGATGATACGTCACTGTATCCTTCAGAGCTGAGCGAGTGCGCCCTAATACTCCAAACATATCCCTCTCAAATACCTATCAATCAAATTAACTTTGAACACACAATTGCCATCCTGGCACATAAATGCAAAGCGCTACCAACTTATGTGATTAGTAGCAAAAACTGGAACTATATAGCATAGTGCATAAGAGTACACGTCTAGCTGTACTTACTCATAGAACGCAGCGCCACCCAAGAAATATGTTGGTCGGACTGTAAATAGGCATTGTAGCTTGAATGTCAAAATTCATGATAGCTGTCGAGTTGACGTATGACGCGAGCTAGCAGGGGGAGCCACTGTGCGTTGTGAATTTTATGCATCGATGGTTTTCTTCCGGAGTAGTGCTGGGATGTGTTCGGCGATATACGATGTTTTTGAAAGTGAACACGATAAATGAATTTGTTTTTGTTATTAGCTCCATCAATTCAACTATTTTGAGTTAAATAAAACCAACATGAAAGAAAGGCTGACGAAGTCATTTTTTAAAATGAAGTTTAGTAGGCGTATTATTTTATTTTTAAAGCATTTTGGTAAGTATGCTTTGAATCTGCTTGTAATTTTATGTACTTGTATTATTATCTCGAGTTTTTGTAATTGGAACTAGAGGCGATTGCCATTTTAAGGAAAGTGGCTCTGGCTTTAAATATGACATCATAGGAGGTACAGAAATAAATGTTGAATACTTATTTCTAGCGTAAATTGCAAATGTCGAGGCACACAGTTTTTGGATGTTTATGTACGAATTAATAATTATTTACTGTATTTAATATTTACCTAAAAGATGTACATAGACACAAAAGGTTCTATATACTATAGTCAAGTATGGTTGTCTAATATGGTTGAGGAGGGCGACGGCTGGATCCCGCGTTAACTCATAAACGGGTGCCGTTTGAGGGTGTTCGTCGTTTAGATACTTGGAGGGAGGGAGATTTGCCGAGCTTACAAATGCAGATAAGAATAACTTTGTATAGACATAAAGAGACTCTGTAAATTTATTTTGATAAAATATACCCGTGAAGTTTCTAGCCAGTTCTTCTTCACGAAGGTTTTTCGAACTGGTGGTAGAGTCATGTTTTATTTGACATCAATAGGAACAAGTAATTGCCAATGTTGAGAAATAAATCTTTCATTTTATTTTATTTCATTTCAAGGTAAATATACACTAAACTTAAAAATAAAGAAAAAGTACATTAATTGACCAGCGTTCATACACATCATGTAGAAACATTCAGTGTGTTTTAATAACAAATAAGTCTGCACTTTTACAATAAGAAGTTTATTTAATTTCTTATTTATCTCCTAACCCTGCCTTCTGTTGCTTTTGGCTCTCAAGTGCTATTTATTATATATTTATATTTATATTACTATTATTACTACTATTATACTTACTGTAATTATTTTAAATCAATTTAATTTAATTTACCCGCCCACTTCATTTTTAATTTTATTTTCTTCATAACTACTTTTTCCTCAGATCATACTTTATATAATACCTAAAGCTATATTGCACTCGTCGCGTAGCCTCAAGGTAACACCTGGAAATCAGTGATTTGCTCAACGGAGCGCATATAACCACTGAGCTATGTTCTTTCTGCAATATTGCACACACTTACAACTGAAATTATGCACTTACTTGTTTAATCTTTGATTGAATAACGAAAATGCTTAAACTGTGCTCATTTTTTTTCTTTTAATTTTACTTATTTTTCTTGTTTTTTTTTCAGTACACTATTTTATAAAGTGTTTCTAATTGCAAATAAACCGATATTCTATTATATTCTATTATACCTTATTTACATACATTTTATTAAATTACGTTTATTTGTGTATTCGGTTTTATTTTCATGATTATCGTTTTGAAAAGATATACCTTTTATCACATAATTTATGACTCCTTCTCAAATTTCGTTGCTCCTCAACAGACACGTGCACTTTGAATAATTTTTAAAATCCGTAAACAATGGTGTTACACAAGGAGAACATTATTTTCCTGACACAAACGCCTGTCTCCTAATCTTTACCTGTGCAATAACCTAAGCATAACAAAAAGAAATATTCACAAGCACACATCACTATAAAGTAACGACCACGATACCGACTTATTTCTCCCACGCAAAAACCAATTAATCTTATCGACAACAGTCAATACTAGCACAGCCCTAGCTCTCAAACCTCGACTAAATGCGCGCATTACCATTACAAAATACTACACGAAAATAGATTTAAAACGACACGAGGATTTGCAAATAAGGAATTATGGCACCCTCGCGTAATGGGGTAGCTTTATGGTCTGGCTTTATATTTAATTTGGTAACAAAATCTTGTGGGGTAGCGGGCGATAAAGATAATTGTTTGATGTAAATGAAGAGTAAGAGTTGATTCTTTCCACCTCAGATTTTTTTCCTTTGTTAATGGTTTAGAGGAGAAAGATTTGTTATTTCGTAAGTTGGCGAGAAACTTTGAAACGAACATAATTAATTCCCCATTAGAAAGCAAATTTACACAGAGTTAAAAGATATGAAGTAGTTTAAAACTGCTTTGTAAATGAAAATTAATAACAATAATATTTTCTTATATTTGAACGATTCATTACATAAAATAAAACGCTTTTTACCAGATTGAACCACTTTCAATTATATTTTTGCAAGACCCCAAGCTCAAGACAACGTCAGCACTTTCTGTGTTAATCCCGAACGCTCCGCGCGCAGACTGAAAAACAGATGGAGATGACTATCACGCCTTAGTCAATCGTGACTAAGCTGTAAAGATACCAAAATGTCGAGTAAAAATGTGAAAATATATTTAAACGCAATAAAATCCGGTAAAAAAGTATTTACCGCAAATAAAATTTTGTCTCAAACCAACTGTTTGTCGACCTCAACTGTTAGCTATAGCGTCGAGTTACTTGGTAAACTGCTTTTATTCGACGGTTGAAAAATAACATCTTCTTCTTTATTTTTGCTCTTTCTCCTTTACAACGTGAGATTAAAACCATTAACTTGACAAAATGTACTAAAATGAAACCATGAATCGGTGATCGTGATCATCCACCAAACTTCAATTCACAACCGTATAACTTCAAATACAGAGAAAATCTTTTGTCTCTAATATGAGAAGTCGGCCTTTTTATCACCTATATTGTTTTGTAATTTTGTTACTTTCTTATTGGTGTAAAAATACACTTTTTATTATTATATTTAGGTACAACACAAAACTTGTCAACTTGTCAAATCTCCAGGGTTTTGATACCGGGTCCGCTGTCACAGCTAACACAACTCGATCCCAAGGGTGTGATGGGGTTTAAGAATATAAATTGAGCATCACGCCGTTTAATAATATGTGATTTTTTTTTGCATTACTTAACGTGTAAATTTGCGACAAGATGAAGGCAAATGTTCGCAGTTACTGATCTGCGATGAGACACTTGCATTAATCAAGTTAGTTAAATAATTACATGAAGCAATGCACATTGTAAGAATATCTCACAAGCGTATTAAAAATCAAAGCAGTGTGTAAAACCTAACCTTCAAAAACGACAATGGTAAGCCTGAAAGGAGGCATGGATTTGCTGTCTCGTGCAGTCCAGGTAGATATCGTTTTAATTATTTTTTCTTAAAAGACCTACTGGTTTTGAAAAGCAATTTATTAATTTTTATTGTGTTGACCTTCATCTTGTATCAGTCAGTGGGTAATCATCAGTGTTTTTCATACATTAAGGTGCTGCGCAAACGTAGACACTTTTTGTTGCCGACACGGCACACCATCACTTTTTGATCGTCAATTAGTATGTGTTAAGTGGAAGCAACTGGACACAAAAAATGTTTACGTATGCGCAGGGAGAGGATGATTTCATACCGGTTCTATAGACATCAAATATTTATCGGTAACTTGTATCTGACATAAGACACAAAAGTGTCCACGCTTGCGCCCTGCCTGAAGGCAAATTTTTCGATGCTCCAACAACTTTACTGATATCAGTAAAATAATTTTGGAAATTTGTAATAATTTCAATGGAAAGTATTGTCACGTTTCAAAGGTTTTGAATATCCAGGTAATAGTTACAAGGCGATTGAACTATTAATATTAAAAAAAATCTTGATTCACAAACCACAAACGTTTAATAACCTTGTAATAAATTTAGCAAAAATTACAAACAGCAATTCAATTACACACATTAAAAGCATAATTGCATTCGAAAACTTTACACAATACCATATCGCTACACTAGCGCCAACTCATTCGTTCAGTAGCAAAAAACTGGAACTAAAACATATGCTACGTGTCTTCAAAGTTAACTTGGTTAACGCATAGAACGCGACGCCACCATCTACTGAACAGACTAGTTTGCCGGAGTGTACGGGCAACTTCACCGGGTGGCCGGAGAACAAAGGATCTGTCAAATCCCAGGAGGCGTGGTCACATGACGTTTGTCGAAATGAACTTTGGGGCGCGATAATCTGTGGACGCCATTTTTTTTTTCTAAATAATGGCGGGACGCGTTATTCGATTATAAAATGTTATTGTAATGGCGTTAATTGTTGTTTATGCTCTATAGGTCGGGGTTCTAAGGGTGACATGAGAAGTAAGCGATAGTTTTGTTAAAGGGATTCCATTGAGTAAAGTAGCTGAGAGTTGGGAGTCATGTTTTTGATCCAATGAACAAAGACAATGATAAAAATACCTTAATAGTTTTTATTAAGCAAAAAGTTTAATATTTACTTGACCATTGTCGAGATGGGCTTAATAATCCCCGTGTAGGGTCATCTGCTTCACCCAACTAAGGGATGGTTTCAGGCAATTTATAGTCCACCAGGCTAGCCTACTGATGGTTGGCAGACTTGACACATACCTTCGAAATAATTTCTGTGGTAAGAGGGGCTCCTCGCAATCTATTCCATCACCCAAAGAGCATTCGGCTTTATGTATCTATTTGGCATTGGCTGGGTTTCGAACCCGGGAATTGAGAAGCCGGCGTCTTAACCATTGCACCACCGACGTTCTTGGTCATTAACAAAAACAGCATTACAGAATTCATATAATAGAGGAGTCCAGTAAAAGTAGCACGAGTACAAGTTAAATCGCTGGAATGATGAAATGAGAACCGATCAATATATCGCTGGTGTATTCGTTTTACTTTGAAGACATTCACACCACAATAATGATATTGTAACACTTACGTTGCCTGATACTGATGAAGCCTGATACTGATGAAGGAACTGACGAACGAACTTTTCAAAATAGTTCTTCCATTCACAATACACCGCTGCGGAAGGAAACACCCAATGAGCAGACTGTCTTTTGGTTTCGGGATCATAACAGTAAATCCAGCTTTCGTCACCCGTAAGTATGTCGAACACAGCATTTGAGTCACCTCTGTTGAATCTTTCAACCATTTCACGGCTCCAATCAGCACGACGAAGTTTTTGGCCCTCGGTCAAATTATGTGGTATCCACCGGGCACAAAGCTTCCTGACCGCTAATTGTTCATGGAGGATTTTGTGCACTTGACTCATACCGATGCCTAAGCTTGTCCGAATCTGCTGATAGGTCATTCTTTTGTCAGTCTCTATCATACGCCGCATAACACAGACGTTATCTTCAGTCGTCGCCGTAGCCGGCCGTCCCTCACGCAGATCATCGGTGAGATTAGTGCGACCTCGTTTTAACTCATTAAACCAGTTGTAAACAGTGGAACGAGATGGGGCTTTATCGTGAAATGTCAATTGTAGTCTATCATAACTTTCTTGTTGACTTAAATTACATCGAAAGTCATAGAAAATAATTGCACGAAAATTTAGTCGCGTTAAATTCATGCTCATGTGATGTGACACAGCTAATTTTCAATTTGCCGCCCAATCGTAAAGCAAATGAGAAATTAATGAAATACATACTCAATAATATTGGCAAAGAGTTCCATTTTCAAAATTTAAAATGTTTTTTTTATCACATTGTTTACAAGTGGCCAGTTCTATGAACTTTAAGTTTGACACTCGTATAGTCTACGGTTTGTAACGCATCATAAGTCGATTTAATAATTACAAACAATACTAATAGTGAAAAAACCTACGAATTATGATATCGTGCTGTGGGTGCGGATGCCACTCACCTACCACCAGGTGAATCTCTTGCTTGTTTGCTGGCTTAAAAAAATATTTAAAAAAAAATAACTTTAACTAGGCGGCGGCGTGGATGTACTTACTTGTTTTGTGTTGAAGGTTTCATTCAATTACCTGTGGACGGAACAGTGCTAGGTGCCACGACTGAAACCACTTGAGTGGCGTAATGGTTAGGTGCCCTGCCTCGTACGCTGGAGATCCCAGGTTCGAGTCCTGGTCGGGGCATTCATTAGTGTGAACAGAGATGTTTGTTCTCGGGTCATGGTTGTTTGTATTTAAATATTTATGTTTATTCTGGATTCAAATCTTTTTCGGATCTTTTCGGTTGATGTGTTTGTCTGGCGATTTATTTATTTATCCTTAAGAAGTTTTATTTTTCTACCAAAGTAATAAACTGAGAAATACTTACAAGATTCTAAGACATCAGGTACAGCATCAAAAATACCTCCGTCTTCAAAACCAGAACTTTATCCAGCTGCAATCCAGGTCACCGGGTTCATTCACACAAACACATTACTATTTCTGCCGATTAAAACGATTTTTCCATCAATTATGCACAAAATTGCTGTCACGCCCATAACTAGTCGTGTCACCCGGCCCCGCCCGCAGATTAGTTCGGAACAGCTAATTCCATTGTACATCTGCCAGGCGACGCAAAGAGAGCAGCCATTGTGATGAGGTCAGATGCTGTTCAGGGATGCTGGTTGTGGATTTAGACCAGCTTTTTACATTTCTTTTTTATAGCTAGTAAATATATTTTTTACTATCCACCTAATGATAAGTGCCTATAGAGGGGTACTAGATTTCTTCTAATTGTAACTGCTCCAGTAACCGCCAATTATGTGGATGTGTTCCGGATAAAGGGAACGAGCAGCCAGTCGTGGAGTCATGCTTTATTTGACGTAAATAAGAACAAATTATTGTCAATGTCGAGAAATAAATATTTCATTTCATTACGTATATATAAAACTTTGAATTGAGGTCTAACTTTGAACAAAGTTGTGAAAATGATTTATAATTTTTTTACATGGAAACGTTTTGATGTTTCAATATCGGGACTGCGTAAATCGAATTTTCAAAATGTTTAGTAGCAAATGCGAAGTAAAAAAATAAACTGTCAATGTCATAATTTTGACAAATACCCGCCTTTCCGTAGTGAAGTTGTTGGAGGTGTGATTACTTGAAATCGTGATTAAATGTATAAAACTTACTGTAAACAGGTATGTTTTTGTGTTTTTCTGTAAAATGTAGTTTATTTATCATCATTGTGAAACTGACAAAGTTTTGAGTACGTTCAAAATCGAAGTTATTTGGATAATATTGAATGGTTCAAAGTTACCTGTATATTAAAAATACTATTTTGCGTTTCTTTAAATATGTGCGTAATGTTGCTCAGTTCTCATAACGATATTTTTTCCACAAAATTGGTCTACTTTATTTATATGGGAAGACAAATCGATCACATTTATACATCAGTGTAGATGTCATTTTCATAGATTAGGTTTTCCTTAATAAAAAGACATCATTTATGTATACCCAACACTTACAATATTCCAATATGAAAGTTTTAACACCTCATAAAAAATATATTCAAAGTTACCCAAAACTCATGGTAACTTTGAATTTGACTTTTGAGAAAAATTGTGGGTAATTCTATTGTTTTTTTCCGTAAATTCATCATGTTAAAAAGGACATTGTTTATTCAATAAAATAAAGGTGTAATAAATATGAATGAGATGTAATATCTCAAATACTGTAAAAAAATTTTCAAAGTTACCCAAATTGACTGTAGCCCCATAAAATAAATCTCCAGACAAACACACCAACTGTATGGCCCCAAAGGAATTTTATTTTATTTTATTTTATTTTATTTATTTCATTATTACATAATCCACAGCTCTTAGCTAAATATAAACATTATATTATTTTGCACTGACAGCCAATTAAGGACTAACAATTTATAGATGAAACATATATAAGCTTAAGAATAGGGAGAGATGTATCACTAAGTTACAAAATCAACATCATGGATTAATATCAAAACAAAACTTAATTATGCAATAAAAAAGTAAGTACACAATTATTATAAAAACAGAAAAACTAATTGATTTTTTTTTTTTTTGTGCCAAATTACATTAAAATCTTACTCGTATTTTTTTTTTTAGTCATGTGTGATTTGTGTATATTATGTGTGTGTGTGTGTTTGTGTATGGGTGTTGAAGATGGTATGTGTTTATAAGTTGTTTATCCTGTCATTAGTATTTTTATTATATTATGTCTAAAGTTCTTTTTGCTGTCATGGAACAGATCCAAATCCAAATTATGTGAAAAGTTCTTATTATAGGTGTTTTGTATTCTATTGATTATTGAGTTTTCTGTGTAGTTTGTTTTTGAGTGCTGTGAGTAAAATAATTGGGTGTGGCGGGTTCTTGTGGAGGGTGTGTGGAAATTTAGAACAAGGTGCGTTAACTCTGGACAGTCAATATAACCATTACAAGTGTTGTATAAAAATAGCATATCTAATAAGCAACGTCGGTGTTCTAAACTTAGAATATGGTGATTTTTGCAGGCTTCTGGGTATCGGGCATGGGTCTGTTGTCTATAGTTTAAATGTTTTAAAAACTTTCGCTGAATAGATTCTATATTTTGTTTATATACAACATACTGAGTATTCCAGATTGAACTACAGTACTCTAGTGTACTGCGAACAAAAGAGTAGTATAGAACTTTCAAACAAATTGAATCAGTGAATGGTGCACTAGTCCTTAAAACAAAACCTAAATTCTTATAGGACCTTGTTGTGATGTGTGATATGTGTTCCCTGAAATTCAATTTTGCATCAAGGAGCACACCTAAATCCCGAACGATATTACATTTCAAAATTTCGACACCATTAAAAGAATAATGGGTCAGTAATGGTCTAAGCTTGCGAGTGAACGCCACATGTGTACACTTATTAACATTAATAGTGATGCGGTTGTCAAGGTAATAATTATTTAATCTGTGCAAGTCATCTTGTAACCTGAGGCTATCCGATGGGCTTCTCATTTTCATATAAATTTTAGTGTCGTCCGCATACATTAAAAACTTTGCATAATGTATGTGTTGTCCTATGTCATATACGTATACACAGTAGAGTAAAGGTCCCAAGATTGAGCCCTGAGGGACTCCAGATGGTATGGAGACATAATCAGAGCGAAACCCACCCAGTTCAACTGCCTGACTACGATTACGAAGATATGATTCATGCCATCGCAACAAATCTCCACAAATCCCTACTTCCTGAAGCTTGCGCAAGAGAATGACGTGATCAACACGATCGAATGCTTTTTCGAAGTCAGTGTAGATCACGTCAACCTGTCCCCCACATTCCATGTCATGGAGAACTTCGTTCGTGAAAATGGCAAGATTAGTGCAGGTCGAGCGGTTTCTCATGAAGCCGTGTTGTTGAGGGGGAATCATTTTTCTTAGGATGGGATATATGTGGTTGTATACAACTTTTTCTGCAACCTTACTTAAAACATTTAATTTAGAGATTGGGCGGTAATTTTCTATTGACGTCTTAGGCCCTTTTTTGTGCACAGGAGTGATGTGCGCTATTTTCCATTGTAGTGGAAAATACCCTTCTGCAAAACATCGATTAAATATATAAGTCACAGGATACGATAGAGCTTTCGCGCATTTCGCGAATAAAATAGGTGGCAAACCGTCACTGCCCGGGCCTTTGCTAATATCCAGTCCCTTCAATAACAATTCACAGTATTCCGGGTTAACTGAGATGGTACCCACGCTGTCAGTGTTTAAGGACAATGGTAAGGTTTGAGCATCATTATAAACAGCGAGTGGGGTACTAAAGTTATTATAGAAAAAATCATTAAATGCCCCACAAATATGCAAACCTCCAGAGACACTCGTAGCCCCATAGTCCATGTACCCCGGGTAAGTCGAATTACATTTCTTCTTTGACTTCACATATTTCCAGAAAAAATTACAAGACTGTTTAATTATGTTCTGTGACCAGGCAATATAACTATTATAACAATATCTTTGCAGTTGCTTTTGACGAGCTCTCAACGTCGAAAAAGAAAGATAATCATTAGGATTGTTGTAACGCTTCCACAGTGAATGAAACTTAGCTTTCTCCTTCGTGACACGAATAAGCGCTCTGCTGTACCAAACCGGATAATTATATGCACCCGATACTTGAGACTGAGGGACATATTTGTCGATTAAGTTGTACAGAAAATCATAAAAAACGTTGAGAGCCACATCAATATCAACATCCTCAAATAAAGAAAACCAGTTAAGTCTTGTTATTTCTTCACTGATAGCGTCAAAATCAGCTTTTCTAAAAATATACTTTCCATGGGACTTGTGCTTTAAGGATGGTACCATAATATCTGAGACATAAGATTCAATGGAGGGATGATATTTATCTTCAGGCACTAAAGGGCTTTCAGAACGCCAGATACTAATTTCAAGCAGCAGAGGAAGCAGAGCTTGTGTTATGGATGACCACACAGCGAACTGGGGGGAACCCAGAATAAACATACATATATAAATACAAACAACCATGACCCGAGAACAAACATCTGTGTTCATCACACAAATGAATGGCCAGGGTTCGAACCTGGGACCTTTGGCGTATGAGTCAGGGCTACTTACCACTACACCACTCGGTCGTCAATAATGTGTATATTTAATGTTTATTGTGGTTTTTCTTGTGTTTCTATATCGACTAACATCTAGTTTCAAAGTTTAAAATTGTTACTAACCGATATACGGATTACTTGTGGTCTGAAATAAATTACTTATTATTATTATTTCATTTCAGTGTACAATTAACGGAACAAACGCAATTCCAACTTAAGCCTACTAAAAATACATCAATAGCTGATAACCAATAAATGACAATATAAATAATCTAAAACAGTACGACTCACGATGTCTGTGGGCACGGAAGCCTCTTACCATAAGGTGGATCGAGTGCTCACTTGCCGGCTATGACAGAGTTAAAAAACTTGTGTATTCCTTTTGTAAGTTGGCTTAAGTTCCGGCTAAGCGCCCTCAGCGCTAGGCCACAATGTCCGGTGAAATTTAAAAAGCTAATAGGGCCATTACTTAACTGTCCATTTAAAAAAAAATTTGTAATTTGGGTGAATGGAGCTCCACAACATCAGCTCTGCTTGATTTGGGAACACATGGCCAACGGATATTTTATATGAAGTGTTAAGATTTATTTTTTGTTTTTCAAATGCGGCGTCTTGATGGCAACGCGCTGCGAGCGTGCTACTAATTTGACAAATATCATGTTAAAATGATATTCAAGCTTTCGTGCTCGGTAAGATTAAATCTGTTGAGTTATTTTCACGATTTGATATTTGATACAGATTCTATGAAAAGTCTTGTTAATATGTATAATAAAAATAATAATAAATCCCCAATTTCAATTTCAAATTCAAATATTTGTTTTCAACATTTGCAATGTTTTTACTTGTTGTTATTGACGTCAAATAAAGCATGACTCTACCACCAGTTCGGAAAAACCTTCGTGAAGAAAACCAGACAAAAAACTTCACTAGATAAGCGCACCAACTGTATGGCCCCAAAGTAAGCAGAGTGTTATGGACGACCATACAGGGAACTGGGGGCGAACCCAGAATTGACATGCATGTATAGATATAAACAACTAACATATGTGTTCATCACACAAACTAATGCTTCGACCAGGACTCGAATCTGGGACCTCCTGCGTAGGAGGCAGGGCCACTACGCCACTCGGCCTACTATCTAGAATTCTTTCACCCTAAGGAAGGTACCTTATCCAGGAGTAACATTAATACAAAGCTCCCACGAATTCGGTACGCGGGATGGTAGCACATTGTGATTAAATAGTTGTACTACAATGAGTACGTAATAAGTAAAAATTAGAGGGGCGCGTCTTCCTTCATGCGTCACTAGATCGAAAATTTATGAATGACGAATGCGAAAATTGTCTTTTCTACTGCCTGCTATTCTTTTTACTTAGTCTTTGGAGAGTATTTAATTAACTTCGCCGTTACTCTCGTAGCAAGTTACCATAATAGTTATTTGTTGTTCAAGGCTGCAAAGTGGTTTTGGTTGAAACCTTATCTTAACAAGGGTTTCAAAAGTACGAACGCAGAATAACTTTCAGCACCTCACTACAGCGTGTAAATGAGGGTTTTTTATTTTTAAAATAAGACTAAAATTACTCCAATTGGTTCATAATACGATGTCTTACGATTTTATCAAAAAAAAAAACCAAAATAATGGAAAGAGAATTGAATTAAGAGAAGAAAATTTAAAAAAAGTTTTTATTTTCATCCAAACGTGCTGGCCAGTGCGATTCTTCTAAAAATGAGGTTGGCGCACCGACATGGAATAAGTATTAATGCATTTTCATCGGACTGACTGTATGGAAAAGGTTTGACTTAAAAAAAATCTTTCCACGCTAGCGGATTGAATGCATTTTGCACTCAGATTTCGAATGATAAACAGCGGCCCCCATAGACACGCTTTCGACGACGGAATAGAAAAGTGAATAGAATAGAATATGATTGAACGTTTCGTATGCTTACGTCAATTTCATACATACAGAATCCTTGCGAGTTGTGATGTGAAAAGTAGTTATAAGTTTTGTAAAATAGCACAAGTTTAATTAATGAAATGAAATGAAATTTTAGGCAGTTATTAAACGGCCATAAATTCTGCTGAATATCAAAAATTTATAGTTTAATAAGTGAATTTACAAATACGAAACATAACATATTTACCTAGCATCAGTAGAGCCAAAAAGTGAGTGATCCTTATCTAATAGATTTATAGATAAACGTACAAAATACAGGAGAAGCGCGTAACCAAATGGAAATGAAACAACAAGATATAGTAATCACACGTATTTAATTATTGCATACACTTACATTATCCTAATTATCATACACATATTTTTACATTAAAATAAACTTAATTCTAACAATTTACACTTTTTTTTTATACGAAATCATAGCTACAAGTACTATGCGATTCAAATGAGAATAGGATCGTCAAGGAGCTCTATCTGTCAAATTTCACTTGAAAACTTTTTGCAAAAAAATTATGATTTATTTTACTTTATTTATTATCGAAAATATCTAAAAAAAAAATAAAACTGTATTCAAAAGAGAACTATTATGAGTTAATAAATAGGCACAAACCACCAAAACACTCTGTAAAACATAACATTTTCAACTCTCACTATTTTAAAATTTTGAAGTAGCCACCTTACAATACCTACTGATTTAAATCCAACTGAATATATATGGCACTTAATTGAGCGTAGGGTGGCTGACAAAAACGTCAAAAAGTTAGAAAGCCAAATTGAGAGTTTGACGCTAGAAGCAATTGCTTCTATAAATAAATTATATTTTAAAATATTCTTTTTTTGCATACGCTACCTATCTGGTTCGAATTGACAGCTATGACGTCAAAAGATGGCGCTTAGTCGGTCCCATTGTTAGTTGAAACGCATAGTAAGATATTGAAGTAGAATCTTCCTTATATGTATTTTTGCCAAATAAACCATGCTCAATGCCGTGGCCTAATACTTCTGTCAAAAAGAGTGGAGCGAGTCGTCGAGGATCGTAAGTACCTACTCACTGTACTAAATACAAGAAGATTACTTCTCAAGTCTATATTACAAAATTGTTTTGTAAAACAACGCCAACAGACGCCTCACAAGTTTTTTTTTTAAATTAATAATTAGCAGGCGTTTGTCTTCCATCTCACCTGATGGAAAGTGACGATGAAGACGAGGATCGTACACGCCTGTCTAAGAGGTACCTATTCACTCTACACTTGAAAGCTCCAGGGTTATATTTGTCTGGAAAAACAGACGCAGGCAAATCGTTCCACTCTTTGGCAACACGAACCAAAAATGAGCTATCGAACCGTTTAGTTCGGCTCATCGGCACGCTAACCACAAACGGGTGAAACTTCTGTCTGCGTCTGGTTGATCGGTGGAGAAAGGGGGAAGGTTCGATCAGCTGAAAAAGAGCATTCGCACGCTCTCCAAAGTGCAATCTGTAAAAAACCGATAGACTAGCAACTTTTCGACGATGTCCGAGACTTTGCAGTTAATATTTAGTTAAGAGTTTTCATCTTAATATTTGGAAGAAAAACAAGGAAGTTTTATTCGACTTAGGGCTGATTGTTCAATGCTCAGAATACTTCTCTAGAGTAATTTTTAGAACTTGACATATTTTCTGTAAACAGTCTTAGAGTAGCATGAATTAGCCCTCATACTGTAATTGTGAAAATTACAGGATATTAAAAACAGTCCAAACTTTTTGGGATTTTCAAAATGCTCGTTACAAATTTATGGTTTAGCAAAAATTTTAATGTTTATTCCCTTTATATGGCAATCTTGAGATTACTCCGGCAGCTAGTATGCAGCCTTTTTGGTAACCAAACTTTCTAAGTAGCAACGGCCTGTTGAACTCTTTACGAAATAAATAATATTAATACCTAAATAATAAATCCCCAGAAAAACAACACCCACTGTATGGCCCCGAAGAAATCAGAGTTTGTGTTATGTTATGGAACCCAGAATAAAGGAGAACAACCATGACCTGAGAACAAACATCCATGTTCATCACACCAATGAAGCCCCGGGCAGGACACGAACCTGGGACCTCCCAGTGTTTTTTCTCAGCAGCCTGAATACCTATTTCAGAAGTCTGTACAGCTTCTTAGTTCATTATTAAAATTTACACAATATTAGAATCCTTACTAACATAAAATTCAGATTATAGATTCTGACTGATAGTTTTCATGATATCAATACAATACAACTCAATGTTTCTTTATTGCCATCACAGAAAAATGTAAATTAAATAAAATAACAACACTAGATTTTGTGAACAAAAATGGCAGTATTTTTCATCTTTACATTAGGTACGGAAATTTTACTACTATGTAGGAAAAAATGGATGACAAATTATTCATTTGATTGTAATTGAATGAAGGGATATAGTTATCTTGACATGAATTTTATTTATTACCTATATGTTGATTCTCCTAAAAGATAACTGGTACGATGAAGTTTGAATTTGCATTTATAAACCTCCAACGTAAAAAGAGGGATGTTAGAAGTATGACATGTGTGTTTGTGTTTATCTGTGGCATCATGTCTCCCAAACGCATGAACTCGTTTTGATGCTCTTTATTTGAAAGGTAAATGAATCGAGAGTGTTCTAAACCATGTTTGAAGAAAATCGGTTGAGTTGACGCAAGAGTTAATACTAGTTATGCGTACTTTGTTCCATCAGACGGGGTTATTTTGATTCGTAATTGCAAATTTATTTTTGTTTTACAAATTTTGCCTACCAGTTATTAAAATATCATTTGCTTTGTATAACAACTCATTATATCAGTACATAATAAATTGAAAATTAACTATGGCGTCCATTATTATTCGGAAACTGTCTTATGTTAGTACTAGCAATAGTTGCCAACCTAGAAACATTAGCATCAAATATCGTTTGGCGCGCTAAGGGATTCAAAATGGTGTCATTTCGATCTGTCAACTTCGCCGCGCTGAGAAATGCGGACGTCGTCGACTGGAGTAGGCTCCCAGGCAACGGTTGAGTTCTATCGAGCCGGTATTGCAGATTGTTTTGCTTTTCCATCTGATGGTGTTGGGTGCGGACTGCGAATCTGTTCACGTGTACTGGGATGGGGACAACTATTTTGGTGCCAGAACCAGTTTTGCTGCCCGAGTGGCTCCCAGACGCCAGCCCGGCTTTCACTCGTTTCCATTTGGCCCGTCGATTTTGAAACCAGATTTTTACCTGTGAAAGAATAGATAGATGGGTTCTTTAATTTTTTCACAAAATGGTGAAAGCCGTCAAAATACATTCGAGGTGTTCTACTTATTATTTAACTAATTTATTAGTTGACCTTAGACTTTTATTTACACAAAGGGTACAAAAAACACAAATGTTATTTACACGCAACCAGTTCGCGCAACCACGGGTAACTACAACTTACACAAACAATAAACTAGGCATATTTACATATAATATGTTGTTAACATCATGAAAACTTGACGTTAAAATAAAGACTTAATTATAAAATTACAGTTATTTAAAATAAAAATTCAATAAAAGTTCAAAACTTGATAATCACGATATTAATATAATATATATTTATAAACAGTGGGCAAATATACATATCAAGGATTAATTACGACAAACACCGATGTTTTGTCCAAAAAAAAAAAAGGTTTAATTCTTCCTTACAATTTTTTCCAATCTTAAAGAAGTTTTCAAGAGTATACGAATATGTATTTATTTATTTATCAAAAGGTCTGCCAACAAAGCTGACATCATTTCATTATAAGGAAGATTCATCAATTAAAAGATACAATTCAAATGAAGCCTCTTTTACAGGCAAACACAGCATGCTCATTGTTATATTGGTTTACAATACCGGTTACCTAATATTATATAAATTAAAATTACATAAATTATAGATCTAAATTAGAAAATAGGTATCAATAAGATTTATTACAAAGAAACAAATTTAAATTAATACAACAGACAAAAAGTAAAAATTAAATTGAATGTACAATACAGTTACAAATAAGGTCAAAAAAAAATAATTGTCAATAAAACATGTCCATGGAGTAAGATAATCATAATTTAAAAAAATAAAAAATTATATATAGAATTAGATTTAATGGAGTTGGATTAGATCGTTTAACTTGAACAAATAATAATGACTAAAAAGCAAATATTATACAAATATTTTTATTTTGAGCTTTTTTTTTATTTTTAGATTCATGGACAAATTAAAAGCTTTGTGTATGCAAAAAACACTTGCAATTTCAAACATTCAGAAATTGACACAAAGACACACTGAAAACAAATCTGCTGTCCGGTGAAATTCAAAAGGCTAATAGGGCCCATAAATGAATTGTCCATTTCGAAAAAAAAAACAAAACAGCTCTGCTGCTTAAGGCAAGGTTAATCCTTTACTTCAAGTGTAAATAAAACACAACGTGTTAGTGACAAAGGCACCCACCTGCACCTCGCTCAACTTGAGCTGCGCGGCGATCTGACTCCGCTCGGTGAGACTGAGGTACTTCTTGGCGTGGAACTCCCGCTCCAGCTCGAGCAGCTGCTCGGAGGTGAAGGCGGTGCGGCGCCGGCGCGACTTGCAGCTGTCCCGGGCCTCGGCCGAGTCGTCCTGCTCGGGGTCGGGTTCCGAGTCTGGACCTGTAGAGGAAATTTTATAATGCATTTTGAATTGTTTATCCTCGGAAAAGCACAACAACTGTATGGCAAAGTATGTATGGTAAAGCAGAGATTCTGTTATGGATGATCATACATAGACATGAAAAAATCAGACTCCTGACCTTCCTTATGAACATAAAATAAATGACAGAAAATCCAGCCGCAATCCACGGCTTTTGATGGTTGGTACGTAGTATTTTGTACTGTAGAGAGTCTTGGAGTCATGATGTCTTGGAATGACGGTGAAAATAGTTAGGGCGAGTAGCACCATAGCCTCAGTAAATAAATAAATTCCCAGACAACCACGCCAGCTGTATGGCCCCAGCTTAAGCAGAGCTTGCGTGTTGGGTGCCCATACAGCGAACTGGGGAGGGGGGGACTCCAGAATAAACGTACATATATAGATATAAATACTCGTGACACGAGAACAAAGTGAATGCCCCGGCCAGGACACGACCCTGGGAACTTTATTATAAAAATCGCTGTTAATAAAAGAGATTCTATATCACGATTCTAAAATCACGTTAGAAAAGTCTTTGTCTGTTGTACGGAATATAATACCAAATATTTGGGCATTATAATTTCTAAGTAGAATACAAAGCTATTTTCAATTAATTTTGCACTCCCACTAAGGATTTAGGTGAAATACTAAGTCAAATAATGACAAAGTGAATTATAACGTATATATAAACATACTACTTTTTGAAATAGGGTGATATCATCAGTTTTTTAAAAATAAAAGTTTTATTACACTCGTACTTAGCTAAATCACAATGCAGTGTCTTCATACCTAAATCCTCCCCCGATCGTTTGCGACCATGAAATTCATCATCGCGCAGAATTCGCCTAAAAAACGACCCTCACACCCTTATTCTGTACCTCGAGATGAAAGAATCTAAGGCGTTGTGGGAAGATACAATATAGGTTAAACCTATTGTTGTAAATTTTATTTTATTGTACAAACAATTTTACGTTACATAATTCTTGTACTTTACAAATATTATAAGATTCTTTATTCTTTTCTTTCTTATTCTTGTCATTATAAATGCTGGAGCTGATTTTGCAAAACTTTTTCTTAAGCTATCGAACGTGGTAATTCGGTATGTCAAGTAATTTTAAACATATTTTTATTTTATAATATGTTCTGAAAGAATAAGTTATTTTGAGAAAACTATCTGAATATTTCAGATTTCTGTGCAGTATTTAATTTTATTTAAATTGTTAAGAATTTCTTATGGTGAGGTCGCGGAGTAGTCATACTTTTGAAATCACATTACAAAGTTTATTACTATACCAGGAATGAACATTTCGACAATTTGCTCTGGATTCTTGTAAAGGATATTTATTGTAAACATTCACAGGACAGTTCCCGCAAAGAGTAGCTTCAAGTGGATACTACTCCATGACGTCATACAGAGGTTGAATGAGAGTCAATTTAATTTGCACATTTTCTTTAAAAGAAGCTCAATCGCTTTATTGTGCGAGTTGCTACTGATTAAATATGTTTTAGAAAATTTATATCTCCAAATGGTTTTCGAATTACAATCAGATTTTTTCTCTTTACATACTTAATTCTGCCAGACTCTTGGCCACTTTCCTCTAGGTACAATGCAGTTTATGTCTAATTATTTCGATTAAAAAGTAAGCACAGTTACAAATATTTAATTGATTTCACAACTATCCTAGAAAAATAATGTCAGCCCATTGTTGTTAATGTTTTGTAAATATGTGTTTTCTCTTTTTCTATTTGCAATAAATTGTATTGTGTTGTATGTCTAATTATTTTATATGTTTTTCTATTGTTCATTGACTGAAGTTTTTGTTAGTTAAAATTAATTAATTCATATAGGTTATATCCATTGTGGATCCTCTCTTTCCCCCACCCTAAAACAACTCGAATACATGTTTTGAAGCCTTAGCAATTTAAATCTTAAATATTCACTGGTTAGACCGATTTTCTGGTTATATCGAATGGCCAAATAAATAAAACTAGATATACAGAATAAGGGTCCTTTCTTGTGACCCCATCAAACTTGTGATAAAAAGCGAACAGCATGGTCAGGGTCCCGCCTTCCGACTGTTCCCGCTGATGAGTCTAAAACGTCAACGAAGGTCCAAGGACTGATGACGTCAGCGTTACGTCATATCTGTAGGGAATACAGAGGACAAGGCTTGCGTGTCTTTTGGGGTCGACAAGAAAGGCGGTTTTATGCCGTTATACTTTACAGTAATCCCTGAAACGTAGTTAGTCTTGTCTCAGATCAGTGCTCAGACTAAAACCGGCTTTATATGTTTAAAAATAGTGTACATATTCTGAAAGTATGTGACACAGATCATGACAAATTTTGTATTAAGATTTTCATTACTATACAGTGTGAAGTAAAGTTGATTTTTATTTGACCAGCTGAGATAAGTCAAAGCATGTTTTATAGATTTCAGCCGTAAGTGTGTATCAGATCGAGGAATTGATTTAATCAGTCGAAATGACGATTTATTAAGATACTTATTTGTACCAACCAAGTCGGCCAAGTGGCGTAATAGTCCTGCCGCATAGAATGGAGTCCCACGTTAGAGTCCTGGTTGAGGCATTGAGGTTTGTTGTTTATAAATGTATGTTTATTCTGCCCCCCTTCCCTTAGTTCGCTGTATGGTCATTCATACCACAAGCTCTACTTACTTTGATGCCATATAGTTGGTGTGCTTGTCTGAGGATTTATTAAAAATACCAGAAACTTGCCAAAATAATACCTAAACACGTAAATTAGTATTCACTACCAACCCCAAAGTTTTCTTCTAAGTGCTAAAATGCACAGACGCATAAAACCCGGTTTGCATGCATCCACCGGTTTCCTCGAACAAACGAACAGACCCGCGATAAATACATAATAATTCTTTATTGCAGATTTACCGACAATTGACAGCTATCGAAAGTGTCAAATGAATCGTACAACACTGATTTACCGGCATTTTGAGCATTATACTTCAGGACTTAAAGATCAGAATGTTTGTTTTTCAAAAAAGCTTGATGGACGCCGTTTCGGTGTGATTCGAATTTTAAATTGTGTAATGTATGCTGCGTTCGGTATCCAGTAGCGGCGAGTTTAATGGAGCATAAATTCGGAATGCATTTTATCTACAATTTTTCGTCGAAGGGACAACACTTGGGAAGCGTCACACGTCCTGTTTTTGTTTAAATTTTTCACACCGAATCGATTGAATGTTGCCAAAGTTTCAAACAGTATTTGAATTTTAAGTTTTTGTTGGAAATGTGTTTTTGTCGCAACTTATTGCATATACTTTTGGAGGTATATCTTTGCTCCTCAATTACGACTTGTTAGCAAATATACGTTTTTTATCAAATAAACATCTAAAACTGATTGAAGAAGCAGGATTGATAGTTTTGGCGGGACACAGCCTTATCAATCATAATAAATAAAATAAAGTATCTATGTAAGCTCGTGTTTAAAGCATATTTTACTAATTATATGTTAATATTATAAGTACAGTTAACACAATCGGCAACGCGTCATTGGTCGGTATAATAATCACAATCTTTACTAATAAGTAGGACACGACTAATGATGCCCATGGGCGCAGATACCACTTACCATAAGATGGGTCGCATGATCGTTTGCCGGCTATGAATATAGTAAAAACAAATTCCTTCAGTCATTACAATCAAAAGTTTAACTCATTATTTATACCTCAACCGAGATATCTGCGCAGTTCACATCGGAGCAACATTCTATGTGCTAATTAAGTTTTTAATATGGCGGCCATACAAATTGTTTAGTACCAATTTTCATCAGACGCACAGATGACTTGGTCGGACTGTTTTTACATTTTGTCAAGTACAGAAAGCCCACATTTCAATTAAAGTAGAAAGTGAATGCATATTTCAACTGAGTAGCGTAGTGGTTAGTAGACTGCCGCATACGCTGGAGGTCCCAGGTTCGAGTCCTGGTCGGGGCCAGTTTGTTGTCGGGTCATGGTTGTTTATATATTCTGGGTTCCCTACCACTTTGCTGTATGGTCATCCATAACACAAGCTCTGCTTACTTTGGGGCCATACAGTTGTTGTGTGTCTGGGGATTTATAATGATTATTATAAATTGTTATATAATCTAAAATATTTAATTGAGCCTTGAATGGACCATTTTATTTTATTTTGTCATTCTATCAGTTTTTAATGTTAGTTTAAATTAAATAATAGATATTCGGTGCGGTTATTTTATAAATATAATAAATCCACGGCGAAGGAAGCTGTATTTACTTAGAGTAACTAACAGTCGCAAGCACTGAAGTCCATCGGTTACTGACGCTTTTAATTTGCGATTTTGCGTAGCGAATACAGAATTTGATAATGTATAGATAAAGTATAATTTCGCTCAGCAAAATGCATAGCTAGCGACGTCTTCAGCGCGGACGTAAGGACTGCGGTTTCTACTTCGGGCGACATTTGAAAGACTAGCGTCTTCGATTTGTGTGTACTAACTAGAACAAAAAGCCAGCACTGGTGTAGTTAGTACAGGGCCGGATTTAGAGATGTGGAGGCCGGGGCAACAAAGGAGTTTAGTTAGACGTGTTTAATGTTAATGCCCGTTAAAGTATGAAGGCAAGGCAAATTTAATCTTGTGGGGGCCCCTCTAAATCCGGCCATGAGTTACTACTATACTAAAAAAACGCTGAGCCTGTTTCTATTTCCTCATACTTATCATTTAAGTATTCAACTTTAGGGTATTTTTATTGTGATACTTTTTATTGTAATAACCAAATAGTGTGGACATGTGGTAACTATATAAAACTGTTTTTTTTTTGTTTCGCGCCTAAGCAGGCACTCTCCGTGGGGAGGGAGGTAGTAAATGTGATATGCATACGCCGCAGCCGGTCTGCAGGGTGATGTGATGTAATACCACCTCGATGGCTGTAGAAAAATTTTGCCGTTAGCCTTCTTCGGAAGCGACACCTGATTAGGGACCCGCTTACGGGTCGTACGCCGGTTGTTAAAGTTGCACTGAAGGTGCTCAAAGGGACATGACACAACCTATAATGCTATGAGGTGCTCTGTAGGTGAGCGTGAAGCCTAGCCTTACGAGCTAGAGTTGAGAGTTCGTGGAGATCAACCTCCTTGATTTCATATTTTCCAATCTGAGTTCCTCTCGGTCCACAGTTAGCAGATTCAAGAAAAAAGTATCACCTACTTCAGGACCTTTTTGCAGGTCTAGTAGGTACCTACACTCTCTCGACGGAGGCCCAGGCCAGAATCGCGTTGCGCGTTGCAGGCGCCCCGCATACAAGGAATCTACGTCACTACAAGGGATTCAAATACGGATTTTAGCCTGCACCAAGTTCCCCGGCATTATGAATATTTCTTCGGTTTTCATACCGCATTCCTACCAACGGGACTATACTATTTAGCCTCTACTGCCCGCCCGTCTGAATCTTAATAGCTAGACAGTAAACACTTTTCAATAAAACAAAAGATTTGAAAAATTCAAATATTGGAGTTCCTTCCAAATGAAAAGTACAAGTCTCTTGAAGACCAATTCTGTCAAAGCATCAGATGGAGGACAGTTTTAGAATTTTAGGTTTTTGTTGTAAATAAGTTTTTTTCAAACTTGTTGCATATAATAAACATGGAGGTATATCTTTGCTCCTCGACTACGACCTGTTAGCAAATATACTTTTTTATCAAATAAACATCTATTTTTTATTATATTTCAAGTATTAGTATAATAAAAGTATTAATAAAATTCAAGCATGTAAACATCTAAAATTCATCACTTTTAACCATCGAAAACTTCAAATCCGTGCAGCTGTCAATTCCAATGTCAACAAGCATGACATTTGACGACAAATGGCCGCCATTGAAGATCGGATACCGTTCCATTTCACGCTACAGATGTCGTCGAGTGGCGTGACGAGCCATTGTGACTGAACTAGCTGTTACTAATTATGGTTTATTTATTTGATTTTAGGGTGTTAGGATTTGAAAACGATTGTTTGGGAATCGGATTTTAAGTTGTTTGGGGAAGTAATTTCATTAGGTACCTACTCATTTTTGATAAACAAGGGGCGGATTCTTTTTTAATCCTCTTAACTTTTATTCTTCATCAAAACCAAAAATTAAAATATTTTATTTCATCATTGGTTTACAACAGAAACACTTACGGAACGTCAGGCGAAAACGATCACTTAGAACTTCGGCTTTAAAAAGGTATTATTATGGGTAGACTGAAAAAATTCTCGGGATTTTTTTTTTAAATTACATGTAATAGAAGGTTTACGATTTGACGACTACATCGGCGCCGCTTTCCAAAATTATTCATTTTAATAATATTATTATACCTATGTCTGTAAGTTAATGTACGGTTGTTATGCAAACATACTTAAATGTTACTCTAACATAAAATAAATACATATTATTTTCACTGTCGCTTCTATACCTAGATGTGCGAAATAACTGCGATGGTGTAAACTGGGAGATGCTCTTTAAAGCTATTGAGAAGCTTCTTCGGCTTCTTGACCGGCATTCTTCTGCTATGTTTGAGGGTGTTCGTCGTTTGGATACTTGGGGGGAGGGAGACTTGCCGAGCTAACAGATGCAGATAAGAATCATTTTGTATAGACATAAAGAGACTGTAAATTTATTTTGAAAACTGAAGTTTCTTGTCAGGTTTTCTTCACGAAGGTTTTTCCGAACTGGTGATATAGTCATGCTTTATTTGACGTCAATAAGAACAAGTAATTGTCAATTTTGAGAAATAAGTGTTTGAATTTAAACATTTCTAATTGAAAAGTCGACTATTTTTTTATACGAATGAAAGCAGAAACCCTCGGTAAACCAATTAAAACCTAATATAGTATAAATAATAATAAGGTTTGATATAGGAAACTAGCTGTATTCAAATGATTTATAAGTAGGATTGTTTTCTCTCTAGGCCAAATTATGACAACGTCACAGATACCCCACACTTCACAAGTAGGTATGTGCTTTCTGTGTAAAGATTCATCAACGTAAGGTGCGCCGGCCGCGTTCGAGCCGGCACGTTTGATTCGGCGGCCATTGTCTCTCTTCTGAAGAATAAGTAAACCCGAAGCAATTACTACATATTTGGCTTGTGTTGATCGCGCAGTCAATCCGAGCTTTATGCAGGTGGGAACGGCTTTTTCCGGGCGGCATATTTCCCGAACGTTTAAAAACACACAATCAAATTCGTCGCCCGATAGAGCCGAATATTGTTGGCACAAATATGTGGGTAGCGCATTCAATTTATCTGAACGCGATATAATAATTATTACTTAAGATAAGTTTACTAATGTTATAACTGAGAAAGTCTTTATGTTTGTTTAATTTGATTGTTTGAATGAAATACTGCATGCGCGTTGGCAGAGTTTTAGCAAGGAAAAAAACGCTCCTTATAAGAAAAAATATATCCTACGGTCGGCGACGCATCGTAAGTTAAATAATAACCACAATCACTATTAATAAATGAAACACCTACGACTAACGATGTCCATGGGCACGAATGCCGCTTACCATCAGGTGGATTGTGTGCTCGATTGTCGAATATTTAAAAAAAATCATTCGTGGGACCCGTTAACGTACCAGGAAGCTGGTTTTCAGCCGGAACCTAGATCCCACTGTTGATCGGGGAAGAAGGCTTGTACTGATTTCTATGCTAAATATATAAAACAAGCGACCAACCCCGGCTTCGCACGGGTCTATGTCCCTGCATTTTAAAACTGTAATATCTTCGAAAATATTCATTTAAATTAAACGCTGTAAAGGGCCGTATCGATCTATTTTACATGCAAAATGTATTTAAAGTACTTAATTGGATAAGGATGAACGCTGTATCGCTTAAAATTGCTTCGTAAATAAGCCATTATTATTTCTCGTAAAAGGTAAAGGGTAAAAAATGGTTATTGTGGGTTATCCCTAAGAGATAGACAAATACCATCGCGGACTATTTTGTAGATCTTTTTAAGGTGTACAATACTGTAGTACATTATTTCGATCTATCTCGTAAGGTCCAGCCAGCGTTTGCAATGTACCTAAGCGCAAAAAAATGTGTTTATTTACGACATCACATTAGAAACCTCTAAGATTACCAGTGTTTCTCTACTATATTATGCATGTATTATACATATAAACCTTCCTCTTGAACCACTTTGTCACTACACCGCATCAAAATCCGTTGCGTAGTTACAGATCTAAGCATACAAAGGGACAGACAAACAGCGGGAAGCGACTTTGTTTTATACTATGTAGTGATAAATACAATTTCGACTTTTATAGATTTGTAAGAAATAGATTAATAAAATTACAAAAGACAAGATGCCTCTTTAAATAGATACGTGCATTACTCAATCTACAATATAAAATAAAATAAAAATATCTTCATTGTAACAATCACCAATACATAGATAAATGTAGCCCTGGCTTCTGAAATGAGAGAACCAGCGATACAGAAGCCAGTACCTTCCTATCAATCACAATACTGCTGGAGTTGAGATACAGCCAATTAGAGAAATCTAGCTTGGAAAATTAAAAGCCCCGTGTTTTACTAACCTTGTGTTAATGTGCTAATGTGTTTTGTATAATATTTTCAAACTAAATAGAAATTTAAATTGTAAGTCTCCGCGATATGAACCACGCTCACTTCTAGCGTTTGTTACAAGTTTGTATGAAAATAATTAACAAATCGCATATTCCTTAATTACTATTCTACGTTACGGTTACCCGAACAAATCCATTCAATCAAACGGCTAGCTTTTTAGTAAAATGGCGGACTCAAACATCCGCCGGCGACATTAATACCACAATTAATTTTAGCGTGATGCAAGAGGATACGCCATTTTGCTTTTTACACTGAAACATAATTGCATCATTTGCGAACGTAAAGAGATAATTTCTAAAATATCGGGAACCTGTGCTTATTTTAACCTCGCATCTCTCATAGATGTCCCTACAATCACAGACTTAAATATTTCAAAATAATCACTTTACGAAATCGCCTACTATAGCTGACCTATCTTCTCTGCATAAATTACTGAGAGGAAACATTTCTTGCCCATCCGTACTCAACAAAATAAGTCTTTCCGTCTAGGCATGGCATCACCAAACTATTTAGCATTTCCTCGTGTCGCACCAATCTAGGTTTCCACTATCCTATTGCCAGGATGTCATCTTACCATAACTCTATGTGCGTTAAGGAACCAAATCTGGATATATTCAATGATTCTTTAAGCACTTTTAGAAATAAACTTCGGAAACTGTTATCATCTAATTAGAATTATTTTTTGTTTGTTTTTTGCTACTTATTTTTAAACAAAATATGTATGGATTGGTTATTGTAATGGAAGTTGAATTTTAGTTGAAGTTATGTTATTATTTATTTTATAAATTAATGTTTTGATTATATAGTACCTATTAAAAAAACTGTTAATGCTGTGTATACATATAATAGGCATATATATATATAAGAACTGATTTTTAATAATGATTAATACTTATAAGTTATTTTTTATACATGCTGTTGGTGTACCTAATAAACAACAAACGAACAAACAAAGAAACTTTAAATGAAGTGAAAAGTTTTAGTGAGAAATATTGTATATTTAGTAAATGTCAGAGACGTCTTCGTCTTCTGGAACATCCAGAGACCTCTGGCTCAAAGAAATGCTACAACAACCGGACCGACGGCTCAACGTGCCCGCCGAAGCACGGAGACCCTCAAGTTCCTAAGCCACAGGCGGTCACCCATCCTAGTTCTGCCGCACCGAACGTCGCTTAACCTTGACGATCGACAAGCGACAGTACTAGTAAAGTAACACAGTATGTTTCTGAACCAGACATTTCAAAATTCAAAATATTTTATTTCATTATAAGTGAAAAGTTTTTTTGCCTTCTTCATCGTGATTCAGTCAAGCGTAGTACACGTAGGGTTTTAAAAGGTATTTTCTACAGGTAGACTGAGAGGAATCAAAGCCGACAAGCAAAGCCGCCGGAAAAAACTACTAAAAACGGAAATCCTATTAATACTATCTACAGATTTCTAGGATTCTAGATCATTATTATTACATAAGTATTGATTCAATATTATTGTTTTACCTATGCATTACAGCTTGTAATATCAGTCCAGTTGTAAAATTAATAAATTGAAACGTGTATCTACCTAATAGTGGAATTAATTCGGAAACAATCTCGAAATAAATGGTAATGGTAATTCTTCAAATCATAATAACCTCTTTCCAAATTTGAGATTTCAGAACATTTGTAACGCTTTGCTTGGCCTTTATCTCTTTCCAATACGCCGTCAAAAATACATTTAGACTTTGAACTATTGTAACGTCAAATAATTTGACATTTCATTTGTTTTTCATTCAGACTCCACATCGTAATTTTTTCATCTTCTTATTCAACAATAAAAACCTCGTAGCTTTATTAATTATATTTATTTATTCTTTTTAAGAACCTTGGATTAAAGTCAATGTAAACACTCATGGATTGATTCCAAATGAAGACAAGCTCGTTATGCTAGTTCATCCGGCAATTAGAAATGAAACAAATTTGATTAAAGTAAAATGGCGGAAGATAGCTGACGTTCTTGCAATATGTACCTGAAAAATACCTCAGATACTTTCACACACACTCAATTATATTGCTCCCCGAAATGAACGAGATAGAATGGGCTTGCGAGCGAGACAGCATATTTCCTGTCGGGATAGTTCCGTATGTACTCGTGTCGTGTCGGATATTGTCGGTTGGGTTCGTGACAGACCATTTCACAAGCAATCTGGCGCCCAATCCGTGACAAGATTTACGAGGTCCGTGACTGAGCTCCTAGCTGGAGCTTGTTACTTTAATTAAAATTTTTATTTCTCAACATTGACAATTACTTGTTCTTATAGACATCAAATAAAGCATGACTCTACCACCAGTTCGGAAAAAAACTTCGTAAAGAAGAACTGGCGAGAAACTTCACGGGTACATTTTTTTTCAAAATAAATGTACAGTGTCTCTTTATGTCCATACAAAATTATAATTTTTTGCATCTTTTAGATTGACAAGGCTCCGTAACGAACACCCTCGAACGGCACTCGTTCACGAGTTAACGCCGGATCCAGCCGTATTAGAGGGAAGTGAGCGACCCGTCACCCGACGCTACCATAAGAAGACGTACTTTAGACGTCAGACTTTAGAATTAAAGGGCACAACGGGTATTGCCGTTAATAAGGTCAGTTTTGAAGAGCACGCTAAGGCCTTCCTTTCGAAGAGCCTGTCACATTTAACAAGTCTAATAAAACAGGCTCTTAGAAATATGAAGGCTTCGACTTAGCCATCTTCACTTTAAGGAGTATTGTAACGGCATATGTAATTATAAACTTCACGGCTTAAGTTTGCAGAATGAGAGCTACGAAAACTACAGTTACCCTTGGGACCAAACCACTGAAAATCGGTTTACCTTTTTGGGATCTACCATTAAATACAATAATTTTTTACGTGATCTTTAGGCATTTTATTCTATAAAATCTTTAGTTGCAAATATATGGTACAGTCAGGTCTTAAGTATAAATTACAACCATCATATACTGCTGATTATTCAGCGTGCAAAATTATATAATTGGAATTATATACCTATATCTTATATCTTGAAGTTTATATAGATGGCTAACGTCATACATAGAAAATCGGACTCAATCCATTGCGCTGAATGGTTATCTTTTTTCGTGGCGTTTAATCCCTTCAGGAGTTCCCCAGGGATCATTGCTGGGCCCATTGCTGTTCAACATCTTTATTAATGACGTCGGTTCTTAATTCTTAAACTCGAAATTTTTGCTTTATGCAGACGACATGAAGATTAATAGAGAGATTAGTTCTACAGATGATTGCATTCTGTTACAGCAAGATCTTAACATATTTGAGGTTTACTGTGCAGAAAATAACCTGGATTTGAATTTGTCAAAATGTCAACAAATAACATTTTCTCGAAAGCCCCATCATATTACTTACTCTTACCAGCTTAAGAAACAAGAACTCAAACGAGTTGGTGAAATTTCAGACCTCGGTTTGCTTTTGGACGCCAAATTAACATTCGAAAGGCATATTGATCATATTGCCAAAAAAGCAAATAAAGCCTTGGGGTTCGTCATGAGGTCCAGTAGTCATTTCAGCAGTATAAAATTGAAAAAAATTCTATATTGCAACATGGTACGTAGTGTTTTTGAATATTGTTCTCAACTTTGGAATCCACAGTACGACGTATACATAAATAGAATATAATTAATTCAAAAAAAATTCTGAGACACTTACAATTTAAATGTAAACAGCATGACGAACATTACGAAACGAGATGTAAAAGACATCATATATTACCACTTAAAGAAAGACGTGGGATTGCACATGTTTTCTTTTTGGTTAAATTCGTTCAGTATCAACTGACTGTCCAGACATGCTTACAATGATTAATATAAAAGTTCCCTCTAAGTCTGTTAGGCATCCCTCCTATTTACATGTGCAAGCTTGTGGCACTAATTATAGAAAGAATTCGTTCTTTGTTAGAGCTGCAAACTACGTTAACGGCCGTGTGGACGTTCCCGAACTAGACCTGTTCGTTTCCAACCCTTTAAACTTTAAGCGAGTATTAACAAATCATTGGTTCGATTCCTTGTAGTAAATCCCCAAAGAATAAATATTTTTTTTTTAAGCCTCAACCAGTTTTTTATTCCGTTCTTGTATATTGTATGCTCAAGCAACATCGTTGAAGCTACTGTTAGTAATAAGCGATAACATATTAATGGTGTTCTGTTAACTTCTATGTTTTATACTTCGTTATTAAATCACTGTTTGTTATCTTATGAATAAAAAAAATAATAATAATAAAATCATTAAAGCAATCGAATTAATTATTATTACATAAATTACATTCACAATTAAAATAAAATGAAATTAAATAAGTCATGTCTCAAAGTAAAACGAACAAAAATAACAAACATCAGTAAATAGTGTTAAAGGTCCAAATTAAAGTTGAAAGATGTCAGCGCATATCAAAAATATCAAAGTGTACAATTAGATAAAGATTCATGTCATAGTACATTTTGTCTCATAGTAAATTACACAATGCTGTTTTAAATTTTTTGTCAGGTAGATCTCTATATGGCCCAGTAATTTATTTTGCAGCCTGACAGCCATACAGTGCACATCTCTACATAAAGAGTCAGCTTTTGGTGTGGTACAATAGTTTATGTTCTCAATTTTCTCAAATAAATGTTTATTCCGATTGACGAAACCACATACTTCATATATGTACAGCGACGGAAGTGGTAATATTTTTAGTTTCGCGAATAACGGTTTACAGCTGTCTATTAGGTAAATCTGCCCTACAAATGGCCCATGTCTCTACATTTTTTTGTCGAGTCAGCCGAGTTTATGAGAAATGACACTGCTTGCACTACTTGCCTTAAAACGTGAATAAATAAATAAATGTATCGATTCTCATACAAACGTTATTCAAATTCAAATTCATTTATTTAATTCAGATTTGCATCCATAATTAGTAGACAAATAAGACTTATAACTATTGTTAGTAAATACCAATTGTTATTTAAATTCATACAAATATTAAAAAGGCAAGAGAAGTACATTATGAAAATAAATATTTTTCAATTAATTCAATTTAATGAGCAGCCAGGACTTCCTTTTGCACGTAGGGAAACCCAGTGTCTTAACCCAGTTTACATGCCAAAGGGCTATATGCAAATTATTTAATCAAGATTACAAATAACGGTTCACCTATTTCCAGATGAATAGAACCCTGGGGTTCCAACAGTAGAGGGGATAGGTTTCCATAAGTGTAATCTCCAAGTCTTCATAGGCACTATTCATCAGGTGCGATGCAAGACAAGACCTGGTAAATGTTAATTCAACAAAACCCAAGTAATTGAAAGCTCAGAATATTCTAGGTCCTTCTTTAATATACGGCTTCATTTGGCCTACGCATTTACAATATAACTAATAGTTAAGGTAGGTATAATAAGTATATCGTACCTAAAGGTAAAGTTATATTGCATAAAAACTGCTACATAAAATCTTACCTTGCCCGTTATCATCTCCGGTATCACTGTCAGGCTCACTCACTACACTCACAGGACTGTCTCTCTTATCTTCTTTACTCTCTACAACTGTCAAACTAGAGTTCTGAATATTCCCGCTCAAAACCCTGGACAACCACGGCTCAGGATAACCAAGGAGGAACGGAAAACTGACGCCATTTTGTTGCATAAATGGGGCGTTTAAGTAATATCGCATACGGTTTAACCCTTCTAGTCTTTCAGTGTCGTCCTCTTCAGAACATCTAGAATGTTCCGAGATATTATTTTCGATATCAATCTCTGGGGACTTTCTTTCACTATTGCCTATTAAAGACTCTATAGAAAACGGTCTCGGTTGTTTTTTCTGAGTCTGTATTTCACTTATTTCTGATTCCATTTTATTTTATATTTATATCACTAAAATAAGAAAATTATCTTATATATATCGCTAGGTTTATAATTCACACCAATCACAACGTCTTATTGCAAAGTTTGGAAACTAAAGTCAAACGAAGAAAATTTTCATCACAAATATCACAAGACGAAAAAGCGCTCCATAATTTTACACATTGTTTTTTCTAGTTGGTACCCACGCGTGCGTTCGTCGCGGCATACTGGCCACTTGTACCGAACGCAGTTACAGCCACGCCCACATAAGGGGTGTTCTCAAAATGTAATTCTATTTTTATTAATAGTACACTTCAAATACTGAGCGAATATAAGCTTTATTACTAGCGTCGTAACACCACTGTTATTACAGTGAAAATCGAACGCTTAAGGTTCTAAATGAAGTAGATCGTTAAGAGAATATTTACCTTAGAATCTTGGCACAAGGTTTAATTTCAAAGAACGCAGTTTCGTTACAATATTTTAAACTACATCAACTCTTGTTACCATGTGTTGAAGTGTATATTCAATTTTGAATAATGAAACATAGAACCTTATGGAACTAAACCTAAATCGATTAGGACCACTTAAGAACATCATTAGAAAGGGACAGTGCAAAATTATTGACGTTGTTAGAGAGAGATGAAGACAGTTGTATTTGTGGAGTAGTTAGGCTGGTGGTAATTGGTGCTGATCGCTCTGTTTGCTGATGTCAGCGGTGGACGAAATCGTCGACTATGCTCCGTTTGAATTTTACTATCGCAATTGTTGGAGCCATTACTGGAGCATATATAAATATTTTTTTAGCGGTATTTTTATTTTACATTATCTAGAGATACTTTAGTAACTCGTCGTTGCGCAGGTAAATTTTGATCTGTCGGGTTTGACGGGTCGCTCACTTCCCTCTAATATGGTTGAGGAGGGCGATGGCTGGATCCCGCGTTAACTCGTGAACGGGTGCCGTTTAAGGGTGTTCGTCGTTTGGATACTTGGGGGGACTTGCCGAGCTAACAGATGCAGAAAAGAATAATTTTGTATAGACATAAAGAGACTCTGTAAATTTATTTTGAAAAAAAAATATACCCGTGAAGTTTCTTGCCAGTTCTTCTTCACGAAGGTTTTTTTCGAACTGGTGGTAGAATCATGTTTATTTGACGTCAATAAGAACAAGTAATTGTCAATGTTGAGAAATAAATATTTCATTTCATTTCATTTCTGAAACGCACAAGTAATTTAAAATATTAAAATAAGTCAATTACTTATATTGATACCTGCAATTTCATATTTTGCAATGGATAACCCGAACCACAATAATGCTTTAAGAAAACGGAAGATTGAAAAATGATGTAAGTTTTATCTGTAGTAATTGAGGTACTAATAAATGTTAAAGAAAGTATTTTTACGTTTTACAGAGCATTTGTTTGAAAACGTTCTAGGCCGTCCAGGAATTCACCTAGCTAATAGTTTACTTGCCTTTATAATATATATATTCTCCTACTTGATGCGTCTTCCAGTAGGTTTATGCCTAAATTTCTTTATTTATAACTAAACATCTTAGAACTATCATTACAGGGTAAACCTAATGCGATAGTTGAACTACATTTAGTAATTAATAATATTTATGTCAAAGGTCACAACTGAATTTATCTTAAGCTTACCAATTACAAAACTAATATAAATATGATAAGTTCACTTAAAAATCAAATAACGCAATAAAATGTCAAGAAATTATTTTAAAAAAATGTTTTTTAATATATTATTTTTAATAATATTTTTATTTAATGGCTACAAGATCACAGAACCCTTTAACACGCGCTAATAATTCCTAGACGTAGTTAAAGAGATAGCATCATTTGATCGAAATCCTTCTCAATATTTATTTCAGAATACCTAACTTACTGAATCACAAAGAGCTGCTGGCGCAAGCATCATTGCTGGTGCTTGGTCCATCAGATCATCGAATGCACTGAATTAAAAAAAAATTTGCTGTAATTTAACTGTGTTTTGGATGAATTCACAAAGTTCATGATATTATATTTAAACTACAATATAGCATTAGGACTTATTGTAGACGTACTAGTGGCGGCCATATTAGGTACTGCAGAAAATGTGGCAAGTAGACTTAAAGATTTGATGCAGTTTGTAGAAATGATGAAGTCATATATTGCTCCATGAACACAATGAACCACGCACAGACATAGTTCTTGTAGTCAATTTAAATCACATGACAGAGCCAGTAAATATAAAAATAGGTATATACCCAATAGGTATAATTCGAATCAAAACTGACTAGTTTAAGCACTTACCGAGTAATCCATTATCATTGCCTACTTTTAGTGAGTATTTAAAATAAAAAATAAAAATGATTTTATCATATTGAAAAAAAAAACCATTTTCCACATATATTTGGTAGTTAGAACTATATAAATATTTTCCGATGGAAATTAAAACGGCAATGAAAATAAACAAAAGGCGCAGAGGTATGAAAACCACCCGTCCTTCTAAAAGTCAAAGTTTTAGAAAAAAGACACAATCAGCCAGGACAGCGAAGAAAGGTTTCAATTTGGATATAAGGCCAAGCTTTAATAACTTAAACAAAAGAAAATCTTTAATTGAGACTACAGATAGTTTTAACTACTAAGCTTTACAAGAAATCGTCAAATTACATTCAACACACAACAAACTAAACTCGATGTAAACGCGCGGCCCCGTCTCGCCTAGACTCATTAGACGGTAACGACCCCCCTGCCCCAGCCCGCGGGGGTCACAAGTCCCCCGATCCCCAACAAATTGATTGTGGCCAGAGTGCGGCTACACTAATGTGTCCCCGGCTATTTGTACACGTTACCATTTACTAAATGACTTTAGATTTATCTTGAGACTTGAACAAACTATTGATTAAAAATTATTTTCAAGCTTAGCTTTGTACTTTACAAAGCTTAGTAACTAATTGTAAAGTCGGACAGTTTCAAATATTGGGAAATATATATTAACAGTAGGTACAGTTTGGAAGTTGTCGTTAATTTCAACTATAGGTACTTCAGAATTTAGTAATCACATCTATTTAATTGCATCCTGATTGGTATTAAATAATGAATTGAATTCTAGTAATTAGTTTCTTACCAAATTAGATTCTTACCACGACGAGGTTTTTCCGAATTGGTGGTAGAGTCATGATTTATTTGACGTCAATAAGAACAAGTAATTGTCAATGTTGAGAAATAAATATTCGAATTTTGTTTTTCTTTATCAACTTCTAATATTATGGCATGATCTCGGAGATTGGTAAATGTAGGTGGAAGGCGGCAGTTAGAGGCAGACAAATATAGTTTTAAATAACCGCGTTAGTATAAAACAGGGCTGCAGTTCATGAAATATTTAACACCTGTATTGTTACATACATATTCACTACCTAAGCACACGTTATCCACCTCGAAGCAATTGAAACGACAGACAGATCTTGACTTTTGACGAATTGTATTAATGTCATTAACATTTTATTCGCAGACATAATAGGAACAAAGCCAGCAAGTTACCCTTTCAGTGGAGGGTGGCGCTGCGTTCTACGCGTAGATAAAGTTCGATACTTACACGTAACAAATACTTTAGTTCCAGATTTAGCTAGTGACCACAGAAATTGGTGCGCTGTAGGTGAGTTGTAAAGTTCCAATAATAGACACAGTTAGATTAAAATTCCGCGAAGTGAAGCCGATTTGTAATTTATTACTTCATTGGATTTCAAAATGGCGTCGCTGAATGTTTTGCGGAATATAATGAAACAATAGGTCGTTTTCCTCAAGGGATATTTTTACAATACGAATTTAAAAAAAAACTATAGGTATTTGAAGTATGTTCCAAGCAATAACACCAACTGTATGCCTTACTAAGTATTCGGTTAGCTTTACGTTGTGAACGATCGTGCTGGAGATTGGGGGATATATTAACCATACATAGGTAACATAAAATATGTAGAACAGCTTTTATACCGGAATTTTATATAGACCTGGATTCGACCTCCGGGTCCTTATACCTAAGTACTAGGCAGGGCTGGTCCCACTTATTGATTTATAGACAATTTGCTGACTTTTTCTTCCCCTATTGGCTGTTTAGTCATTTTTCGTTTAAAGACGTTTGAGTATTCAGTACTAAAATATTGTATTATTTGTGAAATGCTCGAGACTTATTTTCTCCGTGTGTATAATAATGTTTTTCTTTCATTTCTATAAGACGAGTTTTGGGCTAAATCTGCCGCCCCCTTAGGTTGCCGCCCTAGGCTCCAGCCTACTCAGCCTGCTGGTAAATCCGCCACTGCTTCTCGGCACTCTCGCAGTTCCGCTAATTCGTCGCGAGTTGGCACCCGGCATACAAAAAGGTCGCCAGAGTAGAACGTCGTTGTGCCGGAGGTCTCAAAAAGTTTTCTAAGTAGTACCAAGTAAGTGAATATTGTATGTGAACTATTGACAGACTTGATTGCTAAACACTGTAGATTTTTTTTATAATACGAGTTATATATTATGTTTCATAAACATTTGATTGCTTGTGACATTGATTTGTAAAGTAGAAAGTCAAGTTTGTTTAGGTAAAGAATTTCCAATATGGGCTATATACAACATTCTACATTTTGTTAAATTTTTTTAACCTTTTTCAACTACAAAAACAATTTTTAATTATAGAACAAGAAATAAAATAAAGTTAGACAACAAATTGTATATGCCACAACGTCACCTGCAATGCTTTAGTAGGAATGTCATTCGTAAGGCAATCACATTTACCATCACCTCCCCGATTCATATAAAAATATAACGACGACGGAATTTAAACAAAAGTTATTCAGGTTATTGATGAATAATGTTACTATATATTAGTTGAATATCTAACTGACGATAACCTTACTTTATAATATTAACATGCTTATGTTCTATTTTATGTACCTAATTATGAATGTGGACTACTTAGTACTTTTTCAATATACTGACATGTAACTTAAATTGTATACTAAGTTAATATTAATATTATAATAGTAATTAAAATTTGCACGCCTGTGTCCGGCAGTTTGTGAATTGGTAATGATTGTAAAAAACATGTCTTTGTACACAGATTCTGGCAAATAAATGATTATTATTATTATGACTATGGTGGCAATCACGAGCTACGCCATAATAGTGATGTAGATTTTATTGCAGCAGAACTAAATGCTGTAAATGATGGATGCACAGATATCACCAACTAAAGCATCATCCAATAACGTAGAGCCATTGCATAACAATCTGGGATCGCCACTTTCGTCTGGAACTCTGACATCTAAACTCAATAATAATTTGATTTTTTACGAAGCGTTAGTCTCAATACCTGGAGCCGACGCCGAAACTGCATCTCCATTTGAACTGATAACTCCTACATCCGAATATATTGATCAGACAGAAGCATCTGAAATTTGACCTAGATATGAACCTGTACATAGTGCCGAACCTTCGTCTTACAGAATTGATCGCAGCAGCCTGTCTCGTATCAGAAATATATATAATAGGGGTAGACAAGCTGCTGTGTCCTGTGGTATAACTTCGTCCCCCTACAAACATGACGTTATAGAAAAAACAATGGACAAAATAATTATATCAAAAGATAAGACACCAAAGCAAAAAAACACCCGTAAAATAAGAAAAAAAAAATACAAAAAGAGATGATGAAGAAATGTAGGTACAGTAAAGGTGAAGGAGATATCCACTTGGATTCAGGTGGTGAACTAGATGTACGTTCTGTCATGAGGTGCGTTTACGTAATTTGTCAGCAACTATTTTCTGAAAAAAAGCAAGAAGACCTGTGAGTCAAATGCTATGTGCGTGGACTTTGGGCACACAATGACGGTGCTGGTCTACAGTTTGACTATTGGATATGTGATTTTTGCTAGTACAATGAATAATTTATTACGTACACTAAAGTGATTTGTTCTCTTGTATTAAGAAGGCCATTTATTATTGTTATTTTTTAAAGAGATAATTAAGTATCAAGTATGGCTATAGCCCATATTTGAGTACCTTTTCCATAATCCATGCCTATTTAGCAGTTTGGTTTAATGCTCAATTTTGATTATATAATGTATGTAAAAATAAAAGACTGTTACTTTACTCTTAAAAAATATGTTTCTGATGAATATTACTAAAATAAAAAGTTGATTTCAAAATAGTTTTTTATTTATGACCCAAAAACAAAATTTTTGCCCATATTTAGTGACTGTCCTCTAATAATTAATAATTAGAAGGATATAAACAAACTGTCATAAAAAATACACCTACCTAACGAAGGCAACGTAGCCAAACTTGTGGCAAAATAACCCCGCTGAATCGCAATAGAAATTCGTAGTGCGGGGTAGGTGCCAGCCTTAGGGTCACGAGTTTCACTCACCAATCGCCTCGCTAGGTCCGAATAAAGGCGAGGAGCCCCTTGTCCTCAGGACCCCATGGTTCCAACGCCAAAAGCCTTAAAAATATAACCATTACTCAGATTCTCATACTTTCTACGTTTGAGGCTTAAAATAGGCTTTAAATCTTTCTCGAGCATCGTCGAAAAGTTGCTAGTCTATCGGTTTTTTACAGATTGCACTTTGGAGAGTGTGCGAATGCTCTTTTTCAGTTGATCGAACCTTCCCCCTTTCTCCACCGGTCAACCAGGCGCAGACAGAAGTTTCACCCGTTTGTGGTTAGCGTGCCGATGAGCCGAACTAAACGGTTCGATAGCTCATTTTTGGTTCGTGTTGCCAAAGAGTGGAACGATTTGCCTGCGTCTGTTTTTCCAGACAAATATAACCCTGGAGCTTTCAAGTGTAGAGTGAATAGGTACCTCTTAGACAGGCGTGTACGATCCTCGTCTTCATCGTCACTTTCCATCAGGTGAGATGGAAGACAAACGCCTGCTAATTATTAATAAAAAAAAAAAAAAAAAAAAAAAAAATAATAAAAAAATAACAAAAAAAAATAATTAAATATAATTCAATCTAATGGATTATGTAAATTTCTAATGCTTTCTTTCAAATGGTTTAAAATCGGCTGTTGTAGAGAACGTAAGAATAGCAATTAGTACCTACCTTAACAATCAACAATAACCGCGCAGTTATCAAAAACGTCAAAAAAATAATATTAGTTTTTTTTTTTGTTATTTATATTGCATTGCTATCGCGCTGTTACGTCATAAGGTTTTTGACAATTAGCAATTGAATAGCAAATATTACGCGATTTATGCTCTCGCAAGTAACGTAATATATAATAGCCTAACGTTACTACGGTTCTGAAGTTTAGGAGCTTACCGATTGCAGCAAAACAAATAAATTGTTTTTTATAATATCACTACAGATTACCTGAATACTTATGATTATGTTTGATGAATATTTAAACGCCAAATCCGATCACTATCGAAGTATTTATTTGCAACTACACGATTACTTGTACAACTTAGCATAAGTAGATACATATTACAATTAGATAAAACACTAATTGATACCTAAGGGTAGATACTATTATTACCAATACATTATTATAGGTTAGTTTCTGATACTTAAAAAAGCAGTAACAGAAATTAATTTAATAACATCTATTCCCCCATCTGATATGAACAATAATCACAAACAATTTATAAAACAAATTGCATTACCGACCATTACCCGCGCAGTCTCGCCATTAACGATCTCCCGCCAAAGAGCCAACATAATAAAACAAACTTATTCATAACAACGTTAATATCATAGGATTAAATGGAGCACGCTGTGGATTGCAGTTTAACGATCCGTCTTAAAATGGAACTTCTCTTTCGCACGGAATGTAAAGTCGTAAGAGTAAAAGAGAAAGATAAATGTTTGGTGATTCGTCTGCATGATTGCTGTGTAAGTAATGAGCGTGGTCACGCCCTACAATCAGAAGAAGCCGCTACGATTGGTACTCTTTATTCGAGTTTGAAATTAGTTTTTTTTTCTTTTAACCACATAGTTAACAAAGTCACGCTGTATTCCGCCTGTATGAAATTAGTTTTCCATGGCGCGGAATAAGTGAGAGTTGTTTTATTTTGACAAAGCAATGGAACATTAATTCAAGAAATAGATCTTTGATACTTTTCAATTTAGCACTCTTAATTTATCTATTGATTATCTATGAAATGTACTCTAAATAAAACCTTAGAAGCCATCCGATATTTAGTTGGGAATTATTTTATTACCAATTATTATTGAATAAATAAAAATCAATAGTAACGGATGGCAGTGGAGTATCTTTGTTAAAATCTCGTCAGGGGCGGAACTACAGTCCTAATTGTCAATGTTGAGAAATAAATATTTCATTTCATTTCATTTCCTGTTTTCACCAGGACAACGATGTCTTTACGTGGTTGAGTTCTGATCGAAGAGAACGAACAGCCAGGTCAACAACTGGCCGTAGACAATTCTAAGTGAAGCCTTAGGTCGGTAACGCATCATTACATTAGCAATAATTCCAACACCTATCGTAATCAGCATAAAGTACTAACCATAGGTATAAAAACAAGAATTAAAATATCTATTTTCACTATTTGGTATAATAATAGATATCTACCGACTTCAAAGAGGTAGAATTTCTCTACGAAATCGATCTAATCGAAACACCTATAGCTAGCTACCTATTCAACTTTTAGGTATCTCTTATTTATAATGTAAAAAAGATTTTCAGACAGATTCTAAAACAAAAACTCTTTCGAGATTTCACATATTATAATATATTTTGTCAGTAATAGACGGCAGGAAATGAGATTAAACTTACCTATTTCAACGAAAATGCATTAAATAAATTGACTCACATTCCTTCACCTTCAAATGATAAAGAGCAACATTTTCTAACTACTTTTTGGTTAAACTGTCTTGACAATTTTTGCGAAAAATCTATCATCGAGAATCCGTAGAAAATTGTGGAGTGTTAGTTTAACAATGTTTTGCAATTTAAAAAAAGATGTCATCATACGAAATCCTGTAATTTAATTTAAATAATAATAAATAAAATAAATAATTACTGCACCATAATCGGAAATATTCAACATTCAGAGGAAACAATCCTCAAAATACCTCATTCTTTAAAAAAAAACTTAAAAAGTATACCTACAGGGTGTGCCAAAGGTCAACGTCAAGCCGAAACCGGGCTAGGTTAGGCTAGGTATAGGCATAATAGTTATCAGAAAAATATGAAAAAAAAAATTAAGCCATATATTTTTCAAATTATAGTAATTTTGGTTTTTTCGAAAATATGTACACAACAACATATATATGTTGGTTTTTTAACTGCTGTTGCAACAAATAAATTTTTCTTTTCTTACGACCTTGTGGATAGTGCTTCTGTAATCTGTAACAACATCACATTTTGAGCCAACTGCTCCAGCTTGAAAGACGATGTCATTTTATGCCGAACCAAGTATTCAAAATTAATTTTACGCCCTACTTTAACATCCTGTACCGAAAAAAAATGTACCTACCTACTTCGCCATTTTGGCAAGTAACTTGAAAAAGTAGCGCATTTAATAACGATTTTAAAATGGTGTAACACTTATATATGATAACATAGCTGATGACACCGCTCTTTTGTTCTCTGCAAACTCAGATACAGAATTATAGGTACGAGCTCGCACAAGGAGGCTTCAGTGTAGTAAACAAGTGGCTACAGCAACACTTACTCACTCTAAATTCAGATAAAAATTATTTCATCCAGTTTTCCATGCGAAAATCAATTTCAGAAAACCCTAACCTATACGCGCACTATTGTATTGATCAAATCAATCATTCGTGTTTGTCACTTTGCATTGTGTCAGTCGATACTAAATTACTGTATTGCGTCATGGGGCGGAGCAGCTAAAACTCTTCTCTTTAACATTGAAAGAGTACAAAGAGCAATTTTGAAAGTTTCCCATTTCCGACCTTTCCTTTACTCCACTGAACTTCTCAATAAAGAGTGTAAAGTACTGACAGTCAGGCAGTTATTTATAATGAGCACAACTTTAAAACTCCATAGCACCCTTAACTATAGCACACAAACAGCTAACAAAAGACGGCTTGACATTGTTTGTCCACAAAGCATAAAAACGGCATTTTCTTCCAGATTTTACATTTTCCTAGGACCACTTCTATATAAAAGATTAAACACCAATCTTGGCATATATCCTCTGACCTACAACAACACTAAACGAATAATCCGAGCATCACTTTTGAGTTTGTCCTACGAAGATACAGAGAAGTTATTAATAGTATTAAAATAAGATAATTAAAATTAAGTAACATTTTGGAGACATTACTCCAAAATGTTACTTAATTTTTAATTGTTTTTTTATTTTATTCTTTCGTGTCGTATTAGTATTATTATTATTTTCTAATGTTTATAATGTGACGAGAATTATGAAACACATTTTATGTAATATTCACTTGGCGCATTTAATTGTTAATGTACTTACTAGATTTAGAATTAATGTTTATTTAGCATACTGTACTTAATTTAATAATTTGTACCTAACAAACAGGTAATTCATAATTACTTAGTTTAGGTATTTGCCTAGTTATTGTTGCCCTAGATCATGATAAACCGATAGTAAGACTTATCATAATTATAGTAACTATTGTACATTTTTAGACACCTATTATAATTGATATTTATGTATTTTATCGTAGTAATAAATTTGTAAGTTCTTATTGAGTATTCTTAGATGTAAGTTTTCCAAAATTAAATTTTATTCTTATTCTTATACTTATACTACATCAATTCTTATATTGGGCGCAAAAAATGGTTTTTTCAAAGTAACGCCGTTCCGAACTATTGTCTTAACTTACTAAAAATTATCCTAGTGTACCCAAAGCGCCCGTAACTTACAGATTCTGGTTTGAAATGAGACAGTGAGAGTCATTCTTTTTTAAATCATTTAAAAAAAGGTTTTTAACAGATAGTTAGTTTCGAAATTGTCTTACATCAGCCGCAATACACGCACGATATCTCCTTAAAAAAGATCTTGATATAAGGCGGGTGAATCGTCCGTTATTAACGAAATCCACTGCTTCCATTAATTTCCCTCGAAGCTCAGTTAAATTTTCAATGGATTTTGAATAAACCTTTTCTTTCACTGCTGCCAGTAAAACAAATCCAAGGGATTTAAATCAGGTGAGTGGGCTGGCCATGTGATCGTAACCTAACCTCAAAATTACTGTACGTACCGATTCGTTTCATGAATTGTATTGATGCGGATAAAGCATGATTGAAAAGCAAAATTAATCAGGTCTAGAGGTTATAATAATAACAACAAACACATCCACAGCAGCCTAAAAATTTTGCTAATTCACCTAAACAATGTTAGGTACATCCTCCATCCCTTTTACTCCTTGCCAATCCATCATCACCTTTCTCCTTTAGTATGGGACGGGTTGCAAAAAGCAATCGTTCTTAAACCTCGCAGGTTTCTCCAGACATTTCTAAATCCAGATACGCAGCAGCAGTTTTCTCTACATTTGCCTACGTCGTTTTGGCATAAGCTTGCGGCATCAATACTATCACCAGAATTTTTTTTACTTCGCATTTTTTTTTAGATAAAAAATCATAACAATGATAATAACAAATCCCCGGACAAACACACCAACTGTATGGCCCCAAAGTTAGCAAAGCTTGTGTTATGGATGACCATACAGCGAACATGGGACCCAGAATAAACAACCATAACTCAAGAACATACATCTGTGTTCATCACACAAACGAATGCCCCGGCCACCACTTAACATGGGACCTCCGGCGAATGAGGCAGGCGTACTAACCACTAATCTTCTCATTGCCATATATTTGTTATTACCATACTTTTTAGGATTCTCAGTCTCACCTGGTGATACATCATGATGAAGACTGGGATGGTACAAGTCTGACCAAGAGGTACCTAGTCACGCTTGAAAGTTCAAGGATTGTAGGTATTTGTCTGGAAAATCAGACGCAGGCAGATCGGTCCACTCTTTGGTGAGAAGGACCAAAAGCTGTCCAAACGCTTTGTTCGACTTTTTGGTACGTCTACCACAAACAAGTGGAACTTTTGTTAAGTATCACAATTTGGTATTAAGTTGGTACGACACAGAATGTTGATATAGATGGTTCGAGTCATGTGTGCGTGTGCTTAAATATACTTATGCAGCAGCTGTGTGAGCGTGACAACAAGTTAAGTTGCTTAAGCCCAACCATACACAAGGCCAAACGCACATGACTTGGAAAATCAACTTCAAATATTGATTAATCAACATTAACAATTACTTGTGGTAGAGTTATGCTTTATTTGACGTCAATAAGAACAAGTAATTGTCAATGTTGAGAAATAAATATTTCGTTTCATTTCATGTGAGATTTAAAATTTTTATGTTGTTAAACAGCGTTCAATGACAGGATTTCTAAATAATTACAACTGTGACGATAGATGGCTCTGACTGAAATTAAAATCTCAATCAATGGAACAGGTAGGGCTGAATTAGGGTACAAAACTTAAGAGAAAAAAACAAGAGTGTAAAATCTTTTTCTTAAATAAAACTGAGGCATCAGTGAGTGACAGTCTTTGATCTATTAGTTCACCATAGGTTGAACACCTACAGTGCCCTCACTTGAGATTTATTTGTAAATTTTTTTTTTATTGAAAACCTATCAAATAGGCGATTGATATAAAAGTGCATTTAGCTACAACTAATTAGCACACTATTCATTCTTTGTAAACATTATGCTTGACACTATCTTGACAAGTTGTCAAAAATCCACTCCAATGCACTTAACAAAACGCTTAAAAATACAAATAAGTGAAATTATTACGGCCAGTTCCCAAAATGGCTCCTATTTCGTTTGCAATACTGTTGCAAATACTCAAAACCCTTATCATATTTACGGACTTTAATATTAGATCTTATCACAAAGAGAATAAAGTTAATAGTTAAAAAGTAATTCTTTATTAAATTGTAATTTTATTGAAACGCTCGATAAGAATTCGCGCCTATAAATGCAAGTACTTTTTTAGCTCACTTTAGCTTAAAATTGCTCTTATATTATCCAACATAAGGTTTAAATACGTTTGGAGTTTCCGACGCGTACTTCGATTTGAAACGCTTGTCAAATCTTCGCGCCTATTTCAAAAAGGGAACATTGTTATATTTTTGATATGACATTAGTGACAGTTGTCAAAATCGTAACGCGAGGGTTGTTTTGCACGCGTCAATGCCAACACTTGATACGTAGGCATTCGATATTTAAAAAGTTGAAAGCATTTCCGATTCGATATCATAAAACTTTTCAGAGAACCTTCTTCATAAACTTGTATCGCAAAAAATAAAATAAAAATGTTTATTGATTTACTCTTACATCGAATAGATTTACAATAAAATAAGTTTTATTCTTGGTTTAAATAGTATTCTAGAGATAATATATGTAAGAAACTGGTGTCTGAACTCGAAGACTCGAGTTACTGATTACCGGTCTCTCCAGGCTCCGAGTGATTTACGAAACTACAAGTTAACTTAAATAGTTTGATGTGGTGTGTTGTGAGTGTGTTTGTACGGGCGTGCGCGCGGGCGCGTGTGTGTGTGTGTGTGTGTGTGTCTGTGTTGAAGAATGAAATGTCCATGTTATTTTTATTTATAATCGATAGACTCTAAACTAAGAATTTAAATAATTATCTCATCATCATACAACCGATTATCCAAAAGAAGTGTGACAGAGTTTTTTTTGTCAAAATCTCGTCTGAGCCTTTCCTACTTTGACCGCCATTATGGTCAAGTTTATGCGGCTGTGTTCCAGTCAAAGGGAAGATAGAGGCAGTACTACTGGAACTGAAGTAACTGAGGCCTGCAGTCGATAATACATCATTAGTCGATGTGATAATCACAAGCAATATTGACAAAACACCTACGACTAAAAGGATGTGTAAGGGTGTTGATACCCTGTAATCACCGTCGAAGGGGTTGCGAGCTTATTTGCCGACTATGTAACCAGTACAAAACAAATGTGAAGGCAATAATTTATTTTCATGTTTTTACTTTTTGTGAAACTTGTACTTACTTCACAGTTTGTTATAAACCCGTAAATGACTGAACAGGTTAGATGGCATTGCGTGGGGTGGTAATATTTCGACAAAATTTCCAGCCACTTTCCAGATTGTACGTCCTTGTGCCGATTATCTCCTAGGGCTCGACTGGCACGCATAACCCAACTTTAGTTAGCAGGTCAAAACCAAATGTTGGAAATCGTCTCGAAAGCTGGCCTAAATCGTACACAGGTTCGAATGGACTGGACTTAGGTATTTGGACTGGTCATTTTTCGGCTGATCCTGCCAAATATCAATTGGCAGTGTTGGTTGACAGAGACAGGAAAAGGTGATGGTCAAACTCAATATGGGATTTTGATTTGCTGATGGTCAGTAGTACACATGAAAGGTTAACTCAGGAGTAATCTATTGCCCCTTAAACTTCCCTTATTTTAAATCTAAAAAACTTATAAAACAATAACAAATAATTTGCGAAAAATCAATCATAAGTAACCATTTTGTTTTCTTTTGAATGTATCAATGTCAATGTCAAAAAAAGTAACAAAACTTAATAAAAAGTATACATAATTAAGTCGAAAAAATGATGTCGAATGAACCCACAAGTAATGGACGTTATTGACGGATTAGTTTTGACAGTCAATCAATAATCTGTCAGTTCTTTTTATTCATATGAATTACCTAGACTGAATCCTAAAAAGATTGAGGAAATTTTAAAAAATATTTTACAATGTTAGGAAGGACTATATATTCAAACTAATGAATGTATGATAATCTATATTTATGGCCCTTTAATTTCATATACTGGCTATCAGCAGGTCATCTTTTTTACTACCTGCTTTAAGCGCATATAAAATGTTAGCCTGTAACAATGCCGCATATTCTATTATGTCTCAGTTAGACATTAGTTAGCTTCATATCCCCAAACTTCAATGTTTTTTTGTAAATCGTGTGTGGCTGGATACTAGCTTCCCATAATAACCTCATCAAACGGATCCTTAATTAGATTTTGCCAACACTTCCTTTCGTCACCACACGAGTTATTCCTGTCTTGACATGCAATTAACAAATTTATTTTCACAAGACGATGGCAACTCCACGCTCGGTTTACTGTGGTTTATAGCGCTGGCAACATTTTAGTAGCTCTTTGAAAATGGAAACGAAAATTGCGTTTTGTAACTGAAATGGGCCGCGAAATGTTGAGACGGGTTCGCGCCTTTTATTTAATCTAAAATTGGAATGTTGACATAGTTAGGGATTTATGGCGTCTGCTTTGGTGGGATATTACAGTTTTCTAAAAAATCGTCAGTAAAGTGTACTGTTAACGATAAGCATATTGAAAAGTCTGGCGACCTTGTAGCATGAATGGTAGCAGGAACTTAGGAAAGGTCTCGGATTTATAAGAATAATAGTATTATATATACAGATGAGATGTAAGACAAACGCAACTCCAATTAATAGTAAAAAGTGTCTTCTTTTGTTTGTTAGATCTGCTGGTAGATACTACTATTAGAAATAAAGTGTACCGGTAAAGTGCTTTATTAGTTTATAAATCATTTTACGTTAATTTTGTTGCAATGTAAATTTTCAACTCGCGGGAAGTCATCTAGTACCCAGGATTTTTCTGTTTGTTTTTTGCAATTATTTTCATAGCAGACAATCAAGCATGAGACCCACCCAGCAGGGCATCCGCGTCCAGAAGTATGACATTATTCGTAACAGGTGGTTTATTTATCGACATTGAATGTGATTATATAAACTAATGATGCGTTGGCGTACGTAGACTTCACTTGCAATTGCCTTCGTTCCAATAATTGCACTGGTTTTTCCATGCTGAGTAAGACCCACGTATCTTGATCCTTCGTCTCTTACTTCGAAAACTGTTGCTATTACGCTGCCTAACATACAAGAGAAATTAATAGATGTTTTCTTTCTTCGTTAGCAAAGGTACCTAAAATTAGTAACCACACTTGCACATATTTTTATTCCATTGAAAAGGTCTAGTTTGTTTTTATATCTTAGCTATGGATAGTTGAGCAATAGGAAATAAAATAAACTTTAGAAATAACGTTCTTTTTTATTGTTTCCTTTTGTTCCTACACGAGCTGCATCATCGCCATTCCTTATAAAACAACATACACAAAATGGTGGCTGTGACAATTAATTAAAACTAAACGCGTATCCCGCCCCCCAAACATCAGGCAAAGGCATCAATGCACGCAGCCACAATAAAAATGCATAAATTACCATGCCGTGACAGAACTCTTGCGCAGCAATCAATTCCGACGTCAATGATCTAATTTGGAGCTAAATAACAATTAACAAAGTCATCAACGCCTAACGAGAAACAATCTCGAACGTTTTGTGACATTAAACCGACTGTCAATTTGACAGATCGGCCGCGTTGCACTAGGGTTGTCAAAAAGCAAATTTTGATATCAGCTGCTGGATTGATTGGAACAAATAATAAGGATTGTTTGATTTGATTCTAGTATTCTTGTTATCTGTACAAATGGTAGGTGTAGATGGTTATTGGCCAACCTTATGTTAGTATATAGGACAACCCAATACATAGTACAGACAAAAACGTAATAAATATGGACATAATAAACTTGATATGTTAATATTTATTACTGTGAAATCATGCCCCAGCCATGTTATTATAGAATTTAAAATTTATATAACAAAAATAGGTTTAACTTACCTAATTTTGTATGAAGACAGATAGCAAATGTGCTATTAGATTTTTTTTATTATTATAAGTCAGGTAATATACGGCTGGTAATATAACTGCTTCTGTTGAGCAGTATGCAGCGAGGTGATAAATACATGGAGTAGCTGTAATGTCCTATATAAATAAGTAGTTATTTATATCGAATCATAGAAGAGGAAGAACTTGGTTGTATACCTCTACTTATACAAAAATGCTGATAAAAGAAAGAGATAGTACTGTTTTTGAATGTTGTCATTAAAATATCAATCGTGTAGTGACGTCATAGCAGGTGGCTAGCGTGCCACAAAGCGCCATTTATTGTTACAAGTCTGTCAAAAAAAGCTGTCAAAAGTGATGTTCCGGAGCTTTGATTATTTAACCAGATATCGATAATCATTATTAATATGTTTTTATTTTTCATACTTTCGATGCAAATGATAACAGGCGCTTACGCATCATATCGAAACGGTATTTGCTTTGCTTACCGTTGTGCGTGTATTTTTGAAACAAAAAGACATGAAGAAAGAGGAAATTAAGTTTGCTTAGAATTGTTAATTTCCTTATTGAATGGGCAGGTAGTTTTTTTGTCTATTTTTTAATCGTAATCATTGGCGACAAGCCAGACTTTAATTGATTGAACCGAAAACTTCGATGCTTGACCTTGAATAACTTTTTAAGCGAACATGGGATCTTTCGGTGTTTTATTTATAATAGTGTACTCCAGGTCTATACCAAAATTCAGCATGTTGGGTATTATTACAAACTGACCACTATTTTTCTGGATAATTTGACGGGACTATATCAGGAGTAAGAAAAAAAAACTGTATAGTTCTTTATTTTTTATATTAAAAGAATTATAATGAAAGTAAATAAACCATAAACTATGATTATTTCATTTACGTCAATCTCTTACAAAAGTTCATTAAATTTCAATATTATATTTCAAGTTCAATATTTAGTTCTAAAATATCGATAGTAGATTTGATACTCTCTGTGCAACACTAAAAATGGACGCCATTTTATGTTACATTTCAAGTTTAGGTATGCACGTTTTTTTGTTACTTAGGGCTTGTCCATTGGTTGAGGTCAATGGCAGTATGCGTGTATACTGGCACTAAGTAGTGTTGCTTGTGGTAATATTGTATTGACAAATTTGGATGCTGTACCAAATTGTGTCAATGAAATGATCTGGCAATAGAGTCTGCAGCTTCTAGCATAATTACAAGGCCAACAAATAGAGCGTAACAAAAAATTGTTTAAACCTGCTGCTACAGAATATACAAAGCATTGTAGAGAAATTAATAGAAATTTGAACTGTACATAACAGAAAATAGAGAGTTGAAACTGATAAATATTTGAGCTGTGAGTATACTGATGTCTAATGTGCTACAAAACATTTCCTGCTAGATTATCAAATAGTTCATAATTTTGATCAGTACCAAGTTGCCAGTCAAAAGAAAGACAACAATAATCGTTGATAATAATAAATAAATCTTTAACATTATTTAGGGAATAGTGAGCCTTTCGATTGCAGAAACTATAGAAGTAGCCTGTGTAGAATTGGCATACAGGCTTGTTTGTATTCCCAGACTCCCTCAATCTCCAATTGATAGTTTCGTTTTAGAAAAAGCATTAGATAAAAATATTTAAAAATGAAACTGTAAAAGGTAAGGCTCGGAATAACGAGAAAATCATTAGAACAGGTGAAAATATTTCGCCAGCGTTTGTAAAGTATTTCGCTGATATTCTAGTTTCGAGTACAGAATGGTTGAGGAGGGCGATGGCTGGATTCCGCGTTAACTCGTGAATGGGTGCCGTTTGAGGGTGTTCGTCGTGTGGATACTTGGGGGGAGGGAGACTTGCCGAGCTTAACAGATGCAGATAAGAATAATTTTGTATAGACATAAAGAGACTCTGTAAAGCAGATAGTACAAAAGATGACCTACTAATAGTCAGTATATCAAATTAAAGGCCAATAAATATAGATTATTATACAATCGATAGTTTAAATATATAGACCTTCCTACCATTGTAAGATATTTTTTTAAATATATCTTTTCCCCGATTTTTTTTAGGATTCACTCTAGGTAATTCATGTGAAAAAAGAACTGACCGATTGTTGATTGACTGTCAAAACTAATCCGCCAATAACGTCCATTACTTGGGGGTTCATTCGACATCGTTTTGTTACTTTTTTTGACATTGACATTGATACATTCAAAAGAAAACAAAATGGTTACTTATGATTGATTTTTCGCAAATTATTTGTTATTGTTTTATTTCATTTCAATTGTTACACTGATTGCCCATGACAGCCGCATCATTGCTAAAAAGCTGTGTAAGGTGAACTTCGAATTCCAACCCATAGACAACTGGGACAGTATTAAAATATTGAAGACCATTAATATTAAAAATACAACTGATCTCCAGGGTATACCTGTTAAAATGTTATCTTCCAATATAGATCGAATAGCTCCTTACCTTGTGACAATATTTAACAACTGTATTGCTGCTGGAAAGTTGTCTGATTTTATAAAGCTTAGTAAAGTTATTCCTGTATTTAAATCGGGTAGCACTACAGACACTTCTAGTTTGAGACCAATTTTAATATTCCCATCTTATAGTAAAATGATTTGAAAAAAAAATATTTAGGTAAATCAACTTTTCGCTCATTTCAGAAACAATACTTTCTTCATGATAAAAAGTTCAACAATTTGAAGTAATTATTAGTGCCTGGGAAAAGTCTCAGAATGGTCTGGGTATTTTTTGTGAGTCAAGGTTCAATCCTGGGCCTATTAAAACAAAATATCATTTTCTGCACCAAATGTAAAACAAATTGAATCTGGTTTCAATAGTTTCAATAGTTTACCATCCTTATGGTAAACTATTGAAACCAGTAGATAATACTGTTTTTCTACTTGGCATAACTATAGATTATAAATGGCGAGAGGATTACTGGATCCCGTGTTAACCTCGTGAACTGTCTGTGGATGTTTTTCGTTTGAATAGTGTGTTGCCAACTTGAGGTAATTAACAAGATATTCGTAATGTAAAATTATATTTTGAATCTTACGGGCAGTTTAAATAGTTTCTCCGACACCGTCGTTGACAGCCCTGAAATAGGTGGGAGCTCTGACGTTTTTTTCGCGGGAAAGCGTTGGAGCGTGCGCTGTGAGTTTGATTTTAGATCTGTTTAAAAACATATGTCGGGTTCATAAGTTTTTTTAGAAGAGGATATTTGCTCAGTTTATATTGCTGAGTGGCGGAAAAGTGAGAATCGACCGTAGATCATAAGTGCGATAGTTGCAGAGATGATACGACAGACCTTTATTCAGTATTAACATAAAAGATTTTAAAAATGGAAAATAATAAATTATAAGATTTAGATATTATGAACGTCTCAAAGTAACATTATAAATGTTAGTTTGTTTTGATATTTTTGGTACCTATATGACATGTATAATAGTAAATGTAAAACCTTAATGGCGTACGAGTTTGGCGCAGCAGAATGAACCAATCTCTAAGCCCGAATAGACTACCAGGTAGACCATTGCAAAATATGTGTAAATGTAGGCTCGAGTCGGCTTGATAAGGCCTGAACGTGTTGGTAGCGCCCCTACTGGATTAATTTATGGGTATCTGATCTTGCAACAGGTATTGGTAGTTAAAGTCGTGTTCAAAGACCTGTATCTATATGAACATAATGATATGGTTGTGCACATTCCTACATCAGCATAAGTTGTACGTATGGGATCAAACGTAAACTCGAACTAGGAGCAGCCCCCACCAATAACGACACGGCGTCAACTGATGTTCTTAATACCTTAGGCCATTGCAATTATTTATTTTTTGCAAAAGCCTTTAACTATTACCTTTTATTTGGAACGGGTACCCTTTTTACCCGACCCTCAGAAGGGTTCAAATTCAAATACTTATTCATCAACATTGACAATAACTTGTTCTTATTGACGTCAAATAAAGCATGACTCTTCTACCACTTCTTTGTCAGGCTGTACAGCCTAAACCGTTGGACGGATTTCACCATATGACGTGTCATTAGATCCGTCTCAATTGTGGGGGTGACAGGGGGTGTATGGGGACAGGAACTACACGGGCAAATATCATATCGTAACTATTTAACTTTTATTTTGAACGTGTACCTGTTTTGACGGTTTAATTGGTGTGATATAACCCTGTTAAGAATAAACAATAATGTTATTAGGTCAGGTGATTGTGTTTTATCTCATATGTCCCAAAAACTTAAAAAAAACAAGAATTATCTCGGTCCAAAAACTACGTATTTCAATAATTTCCGTGATTCTTCCCGCACACCGCTCGTCCATCCGTCAAGCTGACAGCTGCGGAAAGGGGCGTGGTTTCCGCCGCGTTACCGACTGTAGTGGCGTTTCTGAATGCACCCATTACCGCTACCAGTCTGGGTTGAACCACCCTTGGAGCACCTTCACAAGGATCTTAACTAGATAATGAAATATTAGATGATGAAAGTGATATATATTTTTTTTAATATAAATATTTCTAACAATTACACCACATTATCTAGCCCAAATTAAGTATCATTAAGAACGTGTGTTATGGATACTAGATAACGGATAAATAAACTCAAGAAATATATAAACACATAAATATTTTTTTTATACATAAATATTACAAATACACTTAAATAAACATACATACACATACATGACTAGAAAGCAAATATTATAAAATATCTGCCCCTACCAGGATTCGAACCCGGGACCTCTGGCATGGAAGGCAAGGCTACTTACCTCAACACCAAACAGGCCGTCAACATAGTTACGATTTTGAGGATCATCTTATAGAAATAGGCTTATTACGTAACTTGTGATAGCAAACATCCCGCGATATTTACTCTTTTATCACTAACTATGAAAAAAGTCGTTCAACCATCGATAGGAAACAAATGGTCGATTATTTCGACGGAGTAATCGGATAGAGATCGGAGAGAGGATATAAGGAGTAGTGAAGGTCCGGCTAAGCCGTCAGCCGAAATTTAAAAGGCCCATAGGCCCATAAATAGTCTGTCCATTTCGAAAAAAAAGTAATGGTATTTCCTAATATAATATTTATTTGACTTTCAGAGATGTTCTTCCTATTCATCGAAAAAAAAAACTTCTTAAATAGATATATCACTAAGTTTTCTTCGCCACAAGAGCAGCCGGTTTCATCTACAGAAGAACTCATTGATACATTTGGCCTTGAACCCGGCACCTCGCATCGAGAAACCACGACCACAACCGAAGATATTTCTAAGAATATAAGTAGATTTATGTATTTATGTAATAATTAATGTACACATAGGTTTTAATAAAAGTATAAAAAAGGACTGCTTATTTTTAAAAGAAATCTCTTCCAATAGACCTGAGACTGGAGAGTGTGAATAATAGCAAATTTAGTGTACACTAAATTATATATTGTTATACATAAGATAAATACTATAAAATGCTAAAATACATACATATTTGATTAAATATAAATATATAAAATACTTATCTACATATAAATGGAATATCCATGATATATAAGTAAATGCAAACTAATATATACAGAGTATACTTTAAAAAATGTTGCAAATAAATGAACATAAAATAATAATTAATTACTTGGTTAATATCTATTGCTTAATTCTATCAACGGTATTAGGAACGTACCATTCTAAGACAATAATTACCCAAGCCCACTGCCTACGTCACAATAGTTGCGAAATACCACCATTAGGTGCCATCAATAGACTCGGAGTTTCCAAGCACATAATTTATAGCCAGCAAATAAATAATTCCCGTAACTATGAAACCACTTACCGTCCATTAGCGGGACATTGAATTATGACAAATGGAGATCGACCATCAGCTCGTAATCTGTAGAGTAACAAACTCATCCCTCAAATGTGACGTTTTTTTAACAAAAATCACTAAATACCACCATTTTGCAAAGAAATGTAAAATAATTATTAACCTAACTAACCTTCTTATTGTTCATATTTTTTTCCTTTCAATATATAAATGTTGTCATAATGCGTATATTAGATGTAGTTGTATTAATTCATGCTTGATCACGTAGTATTATTGCGTTTAGCTAATGATTGGGTTTTGTAGATATTTTTTATTATAGACGACCGAGTGGCGTAGTGGTTAGTTGCCCTGCCTCATACGCCAGAGGGCCCAGGTTCGATTCCTGGTCGGGGCATTATTTAGCAAAGGTGGACTTATCTCTAAAAGAGATCACTTCTAGCCAACCCAGGTAATTGAAGAGAATTAATAATTAATTAATGGAAGACAAACGCCGGCTAATTATTAATAAAAAAAAATTACACAATGACAAAAGTAGGTGACAAAAGTGCGAGTAATAGTCTAAAAAAACAAAAAAGAAAAGAAATATTACAAGATTTACATAATTTTTTCTTCTTAATACTAAATACACACAGACTTATAATGACAAAGAAAACCTACTGATACATACATATGATACATACAAATTATACATACATGTTATACATATATACTGAATACATATAATGTACAGAGATGACGTGGAGATTGTTAACTTGAGATGGGACGTTCTTTTATCTTCTTTCAAAGATCCAAACCGAGGGGCTATTTTGTATGTTCCTCGGCAGCTTGTTCCACAAAAGAATAGCTCGGAATGTGAAATACTCAAATCAGAACTTAGTCTTACTTTTTGGACAGGAAAGTGTTTTTCAAATTCAAATTCAAATTCAAACATTTATTTGACAAAACAACTACAACACATAAACATAAGCATAAAATTAAATAAAATGTACAATTTACAACAACAAGAAACAATAACAATAAGGAGGGGAAAAATAGATGATAATAATAGTTTAAATTAATTAGGTTAAACAGGTTTTTGCGCTGTAGTGCGTTTGTCAAATAGGACACATCTCAGCATAAGCTGTTACCACAGGCAACAGCGCTGGTTTTCAGATGTGCCCTAGGTGACACGAGTACCGTAGCGAAGAAGGTATATACTAGATACTAAGATATTAAATTAACTATAACAATAAATAAATCTAAAAGTTAAAGAAAATCTAAAATAAAATATATATATATATATATACATATTGTAATAATGATACTTCATAAATATTTGTTATAACACATAAATAGCATAGGTAGATAAACATTGTATTGTATATATAATAATTGTAGTGACGTGAGTCTTTGGTATGACAGGACCGCATTGAGCGCATGCCAGGAGATAGAGGTTGGAAACGGGAGCGGAGCGGTGGGACTCATAGGTGGGTCTTTAAGATCAGCGCTGTTAATATGTGTAATTCCTGACGACGTCGTATAGGGAGCCACTTTAACAGATTGCGTTAATACGACACGTGATCATATTTCCTAAGACTAAAAATAAATCTTATGGCCAGATTTTGTAGACGTTCTAATTTATTTAGTAACTCCTCAGTCGCAGCCAAGAAGCAGACATCTGCATAATCGGTAGTAATATAATTGGTAGTAACAAAGACTGCGCCAGCCTTATTTTTGTTTTATAAGGCAGAAAATATTGCCGTCGCTTAAGGAAGTGGAAAGTGTAGTGTATACGTTTGCTAATGCCAGCTTTGTGCGGAGCCCACGACATGTTACAATCCATTACAAGTCCTAGATTTTTTGCCTTATCAGAATATGGAATAATTACTTCATCATAGATAACACTTGGTACCTTATTAAAGTCCAACGTTCGTCTAAGTCTCCCACTACCAATTATTAAAGCTTGTGATTTGGTAGAATTAATGAGTAAGCCAAAACATTTGGCCCAAGTCTGCACAGCAGACAAATCCATATTAAGCCTTTGAATAGCATTTTCTGCCTCAGATAGCGAAAAATGGTGAAATAAATTTTTATATCGGGTCATTGTTGTTGATATTTATATATGTATGTTTATTTGGGTTCCCCCCAGTTTGCGGTCATCCATAACCCATACAGTTGGTGTGATTGGGGTTTATTATTATTATTATTGTATTTTATATTATTTTTGTTTTAAGCAAAAATAATATAAAATAAAGTTAAAAAACAAACAAGTAAGTTACAAGCTACCGTCTATATCTAATGAGGAATTTAAATGCGATCGTTTATTTCATGAACAGCTTTTTTCGCATGCCAGTTTTGTCGAAATGCCACACTATATTGAAATTCGTCCGATTTTCAGCATACAATAAGTACCAAATAAAGCATGTTTTGAAATAGAAAACACTTCGTGAATTTGTTTCTCTACAACATATTACAGCTCGCGCTGCTTCCCGCCAAAAGTCGCCATTTGTATAGATCCGACCACAGATTATCTAATAGCGTTTGTCAAAATGACGTAGTTAATAGAAAAGTTACAAAGTACCTATCTGATATTATGTTTAGAAAACTTTAAAAGACCGAGGGGATGTGGATGCTTTTGAAATAATATTGGTTTTACTGTAATCTGTCTTTAAAATGCAACCCTTATTGTGACAGTCTTCTATCAATAAAAGAAAACGTGTCAGTAATTGAATTGACATGGAAACATGGAAAATGCAAGTTTCTTAATTGCATTTTGATTTATGTTGTTTAGCTTTTGTCCATAATCTTTTTAAATATATACAGGAAAGAAGCAAATTATAGTTTTATTAAATGGAAATTGTTATAAAAATAAAAACATATTGTTTCATTCTGTATTGGACATACAAACTCCAGTTATGGACACCGAGTAATGAACATGCACCAGTTATGGACACCCACTTATAAACGAGTTATTGCAAAAAAGTAAGCTTCTAGGATAGATTATAAAAAATAAAATTTTGTAAATACAAAACTTATTTTGTCATTCTTTTGTTATAGCCAAATTAACCCTAATAGTGACATTAAATTAATTTTGATTCTGGCTTATTGTTTAATTTTAAATCTGAAGTAATTTTTACTAATATTTTCATATTATATACTCGTACGTACATATATTTCATACGACCTCGATCGATCTGTATTATCTCCTCTTTGGTTAAGAATGCCAATTTCAAATTAATGCAGCTCACTCATTTGAGTTTCGAAAACCGTAATTCATTAGTTTATGCTGTGTATGGCGGCGGTGTCGCAAAAGAAAACACAGTGCGTTTTTGGTTCCAACATTTTCGTTCTGGAAATTTCGACCTGCAGAACAAGACCCGTGGACGGCCGGAGACCAAAGTTAATAATGAAAAATTGAAGGCTATTGTGGAAGCGGATCCATCGCAAACCATGTCCGAGTTAGCTGTAGGCTGCGGTGTTAATGACAAAACTGTTTTAATCTACTTGAAGCAAATTGAAGGTGAAAGAGCTTGAAATAGCTCATGAGCTGAGTGCAGCAAACCGACAAACGCGCGCCGACTGCTCCGTTACATTATTCAGGCGGCACAATAATGAAAGGATTTTAAATCGAATCATTACCTGTGATAAAAAGTGGTCCTGTACGACAATCATCAATCGCAATGGTTGAACCCTGGCGAACCAGCCAAATCCTGCCCCAAGAGAAAATTGACTAATTTGTAACTGACAAAAAAAATTACTTGTGAGCGTTGGGTGGACTAGTGCCGGTGTCGTTCACTACAGCTTTCTTAAATCTGGCCAGACGATTACGGCAGATGTCTTTTGTCAGCAACTGCAAACCATAATGGCAAAGCTAGCTGCTTAACAATCACTGCTGCTTCGCGACTTCGCTAGACCACTCACTGCACAAAAGATGGCTAGCTAATTAGAGGAGCTTCAAATGGAATGTCTTAGACATCCACCGTACTCCCCGGAGCTTGCTCCAACAGATTACCATTTTTTTCGAAATTTGGATAAGTTCTTGCAAGGGTCGAATCCGATGGGGATGTCTTCAAAGATTTTAATGATTCCCGTCCGAATGGATTTTTTAGTAAAGGAATCAAAGAACTACCTATGAGATGGCATAAGTGCGTAGCTAGCAATGGTAGATACATACTTAGATTAAATAAATATAATATATTTAACAAATTGTTACTGTATGTTCCTCCCTTACAAAACGCCATTTTCGTATGTAAGTACCTAATATTGGTATTTATATTCTGTTGCATATTTATATTATTATATACTATTCTATGCGTCATATTTATACTTAGGTATATACTGTTATACCCTAGTACAAGGTTTCCTAAGGTAGTCTGAAAGAAATCACTATGTAGTGATAAAGCCACCTTTTGTTAATTCTGTATAAGCTTCTTTGTTTATATTTCCTGCTTTTGCTATTTTTTTTGTATTTGTATAGTGTGCAATAAAGCATATCATTATTATTACATCAGAAGCCTAATTGTTGTATGAAAATGTTTACTGAGTTAGTAAGATTTGACAATTATATTAGAGAGTCTCTAAACAAAAAGGTTATCTAAAGAAAAGTTTAGTTTTTGCCTATTTTATAAAAAAAAATATACAAATGTCTTACGCGCCCCGCCATTTAAATGACCTTACTTTTAACAGATACCTTTTTATTATCAATTTAAACTTAGCAGAGACCAAACTTATTTAAGGTTGTGAATATTTTTCTGTTGAGTGATCGCCATAAGAACACGTGCTTTAAGTTGAAAGATATAAACAGCCAGTGAGTGACTCCGTGTGAACAAAGATATTCCAACTGAAGTACACTTACCTACAACCTACACAGTCGCCAACGCGTCCATAGAATATTATTCTTTGCTTCCTTACTTTCCTAGGGGTATCAATGACTCAAAGAATCGATCCTATGAGGTATCGAAGTGAGGTAACCATCGTATGAAATACAGACACCTATATATAAAAGGTGCTATGATCAAAACTACAAATATGCTAACTATTAAGCTGGCTGTAAGAAATAAGATATCATATTTACTTCTGGCTTATTTTTTTTTTAATGGACATTTTATTTATGGCAGTTTAAATTTCACCGGACTTTGTGGCCTAGCGCTGAGGGCGCTTAGCCGGAACTTAAACTACTCCTACATACGGCTTAGGACGTCGTATTTTGAAACTACCACTGGTTCGAAATGGTATTTACATTTGCCGTTATATTAAAGATAAATCCAGACTATTTCAATACTTAATAGCAATAGGTTTTTTACTTGTTTAAATAATTTATCTTTACTATTCCGTATTCATGACGAATAGATATGATTATGATTATACTTAGGTATTCTGAAAATACGGTGGTGTGTTTGTTTCGACCGTTGTCACAGAATACAGGACCTCCGTTGGCTTTCCTCTACGCGCTAAAAACGCCTAAGTGTCATTATAAACGCATCTTTGCTCATATTACTGACTGCCTCTAAGTGAATACATTTATATTGCAAACACACAAAAACTCAGATGCGGTGACTCATTTCAATATCGCAAACAAACCTACCGACTATTCCTGTCTGGATTCGAACCTGGACTGCGAGATACATGGTGTCTGAGAAGGGCTACTACCTAGCCAAGCGATCCATCTCGACAGGGGTTGTTGTACGATAAATGATTGATCTTAAGGTTAGATTCTCGTTTGCCGAACATGGCGAAGGTAAATAAATACTACTTCCTCTTTAAAACCTTTACTACTTAGAAACAATCCAAACGCTGCAAAAAAAAATTCGAAATCTTTTACTCAGGTGAATTCCTGCTGGCAAATACCGTAGGTAATAAAGAACCTACTGTCAATATCCGAAATACATAATGTGTATTAAAAAACACACAAAACATAATTCGTTTCAATTACAAAATAATAACCCACCTTCCACTTTTTAACATAATAATCAAGTTGATACACTATGGGAAAAGTTCCACAAATGATAATCTATTCTAAATTGCCAAGCGCACACAGAGTAAACTATAATCATCGATTACTAATTTATTCGATAATTGAGCGGACAAACAGTTTTATTTCTTTAGCGGAGTCACTACGAGGTGGCGCTAGTAGTCATACATCGCAACGTTACTCCCTCAGAGCATCTATGGAACGTTTTAGTTCCAATGATAACCACGGGAATTATTTCATGAAATGGCGGCCAGTAATGACAGATCACGCGAACAAATTGTTTATTTTACAAATTATTGGGTAGTGGTTGACGAAATTAGTAATTGGCGCTTAAGTTCGGTTTCAATTGTGGGTTTAAAACGTATTGTTAGGAGGGTTGAGTTCGTTTTTTAATGATATGATCATAATGAAAATATATTAGCTACTAGGCCACTTAGAAAATTCTGCATAAAAAATTTTTATGTATGGAACGCGGACAAAGAATAGTTTACTTTGAAAATTCGATTATATAAAAGATAATATTAGGTCTTTACCTATGATATTGCCGTTTTTCACGAAATAAATGAAGCGTAATTTTTTTATATATTTTTTATTTCTATTAATCAAAATAATCACCCATGCAATCAATGCATCTTTGCCAACGCATTGGTAGCTTATTGATGCCTTTCTTGAAGAAATCAGCTGGACGGGAGGCAACAAATTCTTTAAAGGCATTTTGTACTGCCTCTCGGGTATTGAATTTTTTTCCCGCCAAGAAGTTATCCAAATTCTGGAAAAAGTAGAAGTCTGTAGGCGCAAGGTCTGGTGAGTACGGGGGATGACGGAGAACTTCCAACCCCAACTCTTGTAGCTTGGAGACCGTCTGCTGTGCAGTATGAGGTCGCGCGTTGTCGTGCAGGAGCAGTGGAGCCGAACGATTGACCAAAGCTGGTTGGAGACGTGCGAGCTTCTCCATCATTGTGTTCAGTTCTTCACAGTACACATCTGCAGTAATGCTTGTCCCGTTTGGCAAGAAGCTGTGATGAATTACACCCGCGTTAGACCACCAAACAGTGACCATCACTTTTCTAGGGGTAAGTTTTCGTTTAGGGCATTGTTTGGGTGCTGAACCAGGGTCCAACCTACTTGCTGAGCGCTTACGATTGTCAAACAGGATCCATTTCTCGTCACAAGTAACAATGCGGTTCAGAATTCCTTCATTTGTATGCCTGCTGAGCAGTGCAAGGCACGTCTCCACGCGTACTTCGCGCTGGGGGTCATTGAGTTCGTGGGGTACCCATTTGTCAAGCTTTTTTACCTTGCCAATTTGACGCAAATGGACCAATATTGTTTTGATGCTAACATCGAAAGCTGCTGCTAATTCAGCCGTGGATTGAGTTTCATCAGCTTCCACAATTGCCTTTAATTCGTCATTGTCGACCAAAGTTTTCGGACGACCACGGGGTTCATTTTTCAGGTCAAAATTTCCAGAACGGAAGCGGGTAAACCAATAACGGGTGGTGCGTTCGTTTGTAGTGTTCGCTCCGTAAGCGTCGTTGATGTTGCGTACCGCTTGTGCCGCTTTGCTGCCACGACGGTACTCATACTCCATAATTACTCGAATTTTTAACTTACCTATCCATGATGACGAAAAATGTTCGAATGGGTTGAAAACAAAACACTAACTATTAAACAAATGACGATTTTAGAAAAAGAATTCCATGTTTGTCAAATAAAATTAATTTGAAATTAGAATTATCAGTCGAAAAAAATATATTTTCATTTGAAATGGCCAGTACGGCAAAACGGCAGTTTCATAGGTAAAGACCTATTATATATGTGTACCAAATTTAAATTTCCATCGAAATTTTTTACCAACATTATGAAACTAGAAAACGTGTCATAGAAAAATGGACCATGCAGTTGGTGTGATTGTCTGGGGCTGTATTATTATTATTATTATAGATTTCACCCTTAGGCCGTAACCTCCAACATGACTGCTTTGAACTAATGACCGGATTATAATTCCTGTCGTTATTGCGATGAACGTCTACCAAGGCGATGGTACACTCCGCTCACGCGACGGAGGGCCAGGTGTGTCGGTCCCCAGGAACCACCCTGCACACTAGGGGATGAGGATACTACAATTATATTTCAATCTATATTTTAAGCCTGCGGATTAAAACTTGCCAGATTTGGGTTTCTGTTCTTCTCCATGAACTAAGTAGAAGATCAACTTAATTTCAAGATTCATGCATAATCGTTACTCCTTTTAAAGATGGCTGATTGTCAACTGATTCAAGGTATTACTGGGATTGGAATAGTGCAGTAGTCAGATGAACGAATACGAAAATGAAAAATTAAAGTTATGCTAATAATATGATCGCAACACTAGTTTTACAATTAGAAAGCTGTATTTAAAAAAAGATAAGCAATAACAGGGACTAAGAGGGTGAATCATTATGTTCAGGTACAAAAATCCTATAATATCTTTCTATAGGTAAACATAACGCATAACATAACCCGGACAAGTTCTAGATTTAATCATTTGTTCTGTGCCCCTCCTGCTAAAACCAATTATACTGCGAATATGTTTTTAAACAGAGCCTTTAATGATTATAAGAATTAATTCAATTCTATAGATATATTTTATTCCAGCGTTATTGCTGTAACTACCTTAATTGAGATAGTTAATGGTGGAGACCATATTGATTTGTTATACTATTTTTATGTATTTATATAACTGTATTAAAGTATTGTATGATTCCCAAATAAATAAATAAAATAAATAGAAAAACGCCCTGGAATAAGGTATGAATTTTGTTTTATGCTTGTTTTATGGATGACCATACAGCGAACTGGGGGAGGGGGGAACCCGGAATAAACACGTTTAAAATCATGTTTACATTTTAAATTATTGGAACAAAGACAACAAAGCCGGACAAAAGACAACCGGAAACCCACGATCATTCACTATAGTCTATCCGCGATAAGAAAACAGAGAATCAATGATACAACTACAAATATTAGCCAATGAGGGCACCGTATTATTAAAAGTTTTCTTATTGTCGGCGATGCTATTGGCTAAAACTTAATGCTGAGAGGATACGTCACTGTACTCTTAACGCGAACGAACTGTAGTTGATATTGATATATAATATATATACTCGTTTATATTTTTTTTCAATATTGATACATGAAATACCTACGACTAACAATGTGCACTCAAGTTGGCCGCGTGCTAGTTACCCGGCTTTGAAAATAGTAAAAATCTAAATATTTTTAAACAATTCAAGTTTGTATACCTATTACTGACCATTCTTATAAAATTGTACCTATACAAATAGAGTAAGAAAATAATGATATCAAGACGTAAGCATAAAAGTAATGTTTATGATTCCATTTCAAGGTGCTCTCAAGGGTCGCTCACTTCCCTCTAATATGGTTGAGGAAGGCGATGGCTGGATCCCGCGTTAACGCGTGAACGGGTGCCGTTTGTGCGTGTTCGTCGTTGGATACTTGGGGGGAGGGAGACTTACCGAGCTAACAGATGCAGATACGAATAATTTTGTACAGACATGAAGGGACATTGTAAATTGATTTTGAAAAAATATACCCGTGAAGTTTCTTGCTAGTTCTTCTTCACGAAGGTTTTTCCGAACTGGTGGTAGAGTTATGCTTGATTTGACGTCAATAAAAACAAGTAATTGTCAATGTTGACAAATAAATACTTGAATTTGTGCAACTAATAAGAAAAATAGTCAACAATTATGAAACTAAGAGGGACTGTCTAAGAAGATCGAATTATACTGGCAGATATCGAATCTGAATTTAGGGAAAGGAAGTACAAATTCCCGCCCTGCTAGTTTTCAAAATAACCTTGAAGATATTTTAGAATTCAACGGGACTCTTACCAGAATTATGATTTTTTGAATCAAGTTTCCGATATTCCGGTCCCGCCGCAAGCGCCGTGATACGTAGACTGGTGCATGTACGTCGATGGCGATGACAGGAGAGGCAGACATATACCACGGTGGATAGTTCCAATGGTTGTCTCTCACGAAGAACGAGGAACCGGGTCCTTCAATAATACAAGTAATAGCCTTGATGATAGCCGACCGGTAGGAGATGGCTTCGCAAGAAGAAGAAGTAGTTTGCAACCATGTCAATGAAAGCCTTAACTCAGGCAAGCATAGAGCACTTTACCTTAGATCACCAAGAGGATGCTGCTAACAATGAATCACAGGAAAAATAAGGAATGCGAGGTCACACAAACAGCAGGCTTAAGACCTGCTAAGCCAATAGGACAATATCATACCACTCTTTGAGGCTCCAGCAGGTCAGAACTTCAAAATAGACTTTTATACAATGCATATAGAAACAAAACCGGCAAATATGCTAATTATTTAAAAAATTTAATATATTAAATCTCAGATAAATGAAAACTTTAAAAATACAAAATTACTCTGGCAAATTTTTTCTCTTCTGGCAAATTTTGGCAACCTTTGTGGTTAAATAACCGACTGTATAGATGATATACAAATTAAAAATTTCAAAATAAATCCAATCATTTTGCTTTGGAGTTTGAAAAGAACTCAAGCAATATTTCAAATTTTTGTGATGTATCAATACTATGTAAAAATACATATAAAACAGTACCAGATAGGTCTATGAGACTACAACGTGCAAGTATAAGAACTGTTGCAATTATACTCAGGCAATTAACCCGTCAAGTGTCCCTTGGACCACGTAGGTACATAAGAAAAATGTTCGGAAGTGTCGCATTATCACAGATTGATCGAAATGAGTTACTTAACTTAAATGACAAAAAGAGTACGGGCTATGATGAAATTAGAGCAAAAGATCTTAGGATTTTCTCTGATCATTTCATTCCAGTGATTACACATCTTATTAACTGTTTTAACGACACATCAATTTACCCTAATCTTCTTAAAATAGGTGTTGTTCGGCCTATACATTAAGAAGGTAAACTATTGTAACTATCGACCTATTACAATCCTGTATTGCTTAGATAAAATTTAGAAATATTCATAAGCGAACAATTGCAAAAATATTTAAAATTAAATAATATAATTAACAATAACCAATTCGGCTTCCAAAAACAAAAAAAATCAACTTAGCTTTTGAATGAATTTTCAGATTATGTCAATGAAGCTTTAGGTGATAAAATGCTTGTGTTAACATATAAGTAATGTCTCTATTTAGCAAAGTTTTTGAAATGTTAAATTATGACACTCTTTATAGAAAGTTGTCACAACATGGAGTTCAGGGCCCTCTTCTAAACTTACTTACTAACTACCATACTGATAGATATACAACCGTAAAAATACTAGATCAATATAGTTCAAAGCTTAAGACAACAAAGGGCACAGCTCAGGGCTCCATTATCGGACCTTTAGAGTAACTTTTATATGTAAATGATATGTGTAAAATCTTAAAATCAGGATCCATGTACTAATCCGCAGATGATACATGTATTGTAGTTGCCAACAAATGTATAACTGAAGCACAAAATCTGCTTCAACAAAATTTTGACAATGTGCGCAAATGGGCGCATGATGTTGGTTTAGTCATAAACGCTGAAAAACGAAAATAGTACAAATACATTCATCACACAATAAAACTCAAACAATACCTGTTATTAGAGCCCATGAACATGCTTTTACACACCCTATACCAATGCCAGTGTCCCGTAATAGAAATAGTTGATAAGCACAAGTATATAGGCCTCATAATAGATAACCGACGATGTTGGGGCACTCGTACCTTCCAGGTCGCAATTTAAAAATGAGCCCTGTCTCCCTCTAAATCCCCCTACCTCGCTCACCATACATAAATAAATAAAAATACGATTATTGACACAAGTTTACATGAAAAAATTATAAAATACAATTAAAATATACATTGACTCGATGTCCTCATTTATACTACTTTATGATTAGGTATCATCATACGCAACTTTCAAAATGGCTTACTATAGTATCTTTGACAATGCGCAAAAACCAACTTAAAGTCATTTACAGCATATTGGTTAAATAGCTTCTAGCTGCGGGCCCAAATTTGCATTCGAATCCTCTGTAGTGTCATCGTCCCCTGAAAAGTCCCCTAGCCAAGACCTAACACCGCCGAAGCAGCGAGCGCCTAGAACAGGTATCTACATATAGGTAGATATATGTAGGTATCACCCTTCGATTCTCAACAAACGTAAAACATCGTCATGCAAGTATAAATGTAGTTGATTTTTTTTTTCGAAATTGACAGTTAGTTTATTTATGGCGCTATTAGAATTTTAAATTTCACCGGACTTTGTTGACTTGGCTATATTTGAAAACAACGTTTAAATTATATCAAAATACTTCTTCTACCTTGTAATGTACCGTATTCGAATTCAACATCCAAATAAAACAAGGGAAATTTCTAGATTTCCATCCTAATTTCATTGACGAATCAGGTAATTTAAGAGAATAAGGAAAGGAAGACACATGAAATATAATTACGAGTCCTGACTGCCCTTGCACAAGCTCCTGATTCTCTTTTCATGTAATTTGTTACCTTCACTGAAAGGATAATCTCAAAACCACCCTGAGACTGTATAAAGTAAAAAAGGATTTATAAATAAAATAAATAAATATTTTTAACAATCACCCCGCATTATCTAGCCCAAATTAAGTATCATTATGAACTTGTGTGAAGGATACTAGATAACGGATATATAAACTTAAGAAATATATAAACACAAATAGATTTTTTTTAAATATGTAAATATAAGAAATAAACTTAAATAAACGTACAAACACATCCCCGAGTAGAACGCAAATATATTAAAATATCGGCACCTACCAGGATTCGAACCCGGGACCTCTGGCATGGAAGGCAAGGCTACTTACCTCCACACCAAACAGGCCGTCAAATAAAGGAAGCCTAATTACTAAACATCTTCGAAGAACGAGAAAACCTTGAAAATTATGTTGAAATAATTAACCTTAAGAGTCACATTTAAATGTGAATTAGTTCTTGAGACGCATTCTTGTTAACATACCAGGGTGCTCCCAGTGGAGGCATGCGATTATCTCAGGACAGGATCAGTTGGCGTGATCATGGAAAGCCTTACGACCAGCTATGGACGACAATAGGTTGCTTATTACTGTTTCCTTCTTAAATACGATTCAATTTTTGGTTAGTTAACAAATAAATCAATCTTACAAATGCTAAAAAAAGGAATTTCTTTTGTTCTTATCCAACTCGCTGTCTTTGATGGCTGATTTCAGCGATTAATAGCCTATGTAGTACTCCTTTATTATTATTATTATGAAAGCTTAGAGTCTAACGCATTCTCTGAAGCTACTTAGAAACGAAGACACTACCACATTAGATTTAAAATTTTAGGTTAAAAATTTAAAAATTTAACTCACTTGACATAAATTTTCAAATTTAGGTAATTTTTTCAGTAACTTTCATAATAGTTATAAGGCTGTTTTTTTTATACATAAACACACAGTTCATAGAGATTTAGTAGCAAAAATAGAAATCCGAAGAAACCTTCTACTTTTTTTTTAGAAATTTGAAACTAATTCGGTCGCTATTTTCCCAAAATTCTTTAAAAAAATCGTAACTCGTAAACTATGAAAAATTGTATAACATACATACTTATTTATTTATGTGTTTCATTCAGGAACAAACAGTCTTATACATAATTTTACAAGTTAAAAGGTAAATGTAGACCTACAGCTCCCTTAATTATTTAAATACAAATATATATTATTGCGTTAGTATATAATGCTAATTTAGTACCTAAATTTCCTGTCTGATTTCCACTATGCATTTCTTTTTAAATACATTTAATGAACTTACAAACATGTCAACATTGTTAAACTTATCATCGTAAATGCTACAGGCGCGTTTAATAAAGCTGTTACTGCCAAAACAAGTTTTACTGCGAGCAATATAAAACAATTTCTTATTACGAACATTCCTTTCAAGTCTGCGAGGTACTCGGAAATTAATATTTTCTAACAGTGTGGGGGCATCGGCGATATTGTGAATAATTTTGAAAAGAAAAAATACATTTAAATAAAATACAAAATTTTTTTGGATCTGTGTCATTACAGCAAGTAATTGCTACTGGAACAAAGGCGATTTTAACTTAACCCTATTGTCGGCAACGCAGCGTTCGTCGATAATCACAACCATTATTAATAAATAAACCACCTACGATGTCCATAGCTGCGGATGTCAATTACGGTGGGTTACGCGCTCGTTTGCCGGCTACGAATACAGTAAAAAGTAAGTACCTACGTTATTGTTTCTTGTGTATTCTTTTTTTTTTTTTGGCATATAAATGCAACCAAAGGCTATAAATCCTAATCATATTCTATCAAAAGGGGATAAATCCAAAACACAAACACATATATCTCAGTTTCTGTATGTCCAATTTCCAGCATTTCTTAAGCAACCAAAAATAATTTTTAAAACTCTAAAGAAATAGTAAAACTAAATTTAATAAAACGCACCAAACAAACCTACAATTTAGACAGTTCCCTTAATTTCTGAAAGTCTTGTTCCTACGCTCAACATCAACATAAATAATTAACACACCAAATCAATTTAAATATATCAAAAATAAGTTCATGATTCTTGATAACAAGAAGTGATATAGAATAGTTCTTCACGGACAACCATGATTTGACTATAACTTTCATAGACATCTGTTGTCTGATAGTTAAACAGAATCATTTTCTTTGTTTTGTAATAAGAGCCATCTGTCGTCAGATAGGAACAAATTTAGCCATAGACAAAATTGTGACATCTAGTTACGTTTATAAATAATGGATTTCTATTTTTAGACGAAAAAATAATTCAAAACATTTACAAGTTTCGGAAAAATGTTGCCTATTTAAGCGGTGTGTAATTGTTTTGATTTTTCTTTGGGACATAGGTTAACAGTAGTACAATTAAATAACGAGCTAATGGAATGAAGACAAAAGAAAATACTTAGCTAATTTTGTATGGTTGATTGAACTCTATATTAATTAGCTGAATTCAAATTATTGGATTTTTTTCTAGATTATCATTATTAATAACGCGTGTCTTTTTTACACATGGCACATGGCCTTCGATCGCAATTCCGATGAAAAAAGGAACTCTTCATACAAAAATTGTCAGTGAGGCATTTCTATAAAAAATATATTTTTTTTAATCTTCGCAGTATGGTGTTTTTGAGAAAGTTGCTCAGGATTGTATTCGGGGTCCAGATGCCGATGGTGGTATTAGAGGTAACAAACAGTTTGCTGATAACAATAATATCAACAAATAATAACAATTATCTTGTGTGGCGGATGTCAACAAAATTTAAACAACACAAAAAACTTTTACTTCCGCTTTTTATCAAAACTCTTGTGACTTAGACTGTCCTTCAGGTTTCTAAAGGGCGTTTTTATAATACAATGCAAAAATACTACAAAGAAAAATTCCCTGCTTGCTATTGTAAGATGCCAACATCTAATAATAATGACACCCCAGTTAGAGCAAGAGCCCAAAAAGAATGCTCACTGCTAGAAAAAAACAACGTAATTATTCGAAAAAAAAGGACATTACAATTTAAGCAATCAATTATTACAAAAGATTAATCATACTAGCTAACTCAGGAGAGTTTAACATAAAATATACATAACATACTTAACAAAACCAGATTCTTGAAAAAGAAATAAAAATATTATCGAATCAATTATCTTCGGCATAAATAACGACATCTGAAAATAGTTAAACGATTTATACGGCATACCAGACAACTTCAAACAATATGAAAATGACCTATATTATAAAATAATTGAATTATTTAGAGAAGGAAGATCTAGATCGGGCAGGTTATATAGAAGACACATACAGAGTTGAAAAATATAAAATCAATTCTAGTTTGGGAACCCCTGGGAACTAGTGCATATTTTAACTTCTTTCGGCCTTTACGTTGCAATACCATTATTAAATGTGGTATATCTGTAAAAGCTATGTGCAATTCTTTGAACTTATAAATATTTTTATTTGTAAGTGCACTCATTTGTAACTTCATGAAATAATAAAAACATTTTTATTTCTATTACAATCGTCCACTTATTATCGAGTTATCCACTGAAACGTCCAAACCGCGCCACTGACACTCGCCTCACCTGTCCATGCACTAAATGTCATTTTGTTTATACGACCGCGCGAGAGTCTCGTAACAAAAACGATTACTGCTAAATAACTACTACAGTTACATACAAATAAAAAACAGTCCCGGAATTCTCAAAGAATCTTTAATTTAAAGTAGGAATAAGATAAGTGATGAAATTGATATAAAGAGATGAGAACAAAGCTTTAAATTGGCGATATTGAAAGGAATAACTTTTTAGATATTTATTTCGAGTTTTGTAAGAAAAGTATAATAGTTACTGGGAACAATTATTTTATTGTATTACAGATCGTAATATATACTTTAAAATGACACCAATATCATAATATAAATATTTAGTTTTATGACAAAAAAAAATAAACAAAGTCAGGTACTTCTCAAAATAACGAGTGAATAACGAGTTGCATTTTAAGAATTTCTAGACAAATCTCAACATATTTCGTTTGTGAATCGCTATTAACGTGATAACAGTAATGCATTTTATTATTATAAGCATTTATTTGATACACAAATAGGTAATAATATATTTAAAATTACATATAAATCATCAAACTATGCCTGCGTAACAATGAGACAACTTTTCCATCGAAATTATTCTATGTAAAAGTTTGAGAATTGTCATACTAATAAAAGTTTCATAAAGGAAATATCTTCACAATTAATTTAATGTACAATATCATTATCAATAACAAATAAATACTGTAAACTTACCACATTTCCGTATCGGCGCCAAACACTTAACAAACACACAAGCAAAAACGGCGAACTGTCATATTCAAATTTTTTTTCTGAACATTTTTTCCTTCTGACTCAGATTCAAAATCACTCTCGCAGATGTAAAATTTAATAAAGCACCATCTAGTAATTTTCTTTAGAACTATTTAGACCTGAATTAAACGCTGTACATGTTTAAACAGAACGATGTCGCTAAGTGACTATAGTCACCATGGACAGTTAAGGTGGTTCGATGAGCCTACAAAAAGCTAAAGTCCCGCTAGATGGCGCTAGTTCCACAAATTTCTGGTTTTTATTTATTTGTGAAATCAGCTTTAAAATTTTTTGACTTTAAAGATGTTTCGCGACATCTTTATATAAATACAGAATTGCCAAAAATTACTTTACACGTTTTGTTGTATCGTACTATCCAAATAAGTTAATTATGTATTCCTTTACGTAGTTTAAGCATATCGCACACAAGTAAACAAAACTCCTACAAGTGCGATAGAGAGCGCAACAGACGGCGTCCTTTTTACATGTATTATGGCCTCCTCGTAGCGAGTGTTTGATATTTAGTTTACGTAGTAATACGACACAAATATAGCATGCTGGCGTTTTATGCGTGCGCCTAGATTCTAAGCGGCAAGATGTTAGTTCGAACCCCGAAGTATTTTTTTTTCGTTGGGATAGAAATATAAGTACCTAACTATAATATAGCTATATTTAGACCAGATTATAAAAAGGAGGCGGCGTAATTCTGGTGTTCTTTAAAAATTATTCTTTTTGCGTATATGTTACTGTTATAATATCCCCAAAGTAGTAATCCATGGCGCCTAAGAAAGCCATGGTTTGTGTTATGGATTATCATATGTATAGCCAAGTAGCAGGTACTTATTTACATATATACCTAGAACCGGAACAGTTTTTGTGTTCTGTGTGACAATCAAACCAGGACCTCTTGATCAACAGCTTGGTGAGTTAGCCACTGCACTATGGAGGCCGTCAAAACCCGATGTTTGTGGTGTTATGGGTCCCTATTCAACGCAATATGTTTGTGATAGAAGGTGTACCAAATAATTTTTCTTTTATTGGATCACACTGAGATGTTAGCCTAAAGTGCTAGCCGTAAGATCGTGAGGTCGCGGTTTCGATCCTCGCACGGAACAAGAATTAATAAAAAACAAAAAAAAATCAGGTCTTGGATGTTATACCTATATTTATTAAAATTCTAGGTTCCCTCCCCATAGTCCGCTACTTGGTAACACAATTCTTGGGGCCCAGTAGGCAAGGCAGTGTGATTATCCGGGGACTTTATTTATATTGTGATAAATTAGGTGTAAGTATGAAAAAATATGCAGCAGAAAATGTTTGTATATTTGTTTATGTAGGAAGTAGGATTTTTGGGATAATAGGTCTTGTCAATAATAAAAATCAAGAAACACACAATAGTTCGAATGGGTTTTTATTTTATGCACTTATTCTAGATCAATACATTTAGCTCCCTTTTGTATTTGCCTTTGTATTATTTCTGGCTATATGGAGTTTTTATAAAAGTAAACCAATTTATGGATCATTTTCTTAATAAATGGTTCATTTTTTAGTACTTCAATTACAGTTATTGGCGTAGTTGAATTCACAAAACCAATGATATAACATTTTTTCATTCTTGTAATCCTTAGTTGCCCTGAACCTAAAAGAAAACCATAATTAGTACCTGGTAGAATACAAACAATATATAACAATTTAGCACACATGTTGTTCATAGCCCGGATTTACTTTATTATATCTATAATATAGCCATGCCAATGCACCCCTGGGTGGAATGAAACCGGTAACATGATATAATTGAATTTGAAGATGAAGCCCAGTTTCAGTTCCCGATTTCAACCACCATAATAAAAATGTGTAAAGGAGTTGTCTTTCAGATAAAAGGGAAGACCAATCAGGGAAATTACACATTTGAATTTGAACATTTAAATCTTGGGTCACTAATGTATTATTAATAATTTTTTTTTATTTCAATAATTTCACCTTTGATTAGCATACATACATAGAGATATATGTTGGCCTGGATTGTTTTTTACCATCAGATTGCTCCAGTGTTTGTTTGCTGGCTTTACTAAAATAAAAATAAAGTTTACAAAATAAGTGTCATGCGATAATATCATGTTTTACTTGGTAGTAGTAATTGTGATTTTCCTTCAATGATAAAACTCCATTCTTTTCGACAATGGGAAAATTCTTCTCATCTCTCACGAAGCAGTCAGGATGTCTATTGATTTTCTTGCTAGTGAAGGAAAACATTGTATTTCAGTAATTGCCTCCTCATTTAGCACTACACCTGAAATAAAATACAGTTTTAAAACATATCATTCAAAATATGGTATTCGCTATGACATGTACACATAACATGTATTGTAGGTATAGGATACTAAAACTAACCTTGTACTTTTAACTTCTTCACTTTCTACTATAGCTATATTCTCTTTTGTATGCCATACCTCCACACGACTGAAAGAACAAAATATGTAGAATATTTGTTGACTGGTACTATGTAAAAGGAGAAAGAAACTAAGTACTTTAATATCATCCTTTCCAACCCTAGCTACCCAAATGCAGGCCAAATGACAGAAAATATAGGTAGGTACCTAATCAAGAAGTAAAACAAATAATTACTTACGATACACCATCCCCGTAATGGCGTTTTAGTTGAGCTCGAGCCCTTTTTTTAGATTTCGGTGGGCCGGAATATTTGTGTTTTCTAGAAAGTGCCTTTGAAGTTCCTTCCATGATTAATTTGATATTCACGACGGCTGATTGGCGTATAAACGACACAGTAAATGCATAAGGGATTCAAAAACAAATTATGAATCTAAAGACGCGTTGTTGATATTATTTGTAAGAAAGAAATAACCGACAAAACAAAGTGTCAACTAAGTCGTGAGCAGACAGACAGTAAGAATGTTTATTTGAAAAAACATTTAAATTAGATTACTGTGCAGATCCTATTACTCAATATAACTCTATTCATAATATAATTAGAAATGAATATGACTCTGTTTTTAAAAAAAAGAAAATATGTATAAATAATAATTTATTTAGGTTTAGTGACTGGGCAACAGTGGGAATATGCAGAAGTAGAAATAGATTATATGAATTGTACAGTGAAAGAACTTATAATCATAATAAGACATTTTATGAATATGTTAAAAAGTATTCAAAATTATTTAAACGAGTTTGCAGTGTAGCTAAATCTAATTACATTAATAATAAAATTAAATATAGTACTAACATTTCAAAAACTGCATGGAATATAATTAATCAGGAAACTGGGAGAGCAAAAGAACCACACACCAAATATAATTTAAAAATTAATGATAAAGTGTTGTCAACTGACAAAGAAGTTGCTGAAGCATTTGAAAATTTTTTTACAGCCATCCCTGTGTCAACTACTTCGAGTATTAATTCATGTTCCACTCTTGCACAGTCACTGCTAACGGAAAATGTAAATTCATGCAATATTGATTGTATTTTTAAACATGTTACTGTTCCACAAGTTTTAAATGCATTTAAAAGCATTAAAGTAAAAAATACTGCCGATTTAGATGGGATTTCTGTTAAAATTATTGAATCTGTCATTGATGGTATAGCCCCGTACTTAGCCAGTATATTTAATGACTGTGTTGATAATGGTGTTTTTCCTGATTTAATGAAATTGAGTAAGGTCATTCCAATATTCAAAGCAGGTAGTATGTCTGACCCTAATAATTTTAGACCTATATCTATACTACCAACGCTCAGTAAGATTTTTGAAAAATTAATTTTAAATCAATTACTTTCTCATTTTTACGGTAATAGTTTAATGAATTTTAAGCAGTTTGGTTTCACGCGGGGTCGCTCAACAACCGATGCCGGTGTTGAGCTCATAAAACACGTATTCAGCGCCTGGGAGGAGTCGTGTGATGCTATTGGTGTCTTTTGTGACTTGTCCAAGGCGTTCGACTGTGTGGATCATACTACTCTACTCATGAAACTACACCATTACGGCATTAAAAACCGAGCGCTTGCCTTGATTAAATCATATATTTCTAATAGAAAACAGAAAGTTGCAATAAATGGAGAAAAATCATCAGGATCGGCAGTGACAATGGGTGTGCCCCAGGGCTCAGTTCTTGGTCCTTTCCTATTTTTAGTTTATATTAATGATCTGCCATCGGTCGTTAAGAATCAATGCGAGGTCATATTGTTTGCTGACGATACTTCCTTCTTGTTTAAAATCAAAAGACATGAAATTGACTATCGAGCGGTGAACAAATGCATCTCCAACACAGAGCAGTGGTTCTCAGCTAATAATTTGCTCCTCAATGAAAAAAAAACGAAATGTGTTAAATTTACATTGCCAAATGTCAAACAGGTAAACACAAACATTGTAGTTAAGAGCCAGGAACTGACTCCTGTAAACTCAACTGTATTTCTGGGCATAACCTTAGACGCCAAACTGCAGTGGGGACCGCATGTTGATGGTTTAGCGAAAAGGCTTGGCTCTGCCGCATATGCTGTTAAAAAAATTAGACAAATTTCAAATGAAACAACTGCTCGATTAGTCTATTTTGGTTACTTCCACAGCCTCATGACATATGGTATTCTGCTGTGGGGGAGTGCTGCCGACATCGATGCTATATTTATTCTGCAGAAAAGGGCTGTTCGCGCAATCTATCAGCTCGGTCCAAGGGTGTCACTTAGAAGTAAATTTAAGGAAATAAATATTCTTACCTTCCATTCACAATATATTGTAGAAAATTTAATGTATGTTAAAAAGAACATAACCTTGTTCAAAAGAAAAAAAGATCTGCACAATGTTAACACAAGAGGAAGAAATATGCTGGCAGCTCATAATAGCAGGCTTCATAAAGTCACTAACTCATTCATGGGTCAATGTATACGCTTTTATAATAAGGTTCCTGAGGATATCCAAGGTCTTCCTGTTGACAAATTCAAAGAAACTATAAAGGAGAAGTTGTGTGCTAGAGCATATTATAAACTATCCGATTATTTGGATGATAAAAGCCCTTGGGTATAATTCCCTCATTAACAGGATTGTACTAGTATTTGTAACAAAGCATGTGTAATGTGTCTGTTTGTGCGATGAGTTCTTCGTCCCGATGAATATCTAAAGCGTCATTGTCACTAAAGTACGTCTTCTTATGGTAGCGTCGGGTGACGGGTCGCTCACTTCCCTCTAATATGGTTGAGGAGGGCGATGGCTGGATCCCGCGTTAACTCGTGAACGGGTGCCGTTTGAGGGTGTTCGTCGTTTGGATACTTGGGGGGAGGGAGACTTGCCGGGCTAACAGATGCAGAAAAGAATAATTTTGTATAGACATAAAGAGACTCTGTAAATTTATTTTGAAAAAAAATATACCCGTGAAGTTTCTTGCCAGTTCTTCTTCACGAAGGTTTTTTTCGAACTGGTGGTAGAATCATGTTTTATTTGACGTCAATAAGAACAAGTAATTGTCAATGTTGAGAAATAAATATTTCATTTCATTTCATTTCAACGGCAACATAGCGCACGAGCAACCATCCCCGAGCGTTTGTCTTTTTCGGTGATCGCACGAAGAGGCAACGTCGCATAGCGTGTTATTGTCACACACACATTTGTAAATTAGATGAAAATTTTCAGTTTTTAATTTTGATTTCTAAATGAAAAATATGGTTTTTTATTCATTTCGCGACAAATTTAACTAGAAAATAGTTTGTAGAACTCGTAATTAAAGCTTTATTCTATATCCTGTATCAGTGAATACCGATTGTTTTTTGTGTGGAAATCGAACCACCTTAAAGCAAGAATTTTTATGGGGACCGTAGTCACCGTGGCCGGTTCAGTGGTTAAACATACGAGTATTCTAGAAAACATTAACTATTTCTAAAGTTTCAGAATATCTGTAATTATCATGTCAGTGTCTTATGGTGTTAGTATTGAATTTTATTATTATTTATGTCAAAGTTTCGATTTCTGTCAAGTAGGATGAAAACCATTTGTAGGCGTTCCCGCGGATACCGATGTGATAAAGTTTGTTTACAACACGTGCGCGATAAGTTGAATTCAGATTTCATATAAACTTCATAAATTTTATCAAGTTTATTAAATTAAACAAACAATTAAGAGTTTTCATAGTAAATTATGTTTTCTCAACGTAATTGAGTTTTATTACTTGATAATCTTGATATCAATATCAAATGAAATGCAAAATTATTTTTAACAACCAAGTGCTTGATTTACTTTCTATTTTAAGAAAAAAGTCTAGGGAAGAAGCAACTCTACTAGCTGATCTGACAGTTGGTTACGATTTGTCAATGTCACTGTATGTATGTCAAAATTTGTTGTGTCGTGTCCGTATTTTGTTCCGCTGATTTTAAATCAGCAATAAATTCATACAAAAATATCAAAAAAAATTTTATAACTGTACTAATAAACAGTGTAATAATAAGCAGTTACAATGCGTTGGTACGAGGGAAGTATTGCAGAAGCGGTCACATTATCAAAACAAAAAAATGCAATCTTTGTTGTTTTCGTCGAAGGTAATCGATTTGTTTTGTTTTTTGCTTTCTCATTCCATATTTGATATATTATATCTTTTATACATAGAAAATGCAATAGGTATTCCATCAATTAGTTAACAATTTTTATGAATGAACCGTGTTTTTGATTAAACGTCACTGTATAAGTTGCGTCATTATAAATTGAGTACCTATTCAGTTTTTGTTAAAATATCTGAGTCATAATTTATCGTTACCTATAACGCATTTTTAGAAACATTCTACACTGTACTCTTTACATTTCAATTTTACGATTTTGGAGCTCCCAGTTTTATTTTGACATTACTTATAATTTTTTGCTTAATCATTCATAACCTATTTCATGGTAGTACTTAATTTTCACCATAAAAAATTACATAACACTATCACCTGCCAGATCTTTCTTTTTCAGATATTATTAATGATTCAAATTTATAGACCACATTTTGTTTTCATAAAATTCTTGTCTTTCTAAAAATCTTGTAATACTGTAAAGTGAAATAGTAGAATACATTTTGGTGCTCATCTGGTATAGTATAACCTTGTATTTCTGGTAATGTCCCTTGCATAACATATATTTAATTTTTATGAAATAAAAAATAAAGGAATTTTACTTTGCTCACTCTCTGAAAGGCAGTCTACACAAGATATAATTTTTCTGTTTAAAATTATGAATAATATAATTGTAACACTAAGTAACATAAATTTTGCTTGTCCTCGAATAAGTGCTCGTCATAAACCCACTTTTCTCTCGTCTCTTCCCCGTACTAATTATGCCGCTAACTCTTTCATCAATAGATCTTGTACACCATTTAAAAAGATTTATAATAATATTGACATCTTTCATCTCTCTCTCCCAAAATTGAAAAAAGAACTCTCTTTACATTTTACTGGCTAGTTATTTGATTTTATATTTGTTTTTGTATGTATTGTGTAACCATGTTTCTCATTAAAATGTTTAATTTTTGATATGGAAACTTCACTGGTCTCTGTATTAATCATATGTTGTAATGTTAAGTGCATATAATGACTGTTTGTTTTCTGAATAAATTAAAATAAAATAAGTAAATAAATAATTATTTGGCATCAATAAGACTACCTCAAGTTGTAACTCACCTCTTGATTGCATTGATTGAATAGATATAAATTATGGCTTCATGATTTATATCTATTAAGGCAACATCAACATTTTCAATATTTGGCTGGAATTATTTAGACACTTATAATTTATGAGACTGCTAGTACCAGAGCTGCAGACTATTATTCTATAGTTATGAAGTATTCTATAATTTTGTGACTTGAGGGTATGTTTATGTTAGTTCAAACTTGGTCAGATTGTTATCCAGTATGTTTGGTTATTCTTGTCGCCATACAAAGACTTTGGAAGTTTGGAGCTTTGGTATTTTACTCTGAAAATCTTTTCATCAATTTCATTATACAAAGTTTCCTAGAAATCATTGTCTAGCAGGACCTGTTTCATAGGCCGCTACGACAGCTATCAGAAAATATAAACAATCATGTACTTAAATAATAAGAACCTGGCCATCACCCTACTTAAACCTTTATTTGAGGAAGTAGTCCTATCGAGGAGGGTAGGTCTGAGTAATCATGTTGCATCAGAGAACTGTTGTCAGCTCGTAATTTATTGGCTTGCCGGGTAAACGGTTTTGGAGGGTAGCGGGATCCAAAGCAACGGTGCACCGCTGGCCGACCGCAGGTAGTAAGGGGCCCAAGTAGTGTGCTAGCCACATGCGAAAGGCTGCCCCGCCACCTCGCGAAAAATCTACCCCGCCACCTCGCGAACAATCTCGGGAGGCTTCATCGTGCCAGCTGGCGACTGGTTAGACAGGACCCAATGACAATCCCCGGGGGTGTTCGGGCGTCCCCGCAGTCTCCAAGCGAGTTCCCCATTGGTGCGTTGTTTATTGCGAGCTGCTTGGTTCCATTTGCAGGGCTTCATTCAACTTCTGTCCTCCCTATTCGCTCACACTACTAATATGAAAAGTCATAAGAAGAGTAAGGTTTTACAGCGGTTGCACTTCCTCTCTCTCTTAAAGTGCACTTCTGCAACATCAGAGGAATGCACTCAGATCTCAACGATGTATACCACCACCTTGAGACAGAGAGGCCCCACCTACTCTTCCTAACAGAGACGCAGATCTATAATCTGTCAGACTCGGCATACCTTTGTTACTCAGGGTACACATCCTGGACTCCAATTTCCGCCTTAACGCCGGGTTGTGCACGTATGCCAGTGACGAGATCTGTTGTCAGCGTCTCCGTTACTTGGAAGATCTGGACTTTTCCGTCATGTGGGTTCACGTTGATACCAGCCTTGACCAATTGGTCTACGCCAGTATTTACCGGTCACATCAACGAGAAGATCTGGAGACAACGAGGCTCATGGAGTATCTCAGCGATGCAGCAGATAAGGTTCGGCAACATTTTCACTCAGCGCAGTTGGTGTTTCTGGGGAATTTTAACGCTCACCACGGCCAATGGCTCTACTCGTATCAGGACACTGAACGAGCTGGAAGAGAGGCTTTTAGTTTTCCGTGACTCAACTCACAGCTTGTGCACGAGCCCACGCGCATCCCCGACGTTGCTGGCCACACTGCATATTGCTTGGACCTTCTGCTGACAACTGATCCTGACAGGTACTCGGTGTCCGTAACTGTACCTTTACGGACATCCGACCACTGCGTGGTGAAATCTGTGTCGCAGTACTCGCTGCCTGACACCCGCCATAAAGGCGCTAGGCGAGTATGGCGATACAAGTCAGCAGATTGGGATGAGATGCGGCATTTTTTCGAGTCTTGCAGACTTGTTTACGTCAACCAATCCGTCGTGTTGCGTTGATGCTGTATCAAGTGTGATAGGCCAAGCAATGAAGTATTTCATCCCTTACGCTGACCTATCCCTTAAAACCAAAAGTCGCCCATGGTTTAATGCTGCTTGCCTCACAGCTGAAAAGCTTAAGCAAGAAGCGTATAAAGCCTAGGCTGGCGCTCTAGAAGCAAATCCGTGGATTCGCATGAACTGAAGAAAAGATAAAATGCTGCTGCCAAGTCTTGCGGAATGGTGATCAGAAAAGCTCGCTTTGACCACATTGCATGACACAAGCGAAGCTTTCTGGTCTCTGGCCAAGTCGGTTGAGTCGAACTTCTGTCGCCCATCGCTGCCACCTCTGAGGAAGCCTGACGGTTCACTGGCCCACACCGCAAAAGAGAAAGCAGACCTTTTTGCTAACATTTTGCAGATTGTTCACGTCTAAATAGTCTAAATAGCTTCAAATTTTATACCGTATCCGTGAATTTCTAAACGTAGATCCGCGAATCAAGCTGTGCGATTCGTTGATTTTATCCAAGTTGACGTACGGCAGTTTGGTATATGGGCCGCGCCTACTCGCTCGCACGGACCGTGTCATTCAGAGAGTGCAGAACGCCTGTGCTCGTTTCTGTTTCAAGGTTCCCTACCGCATGCATATCACTCCCTTTCTTAATAATGCCGGGCTGTTAAAGATGACACTTAGAAGGGAACTTCACCTTGCATCCCTTCTATTCGGTGTTATCAATACTCGTAGACCTGAATATTTACTTAAAAAATTAGAATGGCGTTCTAAGTCCAGAGAATGCCGTTCTCTTAGCAGGCCTTTGAGTATGCCGTTGTACCACAGTACTGCTTTCCGTGGTAGTTTTCGGTATTCGGCATCGAAGTGTTGGAACAACATACCGCCTCCACTTCGAAAACTTGGTTTGTTACAAACTTTTAAAACATCGTTGAAAAAATATCTTTTGTCCTATCAAAAAACGATACCGATTGGGGTCCGAGTTGTTCCAACATACCTGTAGAAGCCGAAACCAGCCAATTCCACAAGACTCACTTTACTACAATTATTATATATACAATACAATGTTTATGTACCTATGCTATTTATGTGTTATAACATATATTTATGAAGTATCATTTTTGCAATATATATATATTTTATTTTAGATTTTCTTTAACTTTTGGATTTATTTATTGTTATAGTTAATTTAATATCTTAGTATCTAGTATATACCTTCTTCGCTACGGTACTCGTGTCACCTAGGGCACATCTGAAAACCAGCGCTGTTGCCTGTGGCAACAGCTTATGCTGAGATGTGTCCTATTTGACAAACGCACTACAGCGCAAAAACCTGTTTAACCTTATTAATTTAAACTATTGTTATCATCTATTTTTCCCCTTCTTATTGTTATTGTTTCTTGTTTTTAAATTGTTTTTAAATTGTAAATTGTACATTTTATTTCATTTTATGCTTATGTTTATGTGTTGTAGTTGTTTTGTCAAATAAATGTTTGAATTTGAATTTGAAATATATAAATATGCCATATACTTAAAAACATAGAGAGGCTGCATATAATGCTAGCCCCTCTGAAAATCTGCCTGGATCTAGGGACGTTGGCGAGAACCACCAAGGTGAAGGGAACCACCTCATACCATCTGCCCTTTTCCCGGAGGAAGACGGGTGGTGGAACCTGAGGCTTCGCTGAGGTTGAGGGTGGGGTCACTAGGCGTGACATAAGTAGAGTGGGGGGAGGGGTTGAAGACACCGGGGGGACGCGGGAGTTGCAGGGTTTGTTTCGAGCGTTTCTTAGAACGCTTCTTAACTAATTAAGCACAAGAAAGAAAGAAATGTCTTATCATACTTACATCAAAATAAAAATATGAAAAGAAAAATAAATTACTAATGCAAAACTTAATCTAATCACTATATGCATCTTAACATAGCAATAAAATATGTTTATTATACGTTCAAATTTTGGCTAATTTATTTAAAACGTGAACAACTTGCACACACACACACACACAGTCCACAACTTCAACTATACTTTGTCTTCAGGTCAGAATGAGCTGTCCACCGAGATGGCGTCTGCTATTGACAGAGAGGAGGTGTTGCAGCGGCTGTCGGATCAGAACAACTTCCTGGCGGTGAAGCTGCAGAGTGGCACCACCAACTATACACACTTTGCTCAGCTTTGTATCCTTTTTCAAACAATTTATCTATTGGCATATAAACAATTGGCAATAAGTTGGAAAAAAGTTTCCAATGCTTATATAAAATTTTTCATTTGATTTTGTATCTTATTTTTATTTACAAGCTGATTTTTACTTAATATACTTTTGAAATTCTTTAGTTTGCTGGTACAGACCAATCGCCTTGTACAGCCTGCTTTTATACCATTTCATACCCATTTCGTTTAGAGAGTTTTAAGTGTGATCGCGGAGTCAATTTCTTCATTTACAGTGTTCGTTAGAAGATGCTATGGATTCTTTAACATGGATAGATATAAATTAATTATGTTGCAAGGTTTTCATGTTTTATGTTCAGGTCATTTCATTTATGATTAATATTTTTTTTATAAAACGTAATATTCACATTTAACAATGAAACACTGTTTCACAACAGCCTATAAAATATTAATGTACATTCTATAGACAGTTTAAGTCTTAAAGAGCAACTTATAACATGTTATACATAAAACATTTGTGTTCGTCTTAGGGAATATATGAATTTAGACATATTGTAATAAAAATATATATATTCATGTTATACAATTATAAAAATTTAATTCAAAGAGACTGCTCTCAAATTGACTTATATATTTATGGCACAATTTGCTTACTTCAATCATACAATAGGATACTTTCTTCGGTGCCGGGTGACAGGTCGCTCACTTCCCTCTAATGTGGTTGAGGTGGGCGATGGCTGGATCCTGCGTTAACTCGTGAACGGGTGCCGTTTGAGGGTGTCCGTCGTTTGGATACTTGAGGGGAGTGAGACTTGCCGAGCTAACAGGTGCTGATAAGAATAATTTACATAAATACTAAATTTAGATAAAAATAGACTAAATTTATTTTGAAATATGATATCCGTGAAGTTTATCTTCACTAAAGTTTGCCAGATTCTTGCCAATTCCTCTTCACGAAGGTTTTTCCGAACTGGTGGTAGAGTCATGCTTTATTTGACGTCAATAACAACAAGTAATTGGATTTAGATTTCGGTGTATTTATATACTAGAACCGTTGTAGTAATCAATTTACCTCCTTATACTCCTTACAATGTAGGAGTGGCTAATGGCCCTGCCCAAGGTCCCAGGTTCGAGTCTGGTCGGGGTATCTATTTGTATGATGAACACAGACGATTGTTCTCGAGTATATTACAGGGTTTCCCATAACTTGTACGACAAACTGAAATGAAAGAAAGATTGAGGCGTGCCCTACCAGATAAAAAAAAATTACCTTAGTGAAAGTGTCACCGTTTTCGAGATATTACCGACTTTTGATTTTTTCCGAAAAATGCCGCTTTTGGTAAGTTTTTTGTTGGTGTGTGTACAAACAAGCAGATACTTCGGTATTTTTTTTTTGTAAATATTGTAGAATAATAGATCTACCGTATGCAAATATCATTTTGTTAAATATCATCAGGTATCATTGAGAAAAAACATATTATTCTCATTAATTTTTTCTACAAAAATTATTTACCTCAGCTTTGGCAATTAAGGGTGAAAAAAATGTAAATAAAAAAATGTATTTAGTAAAGATTTCAGAAATGTATAATACTGGCCATGTTGTTCTAGGAAAAAAATGTACTGGCCAGTTTTGTGCCAAAAGGGCTGATTCATATTAAATCCGACTTTTAAATTTAAATTTAAATTACACATTTGTACCGATCCCTGGCCTTGCTGAATTGACAAATGACATGAAATTAACATGCGCTTTATTTTTGTTTTATACTAATAACGACAACACTGTGAGTAAGAGAGGACTAGAATAAATATATATATATATATATTCTGAGTTCCTCACATTTCGCTGTACGGTCATCCATAACACAAACTCTGCTCACTTTGGGCCATACAGTCGGTGTTTGCTTTGTCATAGTATTTATTATAATCCTGAACCAAACCCCAGACCAGCTAGTCCCAGTGCCTTCCCTGTTCTTCATCGGCCGCAACGGGACGCCACTGGAGGTGGTGTGCGCGGGAGTCGAACCCAACAACTTGGCGGCCAGGATTGACAGGATTCTGGCGCAGTACCGTAAGTGGTCGTAACCGCCGATGCAAAAAGATAGGTTTTATAAATTTGACCTGTGCATGCGTGTATCTGTGTCATCGTATAGATTTTGCTATTTTTGTTGGAAGCTGTGTTAATCTAAACAGTTACCAGCCGTGTTTGAAGACAATCGGTTCCGCGTTTCAAAAGTGAAGTTGACTTTTTGCCATCATTTTTTATTTGTGCTTACAAGTGAGTTTTGTCGGAGTTCAGGTTGGATGTAGAATTATAAACGTAGAATTTAAACAAGCAAGTAGTGTAAGTAGTAAGGATATGACGAGTATCCCCGGTGACGTCAATTTAACTATTCTGTTAGCCATGTGAATGCAACTAAAATAGTGAGTGTAGCACCGTCTGGGGTGGTCCTAGTCCTTCCCATGTTGACCGCCGTGACAACTGGGTTCACGTGGTGTATGTTGTGCTCCAGTCGAAGGGAAGGAGCAACCGGTGCAGTCACTGGAACCAGGGCAATTACAACTGAAGCCTGCTGTCAGCGACGCAGCATTAGTCGTCATAAAAATATAAAAAAGGCAAAAAAAATGTATTTCAAAAAGTATAGAAACACCCTTCAAATTTTCATTTACTTAATTAAGTAGAAGTTTTCGAAGAAAGGGTTTTTTATATTCTTGTACGCTACATAGCTAGCTATAATGTTCTTAGCAAAATAACGTAAATTGCGTTAGTAATCGTTTATCTATATCGATTTTGTTAGTTTCAAGTAAATGTCTACCAATCGAAATTTGAAATCTGATGTGGATATGTGCGCGCATCAGTTTTTAACAGTAATAGTTAATGTTGTAATCGCTTTGTACGCAATGTCACTTAACAGTAGTTGGTCAATTGTGACATTTAGTGTTTGAAAATGTAATAATTTAATTATTTTCATTGCGTATTATAAAACCAAGTCCCCCGCCCAGGTCTGTCTGTTGTCAGTCTGTCTGAACGCGGTAAACTCAAAGCATACCGAACTGATTTTTACACGGTTTTCACCAATAGACGCAGTGATTCAAGAATAATGTTTACCTATATAATTATTTAATGTTTTGTGTAAATTGGCTGAAATATGATGATATATGTTAAGATATCGGACAAAACTCAACCGACTGGGAGTTTTCAATGGAACCGCTCTCTAATTTCTTGACGATATAACAAAACAACGTTTGTTGAAGTTTCTGCGATGGTACGTGTCTATCTTTTAAGGATGGCTTCCTAGTCCCATTTTAGTGTAAAAAATGGTCAAATATAATGCGGTGATTGGAACATGCCTTTGATTAAGTAAATGAAATGAGCTGAGCTATAGCCTTTTTGCCTTTTGGTAGCATGCATAGAATTTCCGAATTTCATTGTAATTTGAATTGTAAGTTTTCGGTTCTTTTAATGTAAACAATTCTATTGTCTCATTTTTACCATAAATTAATTTTTTTTTTAATGTGTCACTTTGGACTATGTACAACATTTGTGTCCTTAGTCCATATATTTTCTGTAAAAGTGAATTGAAAAAATAATGTGTTACCATTTTTGACAAATACAGTTTTTATCTATCTATCTATCTAAATTTCATCAAAGGTCAATAAACTAGTTACATTATGTTATTATAATATGTTGTGATTCTTTACGTATTAAAATATGTACTTGCAGAGTAGGTTATAAATACTTCTAAAGTAAATAAATACTCCAGGTTTGATAGTTATCACAGAATTCGATGAGACATAAGAAACATACCTATTTAAGGCTTGACAATTTGACAACTTAAGTTACACTATAGATTGTAAATGCGAGCCGTGTTGTTCACTAAATTTATTTTCTTTCATTATATCTAGATTTACTAAGTTATCTGTGAAATGGCAGTATCTCGAAACTCTTGCCATTTATATGATTTATCTACAAGTTTTTTGATCTTTGACTTTTTGGCAGCAATTTGACACAGCAAGTTCATTGCTCTTCATTAGATTTTCATTTTTGTGTACGTAAGCTAATGTTTAGTTTGTGCATTGAGTAGCGAATACTCGTAGGCATGAGCATTAAATAGAACACCAAATGAGGGGCGTAGACAGTCTTATGGAGTTTATAGTATTTCTAAAATCAGTAATAAAATGGCAACATTCAAACGATGGTAGCGACGTTGTCAGTTCACCGGTGAGGCTGTGGGGATAACGTGACAGGCTGCGCTTGCGCACGCGTTGCTCTTCCTAATACACGTAGATGTGGAGCAACGGACACAATGCCCCAGGGAGTGGGACTGTTAGACTTTTACTTTTACTAACTCGTGAACGGGTGCCGTTTGAGGGTGTTCGTCGTTTGGATACTTGGGGGAGGGAGACTTGCCGAGCTAACAGATGCAGATAACAATAATTTTGTATAGACATAAAGAGACACTGTAACTTTATTTTGAAAAAAATATACCCGTGAAGTTTCTTGCCAGTTCTTCTTCACGAAGGTTTTTTCGAACTGGTGGTAGAGTCATGTTTTATTTGACATCAATAAGAACAAGTAATTGTCAATGTTGAGAAATAAATATTTCATTTCATTTCAAATATTTCATTTCATTGTGAGTAAACTGAAAATGCTTTTCATTTGGTGAGGAAGGACAATGATATTATGTAAATCTTCGTGTGTGGTTTATCGCCGTATAAAATAATCATAATTTGACGGAGTGTGAGTACAAAGCGGTGATTTCATAACAAAATTGTTTCAATTCGCAGACAGCCAGATTAAAGGCGTGCAACTATTTATACAGTCTAATAACCTATACCTCATCTGCCCATAGAAAAGGACAAAGAGGTCTCGCAACCCCTCTCCGTGCAGCCGTCCACTTCCTCGCAGCAAGCGCAGCAGGAAACCCTCGCCTTCCTACAGGCGGAAGCGCGGGAGCAGACGGAGCAAGAGGCCAAGCCGGACGAGAAACGCAGCAACGAGGCTGCGGGGCTGGGTGGGTACTTCACTTATGTAATGGGCTAGCTCTTGCCGGTGGCTTGGTATGTGTTTGTTCCTGTTCCCGCCGAAATATCTCATTTCACCTTCTTTGGGATTTAATATTGAAGTATCTTTCCATTATCGTGCTCATGAGATATAAAAACTGCTAAAGAGACTGGGTAAGTACAAAAGCAGAGATGTGTTAATGGTATAGGATCTGTCAATTCATGTATTACTATGTGTCTGTAAATCTTCTTAAAATGAATAAATAGTACGTGAAATCACAGCTAACCACATTTCGGGTGTTAAGACTACAAGTCCGTCGCACGTAGCAGCGAAGGTTGCATGGTAAACAATAAGCAACACAGGAAAAAGGAAATAAAGTACATTTGAACAGGGTTCAACCGCCACAAACTGGTTAGAACTGGAACCCGCGATGTTTGAAATTGACGGCCGCTGTCAGCGTTGTCAAACCGCTAATAAAGGCGAACTTGACCATAGATTATGCTTCGCAAATCTAGGCTTGCATACGGTGTATATAGCGTAATTAGCTTAAGTAGAAAAAATATAACTGTACCTTATGACTTTATGATCAGCCTTTGACTCGAGTTGACGAGGTGAGAAACTTAGGTGTGATCCTTGATACCAAACTATCGTTTAGTGAACATATTGACACTATGATTTCAAAAGATTTAAGGATTTTGGGTTATGCTTTTAGGATTATCTTTGTTGTAATGTTACAGTTCTGTTTAACAGCTTGGTCAGATCAATTTTGTAGGACGCAGCAATCATCTGGATTCCGCAGTACCACACGGATATAAATAGTATTGAAAGAATATATTTAAAATGTGTCAATCATATTACGTTTAGATATTGGCATTTAAAAAATTATCCTAATGTAATTGTTACGAGACATTCTATGTGCAACCGTCGCTGTCAAAGACCAGGTCTTTTTGCTGAAAATTATAAATAATTATATTGATTCTCCGTTTCTTAAAACTAATTGTACTGCCAATACATTTTTATACAGTGCCTTAAAACCAACAATCCAGTTCTGTGCACGTATTTGACTGTACGTTAAACATTTTTAATATATGTAATTCATTAGTTAACTTGTCACTCTTCTGGATTGCGTTTATTATTATTAATATTTTCCTGACTTATATACATTTTTATTGTGACATTGTATAAACTTAATTATGCATTTGTTTTTGTTTATTACATAGAATAATGTATTTTCATAACTGTCAAGACGTTTGTCATCTTAGTCACTCGCGACCACGAGTTGAAATGTCAAAATATAATTAAACGCGATAGAGTCCGGTTAGAAAAGTGTTTTATTTAATTTATTTATTTTTAACAGTGGAAACTTGATTGATTTTCGGTTTAGATTTTACTATTTTAATTAAACGTATTGTAGATTTTCCTCAGCAAATTTACGCTTTATTTATACTTAGTTATAAATATTTGGGAAACAAACAATAATATGTTTGTCGAGAAGGCATTAAGTTGCTAAGCAAACTCTATACTTGGCCTTTACTTATCACAGTGCAGCCGTGAGTATTCAGCAGCACGATGCACGATACCGTACCATCAATGCTTACATACTCATGGTACCGACTATCATCATATTACCATAATCATTGTATTATGTGATTACAAGAAATAATGTTGTGTTCTGGTTAAAGCAAAGGAACGGTCTGGCAATTCAAGGAACAAATGTAATTAAAGGTTGTTACGCATCTAAGTGACAAGAGACATGACGCCATTTTGTTGACCTTATGTCAGTTACCGCGGACTTGTTCTGTCCGGTGTGTGAGCTGGTCATGTCTCTAGAGCGTCATTCTTTCAGCCATTTAAGTAAAGCTGTATGTATTCAACATTTTAAAACATTAATATCAACTTTACAGAAGACCACGGATCAGCTCCGAAAATGCAAAAGAAAGAGTACGAGATAGTGTGCGAGGGAGACGTGTGTGTCAGAAGAGAGATCACCGCCGATGGAGCAGGGTCTAGCCAGGGTTCTAGCGCGCCTAGCCAAGTCGCTGGGGTGAATATTGCTGCTTATTGTAGTTTTGTATTATTTGTAGGTTTTTGTTTACTCGGGTGAGTCAAAGGGCCCGCTAAAGCAATTTCCAGTAACTTTCTTTGCCATTTTTGAATTTGACAGTATAACTAAAATTCATTTGACGGCCGAGTGGCGTAGTGGGCAGCCCTGCCTCATACGCAAGTTCGAGTCCTGGTGGGGGTCATTTGGGACCTAGTGTGGTGAACACAGATCGTGTGTCATTGCATTACAGCTGATTGTTGCCTGCCCTAATACCTTTTGTAGCTACAACTAAGAAGTCTAATACAATCTAATCTTTATTTTTATTATTTTTTATTGTAATTTCACAAACCAGACATAACACAGAAAGATGTACAAAAGTTATATAAATTGTATGATGGTTACAGAAGTGCCAGTCTTAAAATAGTGAACATAGCATTCATATTTGATGAAGTAGATACTATTAAATTATTACCTTTTTGCAATTTCATGTAACGTAAAATTTAACATACTTATTCACAAAAACCGGTTAAAGGATACAGAAAAAATAAATATAAATCAAAACCACAAAATAAAATAAACAGAACAATTAGCTTCCTAGATTAAATACTCTTTAATTTTTGACTTGGTGGCGTGGATAGAGGCTCTGTATAGATATCGAGCTTAAATCTAATACCACGGTAACTTGAAATCATTCTCGATATTGGTGCGTTGCGTCCTACATTCGTTCGGCAATGTGGCATTTCAAAAACCTGCCTATTGCAAAGCCTACTGGCCTGACGTGGAACAACTATCTTAATAAACTGGTCATTTTGAAATATTTCAACCTATCTTCATAGGACTTCAAAGTTAGACATTTAATGTAAATGGAAGTAAACCGCTTCTGTATACACTCTATTCTATTGGAATGCACTTCGTAGTGAGGATTCCAGACAGTACTTGCATACTCCAATGAACTACGAATAACTATTGTACACAGTAATGTGTATAGTAGGATCGTTTATATATATATATATTATATAGGAGTATAGTACGATAGTTATAGTAGGTGAAAATTTTGACAGTTTACCTCGAGCAATATCTCATTTTAGTCGGCGGCCGAGCAAATCAAGATTAGTATGATATTCATACCATTTTTGCATTTTAATTCCACTTTTGCTCGGACAATACAGAACGCCGATCCGAAGTACATTTGTTTGTATGTCGTTGATAGTGTAAATTACATTCGTTATGATAAGAATGTTGATATTTTTCTCATTGTTTAAAATGCGTATTCGCAGATGGACGTCGAAGCTCCAGCCGAGTGTAGAGACGCTGCACTCGCCGAAACGGTGAGTTTACATTTATATAGATACTCGAGGTCCCTGAGTGGACACAACAGAAGAGATCCCGCGGGAGTTCCGGGATATAATACAGCAGCAGGTTGAGGAGGGCGATGGCTGGATCCCGCGTTAACTCGTGAACGGGTGCCGTTTGAGGGTGTTCGTCGTTTGGATACTTGGGGGGAGGGAAGACTTGCCGAGCTAACAGATGCAGATAAGAATAATTTTGTATAGACATAAAGAGACTCTGTAAATTTCTTTTGAAAAAAATATACTTGTGAAGTTTCTTGCCAGTTCTTCTTCACGAAGGTTTTTTCGAACTGGTGGTAGAGTCATGTTTTATTTGACGTCAGTAAGAACAAGTAATTGTCAATGTTGAGAAATAAATATTTCATTTCATTTCATGTGTTACTGCTAAATAATGTAGCTATCTAATGTTGAAAGAATTTCGAAAATTGGTTCAGTAGTTAATCGATTACATATATGAACAAACAATTTTTTCCTCTTTGAAATAATAGTCTGGATGTAAGTTCTATCTGTGTTTAACTATTCGTTTGTGCGCGCAAGAAAACAAACTTTCACATTTAGGCGCTGTGCAAACGTGGACACTGTTAATACCACATATATTTTATTTTCATATAATCACCCCTCCACGCAGACGTTAAAATTCCAGCTCAGCGCCCTCAGCGCTAGGTCCCAAAGTCTGGTGAAATTTAAAATTCGAAAAAAAAGCAGTCGTGAGGCTATTCTTGTCCAGTTGCTTTTTTTCTTCGGTGTCGGTCTGTGCAAAGTAAAAGTTGTCAGTTGACGACACAAGCACCTTTACCGTTTGAGGGTGTTCGTTGTTTGGATACTCGGGGGGGGGGGGGGGGGGCTGTGACGGTGTCCTGTCACCAACAAACAGTCCCACGTTTGCGCAGCGCCTGACACTTCTTATTTGGCATGCGTAAACGATTAATTTCGTAAACGTGCGAAATGTCGGTCGTAAGATATAAAAGTAAAATTTAATTTACCGGGTTTCAGAAAAAGAGTAATGAAATTGTGGAGTACTTGGTTCGATTTCAGTTTATATGTTTAAGACTTTCGTGCTTTTAATCATACTTGTTCTTAAATGATAATAACAATAATAATAAATTCTTTATTTCCAAGTATAAGCGTTTTAACAGATGTTTACAATTATATTTCGTTATTCATATACTGCTGGATCTTAGCGTGCAAATATGTCATTAAGAAAAAATGATTACTAATTAGATATCATTTATAAGTCCATAAACAAAGTAACAATTATTTAACAATCAATCAAGCAACGAACATAAAAAAAAGGTCTAATAAATTACCTAAAAAGAAAAAAAAATTGATAATGTTGATGTCAAAAAAGCCTTAAAAAATAGAGAAGAAGATAAAATGTCATAAAATTTAATAAATTAAAGACAATTAACACTTTGCCACATAGATAATAATAATAATAATTCAAGTCAATCGTTCATTTAAATATTCGTTTACACTATTATACATTTTTTCTAATAAACATTTAAATAATTCTGTTTTAAATTTATTCATTGGTAGTTCCTTTAAACTTACGGGTAATTTATGATATATACGTATCGCCACGCAATGCACGCTATTGCTAAAGACAGTTTTTGATAAGGTACGTACAGTGTATCTTTGTGTCTACCTCGTCTGCCGATCACTTCATTGTTAGTTTCAAATAATTGCCTATTCTGTTTGACAAAACAACAAATTTCAAATATATACAGTGATGGAAGCGGTAAGATAAGTAATTTAGCAAACAAGGGTCTGCAACTATCAAAAAAATGTGCTCCACAAATCGATCGTACACATTTTTTTTACACAATAAAAGCTTTATGTGCTGCGACTGAGTTGCCCCATAAAATAAGCCCATATCTGAGTACTGAGGCAACATATCCGCGATAGGCAAGTTTTGCAGCTGCAACCGATACAACCTGCATTATTTGTTTAAGAACATATATAAATCGGTCAATTTTTAGGCAGACACGACTCATGTGGTGATTCCAATTGCAATGATTGTCCAAGATAACACCTAAAAATTTTGTTGAATTTACAATGTCTAATTGAATATTATTAAATTTAATGTCAAGTTTAGGAATTTGAGAATTGTATGTCTGCAAGATTATAATTTTGGTCTTGTCAATATTAACTAATAATTCATTATTATCTAGAAAATTAATTATGTCAGTAAGTGATTTATTTGCCTCTTTTTAAGCGTCATGTTTATTTTTAGTTTTAATTGTAACTGTCGGGTCATCTGCAAATAAAATACATTCGTGGTCAATATTTTTTGGGAGGTCGTTAATACATAAACTTGCATAATTATAGATTAAACAGCTAATGGAAGCGCCGCAAATACTTACAATTTGCTTTTTTTTTTAAGATTCAGGGATTTTATTTTGATATATAAGAACACGTCCCTTTTCTATGCGCTTTTTAAAATAAAAGTATGTAAAATACAAAAGAATTAACTTAGAATATGTATTCCTAGGGTCGCCACCCACACGTTAGGGCTGGCACATTCGAGTCTGTAATATTGTTGAATGGCACATCGACTTGTCCCGATTGAGTGGAATATTCGCGCTGTATACAAGTCGGCTCATTCGACTAGTTTTGCCTACACCCGAATTGGTTTTGCTACAAAGGAGTTGGTCACAAATACTGGACCCTGCCGCCCGGCAGTGCCGATTCTTGTCGGCCAGAATATATAAAACCAAAGGATTTAATTTACTACTAATTATCTACTACTTGTCAAGTCACAAGTTAATTAATTTTTTTTTTCAAAATTTTAATTAATAATAATAATTATATTATGTTTTAGTCAAAAGCCGCATCGTCTGAAAGTGTCTCGAGTGCAGACAAGATAGAGCGCGCTAAAGAATTGATCGAGGCGAGGAAGAGAGAGAAGGCTGAGAAAGAGAAAGAGGTAATTTACAGTTTTACGTAATAATAGTAATTAAAACAGCTTTTATTTCAGACATGTTGGATTGAAATTATAACAACATGAATTGGAGTGGTTTCCTTTAAACTCGACATAACAAATCGGAAGGGAACAAGTAAATATTCGTTATGTCAAGTAATTCGTTGAACTGATGTTTGTTATGTCGAGGGTAGGTTGGTAAACCATCGAACAACAACGATTGTTTTACGAACAGAAGCGCGTCGGAACCTGTCGCGACATGAATCACATGCTGTGAGATGAAGAGTCAGACATTGGCGGGAACTATATAAAGGTTTTGGGTTGACAGAATTCGTTAATTAGAGGTATTTATAATTTTTCTTGATAGTCGAAAATTCGTTATAAAGAGGTTGTTCGCCATGTAAAAGTATATTTTACACTGACTTATGGACAATTCAAGGGGATTACGAAGAATTTGTTAAATCGAGGAAGTCGTTATATCGAGGTACGTTCTACTAAGGTTGCACTGTAGTTAAAGAAAAATTCAAAATAGGATTTGCCCACGATGTAGTATGCAGGACGCGGGGTGTCCGTCTTTCTGAGGGTACCCTCCAGGTCGGCAAGCCGCCCCGAATCGACTACTACACATTCCGCTAGTGCCGCTCGGGTTATTCTATCTAAACGCAGTCGGCTCGAACGTTTCCCGAACGTTCATCTATGTATATTGATTTTGCCGCGCTTTTAAACCTTTCTTTGTTTTCTTTTACAACGTGATGTTTAACGTTTTTCTTCACTATCAACAATTTTGTTGTTAATTTAATTTCATTAAAACAAACAAATGGGCTTCTCGGCAACTTAATGTTGCGTAAACGTCTATAATTGAAGACATGAACGGATGAAGGTGTTATGTCGCAAAATTATGATTCTGAACAAAATTATTTTAAAGTTTTGAATAAACATTTGAAGGTCCTTAATTTGATCGTAAAACATAAATCGCTGCGTACATACTGTGTGCCCGCCTTTCTAACTGACGTAATAGCTGCGTGCGCTGACGCCCGCAAGCAACTATGAGCTTGACGCCAACGCAATACGGCGCATGTTCGCAACTGCATCGCGTGACATGAGCCGGGCAGTACGCCCATGTTGTAGGCAGAGCATTACATTATTTATATTTACATGGTTCTCTGGCAGTAGATGACCCTTCCGCACCAGTGGCAGTTTCAATATACGACGTCCTAACCCGAGGTCCGTGCCCTCTCGGGTGCCCTTAGGTGTGTCGTATATAGGAGTCGTTTAAGTTCCGACCAAGCGCCGTCAGAGCTAAGCTACAAAGTCCAGTGAAATTTAAAATTCTGGAAACTAAAAAGCTGTCCATTTCGATAAAATAAAAAAATATACTTACATTATTGTTATTGCGCGTCTCTCCCGCCGCTTCTGACGGAGAAGGAAGGGTGACCAGGCGAGGATGTTACTCTGTGCAGGAGGAAAACAGCGGGACTGAGTTTGTCTGGAAAAAGTAAATGAATTAAACATTGTTGCTCATATTCTTTTCATAACTTGTCATAACTAGCAAACGAGCGTGCGGTACGCCTGGAGTTCCGATGGTGTACAACTTGCCGTAGATATAATTCGTAAAGGTTATTGATTAATTATTTTGTATATTTAAATTGAGATTGCCTATGTTCCAGTAGTTACACGGGGCGTTTTACCCTTTAACCGGACACAACCACGTAGACGTGACCGTTCTGTGCGTAGGGCCGAACCCGCCCAGACCACGCCTCCACACAACAAACGAGGACTGCACGTTGAAGCATACAGTATGAATTTTGCGCTCCAGACAAGAACGGTGCTCCATTGAAACATTGCTATATATGCATTTACTGTTGCGACACTAAACTGTGTTTCAGTGCAATTAGTACATTATCACAGCAGGCAAATGATGAAGCTAATTTGGTACATGACATCTGGCTCCCTGGGTCGTGGCTAAAACGGTAATAAACGTTAGTACCCCCCCCCCTCCAGACCACCTGTGATTTCAATAAACTATTCAATTACTAGGTGGTTCTCACCCGAGGAAAGCGACCGTAAATACGAAAATGACTTAAACATTCCGGGAGTTGATTTGTATACATATAATATGCAATTGGTTCGTTTCGGTCGTCTTGCCACAACCCGAACGTTTAAATGCACGGCTGCGACTGTTCTACCCGGCAGTGCCGATTGGAGCCGGCCGGCGGGTACCGCCTATTGAATTCTTATCAACATTAAATAATAGAGTAATATACTAAATGTTTCTAGTTGGAGAAGCAGAAGGAGCTGGAGCGCCGCTCCGCTGGACAAGGCGTCGCTGAACTCAAGCGCTGGCAGGCCGAGCAGGAGATGAAGCAGATCCAGGTAGCGTTGCAATTGTTTGATTCTCTCAGAAGGCGACTGCGCAGTCTCAGATGTGCAGACGCGCCTGTAGTGTCGGCGTGCCCCTCTCGCCCCCGAGCAGTTACCTCTCCATGTTGTGAGACATCCTATGTAATGGACTACATTATCTCTTAACATTAAAAATATGTTTTTTAATTGTAAATTCTTTATTTTTAATTCCATAATTTTTAATTTTACTTTAAAAGGAAAATAAAAAATGTAAGGATATCCTTGTCCCTCCTCCAGGAAGAACGTCGCCGAGAGATGCAAGAGAACGCCCTCGCCAGACAACGCATCTTGGAGCAGATAGCGCAGGACCGGGCGGAGCGGCGCTCGCGCGAGCCCGCTGCCGGGGCCGGGGCTGCCGCCGGGGCCGGGGCCGGGTCTGCGCAGCCTGACGCCAGTACGTGCTCATTTTTCATTCATTTACTTGGCTTTTGCTGTTGTCACAGCTCTCAAGCGCACCCGACCTATCCGATGTTAAGGCTTAAATCTGTAAAGCGTGCTTAGATTTATCACCGACTTAATTCACGAGCTAATTAAAAATGTTTGACGTCAATAAGAACAAGTAATAATCAATGCTGAGAAATAAATATATAAATTTGAATATTGTTATGATTCATGAAATTTACAAGAAACTAGTACCGATATTAGCAGCAGTAGAGTTGCTACGTCAGATAGCAACTCTACTGCAAGCTATCCTACTGCAAGCGGTACTCCACTCTATCCTACTGCAAGCGGTGCTCCACTCTATCCTACTGCAAGCGGTGCTCCACTCTATCCTACTGCAAGCGGTACTCCACTCTATCCTACTGCAAGCGGTACTCCACTCTATCCTACTGCAAGCGGTGCTCCACTCTATCCTACTGCAAGCGGTACTCCACTCTATCCTACTGCAAGCGGTACTCCACTCTATCCTACTGCAAGCGGTACTCCACTCTATCCTACTGCAAGCGGTGCTCCACTCTATCCTACTGCAAGCGGTGCTCCACTCTATCCTACTGCAAGCGGTGCTCCACTCTATCCTACTGCAAGCGGTACTCCACTCTATCCTACTGCAAGCGGTACTCCACTCTATCCTACTGCAAGCGGTGCTCCACTCTATCCTACTGCAAGCGGTACTCCACTCTATCCTACTGCAAGCGGTGCTCCACTCTATCCTACTGCAAGCGGTACTCCACTCTATCCTACTGCAAGCGGTGCTCCACTCTATCCTACTGCAAGCGGTGCTCCACTCTATCCTACTGCAAGCGGTGCTCCACTCTATCCTACTGCAAGCGGTACTCCACTCTATCCTACTGCAAGCGGTACTCCACTCTATCCTACTGCAAGCGGTGCTCCACTCTATCCTACTGCAAGCGGTGCTCCACTCTATCCTACTGCAAGCGGTGCTCCACTCTATCCTACTGCAAGCGGTACTCCACTCTATCCTACTGCAAGCGGTACTCCACTCTATCCTACTGCAAGCGGTACTCCACTCTATCCTACTGCAAGCGGTGCTCCACTCTATCCTACTGCAAGCGGTACTCCACTCTATCCTACTGCAAGCGCTGCAATAACCACATTAACGTGCTTGACATGAAATGAAATGTTTATTCCTCAACAGTCAGTACTGTTACTTGTTCTTATTGACGTCAATTAAAACATGACCCTACCACCAGTTCGGAAAAACCTTCGTGAAGAAGAAATGGCAAGAAACTTGTGTTCCGGTTAAACGGTAAGAAACTTCCCAGTGCGATGACTGGAGCCTGCGGTCGGCGACGCGTCCTTGGTCGATACAATAATCACGTTCAATATTAATAAACGAAAACCCAACGACAAGTACGCTGCATGTCGACTCCCGACCAGCTCAGCTAACGTAGCCGCGGTGCATTGCAGCGCACGGCGACGCGGCGGGCGCGCAGGCGCGGCTGGCGCTCAAGCTGCCCGACGGCACGACGCACACCGTGCAGTTCGACGCCGACCAGACGCTCGACGACGTCACCAGATACGTCAGCGACAACCTGCACGTGAGTGGCGCCTTATTGTTTTTCTTAAATTTCTCAACAGTTTCTGCTCAACGGGTAATTTCAATACAAATTTCATTAATTTCTGATTATCAACTGGTTTGCGAAAGTAATATTTTCGAACTAAGAAATGCATAGAAAAGTGAACCATATGGTGATATGTTTAAGAAACAGATTGGTATTTATGAAATAAAAAAATTTCTGATCTTCAATGTATTTTTATACAATTTTGCACCTTATTTATTGCAGGACAACGTTTGATATAGGTTAAAATCCAATGCATCCCAAGGTTTCTTGGGATGATGAGATGCTACTCATAATTGGAATAGAAAAGCGGTCCATATGTCAATTTCAATATATATATAATATATATATATTGAAATTGAATATATTATATAAGAAACACAATCGTAAAAAAATACTTTCCGCATACAACCTTCAAAACCAGTTAATAATTAAGCAGCTTTTTTAACCTTTTGCCTATTGATGAATAACAGTTAAATTACATAAATGTTTGCCCATTTTGATCCATGCCTAAATTGATCTGGCTTAGTTTTCTGTCTGTACTTGTATTACAGAGCTACATATATCTTGAAAGTGTTGGTTTATTTCGCTATCCATTTGCCATTTCAAAAAATGCTATTCAAGTCCCAAAAACCTTCACCTAAGGTTGCGGCAGTGATTACCATGTAATTAAACAATATGTATGTAAAACATAACAAAACTTCGTCGCGCCATTTAAAATACACCATACGCCATCTATTGGCAAATGACTGAACTACACATTTAGAAGTTTGCCCAGTTAGGGCCTCAACAATGCGCTTCACACGCAGCACGATGACTTATTCCACGCGAATTTTATGTTCCTATGGTCATCAAGGGTGTACATATTGAGTAATATATTTTTTTGAATTTTCTAGAAGATTATCGTACATATTTATTTAACTATTTTAATAGTATTTGCTAACTACATGCGTCGTATTGATAACACGGCAGCTGTCGACGTCGCGCGTGTCGCTGTGGACCACGTTCCCGCGGCGCGAGCTGACGCAGGGCGCGCGCACGCTGCGGCAGCTGGAGCTGGCGCCGTCCGCCGCGCTGCTGCTGCTGCCGCGCCACGCCGCCGCGCCCGCGCAGCGCTCCTACGTCGACGGTGAGTGCCGCGCCGTGTGTTCTGCCGCATTCTATTGACCTCAGACAGTTACCTCAGACTATAAATCGTTACCAGTTGCAGACAGCGGTGATGGCGCTCCCGGGGAACGTGTGGCGCCAGGGTCTGGCAGCATTTATTTATTTTTGTTATATTCTTGTTTAAAGTATGCGGGTATTTTTAATATTAACCTACCAACATCATAACAACAGGTAGATGTGTCAACTGACTGTTAAAAACGATCATTCATTGAATTTCCAGAGCAGAAGTCTTTTCTAGCTTGATCTAATACTCAATATACATTTTTAACATTAATAACAAACAAAAAGAAATGGAATTTAGAGATACAGGATGCTAAGGGAAGATGAAGGGGATGAAGGATGATGCCAATGCTGGTTAATGTGTTGTTCTAAAGGTGGAAAGACTCGGATCGATAGTTGCAGGCTACTAAACAAACAAATGAAAAAGCTGTTTGGGGTGAGGTAGGGGAGGGGATGCTCTGGTTTCGGTGTTGTTTTCAAAAGATAGTTTCAGGAAAAATGTTAAACAATCATAAAATTAAAGTACAAGCTAGTTAATGTTCCATATAAGTTATAGTCAAAAAAGTTTAATAAAAATGTTGAGATAGTAACGCGCCACCATCGGTTCGCTCGCGAACTTCACTAAAAATCAGGCTGACGTTGGTGCTGATGCGAACGCGGCGGCGTTGCCCCCAACAGGGGCTTCCTCTTTGTGCTTGTATAACAAGCTTTCTCTTGCGGCTGCTCTTGTTACTGGACTCCTCACCCGAATTCTAATTGCTTTAATTTTTCTTTGAGATTTTAATAAATTCGCGAAAGATCTCTAAAGACCAAAGACTTCACATTGTATACTTTTCTTATTTCGTTCCGCAGTAATCCGCCAGCTCCTGAGCACGCTGATCTTCGAGCCGCTGTCGTCCCTGTACTTGTGGGCGCGAACGCGCGTGCGCGGGCTGGCGGGCGCGCCGGGCGAGGACACGGGCGCGCCCCCCGCGCCGCGCCGCAAGCCCCCCGCCGTGCACCGGCTCACCAGGGACCGCAACGACGACAACAACACGTGGAACGGCAACTCCACGCAGCAGATGTGAACATGGCAGTGGTGGCTTCGGTGACAGCAAATGTGAATGGTCGAGCTTATTTGGTGTTTTTATGTGATCGTGTGTTTCAAACTGATTCGTTGAGTTCGGGGGTTATTGAAAAAACTATAACTTGAAGGTATAGTGAGTGCCTTCGACAAAGCGCCCCACCAGTTTTTGTTCAGGTCTACTTTGTGATCGCACCGCGGTGAGTAAACCTCAAAATGAGTAGTAGCAGAAGCGCGTTTCCGTGCTGGTCCTCACAGTTCAAAGTAAAAGTAAATTCGATATTATGGTTTTTATTTCGAATCTTAATAGAAATGGAAAGCCAGGAAGCCTTAAAAGCCTGGAAACGGAGATAACTCATGAACGACTCGAGTATGGCTACCGGGTGTAATGTCCCACGCAGCTTCAATATCTTCACATTTCTACTTTGTCCTCGGTAAAGTTTCCAGTTCCACACACACGATTACACAACAAATGTAACTTGAAGCTCACCCTGTATAATTAGAATCATTCGTTTGCCGACTGTGACACTAAATATATGCACAAGTTAAACTAGTGTCCCATGTATTTCGTGTCAAGTTTATGTATATTATTAGGATTTCTTTATGAATTACGGTTATGAGGGTCGACTCGATGTATGCAGACTGGATCCACGTTGCAGCACTATTTTCTAGCACAATTATAAACTACGATATATGTAAATTAACTATAATTAATAAAAAATTGAAATATTTGTCGAATTTGTTTGTTTTATTTCGTTTTCTAATACCTGTAGATAAAAATTCAGGAACGCCCTTCTTGTATGTGGCAGGGCGCTGCTCGCGTGTACATTAGATCATTTACAATTTCTACTGTTATTGTATGAACTATCATAATCGCAGAGTCGATAGTAAAGTGGTCTGTCAAATCAAATCAAATCGATTGCATTATAGGTGGTAAGAAAAGTAGTTATCAAGATTCACTGTGTATAGAAGTTCCTAAACTACAACTGTACAGCAGCATGCAATATACATACAAGCAGAATTAAAGCTATTTAATTAAGATTCAACATATAAATAACATATTAAGTTAAAATGTAACACAATAACAACCTAATACATTATATTAGGTCTTTACCTATGAAATTGCCGTTTTTCACGAAATAAATGAAGCGTAATTTTTTTATATATTATTCATTTCTATTAATCAAAATAATCACCCATGCAATCAATGCATCTTTGCCAACGCATTGGTAGCTTATTGATGCCTTTCTTGAAGAAATCAGCTGGACGGGAGGCAACAAATTCTTCAAAGGCATTTTGTACTGCCTCTCGGATAGATAAAATGATATACATTAATTTTTGTTTTGCATAGAGTCACTTTAAAAATACTTCACAATTAATCAAGTTCTGAGAGTATATGCAAATAACAATGCCCATCTGTGCCCAAGAAATGCCCAGATAAAGTATATTACGAGATTGCTCTAATAAATAAAAACTAGAATTATGTTGTTAATTATAAATCATATGAAGCACTGGATAAAAATAAAAATAAAATAGGATGTTCTTATTGTACTTGTAGACGTACATCGAAAGTAGTCGTACATTGAAAGTAGTCTATGGTTGCAAGTAGTGTATGGTACAGTAACAAAATTAGTCAAGTGTAAATAAGTCAATCATCAATGAATCGCCTAAATATCGTCCGTTTTGTCTTAAAATCGTCCCATTTCGGTTAGTGCATGGTCCAAAAGTCGACGCAGGTACTGGCAGCACGGTCAGTGTTTATTTTTCAGATTCTAACAGTTGGTATAGCGAGGCGTCCTGCTCATTTTAGAAAGGGTCTTTTCTTTTAAGTTTCTCCCCCCTGGCCTGTGTCTGCCACTGTTTTTGTGTGTTCTCCGATTTTGCTCTTCTGTTCGATAAGAAATCTACCTTGGCTTCGTTTTATGGATATTGATAGTGTTGTTTTATTCGGTGACTTCGGCTTTTTTCTAATAAGGACTTGACTGTGTTTTTTGATTTGGACTTTTTGTTTGTGATACAAAATGTTGCGTTGCCTGAACTGCGGGTTACGCGTTCAACGAATACAGAGGCATGTGGTTACAACTCTGCCTCAAGAGAAGCTAATAATCTTATCTATTTGGCTGAGAATTGAACATGCAAGTATCTTTATAATATACCTATCTAAGTATTTTGTAAGTAGAGTATGCGTACACGATAACTTGAAACCTGAGTGCGAGACCTCGCTGTATAAAAAATAAAATATTATTTAATACAATCGAACTTCAGGTCTTAACTCATTGTAGACGCGTAAGATAACATATCTCTCTACTTAGTTAATCATTTTTTATGGGATGTGACAACTGACTAACACCCATTGTTTTGTTTTCAGCTTCCTATGGAAGATGTGTTGTGTCATGCTTGTTATGTATTGATACAAAATGCTGATGTAAACACACCTAGGACATTAGGTCATACTAATGTCTGTGCTGCACAAGATTCTCAACGTGAAATGGCTATACCACAGTTGCCGTCTGAACCTGCCCCTGCATCTGTCCCTGCCCCTCCACCTGCACCTGCCTCTCTGCCAGATCAAAGATCCATTGAATCGGCCCCTATCTATTTACCTCATTACAAGAGAGCTGCTAGTACATCACGACACTGCATTTATGCTGACTGTGGTAATGCATCCATGCATTTAATACCAACATTTATTAAAAAAATGTTAATTACAGAATACAACTTTTATGTGCCCCGGTTTGCACGTGTTTGCCAACACCATCTCTTTTCAAATATTTGGCATGAATTACCAGAACAATCAGCTACAATATCAAGTTTTACTATCAATCAATTAGAAGATTTAATTGATATTGCAAAACGAAACACTGTCACATTTGATTTTGAACATGTAGAAGAAATGCCCAACCACATATGTCATTATTGGACTGGTCTCGAAGTGACCGAATTTGTTATTTTATTTAATGAGTTACCTTTATTTAATCAGGTACCATCACCAAAAACTGCTTTGGCTATCTTTTTAATTAAAATGAGGACAGGGGACAGTAACAAGAGGTTGTCTTCTTTATTTAATATACCTCGATCAACAATGGAGAGGCACATGAACATTGTACGCTCATGTTTTATGGAACATTTTGTTCCATTGCATATAGGGTTGCAACATCTTACTAGACAAGATATCATAAGAAGAAATCTTAGTATTCCAAATGCTTTTTTTGGCAATCCAAATGACTCAGATCAAACAAGACCTGCAGTCACAATATGTGATGGCACTTACATATATATTGAAAAGAGTTCCAATTATTTTTACCAAAAGGAAACTTATAGTTTACATAAATATTTGAACCTGGTCAAACCATTTCTTTGTGTGTGTACAGACGGGCATATTATTATTGTGATAGGTCCATATGCTGCCACTCAGACGGATGCCGAAATTATGAAAGATTTATTTAGTGATGAAAATGGGCCCATGCGAACGTTTTACAGAGAGGGAGATGTATTTATACTTGACATAGGGTTCAGAGATGCAATCCCACTGTTGGAGGCCTGCAATTATAATGTGCAGAAGCCTGAGTCATTAAATGAGGGAGAACACCAGTTAACAACTATTCAAGCTAATAAAAGTCGATTAGTAACTTTATGTCGATGGGTTGTCGAAGTAGTTAACGGGCGTTTTAAAAGAGATTTCAAATTATTTCGCCAGGAGTTTTTTAATAGAGCTCACGCGCATTTAATGAATGATTTTAAAATTGCAGCTGCACTAATTAATAGATCTCATAATAGAAAGGGCCATGAGGTATCAACATACTCCGAATTACTTGGTAGAATTTGTAAGAAATTATAATTTAAAGAGGCGATCAGTAATGTTTAGACGCATCGATGGGAGCTTTCCTCAATTAAATATATTTCCCGTATTTAGTTACTCTGATTTAATTCTTTTCGCTTTGGGCCCATATCAGGTCAAACAAGCACGATCGTATTATGGCGAGCATGTTCGACAAAATGGTTTATATGAAATAGAAGTATGTCCCAAACTGGAACACTCTGAAGAAATGGTTGCAGCCGTTGGAGGTAATAGACCTTACTTATTAAGGGGTCGAATTCAGTCGCGCCATGTTGGTCGCCGTAAATATTTTACATATATTTTAATTGATTCACAACCATCTAATAATAATGGCTTAGATGTAATATTAGGTTACTCTTGTAACTGTTTCGTAGGTAACAGAACAGTGGGGTGCTGTTGCCACGTCATGGCCATAATATGGTATTTGGGTTGGGCTCGAATATATTGAGACGAATATATCGAGACCAGCATCATATTTAGATAATATATTACTTGTGATTGAAGAATAAAACAATAAACACTTAACTACTTATACTTCTTTTTTATTTTCTTCGCAACCTGTATCATATCCCCAGAAACCAATACAGCAACAAACCGGTAATAGAAAAGGTAAACAACCTATTATATCTATAATACGTTTATAAAATAATTGTAAATAAGTGCTTACTTAAAAGACAGCAATACAATTGTTCTATTTTATATTTGTCTTTTGAGTCAAGCAGTTAATTGATGGCAATTAAATATAAAAACACATGAAAGATAGTTTAATACAACCCATGCTATTTTATTGCTATGTGCTTTTATAATCTCATTAGAAACACCGGTTTGTCATGAGTACATATTTGGTCTCTTTCCATATTATCATTTACTTGAGTACTTAAAGCTTTGTACCTAACCAAATTGTTTTCACATACATATTGACACACATACAATGGAGACAGACTAGATAATTCCAAATAACTGACATGTTTATCTGATAACATACAGAAAAGTATATAAAAGAACACTGATCTGGCTTAGCTTATGTGATGTTCATGAAGTTCCTACTGAAAAACTAATAGCAATGCTGTCTGTAAACAATAAAATGTATAAAAAACCAGTAGGAAGTTATCAAGTCTAATATTCAATATCTTTTGAACCGGTGCTTTATATGACATTAAATCTAGATATCATATAAATACTGTTAAAAAGTTATCAGATGACATAGAGCTGCAATTTGGGCATTGCATGGTATTGCTGACTTTCAGCTCCATACTAATATGGGCATGGTCCTTTACGCCACGGCAAATCTGTCGGTAAGTGCGACAGTCGCTTACTCAACCTCACAGCAGTTTTGGTTACTCAGGAAGTTTTGTCAACAGTGGGAGACTACTTTCTGGGCGACGGTACTTGCATGATCCTCAATCTTTTTACCTAAATATACTATTTACTTTAAATTTACGTGTGCGTTACCCCCCCCCCCCCTAAGCTGGAAAGTTGCTTGTAGAGTGTTATGAGTGGGACGCACAATTAGATCGTCACCTGCTGTAAATGTGCGCCAAATAAAAAATTTATGTTTTCTCGTTTTGGAAAAAAATTAAAAAACGATTCCTGCTTGGGTAATGCTGTTCCAGCAGGAAAATTCTAAACGAACGATCGTAGAGATAAATATTGTGCACGTGCTGATAGCTTATATTTGTGGGAATTTGTGCGCTGAAAAAATAATTTGTGGGTCTTCGGGTTTTCGAGATACTTATTCCATTTCCTGCTGCGGTAACGTTTTGCAGAATTGTGTATCTCGGAAACCATTTAATGCGCGTCTGTAAAATAAACATGTAGCTCTTGATTTGTGGGAATTTGTGTCGGAAATAGATTTTAGAAAATGTTTATGGTTTACAAGTAATCGGACTTTATTACAAAAATGAAAAATAATCAGTGTACATGAGACAACGTATAAGCTTGCTAAAAACTGTTTTTAGTCCTACTTAATATCTCGATATTTCAATTTACTATGTTTTAATTTTGCCATTAGATATAATTGCGTTTTTCTTGAAGATTTAAACGCATATCTACTTAAAAAAATTATGGTTGAGGAGGGCGATGGCTGGATTCCGCGTTGACTCGTGAACGGGTGCCGTCTGAGGGTGTTCGTCGTTTGGATACTTGGGGGGAGGAAGACTTGTCGAGCTAACAGATACAGATAACAATAATTTTGTATGTACTTAAAATGACATTGTACATTTATTTATAATCGTGAAGTTTCTTGCCAGTTCTTCTTCACAAAGGTTTTTCCGAACTGTGGTATAGTCCTGCCATGCCATGTTTATTTGACGTCAATAAGAACAATTAACTGTCAAATGTTTGAATTTGATGTAAGATGATTTTGTAAATACTTTCTGCAAAATGCAAATGTGAATACATTTAACTAACAGCTTTGTGGAGACATTCTAGGTTCTAGGTAAGCTTTATTTCCAGTTACAGCAATAGAGTAAGAGGCTAATAGTATCAAATTATTATTATCTAATAGAATATCTAACGATGTCGCCACATCACATGAACAGTCGGCCGCAAAAGTCGCTTAACAGAATCAAAAGTGCAAAACAACTGAACACCCAACAAATGTCTTGTCAAGGGCGCAAAATAACTAACTTCAAACGTTCATAGTTAGCACACAAGTTAGTTAACGAACGCCTTAATTAGATTAGAACGACATAGATTTCATCTTATATACTTAGTGTCCGATAACGGTTATGGTTTGGTCTTTAACCTGGTTTTATAACGTCGTGTTCTGTGTCATTCAGAATTTAATACAGTTAAAAAAAAAATTATTCATCGTGAGCAATTATTTGTGTTAAAATAATTTTAAAATCTTTTTCTAACTTGATCTTTCACTCCAAAAGTGCATCCCCCTCCAAGTACCTTAAACTCCTACATGCAAAAATTGTTTTATAAAATGTATCTTAAAATGCTATCTAATGTTATCTTAAATTGTTTCGTAAAATGCATGTATCTAGCTCGATCGCGCGACTGGTTGTCCGACGAGTGCGGACACGAGACCGGCAACAAAATCGCTTTACGGACACTAGCGAAGCAATGAATATTTATGTTTAAACATTATTGAGTGCACTTTTAAAATTAAACATTTTTGCTTAGTTTTGGACATACCCTCCAACTTGCACTTTTAGTGAATGAGTTGTCACTTGATTTAGCGATTCTCTTGTCACATACCTACCTACGTATAACTGTCTTCAAAGTCAAATATTTATTTCTAAACATTGACAATTATTTGACGTCAAATAATGACTACCACCAGTTCTGGCAAATGGCAAGAAACTTTACGGGTATAATTTTTTCAAAATAAATTTAGAATATCTCATTGTCTACACAAAATTATTCTTATCTGCATCTGTTAGCTCGGCAAGGCGACGCGACGTGGTCTCATGGACGTGGATAATTGTTGTTGTTTTTATTTCACCTCAATATGGATTTAATTAAGGCTACTTAAGGAGAACTAGCCATAGATCTTTTACTATAAAATCGCACAGCCCTCCAAGTTCTTTAATCTCCTACATGCATGGAAGTCGATAGGTGTACAGTCGAGGACACGTCAACTTCGTTGGTTCTGCAAACAATATTTGGACAACCGGATCCGGATTCGGCTCCAGCGGTCGTGTAGATTCATACGAAGTGCGCTCTTTGCTGTACAATGCCTAGGTCAATCGCGCGACTAGATGAACGATGAACGCGAACTGCGAGTTTTAACTAAATCGCTAAACGCGCACAATTAAAACGTAGCAATAATTATTTGTTTTCACGCACTGTAATGATCATAATTAGTGGAGGGGCGTGCATTCTTCCCATGAAAGACCTCTGTTTGTTGGTAAGGATAGCAATCGTTCTTGTATCACTGCAAAGGCTGTTTTCGAACTCAGATTACTGATGAGAACTTTATCTAAATTAAATGATAACCCAAATACTCATTTAGCACTCTTGTGGTAAGGTCGTTTTTTGACACTGTTTTATGTGAGATCGATTTAGATGGCCAATAGACACAATCCAAACAGTGTGTCGGTGATTGTCTCCAGATTGGCATCTATGTGTGCGTATTTGAAGAATTGTTAAAGTATTAACCACAATCAAACCATAAATAAGAAACGAACTTATTAAACGGTCAACCGGCCTTTATGAATTTGTTTCGGCCATGTGTTTTGAACGAGCTTTGTAAAAGATATTCAGTTTATAAAGTTTAGCAGAAATACTTGTAAATGCACGTGCTCTAAGACACTGCAGGCTTTAAGTTTTACTGTTCTTCCAACCATTAAGTATTACTTCTAAAAATAGATAATATTCTGAATATCTCTTCAGGAAATTCGGAGGAAGGCTATGAACAAAAATAAAGAAAACACTCAATAATTTTACGCTAAAATCTTTAATATTAACAATTATATACTCTACACATTACTATAAACCCCCTCAATACTCCATACCAGCCTACGCGAAACTTTCCTTACAATACAGTACCTGGCAACATTCATCAGTGTTGCCGAAACGAAAGTGAAAAATCTCACAAAATTATACAAAAGCCTACCGAACGAAAAAAATTGTGCTTTTCCACTTTCGTTTCGCGCAATCGCAAGTAAGAATAAATAACAAATGATACAGTGAACAACACAACTTTATTTCTTGAGTTCGCTTCGGGTGTCACTGCGACGCACTCGCAGGTTTCAATACAGAATGTTTGTTACGGAATATGGATATATTTTGTCAGAAAAAGTCAACAATATGCCAATCTTTTGGTAAATTAATCTTAGAATTTAGCCCAAAGTATAAGTTGATATAACTTAATTTGTAGTAATTTTTCTTTTATTTGAATTAGGAGCGAAGGTTAATGAATGAGGTAAGATTTAACATCAATGATGCAGCTAAGGCATAGAAAATAAACCAATTTCATTGTAAGTGCGTTTTTATGACTATCGCGTATAAACATTCTACTTATTGTTTTCTCTTTCTACGACAAAATATACTCCATACTCAATAATATGCAAATCTTAACAAAAAGAAAAGGAAAGAAATATATACAGATAAAACACTTACAAAATATTGCAGCTTAATACCTTATTACGTGGACAGAACGAACAAAAGTAATAGAAAAAGTTTGTTTAAACGGTAGCTACTCGAAGTCTTAGATTTTCATATTCAGCCAGTTCTTTTGCGCTTCACGGTTTATTTTTAAAATTAATATTATTGTTTATTAATATAATTATTATTTTTTGTTTAGAATATCGTTAGAAGTCACATCAGATGTCAGCTCGGTTTCGTCATTGCTGAATTAAGTGAAATAATAGACAAAATTTTCTTTACGGCAGAGGTCAATAGGACCATTTCATTTTCACGTTTGTTTATAAATCGTGATCAAATTCAGTTCATCATCACGTCACTAAAGTATCAATATTTATTGAAATAACCAATAACTGAATCAACAATAACGAAACCTAGCGTTATAAACTCATCGAGTCGACGTTTACACAACATCTATCGACGAAACATCGATAGTCGACACTCGACGAGCACAGCACTACAGAGAGTTGAAGAAGATCCGTAACGTTACACTTCATGTGAATGTTTATTACCACATAGAAAATATTTATTTAATCTATTATAATATTTAGTATCCTTATTATTTTATATTGACTAGCTTTCTTTGTGAGATCTCTACGCCTAGCCGCCGACTATTACCGGGTGTTGTGGACAACAATAGGAACATAAAGGAATATGACGTTTATTCTGCACAGCTTAAAGTCGATATTCGTTTTTGTTCTTACAATCTTGTTAGTTGTTGTCGAAGTTAATTTCTAACTGTGTGCGTAAATAATAAATTTTAATCATGATTTTTTATAATTCCATGTCTCCTTGTTGTTTGCAAAATATATTTTACATACAGTAAAAGTTCCTTATAAAATCTTAAATACGGTTTTCTTTTTAGGTCTTAAAATATTTATTATTTTATAGATATGCATTGATATTTCGGACTACACCGTGTTTATTTCATTTATATAATTGTATAAATCAACAACCGTTTTCACTAACACAGCTAGAAACCAACGTTTAACAGTATGTTTCACGGATATCTTCCCTACGTCCAAGGTTACTTGGCTAATATTGGTCCCATAGACAAAGACAACAATATTAATTTAGTTAACAAATTATTGCTATCTCTATCTACTTGACAAACAGACCAAGTTGGCGTAACGTTATTGTGTAGTGTACAATAGCACTGTCTCAAGAATGTAGGTTTATGCAGTTTCAGTCAAATATATCAATTGTATAACATAATTACAGTAAGCGGAGATTAAGTTCTGAATGTATGTTTAAGAATTGAGGAGAATCCCAGAAATGTTAAGTGAAAATAAGCAAAATTTCAAAAACAGACAACTATTAATACTACGTCTATACAACATTCGAGCCTAGACTATCCAGCAATTTAATCATTTCAATTTTCTGGATGATTCAATCGGTAATTCAAATAGATTTATTAACAGCGCGGAAGTCACGAGAAACTCGCTGCTGACATAAATAACAAAGAGCAACAGATACTATTAAATTATATTTGAAATGTAATTTGAAAAAAAAATCTGCTACTTCTGTGAAACCTACACTCGGGTTATAAACTATCGATATGTACCGCGTTGACGCTGTGTTGTGGCTCCGTATATTTCATAAACATTTTCTGTTTCATTGTAAACTAACGTGGCTTATCGCCGTTCGTTCCTCGTGTTGGGGTGCGCGCGTCTCGGGTTGTTCAACACTGCAATCAATCAATTCAATTAATAAATACATCCCCACACAAACACACCGACTTTGCGGCTCCGAAGTAAACAGCTCGTGTTATGCATGACCGTAAAGCGAAATGGGGGCGGGGAACCCAGAATAAACCTCCATTCAAACCATTAATATATTAGCAGATTTTTTTTGAATCAACAAATTAGATAGGAAGTTTTGATAAATACCTAACTTAGCTCAAGTTTGTGTTTTCTAAACAGTACCACCACGTCCCTGTCATGCATTAGTAATTAGTAATAATTTATTTATAATTTCTGTAACATAAATTAGTGTTTATTTTTTGTCTCCTGTAAAATTGCATTTATTTAGATAGAAGGTATTGCCGCTTCACCGTCGATATATACATACAAACAACTAGACCCGAGCACAAACAAATGTGTCCATCACATAATGAGTGCCCCGGCCGGGACATTAACTAGCCCACTACGCCACTCGGCCGTAAATAATAATATAGTACTTTTAGTACACAAGTTTGCGTAATTTCACTCGCTGATGTTTCCTTTAGGCAGTTTTCCCATTGCCGAGAAAACGACTAACTTTCGGCTATTTTCTCGCTCAAGAAACGTACAAAAGATATACATTCCGTGTAAGCAAAAGAGTATACAAATAGTTGATCGCTGACTGTTCACACTAGCTGGCGCGGCCTCTTTCTCCAATTGGCCGTCGCTCAGATGAAGGCTGTGTGGCAAAAAATTGCACGAGCCGACAGGGGGTTTTTAGTGGGTAGTGCTCATTAGGAGCTAGTCCCGGATGCCTTGTAACGCGCGCGAGAGGTATGCGGAAATGCATTTTTTGCCTCCTGCCCAAACGGGGAACAAAAAAAAACTGTTCACACTGCCGGCGAGGATTCGCTTCAATAGTTTGACGCTGACCTACAAGAGCTATGAAAGATAATACTCGCTCAGCGATACTCGATCAGAACTCACACCGACAGAGCAACCTTTGTGTAGTATAGGCCCGCACGCTCGCTTACAGCCGAGCCACACAACGAGCGGCCATCGCAGCCGGCGGGAGCTCCGCGATGTATCCGCGTTGTTGTGCCGGAGCCGAGCAACACTTCAGAAACGAGACCTAGGCAGTGAACGTTGCCTTGGTCATACACAAATTACTTTTCTTTCATACACTTTCATAAAACTCTATGATTTTGTGACTGTCATAGAGTGCAATACACCTGACCGTTATATACATGGACGGCCTGTTTGGTGTGGAGGTAGGTAGCCTTGCCTAACCTTGCCAGAGGTCCCGGGTTCGAATCCTGGTAGGAGCAGGTATTCTATTATATTTGCTTTCTAGTCATGGATGTGTATGTACATTTATTTAAGTTTATTTCTTATAGTTATATATATAAAAAAATATATATCTGCCTGTGTTTACATATTTCTTAGGTATATTTATCCGCTATCTAGTATCCATAACACAAGTTCTTAATGATATTTAATTTGGGCTAGATAATGTGGTGTGATTTTTAGAAATATTTATTAATTATTTATTTATGTTTAAAGCAAGGCATGCACGCTGCACTAGAGCATCGGGACGAGCTCGCACTGACCGGAGGGGGGCGCGGCGGCCGGCGAGCGCCTGCACCAAGTCTGCTGCGACACCTGCAAGGAACACAGCTCGTTGTCATTGTGGTTGTGTCACTTACAAGTACCGACGGTCTGATCCACGCTTTAACGTACACACTTGTTTTCTGTTTGTTAATTTAACCATTACCCGATGTGAGTTATATGTTTGTGATATTGTATCACCTTATATTTATATGGAATGTATATGTCGTTGCCACATAATGAAAGGTTTAACAGAACGTCATGTTGATTGATAAATCGGCTTGTTATAGCAGCCGCGTGTGACATTGACACAAAGCGATTGCAGCGCCTCCAGCGGCAGTTCAACGAACCACTTCACGGACCTGTGGTTTGGTAACGAGATATACACAATTTTATTGTATAATTTTGCAGCGTGTAATGTATTGCTTATTATAACTGCGAAAAGGAGATAATGTTTTCAGTAAATCAACCACCAGCTGCTCTTCTTTAGAGGTAAAGGCATAACATCAGTGATTGTATGAGCTGTGGCCGTCTTGCAATCTTGTTGGTTTATTTTTAGTATCATTAATTTTCCTTAATAATAAAACATGTACTATACAAACAATGTTCTTTATACTTAAATAAACAGCACACAGACCTGCGCGTGCGGCGCGGGCGGCCGTCTCGCGTCCTGCTTGTAGTGGGGCCGGTACTCGCTCTGATCTGCAATGTTCATTCCGTTCAATAGTTTATTTATTGCATTACTCAAGTAGAGTCAGGAAAATTATTAAAGTTTTTGCGATGGGAGAGGGGGGAGGGGTTACACCCAAACGTGGCACTGATTCAAATAGAAACAGATCTTCCGAAGGGAGAAAATAAGAACTTTCTAAAAACTTCTAAGGACAATGTGTTACAAGACAGACAGATAAGTAAATTTATAATTGATAAATGCTAAACCTACATTCTATCACGGGACCGTATCTTGGACTTCAAAATAACAGTTCAAACTTCAAGCGATTTCACATTTGTACTTGTTGGTATTAAGACGGTTTATGTGAACTTACAATCAATTTTTTCATCAGTTTCAATTTTGACCCAAAATGAACAGAATGTTGAAATATGTTTTTACAATATGAATTGTTCTAGACGACCGCGGTCGATACAACAGTGTGCACTCACAGTGGTTGCGGGCCTGCATGGAGCTGCGGATCGAGTCGACGATGGCGCGCGCCGTCGTCGACAGCTGGGACTCGTCGTTCGCGGCCCGGCTGCAATCAAACGCAACCGTGAATACTATCTTCATACAAGCAAACAATATCAAAAGAAAACTATTTACGCGCCAAGTAACATAGTATTTTCCCTGAGGCAGCGCAGAAACAAAATAAATTGGTAGATCCTTCTTTACCGTCCTTCACGAAAGGTTTAACGGTAAAATAACAATAATGTGACACATTTCCAATCTGTCTCAATTCACATTTCAATTGACATTTAACCTGTTGCACCCGAATACATCAAAATATATCACAACGACATGGCAGAGTCGGGATATTCCAAATGTAAATTAAAATATAGCTAAACCAAGGTGACGTAAACTGACGTTCCAAACGTCCTAGCCTACAGTAACCGTACCGCCAAGACAGCGAGTTGCACAGGGTTTATTTATTTAAAATCATGAGAAGATTACATCATGTCTTAAACTTAAATATCTAATCATAGTAAATCATAATTAAATGTATCAACCGTTGTAGGCCGTCACGACGTGCTTTTACAGATTGGGTTAATTATACACGATAAGGTCATATACGCTAAAGTAAAATTAATTGTCCAAATGTCAAAGAAAAGGTCGCATTCAACAATTATAGTGAGAATTTAAAAATTTTTATTACAACAGAAGAATAATAAAATGTCAAATTATAATACAGTCTAAATAATAGTTAGTACCGGGAGTATTAAATATGAATATCAATATAAATCGTCGAACAACTTCAATGTCTTAATTTTAAACATTTGTCCGGAGTCAAAGAAAATATCGACGGTTCGGTCTAGTCTGTGGTACGTGTCATGCAGTCAACTCGCAGCGGCGGCGAAGGGTGCTCTGCGCGGTACTCGAAAACTCAACGCGCCGAGTAACTGAGGACGGTCGATCTCATTGCGGACCACTGTTAAAAGCAACGCCATACCCAGAAACGTTCTTCTTGCGAGGAGACTGGACTGGAGCACGGAACTTAAAGCTAATGTCCTCCTTCTTTGAACATGAATTAGCATCCTATTCCACATCTTTGCACTCACAACGCGTATACAATATGTCATATTACCGGAGCTGTATAGACGCGTCACTAGCTCACTTTATATTTATTGATACTTCAACGTTAACTACAAGAACGAGCCGATAATGTAGTAGATCTAACTGCGGGTCTGTCGTTGACTCCAGTTTGAGTCCGGTCCGTTTTCGACCGTCGCCATGGCAACCCGTCTCGCGTGTCATAAAACTGGTTAGCAGAACTATCGATTTAAAACCATGCGAATCGATCTGTGAATCGCATTAAAATTATAAAGTCCTCGAGCGATCATGGTGTTGTCTGTTCTTTTTTTTAACAAACGAGTACTGAGTATGTCTCTCGCACATTTCCGATATTGACCGAGTGAGATGGGTCATTGTAAATGGGCGGGGCCTACGCCTATATGACCAATAGAACTACAGCGTTTATTTTGAACGGACTTAATGTTGATTACGTGGACCAATAGGAACGTAGTCAAAATTTTCGGTGCTCGTTTGTTTAAAAAGACAGACTATAGTAGGGTATCTTTGTTCAGATCTCGTGGGGGGCGGATCTACAGACCATCCTATGTCGACCGCCGTAATAATCACGTTAACGTGGTTGTGTTCCAGACAAAGGGAAGGAACATATCTCCAACAGAAGCCTACGGTCAGCGACGCAACGAAATTAAATGAAATGAAATATGTATTTCTCAACATTGACAATTACTTGTTCTTATTGACGACAAATAAAGCATGACTCTACCACCAGTTCGGAAAAACCTTCGTGAAGAAGAACTCTCATGAACGACCTTCAGAAAATATTAACTTTATAATTATAAATAGCCAGCGACGCGTACCTGGCGACGCGACCGTTGCAGACGTTGCTCGCGCCGGCGGGGTAGCTGCCCAGGAGGCCGTTGCTGGAGTTCTCCCGCCGCTTGCCCTCGTCCGGCTTGCGGTATGTCTTCTCTCTGTCTCGCGCGCTCAGTTGCGCCATCTAGGGGACAATGTCATATTTATTGAGTTTTTTAAATATTTGAATGAGATAGTGAGAACCGAAGAAAAGAAAGATGAATAGTATTGATTGAACTAAGTCAACCATATTTTACTGATATGTGTTTCTTACTGTTTAACATGTGGACGTGACGACACGCAACAATATGCAAAAGTTGTTTGATGATTCGTTAAATAAATAGATTTCAATTTACTGAGTCTCATGGTCAAAATAATTGCTACGCTAAACTGTCGTAGACCCACAGCGTGTTACTGTATCCGAATAGGGTGACCATAAGGTTGGTGTTTTTGCTATATTAAATTATTATCAGTAAAGTTTAACTGTTTGCTTCTAGAGTTAATGCAATAAATTTGCCTTTAAATACTGCTATAGAAACAAATATTTCTATTTACGACTTATGTTTCACGCTTCCATACGTCACGATGACCATACGTCATCCATAACACAAGCTCTGCTTACTTTGGGACAATACAGTTGGTGTGTTTGTCTGGGGATTGTAGCTGCAATACATTCATCCGCACGTCGCCGAGGTTTAGTGCAACTGCCGTGCTCGTTCCGGCCGTGTGGCGATATTTGTAGTGTGCGAGAGAGACAGCGCATCGCACCCTTCCCGCTCGCACGACGAGTGTTGTGCAACCGACCGCCGCCTGCATCTGAGCCGTGTCGTCGCTACTTGTGCCGTCGCAATAAAGCAAGAGTAGTTTTAATAAACGCTTCTGCGATGCGCTTCGACCACAAACGCCGTCGTCCCGATGGCGATCCCCACGTTCGAATGTTAGGCATTCCCATCCCCTGGAAGCGCAGTACTAAATACTTAGGCGTCACATTAGATCCGACGCTTTCTTTCGAGCCACACGTCGAAAGAGTTTCGAAAATCGCTCGTCACTACTTAGGCCGCCTAAATAGCATGTTGGGTAGAAAAAGTAAAATGTCTTTCAGAAACAAACGTACACTTTACAAGGTCTGCGTTAGACCCGTCATGTCATGTGCCTCGACAATCTTTGCCCACGCCAAACCCTCCCTCCTGCACAAACTGCAGGTAGTTCAAAACCTCTTCTGCCGCAGGGCCACAAACGCACCGTGGTACGTGCGTAACGCGGACTTGCATAGAGATCTTGAACTGCCTACAGTACAACAACATCTCAAAACACTCTCTGAAGCGTTCTTCAAACGCTCCGAACCCCATCCCAATCCTCTAGTTCGTGATTCAGTCTCATATACTACTCCTGTCTTAGATTCCAAGTTCAAAGTCGCTAGGCCTATGAATGCGCAAGCGTACTCTTCCACCAGACTGTCACGCGATCTCGAAGCCCTTCTGGCCGCAAATTCTAATTCTAACGTAAATTCTAATTCTAACGTAAATCCTAATTCTAACGTAAATCCGAATTAATTCAATTCTATTTTGCAATTTTTAATTTTTAATTATTTACTTTTCTATTTGAGCACCTTCAGTGCTATGTATTCACCTTCAGTGCTTTGAGCACCTTCAGTGCTATGTAAATCCCAGCGGGTGACCCCTTCTGGGCCCCGCTAGCGCGGCCTCTTTCTCCAATTGGCCGTCGCTCAGATGAAGGCTGAGTGGCAAAAATTAGGGTAGTGCTCATTAGGAGCTAGTCCCGGATGCCTTGTAACGCGCGCGAGAGGTATGCGGAAATGCATTTTTTGCCTCCTGCCCAAACGGGGAACAAAAAAAAAAAATTTATAAACGTCCTTTCGTATTCTGACAACTGTTTGATTTCTCAACCTAAAAGCATCCGTATCTCGCTACCTTCAGGATTATTATTATTATATTATTATAGTGGGCTGTAGTTTTTTTCACGTTATAGTTCACTACATCAATTTTATAAAGTTTTATCAAGTATTGTTTTTAAACAAGAAGTAAAACTCATTAAAGCGGTTCGTATTAGTAACGTATGTTTTGTTTTCCACCCTAGGGCAATGTAATGAGTACACAATGTTACCTGCTCCTTGATCTGCTGGATCTTGGCCTGGATCTCGCTGGAGTTCTGCCGCGACAGGTTGTGTTCGTGCGCGCTGGGGGGATACGGCTTGCGCTCTTCGCCACGGAATCTACGAGTTATAATAACAACATTGTATTACGAAGTTCCCTGCGTTACTCTGTGAGGGGCAGCAACGTGTCCAGGCCGGCATTATTGAGGTGATGATGTGTGGATTAAGTTCAGGCAACATTCCGCCAGGTCAATGCCATTCGGCTTTTGACGAGACGCCAAAACAGACTACCCGATCGGCACGAGGCGAATACATGTAGTAGTCGTTTCGGGCGGACGTTGCCGTCGAACAAACACTGTCAAGTTATGTGCCGGCCGACATGTATAAAAAATATTAACCCTGCATAGTTAGACATTAGGGAGAAATGCTTTTCCCGCCAAAACTATTACAAACGGCCTCATACGCCGAAGGTCCCGGTTTCGAGTCCTGGTCGGGGCATTCGTTTGTGTGATGAGCACAGATATTTGTTCTCGGGTTATGGTTGTTGATATTTATATATGTATGTTTATTCTGGGATCCCCCCCCCTTCGCTGTATGGTGATCCAAAACACACGCTCTGCTTACTTCGGGGCCATACAGTTGGTGCGTTATTATTTTTCTACAGGTGACATGTACCCACCATTATGTTTAGTTAAAAAATACAGTTCTGCTTGTGTTGGTTGGGTTTTGAAACCTGCGAGTGTTATCTTGATGAAGGCGTGCGTGCGTTGTGTACTAGCCCAGGTATATAGGTTATAGACAATGTGTAATCTTTTGTTTTGTGGAACAATATACGAAACAGGTTATTGTTAACATTTTTAGAACCTCAATTTATAGTATTTATCTTATGTTTAACAATTTATAATTTAGCACACAGAAAATTAGCTATTATTCACACTCTCCAGTCTCAGGTCCGTTGGAAGAGGTTTCTTTAAGAAATAAGCAGTACCTTTGTGTAATTATTTAACGAATACTTTTAATACTGTAAATTCACCGACCTGTCGTCGGCACTGGGCGTATTCCTATTGCTGTTGTTGACTGAACTCCTCTTCTGCAGTCTGCTGCCGCTCGCGTGGTTGCTGTTCACATTGCTGCTGACGGAGCTGCGTCGGCGGTCCGCGGTCACGCACACTGGGTACTGTGGGACCATTTGCTGTGGACGAAGGTTGTGTTTATTTTACAAATTACGTTTGAATTACTAATTATTTGTATAAAAATAAACCGACTCACACATATATACATGGTGTAACTCTTGGATTAAGAAACTTGATAATTGTAGTAACGCGCACACTTATAAATATATTTGTTTATTTATTTCACAGTTATTTATATATTTTTCAGTTTACATTATAAATACTTCAGTGAAGAAGAACTGGCAAGAAACTTCACGGGTATATTTTTTTCAAAATCAATTTATAATGCATCCGTTAGCTCGGCAAGTCTCCCCCCTCTCCCCAAGTATCCAAACGACGTACCCCTCAAACGGCACCCGTTCACGAGTTAACGCGGGATCCAGCCATCGCCCTCCTCAACCATATACCCGTGAAGTATCCCCCTATTTGGAAGCCGAGTGTACGAACCGGCAGCATGTGCCAAGTGTATGGCTTCGAAGCTATATACTCGATTTAATCACGATTTGTTCTATAGTACACTTTGGTCTTCACTGTTTGTTGGACTTGGTTTAGCAAGCGATGTATTCCCTCGCACGCGCGAGTATGTTCACGACCGGCAGTTTTCAACGCTATGCCAAGGTAATAGTGTCCATTATTCCGTGTTGGGTAATATGTGTGTAAATGTATTGGTGATGTACTACGGTTTAAAGTTATTTTCGATTGTGAGCCAACAATGAGGAATAGGGAAAGCAAGCAAATGCACCAGTCATTAGATGATGTACTTCTCATAAATGAATCAGATCAAATACATTAAATAAACTATGCTTATTATTTATTTTCAAACTTTAAAACAAATTTTCATGTGAAAGATGTTGGGCACTCTTAAGCCAGAGCATGTATGGAAAGTGAGATGCTTTTTCTATTGATTTCTATTAGCAAAAAGCTTTTAAAAACAATGCCCTTACCGGCGGACACACAACGCCGCAGTACGGGTACACCTCGTGGAGAAGAACCTTCGGACTGACGCCCATCACGGGCTGCATGTTGGGCCATTGCATCGCGTCTCCGTACTGAAATACAGGGAAACAAATAAATCTACTTGGTTTAATAAAAAAAAAAAAATCCAATAAATTTCTTCGGACTTTTGTACACTTGGTGAACGCCTTCTTTTTCTTTACCTTCTTCTTCTTCGGAAACATGGCTTAAAGCTTTCCTAAAAAAAAAACAACATTCACAGGAAAACATGTACGAGTGGTGTGCGACTGGCACGGAGGCCACTTCATTGCGTGTTCGTTTGCCGGCAATTAAAAATACATATTCATGTTTGTGTCATAACACGTCATTGTTTTCTAAAAGCGATATCTTTTTTGTATGCGAATATTTATTTATAACGGCAAAGGTTGAAATATTTACAGTGTAATGCGGCTGCTGCAGTACCATGCCGTGCGGGTAGGCTGGCGGCACCATGCTCGGCATGTCCATTTGACCGTACGCCACGTTGTAGCTGAAATATAAGACAAAATATTTAAAAAAAAAGACTCAACTAGTCAAATGCCATGCAGTATGGTGCTTTATTCTCAGTAAGCATTGTTAGCAAAGACCGGAACAGGGTGACTATATTAACCTAAACTTCGGAGAACAGAGACAGAAAGTGGAGACTTCCTTACGACATTTTTTTTCGCGGCATTCGGGAAAAGTCGTAAATCAGTTGAAAATAAGCTCCGAAGTCTAGGTAAATATAGTCAGCCTATTCCTATCTCTGATTATTTGATAGACCTTAAAATTAAATGATCACTCCATTCTCAATCGTTTGTAACGGTACTTTAATCAATCAATCGATTTATAAGAAATTGTTCAATACACGTCATGTTGACAAGTTAAGTGTGATAGTGAAAAAACTGCAATTGAATCCAGGCCACTAGCCAAAGAAAGCTGGTCGGTGTCAGATCATACGATTAGTGATGATTGCAATAACGTTCTGGATTTCAATTATATTTGAATATGTTGAGGCAAGTTGAGCTTCAACAATTTTGTTCGTTAAGTTAAACTGGTCGAAAATTAATCTTTTTAAAGTAAATTGGGCGGACCTGAGGAAAAATATTTAACCCAGGGTTAGGCGGTCGGTAAGTTAACATGTCTCTTTTCACCGTCAGTTTCTATTGGACTGGCTTGGACATATAGCAATATTTGTACCCCGAATTCCGTATGTAAAAAAAATAACTCAAATTAAAAAAACCCATTGAGATATATCACTTTTTTATAATATACTTTGATAGACGCAGCTCGCGGGTCAAAGCATTTAAGCCAGTTTTAACGCTATTGCGTGAAATAATTTGAGGCATAGTCAACCTCTATGTGACGTCATAAAGCAGCATAATTTTTAACTTTCTTTTGGATTAACTGACATTTCAATGTTTTCAATGAATACCATGTCGCAAGAATCCACAGAGAACATTGAAGAGTTGTTCACTCACAAGAGGTGACGTAACAAACTTTGCAATGCGATGTTGGAAAATGTTACTACTCAGTGACGTTATAATGGAAATTTCTTTAAAACTAAATAGTACACGGAAATCAGATATATTCAGATTGTTTTCTCAAAATACCTATATATTGTTTTAGAAAAAAATAATAAAATATATAAAATTAGTTCACAAACCGAATTAGCTTACTCCAAGTAGTTAGGAAACTTAGGGTGGGAAACGTTTTAGGTATCAATCAGTAATGAACACAGTTACCTAGGCCTGTGTTGGTGCTGCATCGCGCCGGGGTCCACGTACGCGCCTGCGCACGCGCCGCATTGCGAGTAGTCCACGGCGGGGTACGGGTAGCTGGGGTCTGGAAGGAACGGCTCTTTGTCATTGTAATCGTGGCACGACTAGTAATTTTTAAATTAATAGTACGTTATAAATTATTGTATACCTTGTTATTCATTTTCCATATACATAAACTCCCTATATACACAAACTATATATAAACTCCCATCGACTTATAGATAATGGCTATTGTGACGTCATAAAACAGCGCTGAGTTGATTCATTACAAACGAAATTTGTACATTTGTACAATCCTACTCGATTGCACTTATACTACTCAGTTAGATAACTGTGCACGCCGTGAAGTACTTAAAAACACGGTTTAGACAAGCTGCGAATAACTGCAATTTGACAAATAAAAAAACCCGACCGCTTACGTTGTTTTCCCGTGTAATTCTTGCCCTCATACACCCCATGTCACCCCCCAACTCAGACGGATCTAATGACCCATCATATGTTGACATCCGTCAAACGGTTTAGACTGTAGAGCGCGCCAGTACTATACACACATACATACACATAAGATGGCCACATTAGAGAAGCGTAGAAATTATTTAGACCTAGTATTCCTCAATAAGTTATGTGCTGGTGTACTGCCTTAATTTGTTATCCCGAGTTAGGTTTCGCATAGTGAACAGAATTCCACGATCTAATCATAAAATTTTGTGTTCTTCGCCAGTCTGTCATAGAAATTTAAGAAAATTTTATCATTAACCCGTATGTACATACTGTATGAGTCTTATGCCTACGCTAATTAGATCTGTTTTCCTTTAGTAATTTTAAAGAGATAGTTTTTGAAAATAAATGAAAATTTAAACAAAAATGTATACTTTTTAAACTTTTAATGATAAAATATCGAAAAGTAGTTTACCAAACTAAACAAAACAGAACAACAAAAACAATGCTTGTCGTGGTTTCCTGGGAAATACACTTGGGAAGACACTTGGATTTTAAGTATGTTGTTATTATAATATAAGCATTGATTAGTGTACTTGCTGTTGGAAATCCCATTAAAAAAAAAAAATACACTAGAAAAACATAACCCTACTTGTGACAGTCGGGTAAAATGTGTTGTTTACAGATCGACCTGCCATAAACAGCACAATCTCTCCTGTTACAGGCTTTAAATCAATAGGGGACACGCCGAGGTCATAAGCATTTATCGATTTAATTAAATAAAGGTTATTAATAGATAAACGATTTCTGCTAAATCATTACCAAATAAAAATTAAAGCATACAATCACAGACTTTATTTTAACTCATTCCAGCTACGTTTTTATGTATTCTCACGGATAATTTTAAGTAAATTAAATAATGCGATGCCTGCAAACGGAACTCACCGATGCGGAACCCCTGCTCGGCGGCAGGCTTGGCGTCCTCCGCGTGCGGTACGGCGTGCGGGTGCGCGTACACGGCCGGCTGCATTGTCGGCTCCTGCTGTTGTATTGTACTTATAAATGTATTGAGCAAAGAGTGTTGTGTATTTCATGGACAAGCAATCATATACAGTTCGCGCGCGAATTGAATGCGGTCGGGGCCTGAGGTAAAGAGCGGGAGCATCTCCCCCCACCTCGCCTCACGCGCCTGCAGTGTAGTGCTTGACAGCTATCGACGTACGCTAACCGTGCTATCGCGTTAATACTGAAGTTGCGATACCGGGTTATTTTATTGATTTTAATAACGACTGATCCGTCCATCAGAAAAGTTTTTATTCATCGTCTAGCACAAGGAATGGCGAAAAATGTTTTAGACAAGTGTGTTGAAGAAAGGCAGAACATAATATTAATATTATTTTCATCATTTTATCCTAGTGCAAAATGGTTAACGTAAAGCATTGTTAAAATTTATCGACACTCTCATTGTGGTCATCGATAATTATAAATAGGTCACAGCAAACTGTAGTAGACAATTCATAACGCGTACTGAATCTATATCTAAACATCGAACACTGAACTCCAGTAAACAATTGTGTATTTCGGGAGTCACTGACTTTTAAGTGCTGAATTGAAATCAAAGCAGTTGAAAGTTATAAAATTTATTATTAAATCAAATATAACCTTACACTTACCAATAAGAGAAATATCTTTTTTTTAATCCCCAAACAAACACACCAACTGTCTGGCTCCAAAGTAAGCAGAGCTTGTGTTATGGATGACCAGATAGCTTGTTGGAACCCAGAATTAACAAACATACAGTATGGATACCACTTATGTGCAATAAATGAAACCTCATACTTGTTATCGCCTTTTCTAACAGTATACAAAAAATGAAAGAAATCGGTCCAGTAATTAGGTCAAAAACCAGAGTTTTAATTTTGTGCAAATTCGTAGAGACACACTCTGTAGATTTGCTACACTAGGTCAATGAGTCAATGAACTTGAATTAACATTATTTAGGTACTTAGTTGGAGAAATGCGACGTTGCCACGTAGTGCGTTATTTGCCGAGCGCGGGAATTCCCCTGAGCGGGGCGCGTGCAGGGTGGACACTCCTGTTCTGCCGCCCTACCGTAAAAGGATGCTAAGCGCAAAATCATATTTTTGAGAAAAATGACAAAAGCCCGCCAAACTTGTTTTCTAAAGTTGTATGTAAGATAGCATGTTATAATCAGTTAGTTACCACTGTTTTGTAAAGAGTATAATAATCGGTTAATAAAAAAGTTGAAAGAGAAAATGATCCGAGATTATGTTTATAATGTTTTTGCTTTAATCACTTAGTACATAGTGTTTTTAAAATTATCATAACGGTACTTAAAAGCGTTCTTATTAAAAATTATTAAGTGTAGTTAGAGATTAAATAAATAAAGAAGTAGACAGTGAAATCTTATGAATTGTTTTTACGTGTAACGCCTAGACTGGACGAGACGAATCGCTCCTGTTTCAATCGTAAAAACAAAAAATAAACATTTATTATAATAGGTCTTTACCTATGAAACTGCCGTTTTGCCGTACTGGCCATTTCAAATGAAAATATTTTTTGTTTTTGACTGATAATTCTAATTTCAAATTAATTTTATTTGACAAACATGGAATTCTTTTTCTAAAATCGTCATTTGTTTAATAGTTAGTGTTTTGTTTTCAACGCATTCGAACATTTTTCGTCATCATGGATAAGTTAAAAATTCGAGTAATTATGGAGTATGAGTACCGTCGTGGCAGCAAAGCGGCACAAGCGGCACGCAACATCAACGACGTTTACGGAGCGAACACTACAAACGAACGCACCACCCGTTATTGGTTTACCGCTTCCGTTCTGGAAATTTTGACCTGAAAAATGAAGCTTTGGTCGACAATGACGAATTAAAGGCAATTGTGGAAGCTGATGAAACACAATCCACGGCTGAATTAGCAGCAGCTTTCGACGTTAGCATCAAAACAATATTAGTCCATTTGCGTCAAACTGGCAAGGTAAAAAAGCTTGACAAATGGGTACCCCACGAACTCAATGACCGCCAGCGCGAAGCACGCGTGGAGACGTGCCTTGCACTGCTCAGCAGGCATACAAATGAAGGAATTCTGAACCGCATTGTTACTTGTGACGAGAAATGGATCCTGTTTGACAATCGTAAGCGCTCAGCAAGTTGGTTGGACCCTGGTTCAGCACCCAAACAATGCCCTAAACGAAAACTTACCTCTAGAAAAGTGATGGTCACTGTTTGGTGGTCTAACGCGGGTGTAATTCATCACAGCTTCTTGCCAAACGGGACAAGCATTACTGCAGATGTGTACTGTGAAGAACTGAACACAATGATGGAGAAGCTCGCACGTCTCCAACCAGCTTTGGTCAATCGTTCGGCTCCACTGGTCCTGCACGACAACGCGCGACCTCATACTGCACAGCAGACGGTCTCCAAGCTACAAGAGTTGGGGTTGGAAGTTCTCCGTCATCCGCCGTACTCACCAGACCTTGCGCCTACAGACTTCTACTTTTTCCAGAATTTGAATAAATTCTTGGCGGGAAAAAAATTCAATACCCGAGAGGCAGTACAAAATGCCTTTGAAGAATTTGTTGCCTCCCGTCCAGCTGATTTCTTCAAGAAAGGCATCAATAAGCTACCAATGCGTTGGCAAAGATGCATTGATTGCATGGGTGATTATTTTGATTAATAGAAATAAAAAATATATAAAAAAATTACACTTCATTTATTTCGTGAAAAACGGCAATTTCATAGGTAAAGACCTAATAATAGGTACATAGTCCATTCCTTGAAATAATTTGTTAATTGTTAATAACAATAATAATAAAAACTCTAATAATGCAAAAATACGCTTATTTTAGTGCATTGATGATTATCATAGTTCCTTTTCTTGTAAATAAGTATTCAATACCGACATTGCACCTTTTGCACTATTTATGACTTATGTTTTTTGCCAACTGGGAAGTTATGTTTCGTCACTCGTCAGTTCACCGCCAGACTTCCGGGCCGCTGCGCATGTGCCTACTGCAGAGATTTGTGATACTCGCGCTCGCGCATTGTGCAGTGATTATTGTAAACTGTGGTTAGGTTAGGTAGTTTAATTTATTCAGTATTTATTTGTTATGGTGACATTGACACTAGGTACTTGACTTTTGTGTGTGTGTGTTTTTTTTATCAAAATGCCGCGACAACAACAGCATTTTTACAGTGCTGCAGAGTATGACATACATGATTTTAATGTATGGTGAATGTCGCCAGAATGCAGTGTTTACGTATGTATCGGGAGAGATTTGGCGCAACTCGCACCTGTCCTACAATATAGGATAGTGCGCCATGATTGGGTTTATTTTCAGTTCAGTTAAATCGTGACGAAATAAAAAAGCACGGTTAAAAAATGAAAGTAAGTGATTTTTTCTCATTACGTCGCAAACCGTAAAACAACAATCGAAGATGGCGGCGCCGTGCTGCCTATCGCGCCATGCGTGTGCATAGTTGCCACTCTTCTGCTGAGGCTAAGGTACGTTGTCAAACAGAGTGTTACACTGATACTGCATTTATTTCGCTATTTATTTTGTTTGAAAATGAAAGTTGTTTAATTTGCGGTTTTTCGTGTAATATTCGATTGAGTTATACTTCTGTGGACTATTATTACTTGTGGTTTCATTTTTTGCCCATGAGTGGTATCCACACTGTATATAAATATAAACACAACCATGACCCGAGAACAAAAATCTGTGGTTATCACACAAATTAATGCCCCGGCCAGGAGTCGAACCTGAGACCTCTGTCGGAGGCAAGTGAAGGACTTGTCATAGATTTCAGCGTAACACTTACAGTTCTATATTGGTTAACATATGGATAGGCCTGTGCGACGGGCGAGGGGTACACCATGTTGGTAAGCGCCATCGGCCCTGCGGACAAAACATTATTTATTTCAATACTTTATCGTACAAAATTCAAATATTTATTTCTCTACATTGCCAATTACTTGTTCTTATTGACGTCAAACAAAACATGACTTTACCACCAGTTCGAAACTTCACGGGAATATTTTTTTCAAAATCAATTTACAATTTCTCTTTTTGTCTATACAAAATTATTATTATCTGCATCTGTTAGCTCGGCAAGTCTCCCTGCCCCGAAGTATCCAAACGACGAACACCCACAAACGGCACCCGTTCACGAGTTAACGCGGGATCCAGTCATCGCCCTCCTCAACCACATTAGAGGGAAGTGAGCGACCCGTCACCCGACGCAACCATAAGAAGACGTACTTTAGTGACAATGACGCTTTAGATATTCATCGGGACGTTCTCCGTCCGTCTCAGCGAACAAACAGAGACTTGACACATGTTAATATGACTTTACTCACTTACAGTGTAGTTCTGTAGCGCTGAGCGAACAGGCCAACCCTATTGTAGATGTCACCTTATATCTTTTCGTTGTCGCTTGGCTGTCCTGACTTTGTCGTTTAGAACGACGGGTTATTATTCAAATTTCAGTGCCGTTTCTTTATTTATATTATAGTACTTTCATCTTACGAAGCGACGTTCGGTTCACGTGTAGTTATTGGAGAGTGTGCTACGAATGCCTTGTGTGTACACTGGTTATAGTTAACTATAAGTAAACAGAAATTTGCTTAGTACGCTATAGTAATATACAGTTTTCACTTTCAACAAAAATTTTTTATTTGGTTCTTACCGAATCAAATAAATTTTTAACTAATCATTGTATTCTTGTAATCAAGTATTTTTCAAATAGCCAATTGTTCGGCTCTTTCACACTATTTAAATTTACTTCAATAACCAAGTCTACGGGCGAGTTGCGTCGTCAGAGCAATGTAAGATTCCCGCGCAGTTCTTTAATAAGACCGCTGTTTAACACGTTTTCAATACTAGCAAATGCAAACATCGCAGCACAATATTCGTGAATATGTTCTGCGACCACATTGAAAACTTTATACTGTCATTTTATAGGGGCTCGGATCGTTTGTTTTTTTTATTATACGCAATCCATAAACTCGCGTCATTATCCTGTAGTACACAGGCTACAACTTATCCCGAGATTCCCGCGGGAGAAACCGCGCCGCGACCGCTAGTATAAAATAATGAAATGAAATGAAATTAAATGAAATATATATTTCTCAACATTGACAATTACTTGTTCTTATTGACGTCAAATAAAACATTACTCTACCACCAGTTCGGAAAAACCTTCGTGAAGAAGAACTTGCAAAAAACTTCACGGGTATATTTTGTTCAAAATAAATTCACAGAGTCTCTTTCTGTCTATACAAAATTATTCTTATCTGCATCTGTTCTGCTCGGCACGGCTCCCCCCCCCCTTCAAGTATCCAAACGACGAACCCTCTCAAACGGCCCCCGTTCACGAGTTAGCGCGGGCTCCAGCTATCCCCTCCTCAACCATAAATAACAGCTATTAACCACATTGATGAGTCCGCACGAACTTAATGACATTGCAAGTCGTTGTTAGTTTATATAAAAGCTTATACTTACATACAAATATGACACATTTTGAACTGCCCACAATGGTTAAGACATTTGTCAAGAAATGACAGTTGGTACATAACAACCTATGTTATCGCAAATATAACCCTACGTGCATGATTTAAAATAGAATTTAGAAAGCCGATTACAAAAACTTAATTTTTTTTTAGTGAACGAAACTGGGCTGTTCATTTTTAGCTGGTATATAGTATGGAATAGAATAGCATTGAAGTAGATAAATGAACTAACGTAGGTTGGGGTCGTGGAGGACGGGCAACTTCTGCTGCAGCATCACCTGCGTCATGTCCGGCTGCATGTACACCGGCGGCAGCATCTGCGGCGGGGACGTCATCTGGGAACGCATCATGGAAGTCTCATAAAACTGTGCACACTTAAAACAAATGGATAATGAATAAGTCTTTATTTGCTAGTACATAGTTATAAGCATGTCACAAATAAATTAAATGCCTTACAGACTGCCGACATGTCAGCGTGCGAATGCAGGTGAAATTAGCACCATGACAATGTTTTCTTTCACTTAACAATTATATAATAAACATTATTACGGTTGTGTTGCCAGGTCCAGAAATTAAATTTATCAATAGAACAGTAAAATAAAAGAACAGAGAAAGTTTTGTTTTGTCTCAGATATGGTTCAGCGTTTGATAGTACGCGCTAACGACCATATCAGGACATGTTTCTTTGACAAAAGTGCTGGAACGTATTTTTGAAATGTGTTCCCTATACTGTATACAATAAAGTCGCTTTCGATTTGACTGTTTAGCTGAGATCTAGCAGTCAAGCAGTCTAAGCGCGATTTACGGACTTTGACCCGTAAATCGAAACAATAATAATATTGTTTTAGACACAATGTGACTCATTGTACACGCTACATATTCTTTCTTTTAAGGTGTTTCTTTCTGTGAAATGAACAATTTTAGACTTAAAACTTAAATTTGTTATACGTAATTGTTGTTATTCGTAATATATAAATGGAAAGCCTACCTCGTCATTCCTATACTGAACATAACCCTGTTGATGCACAAACACTTCCTGCCCCTCTTGCAACCTCCGCTGCATCATGGCATTCTGGTTGGCCACCGCGTCGTATACTTGCTTCTGATTGGCCATGGCGTCGTAGGACGGCGGCCGCTGATTAGTCGGATACTTCTTTTCGTATTTTTGGTTTTCGTGTGGATAGCTTGGTTTTCGTATATTAGGTTGTGTCGCAGGAGGGGTTTCTGGTGGTATCTGGGGTTGGGTCTTTGCGGGCGTTGGGGGTTTTATGTTCGGTTTTGGTTCCGGTTGTGTCGGTGGTGGCGGCTGAGGAGATAAAGTTTTAAAAAAAGTTCAGAATTGTTCAAAAACTTGGTTAATAGTGGCTCTGTTCTATGCTATAATGATACTTAATTTTAAGAGAGTTTCGCTATTTTGCAACACCGTCAACAAGAGATTTTAAGCGTTATCGAAATTTTGTGTAATTTGCTTAGTTAAATACCTGGATACTTATTATTTAAATTTTTCCTAAAGGTTTATTAGAGTATTAATTAGTGCGCAACAACTAAAAATAATAATTACATTTAATAATCACATATTTATTTAAATGCACGCTTTAAAAAAGCTATGATACTTTGGCCTAAACTGAGAGCGTACATTTATTAATGATTCAAAAATGTGTTCTAAATAAATTAATAATAAAGTAGGAAAATTGCTTTGTTGTCCTCTTTAACAATTAAAAAAAAAGTATTTTGTTTATAGGATATTCGGTACACGTGTACCTTGTCAACATTCCGTTGCGGCGGCACGTGGTCAGCTGTCTTCTGGTGGCCGCAGCAGCATTTGCTTCTGCTATCCTCGGCGCCATTCGATTGGCAATCACACTCTGTAAGAAACGATATTTCATTCAAGAAGTTGCCAATGCCAAGCTAACTTTGTTACGGGGGCTATACGGTTGACATTGCGGCAAACCTTAGTTTAATATTTAAGCTAACTCAGGTTTAAATGACGGCCGAGTAGCTTAATGAAATTAAATGAAATATTTATTTCTCAACATTGACAATTATTTGTTCTTATTGATGTCAAAAAGTGATAGGTTCGTGAAGAAGAACTGGCAAGAAACTTCACGGGTATATATTTTTTTCAAAATAAATTTACAGTCTCTTTATGTCTATACAAGGTTATTCTTATCTGCACCTGTTAGCTCGGCAAGTCTCCCTCCCCCAAAGTATCCAAACGACAAACAGCCTCAAGCGGCACTCGTTCACGAGTTAACGCGGGATTCAGTCTAAAAAACCTACTAAAAAACCCCCTGTCGGCTCGTGCAATTTTTTGCTACTCAGCCTTCATCTGAGCGACGGCCAATTGGAGAAAGAGGCCGCGCTAGCGGGGCCCAGAAGGGGTTTACATAGCACTGATGAAGGTTCTCAAAAATGAAAAATAAAATTAAAGAAGTTAAATTAATTAGAATTTACGTTAGAATTAGAAGTTGCGGCCTGAAGGGCTAAGAGATCTAGCGTCAGCTGCGTCGCTACGTTCGTGTGCACGTTTCTCGGTCTAGCGACTTTGAATTTCGAATCTAAGACAGGAGCAGTATATGAGACTGAATCTCGAACTAGAGGATTGGGATGGGATTCGGCGCGTTTGAAGAACGATTCTGAGAGTGTTTTGAGGTGCTGTTGCACTGTAGACAGTTCAAGATCTCTGTGCAGGTCCGCGTTACGTGCGTCTATGGCCCTGCGGCAGAAGAGATTTTGAACTACCTGCAGTTTGTGCAGGACGGAGGGTTTGGCGTGGGCGAGGCATATGTCATGACTGGTCTAACGCAGACCTTATAAAGCGTACGTTTGTTTCTGAAAGACATTTTACTTTTTCTACCTAACATACTATGTAGGCGGCCTAAGTAAAAACGGGCGAGTTTCGTTACTCTATCGACGTGTGGCTTGAAGGAAAGCGTCTGGTGTAAGGTGACGCCTAAGTATTTCGTAGTGCGCTTCCAGGGGATGGGAATACCTAACATTCGAACGTGCAGGTTGTCAGCAACACTACGGTGTTTTTGCAGTCGAAGTAAACCGCAGAACTCTTGTCTGGGTTCACATCGATACGCCATTTTTGAAACCATGCACCGAGGGCGTCTACATCCTTTTGGAGTCTGGTGGTGAGACCCGGGACACTGACGCCTTTGGTGTAGGGGCTGTGTCGTCGGCAAAGAGGGCTAGTTCGACGTCTTTCGGCGAAATGGGAATGTCGTTAGTGTGCACGGTGTACAACAGAGGGGCGAGGACTGAGCCTTCAGGGACTCCAGCCTTTATGGGACGAGGCGCAGAAAGCGTGCTTTCATGTTTGAGAAACGACGCGATTATCCTAGCCGGTAAGCCTATTTTGTAGAGTTTATAAACGAGACCGTTGTGCCAGACTTTGTCGAAAGCCTTGGCTACGTCAAAGAAAACTGCGATCGTTTTCTTTCGTTTCGGATAGAAGCCGTCGAGTATGTACTCGACGATTCGATGGACTTGCTGAGGGCAGGAGTGCACACCGGGTGAGGCGGACTGGTGGGGAATGATGAGGGGATCGCCATCCGTTGGAAACAGATGGTTCCGCATTCGAGAGAGTATGACTCTTTCGAGAAGTTTAGACATGGCCTTGAGGAGGCTGATGGGTCTGTGATTAGCCGGGATATTTAGAGGTTTACCCGGCTTGGGAATGCTTATGACTGTCGCTTCTTTCCAAGCTTTTGGAAAGTAGCTGTGGTCGAAGCAGGCATTGAAGATGATGGCTAACAAGGTAAGAACCTGTTGAGGCAGGTGTTTGAGTGCGTGGTTAGAAATACCATCCACACCCGGAGCCTTTTTGGACTTTTGACTTCTAATGAGAAGCAAGATTTCATCATTAGAGACTGTGACTGTGTCGTCGGTGATGGGGAGAGATTCTCTGCGGAGAACTTCGTCGTCCACCGCCTGGATGTGGGAGGGATCCGCGGGTTGCGTGCTGGGCGAACATTGTGCCGCTATGCTGTCGGCGAATAGTGCCGTCGGGACGATGAGAGGAGGAACGTGAGAGGCGGCGTCTACGCGTAGGGCTCGGGCCATACTATAGTACGCTTGGTGGGTCGGGGAGATATTCTCCATGAGATCGTTAAAATGAGCGTCTCGGAGTTCCGCGAGGCAAGACCTAACTTTACGTAGTAGTTTGTTCGCAGCTGATCTATAGGCGGGCGTGGGATATTTCTTGGCTCTCCGGAGAGCCGCGTTCTTAGCTTTAATGAGATTGCTAACGGCTAAGGGTAGATTGAGTATACTTAGCTTAGCAACCTTTTCGTTTACACTGATGGCTGAGTTGATAGCATCAGTGAGGGAGTTGACTAATGAATCTATTTTGTTCGGGCTATCTAATTGGTCGGGCGAGATCGCAAGCGGAGAGTTTGGGGCCTCTAAGGCTGAAGCTAACGTAATTTATAAACTCTTTCCAGTTGGTAAAGGTCTTAGGAGGAGTGACGTGATTGTTAGGCGGTCCTAGCACGATGAAGACGGGGCGGTGATCAGAACCAAGGTCATCGAGCGGTCCGATAGACCTGAGATCGAGGTTGATTTGTTTGACGATCGCAAAATCGAGGATGTCAGGAGAGTGGTTAGGGTTGCCGGGATAGTGAGTGGGAGTGACGGGAGAGATGACGTCTAAGTCGAGTTGCTGAGTGATTTTAAGGAGTTCTCTACCGCTTTGGTTGGTCGATAGGCAGTTCCAGTCAATATGTTTGGAGTTAAAATCTCCGAACATAATGACTGAATGGCCGAGGGCGAGAATGGGCTCGAAGTCGCTAAAGATAGGTCTGATATGATGGATGTCACTAGGTATGTAGACTGAAGCTATGATGACGGTCGGATGACCAGTCATAGCCAATCTACACACAGTGGCCTCCATGTTGAGGAGAGGAGGGGTAGGGAGAAGAGTGCAGTGGAAACCTCTTTTGTGATAAATAGCTGTGCCGCCGTAACCGTCGGGCCTATCGTTACGAATGAACACGTAATTGGGAACAGCTAATTCCCTGATGCGGTTTGGAGTGAGCCACATTTGTTGTAGAAGCAATAAGTCTGGCTCGTTGTTCTGAAGGAACAGTTGGAGCTCAGGAAGGTTAGTACTAAGACTACGGGCGTTAAAAGAAACTAGGGATAAGCCCTTGGGTTTGATACGACCGGACGCGGGATTTGCGGGTCTAGACATTATATTTGCTTATTTACGAATTTATACAAAAAATAAAATTTATAACGAACTTAGAAGCGAGTGATGCTCGGCTAACGCAAATAAACGCTCTTGAGGAGAGCGAGCGGCTCGCAGTTTGCGTGCGAGTACGGAAATTTCCTTAATGTCGACGTTTTGAATGACGTCGAACACGGTCTTCATGTCCTCAGCCAACGACAACTGAGGTGAATACGACAGAGCGGGACGCGGGCCTACGGGAGCTACGGGAGCTGGGATAGGACGGTGCAGGTGGAGCGGCCGGACGCTGTCTCCAGGACAGAGCCGGAGTAGGCGTCGGCTGCACGGGCTTTGCTTCCGGGGGACCCCGGTTGCGCAGCGGCGGGAAGTTGGCAGGAGTGAGCGGCGGCGCCGGTTTAGGCGCGGCCCTCTTAGTGGAGGAGCGCGGAGCGCGTGGGCAACCCCTGCAGTTTGCTGTGTGGCCGGACTGGCCGCACAGCACGCATGCAGGGGGGGAAGAGGCGTCAGGAGTGCGAGTGCACTCCTTCGTAATGTGGGGATCCAGGCACTTAACGCACCTGGGGGAGCTGAGCAGTTAGCTGCTGCGTGGCCGTAGAGCTGGCAGCGGTGGCACTGCCCAGGGTTACCGCGGGGATTGGGACGCTCGACGGAGATGTTCGAGAGTCCGCAGATAGTGCGAGCCTCTCTGAAAATCTCCCTCGAGTTAGGAGTGTTGGTAAGGATAACTAAAGCGAGTGGAAAACGCCTACCGCGGTTGGAGTGCATCTTGTGCACTGCTTCAGCCGGGAAACCCTGGGACTTAAGGTCCTCGAGGATTTCGTCGTTATCGAGCTCAAACGGGACGCCCCGTAATACTGCGCAGATCTTACGCTCCTCCGGGATGGCGTAAGTATGGTACGCGATTTGTTTAACCGAGAGTAAGCGAGTAAACGCGTGGAAGTCGTCGATAGTCACGACCTGAATTTTGATTGTATCGCCTGCGTTGGCGGCTTTAAGATAATTGATTTTGAGCTCTTTGCACAAGTTAGAAACTGCGGTCCAGCGCGCTTTTTCGCGGAGGAAGACGGGCGGAGGGAGCTGAGGCTTCGTTGATACGGGAGCGCAGCGCGTCGCTGGCTTCGACGGAGACGCGGTCACTTCGAGTGACATAAGCGGCGCGGGGACGGGTGCTGATGGCACCGGGGTGGTATCGGGTGTTGAAGACACCGCGTTTTTTTTTTGAGCGCTTCTTGGAGCGTTTAGAGACCAAAGTGAATGGGGGCTCAGGAGAGCCGGTTAAAGTAGCGGCGCCCGACGACGGTTTGGACGCGGAATCGGAATCGGAGTCTCTCCCGGGAGCGGTTCGCTTACGCAGCGACGCGCGAGATGACGTGACCGACAAGCAGTCCATATCGGATGGAACGGGAGACACGGGAGAGCTGGTAAAGACCTGAGGGGTCTGTGAGTTGGTGGCCTGAGGGGATTTGAAATAGAAATACTTCTGCATGTATGTAATTTATTTAGAAGGCACAACTAGCGACACTACAACTGAGATGCAGGCGGAAGACCGTTTTAGTCAACTCATCGTGCGAGCGAGAATGGCACGATGCGCTGTCTCTGTCGCACACTATAAATATCGGCGGACGGCCGGAACGAGCTTCAGTTGCGCTAGACCTCGGCAACGTGTGGAGGTATGTATTGCAGTTACACCGCTTTGCGGATATAAGTTAAAGCAAATTTTTTGAACTGGATAAAATCGGTTGACGCTCGGTGGCGTTGGTGTTTAAAGTAGTCGGTGGGCTCTACAAGCAGTGCTTTTTCGATGTAATTCAATGTAAGCGGTTAATGTACCTATATACCATCTATTCTACTAAATTATATTTTACTAGTTTCATTTATGTACGTAAGTATGTCATTCCTGCACGTGTCTCCGCGCAAGTAACTTCAGGCGACACCCGACCATCAGCAGACGGCTTCACCAGCAGACATGATTCTAAGATGTCACTCTTTGCATTCATTTCAGTACATGTTATTGTGGTAAGTAAGACTCAATAGCTTTTATAAACAAAAAATTATTTCCAATATTATTTTGTTTTCTTTTCAGAACTTTCAATTAGGCTGTGCTTATTGTCAATGTGTTTTTGATGCAAATAAATCATATTCTTTCTATTATATTCTAAGTAGTTCTTACCAGTGTCAATAAACGAGTGCTGTTTCTCGAGACGCCCTCTTCGACGATCATTGTTCGGATCCACCTGAGGAATAGACATTACCGTTAATAACATTTATTACGGCCACTTGCTTCTATTGTTAGTTGTACAAAAAGTTATATCTTTGTAAGTGATATAATGTATCATTTAAATTATTGCTTTGATATTTGTCAAACCAAAACTAAAACTCTGGAATGATAATGAACCATTACTATTAACATATTAAGAAGATATGATGACGTGATTCGGTAATATACATAGTATGATTTTATAAGTTTTAAAAGTCTGAATAATGAAAAAGTTTATATTTTTTCTGGAACAGAATATCAAATATTCACATTATAGGGAATAGTTGGTGCATATACTGGAACACAGCAGATTACACGTACAGCCAACCCGAAGCGGTCAACCAAACCGATTCCGTATAAATCAAACTACATATCTTTCTCGCCACACCATTATTCCAGCCATCTTGCTTTATAAAAATAGATAAACATGAGTTACCTATTGCTCTATGCAATGACGTGGAATGTCAGCGAGGACTTGAAGCAGTAAAAAGACGGGATAACGTTGCAACGTGGGATGAGAAAAGATTTTACCTATTAAAGTTTTTATGTGTGGAACGCTGACGTGTTACATTTTATTTTGAAAATTCGATTATTTAAAAGTGAAGATATATTTTACAAAATTTGCCTATATGCCTAACGGTTCCAGTCCGTTTACTTGTAACCCCCAATTTTTTCCGAACGGTAAAAAAGATCACCTATTCTATCTCCATTTCTTTATTTTCTCTTGTGGCACTTTATAAGTACAATGCGTCGAGTGCCATACTAGTGTGTCGTAGGGTGCACAATTTTCAAGAAAATTTTGATATTTTCTTGCCTTCAATGTTCAAGCGATAATCAGCTGATACTTTGTGTATCGTTTGTATTCCACTAATCCATTACACCATATTTTTTTCGTAACGGTAAAAAAATCACCAAACACATCTTTTTCCAATTTAAATCTCCCTCTATATATATTTTTTACTAGCATTATGATAGTATTGCGTGTCATAGAAAAATGGATCTGCGATTTTTGTCTTACTCCCACAAAACGCTAGTTCAGATTGAACGTGTAGTTCTGTCCGGCTGGTGACAAGTACCCCGCTAGTTTTGCTGACTTTGGTTTGGAACTAAATTATCCTTATGGCGTATCTATGAGGGTGATCTGTGTACAGGAAGACGGAACTGGGATAACTGGAACAAAAAATTATACAATTTGTGTAAGAAGTGATTTGTTGACATCATAACACTGACCTTTTCTTCCTGTAAGCACCCGGAATCATCGTACAATACCGGCGGGTTTGCGGGATCGAAGTGGTACAACGATCCGTCGGGATTTGTGAGAGGACGACCAGACTGTAAAACAAAAAAGGCATTTGAGATACTATAGGAAAGGAGTTGCAGTAAAGATGGTGTTGTGAAGACCTCGTCGCGCCGGACACCACTAGAACTAGACAAATGTGAGGGTTCATAGATTTGAAAACGGCTGCACGAATTTGGATTAAATTTTCGGATATTTATATATTACGACCCGGAATAATCTAAAGGCAAAAATGTAATCTTCATGAAAACCCTAGATCAGGGTTTCTCAAACTTTTGGCTCTGCGAACCCATAACTAACTAATTTAACCCCCTCCCCCCCAAGAAAATAATAAAATGACTATTGAAGAAAGTAAGGTTCTTATTTCAATAGAATATAGATGGGTGGGTTTGTTTCCTGTCGCAAATTGATTCTATTTTAGGAGTAATTTTGGACAATTTGAAATCTATCAAAGATATCATGAAGCCACCACTTGTCGCGAACCCCCTACCTTCGAATGGCGAACCCCTAGGAGATTGCGTACCCCACTTTGAGAAAAACTGCCCTAGATCATGAATATTATAATCCTACATTATCATCATGCAATATATTTCCAACCTGCGGGTGTATGACGAGGGCGCCGGCAGGCACTCTGGAGAGGTCGGTGACAGCCCACACGACAGTGCTCGGAGGGTTGGCAGGTGTTGGCTCTGGACTTGTTCCACCTAAGGACAGGAACATATAGTAAGGCGTTACTTGAATTGAATGAAGTAAGCCCTTAAATGTACAAAGCTTGATAATACATAACATGTGCTGGGACAGTTTTGAAAGACAGGTTTATGCTTACTTCCGAAAATTATCAGTTCATTCAGAGCTTCATGATGTTGTAAACCTAAAGCACAGATCACTACAGTTACTTCTTAACAGGTAAATCAGTGCGAACAAAAATAGCGTTCCTGTTCTCCACGCGCTGATGGCTGCATGCAAACATAGGCTTAGACGCCAACGCGATACGGCGATCTACTTCCAGTGTTGCCAGATCAAGGGATTTCCCCCTAGATTCAGGGTTCTTTTTGACCAAGTTAGGGGCAAAAATAGGGGGATAAAATATTTAGAGAATTTTTTTCAGGGAAATTTAAATAAATACGTCAAACAAAGTATTTTTGTCTTAAATCACGTTTCTGACGTTTTGTTATTAATGTTGTTTTACCATCTTTAAATTACTTTAGCGCCACAACTAGTCTAGGTCGAGATTCGAGGTGTTTAAGGTAGCGAATAAATTTAGCCCTAAGTAATGCGGCAATAATAAAGTTTAATAATTTATTTTTGTTGAATCTATAACCAAACTCCTCTGTAACCAAATAGCGAATTAAACTTAGATCTGTCAATCAATTTTCTATTATAAATCCTTTATGTAATATGTCTATCATTCCTCAATATGATCGCCTCTTTAAAAAATCGGGGCATGCAACCATCCACTCGGTGGGGGTATTCTAGGGGATTTTTAGGGGGAAATCAAATAAGTCTAGGGGTAAGGCGCCGAGGCCATCTGGCAACACTGCTTGCTCAAGGGTCGCCGGCGATAAGCGCGAGCACTTCTAGCGAGCACTTCTAGCGGCAAAGGTCTGTTTGAAGTAACAAACTTGAATGCAGTGGCGTGACGACGTGCGTGTACAACAGAAAGTATTTCTTGAATTGACAAATCGCGCGCTTGAAGCAATCCATTAAACATTTAATTTATCATTATCGATAAAATTAGTCTAAACTCATTCAGAATATTGACCTAAATACTGCCGACCGAGTAGCGTAGTGGTGAGTAGGCCTGCCTCATACGCCGGAGGTCCCAGATTCCCGTCCTGGCCGGGGCATTCATTTGTGAGATGAACATGTTTGTTCTCGGGTCATGGTATTTCATTGATATTTATATATGTACGTTTATTCTGGGTTCCCCCCAGTTCACTGTATGATCATCCATAACACAAGCTCTGCTTACTTTGGGGCCATACAGTTGGTGTGATTGTCTGAGGATTTATTGATTATTTATATTTAAACACTCAGTGCATAATGCACCTCATACAATTATTAGTCTAATCCCAGAATTAAAAAAACATCTTTCTAATATTTGCTTGGAACAAAAGCTAACAAATTTTTCTTCCGCTTTGCTTGTTGTGGCTATGTAACACAAAGCTATGTTAAAATCTTGGATGAATTTGAAATAGTGGAAAATTAATGACAAAATCCTGGGGCGCAGGCTTTAAAATTCTTGTTCCAGGCGCCTGATTTTACTTGTCCACCAACTACCACTCCCCCCCCCCCACCAACTAACCTCGACAGGACAGGTATATGTACGAAATTATACGAACACGAAACCAATCATTTCTCTTGAATGTCGGGAAGCACTGGAGTAAGTTTGTGTGGGTAAATGTATTTAGGGCCTTTTAAGTCGACACCTAGCTGCCGCCATTTTACTTCAATAAAAGGTTAAAAAAAGCTAAGCATTAATTCCTTAGAACCTGTTACGAAAACGTAAAATAATTATCAGAGTTGGACAATCAACACTCTCAAGCTATTATACTCTTCCATAAGGTAAAATAAATAATGAATGTTGCTATACTATTTGCGTTGTAGCATGGTGCGGGTGACAGTTGCCTCTATGACACTGACATCTGTCAGTGCCACATGAAGCGTCTATGGCGTTACGTTATACGTATAAAACTTTGCTTATTTTTCTTTCCATTAGATTTTATTTGTAGACTAGAACATTCTGGTTGGGTTTAATTTAATTTACGTCAGTTATTAATGATTATATATATTAATAAATACATAATATATTACGAATGTGGTACAGCTAATATACTAAGTCATAATTTGTAAATGGCGGCAACTTTCAAGAGTGGAACGAAACGTTACTGAAATTGTCACCCGCGCCATACTATAGCGAAATTTACTAACTTGTAGGTTCTGGCGTGACGGAGTCAGTACTCCGTAGACTGAGTGTCTTGTAGCCTGACGATGACGGGGACAATCGCCAGCTGCTGGACGCCAGGTCGCCTGGAATGAAACAAATAACAAGCTCATAAGCTTATACATTGTACCTCATAATAACTCCTGGGGTATTCCGGGTCCATTTGATTTTTGTCCGAAATGAAGTATAAAGCCATGCGTTGGCTTTTGTTTTTGGCACAACACTCTGTCTAGATATTTTTTTAAAACTTAAAACTTTGCTGTTATTCTGTCTGTAAGTATTATTTTATATTGTTGTTTGGCAATTTTTATGTTTAAAAACTTAATTTTATTTCGTAACTTAACACTCCTCATTGCTTTAATTGTATTTATGTAAGTACAGTACGTTGAAGGTGATAGTTACAGCCGAATGGGAGAAACTATTGTATCGACGCAGCAGAGCTGGGGCAGGTAATGCTGCAGATAGCAGCAGATTCAAGAGTCGTGTCAAAGCTAGTTTACTCACGTTGTCGTTAGATGTCGTTATTTAAATGTCATCTAAAAATCAAAAGCGCTCTCAAAGAAAAAATCAAAAAGATAGTGCACACTCGCACTCGCTACGTAGTACGGAATACTATATCTATACACATAATAATAGAAAACGGTTAGAATCTATAAAAACATTTCAGCTGATATGAGGCACTGCGCACAAGGAATCTACCGGCACTAGATAAACAGGGGACAGAGTTGAATATGTGTAGATGTTAGATATTTAAAGTGTAAATTCCAGCTCCTAGGCTCCACACATGATAGATGTCTCCGGTCTTCCTATAATCTGAGCCTTCATATTCCTATGCATCATTCCGGATTTACCTCTTATTCTTTTGTTATCCAGGCTACACGTTTATGGGATACTCTAGCGGTGGAGTTAAAGAAAGCTTCCAGTGAACTCTCTTTTAAGCAGCGAATTAGAGCTCAATTTTTTAAACTCACAATTTTAGTAATAGTATAATGTCTGTTTACTTATCTATTTTATTTTATTGATATATTTATAATATTTTTTTAATACCGTCTATGACGTTTATATATTATTATATTAAAAGTAAATCTTATAGTATATAAGTATTATAAAGTTTTTTTAATTTTTTAAGTATGTACGCATACGTATTTTTGTATGCACCCCTTAATTTGAAAACCTCTCCTTTGCTGCGGTAGACTGGTAGAGAATGCCAAATGGCATTAAGACCGCCGTTTGTACACTGATTTTATGTTGAGCAATAAAGTTTTAAATAAATAAATGAAAGTGCGGAAAAATGCCGCCCGGCCAATGCGGTTCGGTTTCGAATGAGCAGAACTGTGTAAAGCACGAATGGGCCAACGGTTCCGCACTTTCCAAACACGAGTAGCATTAGTTGGGTCCAGCCGGCAAACATCAGCAATGTTATATAAACATGTGACGGTATTCAGATATGCCCATGAATTGGACCACAAGCAAATTTCCATACTTGCATACGGATCCCCGTTCCGCTCGAAACATCCCACTTTACCCCCTTAGCTAATCGAATTTCGTAAAATTCGTCCTTTTATTATAACTACTAAAACTAACTTACTAAACTTAATACTAAACTCACTACTGCCTTTCAAGGTTTACGTTGGCGTTACGTTTAGCGGGCTCATCTTAATATATATAAAAATATTTCCCAAGATTAGTGTCACGTTTTTAGGTAACGTGTACCTGTACGGTACAAAATAATGTCATTTTCTTTTTGACCGTTTTGCTGAGATAAGCATGCTGCGTAGAATTCAGCCTTAGTGTTTAGGGGTTGTCGTGAGAATGACAGGCCGTCATGTCTTAAACTCAAGTTAACACTAAATTAAAATAGTACCAAAAGCACTCTCAACCTTTGCTATTTCTGAACTGGTTAAATACCTATTTAGCTAATTATTAAAAAGTTATTTTAAAGATCGCATCCCAAGCGCACTGATCTATTCAGTGAAGGATGTCACTGCAATCTACGCGTAAATGAAGTTTGACGTTTAGTCACGTAACAAATAAATGTATCCCCAGACAATCACACCAACTGTACCCAAACTAAACTGCTCCAAAGTAAGCAGAGCTTTTGTTATGGATGGGCATACAGCGAACTGGGGGGGGAACCCAGAATAAACATACATACATATATAAATATCAACAACCATGACTCGAGAACAAACATCTGTGTTCATCACACAAATGAATGCCCCGGCCAGGACTCGAACCTGGGACCTCCGGCGTATGAGGCAGGGCTACTGATCACTACGCTACTCGGCCGTCGCCTCGTCGCATAATAATAATAAAACCAATTTAGTACACATTAAGAGGCATCTTGTAATTACTATTTGAAATCGTTTGTTACGCCAACGAATGTGTTTGGATGAATGCCGCTCATGCCGGGCGGGTTTGGCAAGACGCACCGAATGTTTATTTATGTCTTTATGAGTCAAAGGGGACTGACTGCTCGGCACAAGCCGAATATGTGCGGAAACCGCTTCCGACCGGTTCAGCCGTTCAAGCAATACTGTCGCCTCGAATGTGCAGGCTGTACCTTCCCTGCAACCGGAATCAGACCATTCAAAACTGGTTATTACGGCGGTTACAACAGGACGCACCGTAGCACCGCCCCAGATGAGATCTCTGGCTGAGGGGAGGGGGGATGCCATTTCAGAATACAACCTAAAGTGCGTTAGTCACCTTGTCGACTGAGCTGCCTCGTGTGTGGCGGGTCGCCGGCGCTGAAGCTGCGACTCTTGCACACCGGCGCGCGCCAACTGCCGGTTGGCGCCGCACTTTCCAGAGATTGCACCTGAAACAACCGTAGCTTGTGACTGTGTGATTACTAATTTGGTGTTAAGGAAATGCCAAACGTTTATATTATTAAAAATAATTATGATAATAATAAGCATTGACGTATGTTAATTACAGTACAGCGCTTACTTTGAGCAGTTGTTTTCTGCCCGGGTCCGGAGTTAGCAGTTTGACGGGTCCCGAGTTCAGCCACGGCCACTGAGATTCGTCCTCGCAGGTATCCTGCAAGCAAACCGGATAAACTTACTGAACGGGTTATGACAATAATAAACCCCCAGACAATCACAGCCACTGTGCAGCCCCGACCGAAGCGGAGCTTGTGAATTACCATACAGTGAACTGAGGGGGAACCCAAAAATTGTCAAAAAAGTTGAAAAATCAAAATACACTTAGATACAACTACAAAAAAACAAGAAAATGACAACGTTATGGCATTGTCACTAAAAGAGTGATCTCTTCCAGGCAACCCTGTATACACATACATACATAAATATAAACAATCATGACCCGAAAACAATAATCTGAAATGAAATGAAATATTTGTTTCTCAACATTGACAATTACTTGTTCTTATTGACGTCAAATAAAACATAACTCTACCACCAGTTCGAAAAAACCTTCGTGAAGAAGAACTGGCAAGAAACTTCACGGGTATATTTTTTTCTAAAGAAATTTACAGAGTCTCTTTATGTCTATACAAAATTATTCTTATCTGCATCTGTTAGCTAGGCAAGTCTCCCTCCCCCAAGTATCCAAACGACGAACACCCTCAAACGGCACCCGTTCCCGAGTTAACGCGGGATCCAGCCATCGCCCTCCTCAACCACATTAGAGGGAAGTGACGACGCTACCATAAGAAGACGTACGATCTATGTTCATCACACAAAACAATGCCCTGGGACCTCAAACCAGCGAACGAGGCAGGCACAAAGGGAAGTCTGCTGTCAGTAATTAAGATTAACAAATAATAATATTAACAATCAATAACATCTACGATGAACGATGTCAATGGGCACGAATGCCTCTCCTACCTGGTATATGTTGGTTTGCCGACAAAAACAAAACTAAAACATTCGGCCTATGAAACCGACCTCACTAAATATCCTGCTGCGCACGCGCTCGTAGTCCAGCTCGCGCTGCTGCAGCGAGCGACTCCTGCTCGCGGAGAAGCAGGACGCTCCGCCCTCCTCCAGGGACTGCGTGGCGCGTTTCAGGATAAACCTGCAATAGGAACCAATAATAAATGCGACATTGTGGCCATGTTCGATGGCGCCTGTGACGCACGAGCGACGCCACCAGTGACTCGGGAAAAAACTTATCAGTTTAAAAAATGCAAAGGTAAGGGTCATTTGAAATAATGAATATCGTTTTTAACTCATTCCTTGGAAAGCTGATAAGTTTTTTGCTCAAGACGAACAGGCTCTTAGGCAGGGCATTAAATTAATGCTCAAATTTATTTTCGCACTTTTATCATATAATTATATGGCACAACTATTCAAATTCAAATATTTATTTTTCAACAGTGACAATTATTTGATCTTATTGACGTCAAATAAAGCATGTCTCTTACCTGACACTGGCAGTAATAGTCTGTCGAGTCGTAACGACGGCTGATTGCCATATATAAGAATATAATAGAAGCATGATTTCGGAAAAACCTTCGTGAAGAAGAACTGGCAAGAAACTTCAAGGGTATATTTTTTTCAAAATAAATTTACAGAGTCTCTTTGTGTCTACACAAAATTATTGTTATCTGCATCTGTTAGCTCGGCAAGTCTCTCTCCCCCCAAGTATCCAAACGACGAACCGTTGAAGGTCAAACGGCACCCGTTCACGAGTTAACGCGGGATCCAGACATCGCCCGACGCCGTACTTTAGTGACGCTATAGACATTAGTCTGAGGGATCAAACGTCAAGGTTATTCTTGATTTTACATTAGATACAGCGTATCCACTAGCCTGAATAATAAATAAAATTAAAACTCCCCGACTCACTTGGCGTTCCCGGCGGCGTTGTTGTCGCGGTGCAGGTCGGGGAAGGGGTTCGTGCACCACTCCTTGAAGCTCGTGCAGGGGATGCGGCCGCCGCTGGTACCTGTCGGCAAACGTGACTTGTCCTTCAGTACATCACCAGGTGCATGACGCTTCAAGTCTGTATAGCTCGGGGTAATGGTCAAAGTTATATAACCTTATAATAATAAATCCCCAGACAAACACGCCTACTGTATGGCCCCGAAAAAAGCAGAGCTTGTGTTACGGATGACCATACAGCGAACTGGGGGGAACTGGAATAAACATACATATAACTATGACCCGAGAACAAACATTTGCGTTCTATCACACAAATGCTCCTACAAGGACTCGGACCTGGAACCTCGGGCGTGTGAGGCAGGCAGCCACTCGGCCGATTAGTTTCGAATTACAGAGATTTTTAGAGAACTGCAGTCGTTATGACCGAATGATGGAATATGAAGAACAATCTACTGCTAATTCAATAAACTGCATCAAATTTATGTATACTATACTATTTCCATTTCTTTATTTTCTCGATGACAGTTCTATCTATCTCGTTTATCGATATAGCTCCATCCCTATCAGTTTCTCCGACTCTGGTACCTTGTACGTGTGTAAACGTCATATTTTTATAAAATAATGCATATGTAATGTAAAAAAAACGCTCGCACAAGGTTACACAGGAGCTGTCATCGAGAAAATAAAGAAGTGGAAATAGTATAATGAATTACACTAATTGACATATTTATTGTGAATGAATTTAGCAATTTAGTTATTATTTGGAATTATACTTAATTTTATTAATTGACATTTATATTGTCATCGTAAAATTGTAATTTAAGATGATTTTTTGACTTTAAATTTTTTAATTGCATGCACATTTTTATTATGTATTTCACTTACTTTGTAACATAAGAATGAAAAAATTATGTGTTCTGATATTTATATAATGATGTCTTAAGTACTGTCGTCCATTATCTATTGTATTCCAAACTAAAGTCAAGTTAAACATTTGCACACCGACACAACGGTTGAAGATGCCGTACACACTGATTGTAACATTTAGCCTAGACCATATTCTGCATATAAATTATTTCTTTCTTTCTCTCAACACTGACCGGTCTTGGACACCACGACGCAGGTCTTGTTGCTGGCGTCCAGGCGGTGCGCCAGCTGGAACAGCGCCGCACAGCGGTGCACCAGCATGCGCCCGTACGACGTCATCACCGGGAACCGCACCACGCAGCGGCTGGGACAATACAGCGCACATCATTGCATTATTGGTAACTTATGATGAAAATGTCATATTGGCACAAATGGTCGTAATACGAGAATCATGTTGCAAATAAATATGATTGTCTCAATAAATGATGTATTATTAATACTATTGGTATTATAAAGTGGCAGTAAAACGTGTCGAGATTGTCGAGATGTCGGCAACCAAACGATATTAAGATTTCTGTTTTTAGTTACAACAAAACATTTTTAAAATGGAGATGTAAAACTTGCAAATTATAGTACGGTATGGTAGGAGTGTTGGTGGCATTGTGGTTAAGGCGCTGACTTCTTAATCTGAAGGTCCCGGGTTCGATCCCCAGTGACTGCCACATATACCAATGAGTTTTAACAACTTAAGCGTGCCAAGCTGACTGGTCTAGCGGTGAAGGAAAACACGGCGAGGAAACTCACATACCTGAGAAATTAATTCGAAGGTTTGTTTACAGTCTGCAAACCCACAATAAATTCAAATTCAAATATTTATTTATCGATTTTGACATTAACTTGCTCTTATTGACGTCAAATAAAGCATGACTCTACTACTAGTTCGGAAAAACCTTCGTGAAGAAGAACTGGCAAGAATCTTCACGGGTATATTTTTCTCAAAATAAATTTACAGAGTGTTTTTATGTCTATACGAAATTATTCTTATCTGCATCTGTTAGCTCGGCAAGTCTTCCTCCCTCAGCTATCCAAACGACGAACACCCTCAAACGGCACCCGTTCACGAGTTAACGCGGGATCCAGCCATCGCCCTCCTCAACCATATTAAAGGGAAGCGGGCGACCCGTCACCCGCCGCTACCATAAGAAGACGTACTTCAGTGACAATGACGCTATAGACAAGCGGGGTGGCAACAGCCAGACACCACCCCTTAGTTGGGTCAGGCTGATATACCTGCAGTGGGGATATTAGGACTGTTTTGAAGGAAAAAAGGAAGCATTTTTTATTTTTTGAGCGATACACTTGAACGGGTTTTAAAAATAAGGCAATAGGCTATTAGACAATAAAAAAATGTTATTTTTATTGTCATCCAAAAAGATAATGTTTTTAAAAGAAATTCGCATTACTAGCATCTGTTACGGTACACCGTGTCTTCTTGAAGCCACCGTGTGACGTCACAGGCCAGTCTCGACACAACATTGCAGGAGTAGGCGTTTTGACAGCTTAAATAATCAGCGTAAGTTGTAATGATTATTTTCAATGAAATACTTAAAATAAATAACAATCAATATTATTTCTAGGGTCCTTATACACCACAAAATAACGTGAGATGGTTTTAAAAATCTAGTGAAACAGCTTAATGTAATCGACTCGTTAAGTTGTTCATTATGAGCCAACATATATTACAAACTAATCATTCATTATCCCTTTTACTCGAGATTAAATTAAAACGCGACAGTTAAGTGACGTGCCTACATCGTGTGATGTAAACCGTACCAGACCAGTTCCTCTACTGTGTACTAGAGGGACGGGTCTGGTATTCACACAACATTAATGCATGAAACTAAGAAAGAGACAGAACGAAGCAATGACGTAGCGGGTATCTTTCGCTCCTTTTCGCGTAGTCACAGTCGGATGGCGACTCAGCTAGTTTACTTGAATTAAAGCTTGTAGCCAATAGATTTTCTTAGACCACAAATAATAATTGGATGCACAGTTTCATAAAATAACATGACACTACGAACTGTCCACAACGGTTCAGAAGTTTGTCAAGAAATCTGCTTCTTTAATCAATTTATCAGAAAAACACACTTATTGCTGTGCTTAAAACAATGCAATATATAAACTTAATAAAGTTTTACGGAACATCGTCGGTAGCTAAATGCTTTTAAGAAGCATACAAAATATCTTTAACAATCAAGTTCTTCAACAACATAACAGCCTGTTATTGCAAATACAACCCACAATACACTATGATTTCAAATATAATTTGGAAAGCTGATTACAAAATAGTTATATTTTGTAATCACATATTTTACGAACAAAACTCGGCTGAATTAAATAAAAAACATATTTTATGCTGCTTAGTTGACTTAATTCATAAGTATTTTAAATCATTGATAGAAATTAGAAATATACTTCCCAAAAATATGAGACTACACTTTTTTTAGAGAACTTGGCGTGTCATTTTATCGACGTGTTGACTATTGTATATAACAAAATACTTACTTTTTCGTGAGGAGGTTTTTCTGGCCCTGATTGTGTATCTAGTTTTATAAGCGATTAAAGGGACCACTGAACCTGCTTTGGTCAGGAGTCAATCTTCACTCGGACATAAAATTTCAGGGGTTCTGGTTTTCATAAATTACGTAATACATAAGGGGGGAGAGAAGAGGACATCTCGACGTGTCTTAGCACAACTATAGGTTTCACCCGGCGACAAGGCGTCCAAGCCGTGCAAGCCGCATGGCGCACATTACATGGTTCCAGCAACTACGAAGCGCCACGTACCCTTTGTCGTTGACCAGCGAGTGCAGCTCCTTCTCTATCTTGAGCAGCGTGACGCGGTCGCGCGCGTTCTTGTTCAGCGTGTCCTTGAGGAACTGCACCAAGTCTGCACCCGTCAGCTCGGACTTATCATCCGCTGGAAACAATTCAAATAAATATATATTTAGTTATTAGAAACTTCACTAGAAGAATAGTCCCTGTGAGCACGGAACACGATCAAGAAGTTTGCATACCCGTGTCCCGACTTCAATCACAGATTTGAACCAGATTATATTGGACATAGAAGGTACTGTGCAACCTTAATATAACGTACCTCAATATAACTACTTCCTCGATTTAACAGATTATATGTAATCCTCTTGAATTGTCCAAAGAGTCGATGTAAAATATATCTGTCTTTATAACGAATTTTCGACTATTAAGAAAAATTATAAATACCTCTATGTAACGAATTTTGTCAACACAAAACCTTTATATAGTTCCCGCCAATGTCTGACTCTTCATCTCACAGCATGTGATTCATGTCGCGACAGGTTCCGACGCGCTTCTGTTCGTAAACAATCATTGTTGTTCGATGGTTTACCAACCTACCCTCAACATAACAAACATCAGTTCAACGAATTACTTGACATAACGAATATTAACGCGTTCCCTTCCGATTTGTTATGTCGAGGTTGCACTGTATTAGTATACTCAAAAATATTTTACAATAACAGTGTAAAGACTATAGTAATTAATAGAATATAGTTCCCACCAGGTGGGTCGCGTGTTCGTTTGCCGGCTGTGACAAAGTTAAAAAAAATTATATTGAGGTAACGTTATAAGAAAACTTACAACTGATCGTGTTTTACCAGCTTAACTCGGTATTTTATCAAAGAATATTTTTTGCCCACAGTGTACTTTGGAACACATTATTAATGAATATTCTTAAAAAAATATTTCGACCAATAAATTCAAGGGACCCAGCTCAAATTCAAATATTTATTTCTCAACATTGACAATTATTTGTTGTTATTGGCGTCAAATAAAGCATGACTCTACCATTAGTCCAGAAAACATTGTTGAAGAAGAACTGGCAAGATGCTTCAAGAATATAATTTTTTCAAAATAAATTTACAATGTCTCTTTATGACTACACAAAATTATTCTTATCTGCATCTGTTAGCTCGGCAAGTCTCCCTCCCGCCAAGTATCCAAACGACGAACACCCTCAAACGGCACCCTTTCACGAGTTAACGCGGGATTCAGCCATCGCCCTCCTCAACCATATTAGACAGAAGTGAGCGACCCGTCACCCGCCGCTACCATAAGAAGACAAACTAGTTTCTATTCATAAAAACATACAATATCAAATGAAAAAGAATATCCATCCACCAGTTTTACAACCAGCTGTCCTAAATATTTAAAAGTGACTGCATTCGTTGTGGACCCTGACACAAGTTTCCACTTGGATATGAAGTAATCATTACCAGAATCAGCAGAAACCGCCTTCTCGACGCGTCTGTCGCGGCGGTCGCCGCAGCTGCAGAACTCGGCGTCGGCGCTGCGCCACTTGCGCGGTCCATCCGCCAGGCCGGGCCCTGGAGCAACGGAACTACCCTCAGTTTGATGTTAGAATATTAAGCACATTAACTCTTTGAACACAGCGAATCGGAAGACATGATAGCGTAAACTAAGAAGCCTCGTAATATTTCTAATCACGGGCACATGTTATGCTTTCAGACACACTAACATTTAATGTAAAAATATACTTTTCACGTTTGAAACTATCTTTAAAATAAATTAATTTTTATATTTATGACTCTATTGAGGGTTTCAGTGGCAGTAATTTATTTTTAGATCGCGAACGGGATACTACAGTCCTTCCTATTTTCAGTGCCGTAATAACCAAGTTTACTTGGTTGTGGTCCGGACTAAAAAACGGAAGGAAAACCATAATTACTCATAACAGAGATAAAGGCAATTCGATATCTACGCACCAATCAACAAACCAATTTCAGTAAGGCTAAACTATAACACCGGCTAATTGATGAGTGCAGGCACCGTTTAGCATCATTGATTCGAGAGCAACGTCGATTGATTGGTCTAGTAGAAACTGTCGATCGGCGTCGACTGTTCCATTCCACCATCGATACATGGCGTCGAACACCCTTGAGCTCTCTGCAAACAAGTATGCGTACCACACGATGCTAATAGAGCGATGTAGAAATGTCATGCGAGCCGGTAGCATATGCCCAGCAAATGGTTTCAAAGCTATGTATTCGGTTTGATAATTATTTGTTTTTAGATTTAGATTTTCATTGCTTGTTGGACTTCAATACAAGCATTATTATTCAGAGACCGCAGTGGACTCCCCCCGTGCAAGTGTCGCGGTTACCTGAGTGATCACAGTCGGAGCAATCAGGGCAGTCATCGGAGCACACGATGCCCGAGTCCTGTTTCGTAGGGCACTGGTGCTGCCGGCGACGGCCTCTGCGGGTTCAAAAATCACAATATTTAATTTAAATATTTATTTACAGCAACTTAAATCTGTGGCTTTTAAAGGATATTATAGGTAGACCGAAAATAAAACTCTTATATTTTCTTAGGTTTTTAACGTTTAAGCACTGTTTTAACTTTTAGTTATATATCGACGGTTCGGTATCTACACAGACAGCGTGGTCACGAGGGAGTGAGAGGACAGGCGTCTTGACAGTTATGAAGGCATTCAATCATCTCCATCTGTCGCGCGAATCGTTCAGGGTTCACACAGAAAGTGCTGACAGTGTCCTGAGCTTGAGATAAACAGGTCTTGCAGTTAACAAAGGATCCCATGTTAGAGAAAGCTACCAATCGTCTTCTCTCTTGAAATTGGGGTGGTTCTTAATGGTAATGGCTAGTCTGATCATTCATGAGGTATCGAAACGTCGAGTTAAAATATTAAAAAAAAATACTACGACATAGCGTAAACAACCACAAGAAATCATGTACCAAGCTACTTTCACAGTATTTATAATTTATTGTTCAGAAACAGAAATACTTCAATCCCACGCCCTTTTGTCATCCAAATAATGTTTGATCTTATAGTAACCTTTTAGACATACAGTTTCCTTAATGGTTTTGTCGAATAACAAGTAGAAAACATCATTACGCAGGATTATATAACGACTCCTTTCAGAATCTGCGTTGAAAAAATCAGGAAAAAACCGGTTTTTTTCAAATGTTTTTTCCATGTTCTATTTCAAAGTTTCATAGAGTTCGGCAGAATTTCATGTTTCAATTTCATAAACCGAAAAAAACTAAAGTTTCTGAATAAAACAAAAATAAATTCTGATTTTAACAAATTACTGGCATTTTGCTTGCTTTTTTATACTATGTTACCAATTTTGTAATTGGAAATGGACGTGTGATAAATTGAAGTAACTTAAGATATTTTTTCTGTATTATAATAAAAAGTTATATAAATTAAAAAAATTGGGTAGACAGATATTCTTACACTATTTCGCCAGACTATTTAGTCATCGATATGTCCTTTGTGGATATTTTTCCCAAATTTTAAAACATGTCAATAAAACCTGTTCTTATCAATTGGTTTTTTCAATATTTCCGTGCAAAATTCTAAAAATACATTTTTTCTCCTTGTTTTTTCCCAACTGAATCTTCCTTTTTTCTTTAAACGTCAACTTTAAAGCTTTTTGTTCTTTTCGGGAAAAAAACAAATTGCTTTTCTCGGAATTTTTAACGCTATTCAGAATCAATCTATTGTGGTCCACTGGTGGGCGAGCCTTTCCAAGCACGCCAAGTATTCTTGCGAGCTGAGTTGAATTCCTTAGATTTCGTTTGTATGAAAAAGCCTTGTATGTTAAGTAGCACGGAAAGTTTTGAGCGAAAGTTGAGAGTTATATTCATTTATTTGTCACACCGAAGCAAAATGAAGTATCGCTCAAGATATTAAAATCATTGTACCATGTATCATATAAAATAAAATCATATAAACATCTGTAATCTAGTTCGGTCCTTGCTTAATGTTTATTGAGCCGTTTTTTGCATAGGACAAGAATGTGTCGTTCTTTTTAAAACACAAAAAATCAGGCACACCAACTGTATTGCCACGAAGTAAGCAGATCTTGTGTTATGGATCACCATACAGAGAACCGGGGGGGGGGGGGTACCCAGGGAATACATACATATAAAATGCAGCAAGCTGCAATATCTCAGCTGCAGGCAAAGCAATTTTAACAGCTGATTGACGTTGAGTTTCATGGACAAAAAATAAACCCCTAAGGGGTCGCACTCCTAAGCCCTCTAAGTAACAGGCATTTAAAATATTAATGTTCGTTTGTGGTCTACAATATTCCTCATATTACGAAATCACTAAATCAATATCTTTTTGTACAATTATTTGGAAACAACTACTTTTCAATTCAAAAGAACTTTTTGTTCAAATTTTAATTGTGTTTTGTTTTTTACCGGGCTCCGAAACACATGAACCTTATATTATTGTATCTATCTGCAATTTCATTATTTATATGGAAACATGAAACAAGAAGTTTACCACGACGTTCAAAAGAGAGATGAATTTTTTGAAAGAATTTTGAGGACAGCAAATCGATTGCGAGACTACCGGGGTACAGCAGGAGATCGACTGTGACATGTTGACGTACGAGCCACTGCCTGCACGCAGCGCAAGCACGCCCGCTTTGAGCATATGCTGCGTCGCCAACGCCGTCACGATAACTTTGTAGTCACGTTGCCTGAATTTAAATTTAACAACTACAACAAACATCAATAAATCGCCACAGCAGTAACTCACCGACACTGCGGACACGCGCAGGCGCCACAGACGCACGCCACCATCGGGTTGTTGGAGAGCAGCTCTCGCGACCAATCCGGCTTGTTGTTGGTCCACCGCCTGCGCACTCGCTGCTCGGACGCAGCGTCGTCCCAAGTACCAGAGGTTATCTGCAAGTATTGTCACAGATGTTATTCAACGTTCCATTGTGGGTTCTCACGACAACCTCGGCATTCCCACTACAGTGACATCCCCTTCACCCGACTAAGGGTCTTACTTAGCAATGAGTTATTTGACTTGTTTTCGAAAACCATTTCACCTTTTTTTGGTATGATTTTCATTTTATTTTAAGTGTTTCATACTTTAATTCCGACATCAATGACCTAATTTGGAGCTAAATAACAATTAACAAAGTCATCAACACCTAACGAGAAACAATCTCGAACGTTTTGTGACATTAAACCAACTGTCAATTTGACAGATCGGCCACGTGGCACTATGGTTGTCAAAGAGCAAATTTTGGTATAAGCTGCTGGTTTGATTGGAACAAATAATAGGCTATTTGACTTGGTTTTGAAAACCTTCTCACATTATTTTGTAATGTATAAGGAACCTGGAAATCATATTTATTTTAAGTATTTCATTCAAAACAACTAATTACAAAGTACACTGATTTTTGCAGGTGATGTCACACGGTGCCTTCAAGACACGGCATGCATTAGCAGAAACACTACTCGCCTGTGACGTCATTTAAAACTTAGCCAATCAAAATCGTTTAATGTCTTGATGTTCCAACTCAAAACAGATACGTTCATTTGTGTTTATTTTGGAGGAAATATTAATTATCGTTTATGTCTAGAAATGCGAATTGCTTTTAAAATGCATTATCTATGCTATCTATTGTTTATATTCTCAAATAGCCTATTTAGGGTTCACCACGCTAGGCTACTGTGAGTTCGCAGACTCTATGTACACCTTCAACATTAGTTCTTAGGTATGTGGGTTTTATCATGATGTTTTTCCTTCACCGTTAGAGCAGTCGGTTTAAGGTACTTAATTTGTACAAACACATCGGCACATTTGGCACTCACAGGCATCGACCTCAAGATCGAGCAGCCAGCACCTGAACGACGGCGTCACCGAGGCCAATTGTAGGTGGAACAAGAAATTCCAAATAAGCCCTCGGTAGGTATCGCATGTGTAATCGATAAATAACAACAGCTACATTAATCAAGGACATCTTTGGTTAAAGATGTCCACGAGCGCGGGCGTCACGTGTCATCCGGTGACTCACGTGCTCAACTGCCAGCTATGACATGTTAAAAAAAGCTTGACAACTCGTCGAAGGCGGTACTAAACTGCTATTTATTAAAATTTCAGAACTCAAGCAAGAAGCTGATTTTCCGTACACAATCAGGTACATTATTTTGGGGACCATGTAAAGTTAAAAGATAGATCGTAGTTTTGTATTAATCTCGCAAAAAATTGTATTAGTTTAAAAACACGCGATAACAACGGGACACTTGAATCAACAAATAATTATTGAATCATCGCAGTTATAGTACTATAGCTCATTGCATATTGAGATAGAAGCAAAAAGAAGTGAACTGAGCATTGTATTGAGAAGTCAAATGCTTTACTCTTTAATCGGATTTCTCTTAGGCTCTCTACTGAAATTGAAAGAACCAGGCGTTACCTGGCAATTGTTATCTCAATTGTTATCCTATGCAATCCATTGCAATTGTTATTAAATACTCGCCTACTTAAGCGATAGTCGTGTGTGCAAAACTTTCAAGCGTTTGGTTATTACCAAACGCTTGAATGTTTTGCTATTGCACCGCAATCAAATTTCATGCAGTGTTATTTGCAGAAGACTCCGAACACACACAATGTCATCACAATCCACCACCGACACGTGTTTCGCCCCTGGCTGGGGGCATCATCAGGGCAGAACGGCCGATGGAGACGTGACTTACTCCGTCGGTCGTTGTGCCCTAAAAATCTCCTCTAACTTTAAAGGCGTTTAGTTTTCAGATCTGAACGTATCATTCACATAACTACTATACCTGTATCTCAACTGAATGCTGTTTCTTCTCCTCGCGACACTTGCCGCTCGTAGCCTCCTCACCATTGCTATGACTAGACACATCGCTGTCGGCGGCTGTTCTTCCACAATCCCCAGCAGCGTTATTTGTAACGCTGACGTCATTACTGACGTCACTGACAACGTTGTTGGGAACTTTGATGTCATCGTCGCTGGTAATGTTATCGGTATCGACAGGCACGCAAGGGGAGATGGTACGGGGAGGGGACTGAGCTTCTCTTAAAGCTTGGCTTCGTACTAGTTGTTTCGATTTGAAGCTCTGGAACAGTGTACATAAAGAGAGTTAATAGGGGGAATAACCTTATTTGGATTATCACGGTCTTATTGGTCCGCGTTTAAATCTAATAAATTGTTCAAGTTTAGTTTACGACAAATAATACATACTGAATATACCGCGGAAACAGTAGGTAGTATCGAGGACGTCGGTGCAGACTCAGAATCTTTTGAATCACTTAGGGTACGCCCCCTAGTACGCAGGGCGCCTACGTAAGACAACAACGCGCAAGCGATTCTCGCCCTTATGCACGGTTTACACGTCTTAAGTGGTAAATTAAAGTTACTACATTTTATTTGTGTGTCCAAAGTCCAAACACATTTAGTAGTTATAAATAAATAAGCGTGCTTTTGGACGAGTTCAGAAAATAATTTGTTTTGGAAATTAAAATCTCTAGAAAACTATGTTTATATCTTAAGGTTTTACTTCGAATATTCCACAAGCATTCCTATTTTAAATATTCTTTTAACAAATTTTAGTCTTTTAGTCAAAGTAGAGTCTAAACTCCACTCCGACATTATGAAAGAAAAAGGAGAAAATGCGAAATAAGTGCGAGCTACTGCCGCCGACAGCTTTGTCAAACAAACGTGTTAAGTTAAGCCCCAAGCACCTTCTTACCAGAAAAATATAACAAATCTTAATCTACTTAATCACTTGCATGCCAAATTTGAACTTACTGCTTGTCACTTAAATGGCTTTTAGTTTTAACTAAAAATTTAGTAAAGATTAAGTTACCAACTTACTCCCTTAAACACGTGTAAACCAGGCATTGGCCAGGGCCTCCGCCGCGTGTTATAGTTAGATTAAATTTAAGAAGTGCGATTTGACAGCTGACCATAGAACGTAACGTAACTTTGCAAAATTTTTTACCAAACATAAAACAGTGACGTAAAGCATTTACGTCCTACAATCAATCAGAAAAATTGTTGATTGAATTTAGTGTTGATACTTTATAATCGTTACTGAGGTACAAATTGATTTAAATTCATAAATCGTCGCTTAAGAAGGGAATTACTAAGAGCATATTTATCCATTTGATTTTTACATTCGTTTGTTTAGAAAGTTTCTTTTACGGCATTCATATAGACAAGAATTATCGTATATTAACAAAGGCAATAATTCAAAAAGTGAATAAATATTATGAATACCTATTTCAACGTTAAGTATTTTATATATTTATAGTCAGACAGAAGACCTAGTGCGGGCTTTTCGTTTCTTTTTTTTTTAAAGATATTTCATTCGGAACTAGATGGCGTTGAACAAAACTCAAGAGTCAATGTCAATCTCTTTGTTGTTGACTGATGGTATGTTTATATTATGTATATATTTATACCAGTAACATATTTATCATATGTTTATTTTCACTTACACACACACACACATCTTATATAAGATTAATAATATAGTGTTCCTTGAGGTAAATTAGGTTATTTTATTTCATTCGCTTTTGTTCTTAACGTAAAGTTTACTGAAATTGATACCTATGGCTCCTTCGCCTTGCATTGTACACCTGTGTAAAATATCGGTACTCATCGTTTGCCCATATGCTACCTGTGCCCTGCTTGTATATTTTTGAGATTTGTACGAGCACATCCAGAATATTTTAAAAGAAATAATGAAATGTTTAATTGCAGAGGAAGACATAAACATAAGCTATATATATGTACCTGCTCAACGACTTAATATATTGACCAAAAAATGTTTATTGTATGGCTGTGCGTATCTATAATAAAATACCAAATAATATTAAGAACTTGACATTTAGGCTATTTAAAATAAATTTATTTAATTATTTATTAGATAAGAGTTACTACTCATTAAATGAATATTTATCATAGATTTAAGTCCTTAGCTTAAATAATTATTGTTATAAGTTTTTCATTGTTGATGTTGACATTTTAAATTTATTAATTGATAGTTTGATTAAGGTCTGATTATATGACGTCGCAAAGATTTGCACACCGTTTGACACGGTTAAATATTCTGTACCTGCTTAAATCATTATAACACCTATTGTATCGACCATATTTTGCGAATAAATTGATTTGATTGATTGGAAAGAAGCCCTCTCGAAGAAACACTCAGTCATTGCTGTCATGTAATACTTTCTTGACACTTGACGCCATCTGATGTTGAAAAAATAACTATTTTTTATTTTTAATCGTAAAATGAAAACCTCTTGTTGTAAAATGACTACTATTTTCTCTTCTACTTTTACTCTACGATCGATAGACAAATAATGTTTAAAAAAAACTAATAAACACCATTACCGGACTACTGTGATAAAAGCTATCTTGATTTGACCGAGGAGCAATTAAATAAGCTCGAGCGCCTCCAAAATCTCTGTACAAGATTCATATTTGGTCTACGCAAATATTATCATGTCTCTGAGTTACGCACTGAAACGGAAGCCGAAAATATAATACGTGGTAAGATCGTCACCGTTTTTCACATCCTTAATTTATTTCTCTCAGCTAGTGTATTAGGCCCATTGTTATTTCTAATCTACATTAATGACCTCCCAAACTCAACTAATCATGACTGTATATTGTTTGCTGATGATACGACAATCACAATAAAATGTAAAAATAATTATGACGCTGAAAAAGAAACACATATAGTTTTGAGTAGAGTAGTCAATTGGTTAGACATGAATAATTTACAAATTAATCTATCAAAAACAAAAATAATACAATTCAAAACATATAACTGTAAAATATCAGATCTTCAAATTGAGTATGACAAAAATAAGTTACATTTAGTTGACTCAACAAAATTTCTTGGTATAACAATCGACAAACATTGCAACTGGAAAGCTCATATAAACATCTTATGTTAAAAAATTGATAGGTTTATTTATGTTCTTAAACGAATAACTCTCACAATATACACTGAGGCAGCTACACTGGCTTACCATGAATATATCTCTTCAAATATTCGATATGGGCTTATTTTATGGGGTAACTCAGTTGAAGCTGACAGAATATTTAAAATCCAGAAAAAATGTATACGCTGTATTTGCAAAGCACATTACTTAGATAGTTGTAGGCCTCTATTTAAGAAATTGAACATATTACCACTTCCTTCACTATACATTTTTGAAATTTGCTGCTTTGTAAAGAGACACATGCATCTTTTTAAGAATGAAGATGATGTAATGGGAATTCGTTCTAGACATAAGAAAAACCTTTATGTGCCTGCTCAAAAACTCAAAATATATAGCACCAATGTACATTGCATGGCAGTTAGGATTTTCAATAAACTACCAGTTGAGTACAAAAACTTGCCAGAAAGAAAGTTTAGTACAGCTTTGTTTAATCTTTTAATTGACAAATTATATTACAATATACATGACTTTATGACTGAAAATAAATTTTGATACCTACCTACAAACCTGTACTTAAGTGACATTGGCATTGTATACCTATTAATTATTTTATATTTATGTTTGCTCTAACAAAGTACTGTGTAATTACTTAAACTATGTATTTAGATTTATTATTGTTGTTGTGAAAACTATTTGCACGCTGTTCTCAGCAGTATATGTACTGGCATAACTTATAATTCAACATCTATTTTGGCGCATGTACAAAGCAAATAAATGAGTTTTGAATTTTTGAATTTTTTTTTAAACTCTATCAAAATATTTGAAATATTTGTTTGGCAAGTTGAAATGATCGTTTATTCTATGCTTTAATGCATGGGTTATCATCTATTCCTCTTGTAACAAAATCAATACTCTTATTAGAATTGAGTAATCGAAACTATTTCATTCCTATGAATCGATTTTTGACAACTCTTTTGTAGACACGTCTGCCCTAAACAGCAACTGTCAAATCGCACTTCTTAAATTAATCTTACTATAGTCATTGTAATAAAACTGCAATTGCAGCATCAACCTGCCTAAAAACACATGCTTCTCTACTGTGGGTTTGAAGCCTTTACGCGAGCCTGCAAACAATATTCATAAACAGAACCTGAGGGATTTTTACGATATTTTCCTTAAAAAATATCCATATATTTATTTCTCAACATTGCCGATTACTTTTTGACATAAAATAAAACATGACCCTACCACCAGTTCGGAGAAACCTTCGTGAAGAAGAACTGGTAAGAAACTTCACGGGTACAAATTTTTCAAAATAAATTTACAGTGTCTTTTTATGTTTTTACAAAATTATTCTTATCTGTATCTGTTAGCTTGGCTAGTCTCCCACCCCCCACGTACTCACACAACGAACACCCTCAGACGGCACCCGTTCACGAGTTAACGCGGGATCCAGCCATCGCCTTCCTCAACCATATTAGAGGGAAGTGAGCGACCCGTCACCCGACGCTACCATAAGAAGACGTACTTTAGTGACAATGACGCTTTAGACATTAATCGGGACGAAGAACTCAACGAACAAAGACACATTAAACAAGTTTTATTACAAATACTAGTGGAAGCCTGTAAATGAGGGGATTATACCCAAGGAGTTTTATCGTCCAAATAATTGGAACGTTTATAATAAGCTTTCGCTTTATAGTTTCTTTGTTTCCTTCATCGTTAAAGCATTCAGCTCAATTTAAATATCTTGTAAAACCTTTAGTTATTTCCTAGGTTTCTAAGACCGATGTAGTCGGTATTAGTGATGTAACGAATGTCATTTTTTGAACATTCGCGAATTTTTGCTTACCGTGACACAAACTAGTAATGCAAAATTACGTATTCTTTGTATTGCAATGGATTATATTAATTCTGTTTGGCACGTGACACGCGTTGCTATGGCGACGGTCGGATACAGACAGGACTCAAACCTGACTAAAAATCAACGACTACACACGCAGTTAGACCAACTTGCGATATCTATTATAGATCTGTGACAGCAACTTACCCGAGCTCGATTCAGCTGCGGCCCGTCTTCATTGACGAGGCTACTCTTGTCCACCTCCTGCTGTTCCATTTTGGTAACTGAAAAAGCAATGAACAAATAATATGCGCCTAGCGGGGATTCTCGGGTATGACGTAGAATTTCTACCCCGTACACTACAAGGTCGTCTGATTATGAACTTTATTTTGTTAGATAATAATTACGCTGCTGAGTCAACCGAATGACGGCTGAGTAGCGAATGTGGTAGTAACTCTGCGTCATACACCGGGGGTCCCAAGTTCGAGTCCCGGTCGGGGCACGTTGTTCTCGGGATATGGTTTTTATATATATACTAGCTTTCCCCCTCGACTTCGTCCGCGTGTTTTAGTTTTGTAGGTCTTTCATGTTTTGCATGGAAGCCTAATTTCTAAAATAAAAGAAGCCTTTATCGTGCCCCATAACCCCAGCAATCTGCCAGTAAAAGTCACATTAAAATCGGTCCAGCCGTTCACCCGCGATGCCGTGACCAAGGGAAATAGGGGTTCATTTTTATATACTAAGATGTGTACGTTTATTCCGGGTTCCCTCCACTTCGTTGTACGGTCATCCATATCACAAGCTCTGTTTACTTTGGGGCCGTACAGTTGGTGTGTTTGTCTGAGGATTTATTACTATTAATGCCTGTTTTGCCAGGATTTACTCCCAGTAGTCCCAGTGTGTATGGCAGGCACATCCTGTACTGGTCTGGTATTGCTTTACATACTACATCGTATACAGCGTATATAGCACTAAATTTTAAAACCCTGAGTTTATAACTAGGACCGTGCAAGTTCTGTTTAGAGTGCGAGGGAACTCCAGTTAGTGAATGAATTAAAACAGCTCCGTAGTTGAGTATATAAACGATTTTTTTTTAATTAAAAAAATAAACAAGAACTCACCTTGAAAACCAACGAAAGTAGGTATAGATCGGTAACACTAAATAGTCTTTCAAAAAGAGAACGAACAACCACTAGGATCACTTAATACATACGTAGATATTTGGACCAGTGCACTACCACTACGAGAAGGCAATATAATTTTTTTAATTTCTTAAACCTAACCTCTAAAAAGTTTCGTCTCCAAAAAGTTTAAATTAAAGCTTTATTTTTTTTAAGAAGATTTTTTTTGTAATTTTAAAGGTAGAAGAACACAAGGATTTTCTAGTCGGTAAGCTCTGTATCTATATTATTAATTTTAAGATAGTTAGATTTATATGTATTTATTGTTATCGGGCGCGGACGGCTGGTCGGCTGCATCATTCCAGTTTAGTTAATATTTAAACGTGGAATGTGTTCTTTTTCGTTGGTTTTTATGCGGTGCTTTTTGACTATGGGTGACGCCATAAATCTGTAACAAAGACAATTGTAGAATTAATTTTATGCATTTGCTATTTATTGATAATAAGAGCGCGTACTTTTATTAATTTTTGTTTAAATATGGTATTTAAATGGTCTGGTAACGACAAATATTTCTGTAAATTGAAGTGAAGAAATATTTTGCAGCTAAAGTAATGAAGTCCTCTCTAAGTAATAAATATAATTGGAAAAAAAATGACCGAACCGGACTGGTGGGAGAGTTTGAATTTATTTTGAATTTAGTACTTCCATGTGAACAAATCATCAGTGAGTATGAGAAACCAATCCCTAGCCGAGGAACAGAGTACGCGATCAAGCCACTACACGAACCACTCCGCCATCGCGCCCCGCGCCCCGCGCACGCGGTTGCACTGTGAACCTGCGTGACATGTGATTGCACATAGCGCGTGTGAGGCTTGATTTTTCTCTCTCTCTAATTATCTCTCTCTTTCTATCTCTAAAATTATGCGTTATTGGACTACATGTTATACCACTTTATGTACTCCGATTAGGCTCTAGAAACGATGGTGAACGGGTGCCGTTTGAGGGTGTTCGTCGTTTGGATACTTGGGGGGAGGGAGACTTGCCGAGCTAACAGATGCAGAAAAGAATAATTTTGTATAGACATAAAGAGACTCTGTAAATTTATTTTGAAAAAAAAAAAAATATACCCGTGAAGTTTCTTGCCAGTTCTTCTTCACGAAGGTTTTTTTTCGAACTGGTGGTAGAATCATGTTTTATTTGACGTCAATAAGAACAAGTAATTGTCAATGTTGAGAAATAAATATTTGAATTTGAATTTGAATTTGGTTAAAATCGTTCGGGTTATTAGGGCTTACGGTGTATACGTATATTCTAGACTTCCTCAACTCATTCTATTCATATTCTATTCATAAAACTTACTTTGGGATCGACTCTATCTTGGATTTAAATAATGTTAACTAATATAATAAATCCTAAACTGAACTTGTTTCTTAATTATGCCCATGAACTACCCGTGTATCCATAATTTCTGATGCGCCTCATCTTTTTTTACGAGATTTTATTTATATATATTATTTATATTTGTTTTACGAAATGTCATGTGTGGCCACAGTATTGAAAAATAAGCCAAAATGGCTGACGGCATCTGAGACAAAAGATTGGAACCCCTTGGTACTCCCCGAACCAGTTGTCTGTACCAGGGTACTTTTCATATTGAAGTAAGTACTGTCCCGAGGGTCACGATTAATGGAATAAAGTAAAATAAAGTTTATTCATAACAAAGTATATCCAGCTGAAAAACTACCATACAAACTTTTGATTTATGCTGCAACCACGCACTGACTAAAATGTCGGTCAAGTTTTGTTTCGTTCCTTTTATATTTTAGTAAAATGTATTTTTATTTAAACTAATTGTACCTATTTATACGAAACAGGGGCTTTTGGTAACTCTCTAAGTCCCTTTTAACTGATGGAAATGTACACGAAAATCTCTTTCAAACATAATACAGGAAAATCCCCGACTTAAGAAAAATCAAATTTTCTTTCGACAGTTTTTGTTTAAAAATTAAATCAAGCGATATAACAGTAGCGAGTAACAATGAAGGCGGTGTTGACAAACTATAATTGTATTGTTTACTTGTTATTTTATTTACAAACCACATCAGTTGAGTGACATGGTGCTGGCTTAGATTAGCCTTCGACTGCATTGTAGTTCGCTCGTCCTGTAGTACGCACGTAGGTACGGCGCCCCGTGTTCTAGGGTTAAAGCTATTCGTAGTAACCCAATAACTCAAGCAAGAACACCAGACCCATCACGGCTGACCGTATATTTAATGCAGAACCCTAAAGGACATCATGGGCGACTTTTTCAGCTGCCGTTTATTTTTATTTTTGGCCGCCTAAGCAGCACCCTCCACGGGGAGGGAGGTGGAAGATGCATCATGCATTCCTCCGCAGCCGATATGCGGGGTGATGTGGGACTCCCAAGAGTGGCACCTACCCACTAAAAACCACCCCAATGGCTGTAGCAAGATTTTGCAGTTAGCCTTCATCGGTAGCGACACCCCATTAGGGAAGGTTAATTTTAGTCGTGCATATATACTTATCGCTTAAGTAAAGTTGATATTGCGATGTAGAGCACGCTTTGTGATTGGTCGGTTGAGAGCGCTTCAACACTACAAGACAGTGCATGGAAAAGCTATGTTAGGTAATACCAAATAAGGCTCATAAATAAACTTCTTTTAAAACTATAAAAAAACCTCTGGTTAACGAGACATGCTAGCAGAGACTAGAATAAATCTAGTTTCCAATGACTACTTAATCATCATTATCCTGCTGCGGCAATAGCACAAACTTCACAGTTACTAAGTATTTCTACTACGCGAAACCATTACTGTTTCATATCTAAATCAATATGGCTGCCTGTCCAGTAAACCTATGCGAGGAAGTCTCGTGAACGAGTGCCGTTTGAGGGTGTTCATCGTTTGGATACTTGGGGGGAGGGAGACTTGCCGAGCTAACAGATGCAGATAATAATCATTTTGTATAGATATAAAGAGATTACTATAAAATTTATTTTGAAAAAATTATATCCGTAAAGTTTCTTGCCGGTTCTCGTTCACGAAGGTTTTTTCGAACTAGTGGTAGGATCGTGCTTTATTTGACGTCAGTAACAAGTAATTGTCACTGTTGAGAAATAAATATTTGAATTTGAGTCGGTGCGCTTAGAAATATTCAACAATGGCAAAACTTTACGTCACAGACGTAGGAGATAAATGTTCGGTGGGAAATTATAAAGAAAGGTCTCGATTGGATTTAAGCAGCATGCAGCTTCGACCAGAAGACGCGCATCTCCAGCACCTGACGCCGTCGGTTTTTATAACTTTCGTGCAAATTCGCACATAAAATACTTCCATATTTTTATAGGTACGTTTTACCTAGTTAAAGAAGCAAAAATTATAAAGTACATTAATTGTCTCTTGGTCGATTTTTATCTTGTTTTACCGCTCGTATAATTTCGATACGAAGAATTATATTGATAAAGTCTTAAGTACTAATTAGATTTAGACGATTTTAATTATTATGTAACCATCATGCAATAGATACAAAAAATAAAAATAGCCAGACAAATGAAAGCGAACACACATTAAAAACAAACGCCACTACAATACTGTTATCCTATCGTGTAGGGTAGTTACAAGAACCGCGTGCGTCCTCGGCGGTGACCTTGACATCGCTTCCGAACGTCATCATTCACATGACTCACGGCCGTACTGCTAAATGTCTTAGGAAATGTTTTAGATATGTTTAATGTAAAGAAATGGCAAAAGTTTTGCACTCTATAAAAGTTAACAAAGTTAAAACAATACACCTTAAGAAGTTAAATATATCGCCAAGTAGAAGCTACCCATAGACGCGAAGGTTTGACAAACAAACTCATTGTAACCATTTAAAAATGGATATGTGCGAAAAAAGTAAAAGAATTACCAACACATTTTCTGCGCTAGAAGTTGCTGAAGTGATACCAACACCACATTTTATAACTCAATATATACCCGTGCAAATTTTAATAGGTACATCTGGAAATATGCAAACTATGAAATACGCCGTCACTACATAAAACCATTTACTGGTATTCGTGAAAAACGACGGAATCTGAACACCGATACCGTACTGATCGACCGAGCCAACAACCAATACGACTGTCAGACGTGACGTCACTTACGTACTTACGTCATTTATTTACGGATACGCAATATTTTGTCTCTTTTTAATATTCTCAGCCGGCGAACAAGCAAGCGACCAACCTAATGGTCGGAAGCGTCCGCATCAACGGACATCATAAGTCGTAGCTGTTTTATTATCTACAGGGTGGCCAGAAAGGTGACGTCCAAAAATTTTTTTTGGTGCATCTTGTTGGGGGTTATCTGAATCACCCCTATTTGCTGCCGTTCCAGTAATTTCACTGACTGTGTCCTCCCTTGGACCGGAACACAACCGCGTTGACGTAATTATTACGGCGGTCAAAATAGGAAAGACTGTTATACCGCCCCAGACGAGACTTATCATAAAAAACTCTATTACCACAATATTTATTCTCTGTCTATTTCGATACCTCTTCCGCAGCTCCTGTTTTGTATATCAGTAGTCAAGGATTTCAAGCGCATTGCCCCAGTTCATGTAGCTTAGTCGACAAATAGAGAAGTTCCGGAAGTCATTACAGACGCATCGATCTAAAGTTTCTTAAATAACCCGACAATTTATTTATGGTCAACGATTGATGATAGCGTAGTGCTTAGTGGCCTCATACGCCGGAGGTCGCAGGTTTGAGTCCCGGCCGGGGCATTCATTTGTGCGATGAACATGAATGTTTATTCTCGGGTCATGTTTGTTGATATTTATATAGGTATGTATATTCTGGGTCCCCCCCCAGTTCGCTGTACGGTCATCCATAACACAAGCTCTGCTTACTTTGGGGCCATACAGTTGGTGTGCTTGTCTGGGGATTTATAATTATGTTTATATTAATAAAGTGGGGTCATATTGAACTAAAACCAGAAAAAAGCTACGACTTTGTAAATTTTTATCAAGTATTTTTTTAAACAAGAAATACAATTTTTATTAAATCCATTTGTATAAAACACTTGTGCATACAAGTCGTTTGTAAGAAAGTAATTAATTTCCGCTTGTTAAATGTTAATGCGAATACATACCATGTATATTGTGTATATCCGTATGAACTAGTCGTATCAAACGATATCATGTCCTAGACCAACAACCCAGGAACCACAGCCGGTAAATCCCGAGACAAACACACCAACTGTGTGGCCCCAAAGTAAGTAGAACTTGTGTTATGGATGAGCGTACAGCAAACTGGGGGGAACGCAGAATAAACATACATATATTGAACAAACATGCCCCGACCAGAATTGAATGAGAGCACCGGCGTGTGAGGCAGGGCTACCAATAGCCAATGACGTCACAGCCTACGTCACCGTTATATTTACACGCCATTATACCATCGGCAGTTCTCAACTGCACGCCATCAAATGCCTTATTACCGTTGTTATCACGATACCTGCTGAAAACATTATAATCACTTCCGTTTACACACAGAAAGATAACTTATTGCCCAAGCAATAAAACCCATTTCTCATCGTTGATACACCGACCTTGAAAGAAAAGGTTTCAGGTGTATGATTCACGGTTACGCAGAAACGTTAAATTGCACGTAACGACTCACGGAATTGGGTCTAAATCACTTTATCAGGGCCAAATCTGTAGGTCATCAGGAAAAGGCAGGCGATAATGATCTTTAACAGTAGGGAATAAAACTCAAGGTTGCGAACGTCCGGGAGTTCATAAATTTGAATAGGGGTAATGGGGCTAAAAGTATAGGTTTTTATGTCAGAATTCAACGGAGATCAAGATTTGGTTTGCGTTCGAGGAAAAATGTGTTGTATTAAGGGAGGTTTAAGACGAGGATTTCGGAAATGTCTAGAATCTGCGGATTTTGACGAATTCAAATCCGACTACTAAAGTTATTTTCTCGTGTAATTCCTGTTACCGGAATGATATACTCACCATACGCCTGCAACACAGACAAATCTAATGACAACTTTTATGTTGAAATCCGTCAAACGGTTTGGGAGTGTGCCAAAGAAATATACATAAATACGTACACACGAAAAACAGAATCCTCCTTCTGGGGCAGCAGGGCAATATCTTTTTTACTATTTGGAAAGTTTTTGACATCATCTTACGCTTTCATGTAAGTACTTGCAGAACCATTTCGATCACAAATCTACAGTCACAGCTGACTAGGTGACGTGTCCGGTGAAATTTAAAAGGCTTATAGGGCCATAAAGAAACAGCCAATTTCGAAAAAAAAAAAAACTTATCTAGCTATCTAAAACCATTGGACGAATTTGGACGCTAACATCAGGTGTTTTAAAAAGGGACCTTACCGGGTTGGCAGTGTTTGTTGAAAATCGCCGGCCTGAAGCAGTTTCTATAGATATTGAATAGTATTCGGCTATTGCCCTTTGGAAAGTTCATTGGGGCTCGTATTGGTCGTCAAATCCCGATTCAAATTCAAATATTTATTTCTCAACATTGACAATTACTTGTTCTTATTGTCAAATAAAACATGACTCTACCACCAGTTCGGAAAAACCTTCGTGAAGAAGAACTGGCAAGAAACTTTACGGGTATATTTTTTTTCATAATAAATTTACAGTGTCCGAAAAGTATCCAAGCGACGAACGACCTCAAACGGCACCCGTTCACGAGTTGACGCGGAATCCAGCGCTCGCCCTCCTTAACCATAATGTGTATGAAATCTCATAGTTTATACGTATATGTATGTAATGCCACAGACACAGGGTCCCAAATTCCAATCTTCACAGGAAAAACTTGGTTAACTTAAACTTGAAGACGAACCAAAGAGCCAACTAGCAGATACTAAAATTAAACATAAGTACCTTTTTACATAGAAGGCATCCTCGACTGACAGAAATCTTTTCATAATAAAAATGTATGTCTATATCAAGAATCGAACCCAGGACTTCTACTAGTAATTTAATGCGGCAATAATTCTAAAATCATAGGCTAACTTATACATACTTAAGGATAACTTCACTGAGGAAACAGGGCAAACGTAGGACGAAATCCATTTAGGTATTTATCAGAGAAAAGTAAACAATTTTCTAAAACCATCTTTCCTCTTAAACCATTCTAATTAGCTTTTTGTCGCTGCTACTTTCCTGTACCTTAAGATTGAAAAACATGAACCCGGGGCGGGAGGAAAAAGCACCCTTTTAGCTTTTAAAAGCATTGTTAATTTTGGAATGGCTGTATTGATTTTCGTAGAACACGGCCAAGAATACTCGATTCATTTATTTATTACACACAACAGAATACAATAATATAAAATTAATTAAAACAAAACTTAAACATACTTAAGTCTAGGTCTTATTTTATTTAGGATTCATTCTGATTTCAGACATTTTTTTTGTACAATTTCATAACCGATCCCCCGAGCACGCGATCCGGCTTAAGGCTAGTCACTTCCGCAGCCATGGGCATCATTAATCATCAAAAATCTAAGTTTTTTATTTATTATGAGTATTATCTGACGACCGAGTAGCGTAGTGGTCAGTAGCCCTGCCTCATACGCCGGAGGTCGGAGGATGAACATAAGTGTTTGTTCTCGGGTCATGGTTGTTGATATTTATCTATGTATGTTTATTCTGGGTTACCCCCCAGTTCGCTGTACGGTCATCCATAACACAAGCTCTGCTGACTTTGGGGCCATACAGTTGGTGTGAATGTCTGGGGATTTATTATTAATTATTATTATTATGCGTATTATCTGGTACTTCCCTTTAACCGGAACACAGGTAAACCTTGTTATTATGGTGGTCAAAATAGGATGGATTGTAACTAGTACCGTCCCAAACGAGATCTAAACAAAAATCTCTACCTCCACTAAAAATCGCATCAGAAAATGTCTATTCTGCCAATACGTATGGCAGATACGACGCCACACAAAGGACTTTTTTGAGTAACGAGCTCCTTGCACAGCTTTAGGTTTTCATTTCAATGCATTTTATTTCACGCACTAGCAACCTTTCGCGCCTACTATTTTATTTATGGAACTGGTTTTTGACAAGAGTGTCGAGGGATAATAAATCCGCCACCCTGTTTTCCTCGCAGTGCACCTATGACACCTTATATAATCCAAAGTCCTTACATCTTTTTGTTTTTGCACGCTTCAACTTCACGAAGTGTTCCAATGCATTTTTACCACATAGCAGTTGCTTTGTCCCTTTCGAATCCTTCCAACACTACCCCAGTTTCATCCCACTACGTTAGTTCGCGCGTTCAGTAGGTCGCCCGGGCAGGGTCAATGCCCAGCCGTATTTGGGTCACGAGTGCAAGACCCCCCACCGCCCTGTTCCCGTGCTGACCCGGTCGGTGCATAGTATTGATATCCTGGGAGCTGGAAATACCTGGGTTGACTGGGTTGAAATCGGTAGGTAAATTTTAATATTAGTCTTAATAGATCGCACCCACAGCATAACTTGGAGGAAAGCTTAAAACAAAGATGCATAATTATACGAAGAGATCCACGACTTGGTTAAAGTCTTTGTTCATCACAATCACACATCAATCAAACAAAATTACAAAGAAAAGCGAGCGGAGTTGACTACATTTTAAATCTATGCTATTAATATAAAAAGTCACCGCACTGATTTCAGAGCGCTACATTAGCCTCTAGTTACAAATTCTGTATTTTATCCCGACATTCCCGCGGGAATCTGAGCTACGCGCGTCAAACCACGTTCCGAGTACATAAAAAATAACTTAAAACTAAGACTTCCATCTATGAAGCGTACACATACATCTCAGATTCACCTCAGTCAAAGGAAAAGCGAATTCATTTCTTATTGGATATAGATGAATACCTCATGGCTACCAATGTGACAACATTGCTGTCAAACGCTTTCAGAATATACAGGGTGGCCAAAAAAGGGAATTTTTTTTTATATGCCACGTGCTGAGGGGTATCTAAATCACCTCTACGTATGTAATACGATTTTTATATATAATTATATAATTAAAATCCTTCCTTTTGAATTGAATTAAATGGAATTTGTTTTTATTATTTTATTGACATGTATATTATGAATGAATGTAATAATTTAGTTATGATTTGGAATTATATTTAATTTTATTAATTGGCATTGATTGTTGCGCGTAGTTTTGTTGCGCCGGCTGGAGAAGATGCCGCCGTATATACCCTTTGGCCCCGAAGACACCACGACCTGACTAACCACGGAGTGACACCCGACTTGATCGAGTGCAGGTTGGAGCGCAGTGAAAACAACACAAATCTTCAAAGTAGGAACGTTTATTGCGTATACAATTAAACCTTAAGTTTAAATAAGCCTATGAACCGCAATCGTTCCTGTAGTTCAGCTTCTTTCTTCAGACCTCTTCACTGGCCTCCGGATACACCGAACAGCGCTTATGTGTTCTTGGGTCTTCACTGGCCTCCGGATTCACCGAACAGCACTTTCTTTCTTCTAACTGGAAGCTTCTGAACTTTTCTTCTTAGACTTTTTCTTTCTTCTTATTAGACTTTTTCTTTCTTCTTATTAGTTGTTGTTTTCTTCGCTGCAGGCACCGAACTGACTTCCAAAGCTCGGCGTGCGCCTTTTATACAAATTTCGCCCTAAATAATTCCAGCGCTCTGATTGGCTGGCGCGTTTGTGCAATTGGCACCTAATTACACTTAAGTTTTACTTGGATTCTAAACTTTACATCGAATTATCTTTCAAACTATTAAGCAAAACTATTACAATATTATATTCAAATAATAGAGCGAAACGATTCCTACATGTTTACATAAATACCAATTTGATAAAATTAAATACAAAAAACTTTCTAGAACAAAGACTATCTCAAAACACCGTTTGCGCCGGCAGACTGTTTACTTAGCCTAACATTGTACCTAAGGCGAAACGGTTACAAACATAATTTTATCATTTTACATTATTAAAATATGCAAACATTCTAATTATAATTAGATTTTAACATAATCAAACAAGATATAACTACCAATTAGGAACATATACAACAACAAAGGTTTTCTCGTTATTTCTCTTCAAATACGTAAAACACCATGAAAATAATTATTACATTTCAATAAAAGAAAGCAATTTACACATTATTATCAATAAACAATAACAATAAACCCTATAATTACGTAGTTATTCAACGAGAAAATATCTAACCATAATACGTCATTTATTACTTCAAATGCGTACTTTATTATATGAACCTATATACAATAACGTTATATCTACCATTATCTACCTAATCTGATAAGAAATAACCATAAATTTACCACAATTATGACAAATCTGAACAAATCAGTATTTTACAAATAACCTAGGTCTAAATTCTATCTAAAACATACATAAAGCTTCTCATATTATGCTTATATTGTACCAATGAACTCTAAGAACTTTATTTAACACAAACATCATCAATTCAACCATAAATCAACGTTATCAAAATAGAATTCAAAATATACCTATACCTAGGTTCCTATAACATCATAATTTCCTATAAGAAAAAATAACCACCTATCCGAGGACGGGCGCAAGTAGTGAGGGCGTGGACTAGCGTTATTTACAAAACTATTTGAATGGCTATGTTCCTATTATGCCGAATCCATTTCATGTTGCGTCGCTAACAGTCTCCCCCGCAGTGCGTAGCACTCCATCCTGCGGTCGCGACGCTGCAGCTGGAACCAGGATGACGACCCGTCTCGTTGGCCGCCTCAGGATCCCCCATGGTGTCTGCACGTCCAGAACTCGAACTCTCCCATCAGGTCCAGGGTAGACTCGGTGAACTTTTCCTCTCGGCCAGGTGTTCCTCGGCAGTGTTGCGTCGACGACCATGACAATGTCGCCAACGCGCGGATCCTGCGTTGCTGCTCCGTTGACCTTCTTCGGCAGCAGGGTAGGCAGATACTCCTTGATCCACCTGTTCCAGAAGTGATCCGTCAGCCGTTGTGCCGTCTTCCACGTTGCCCTCCCGACGAGCTCGATGTCTGCAAACTCTCCAGGCGCCGGTGCTCCACAAGATCTGCCAAGTAAAAAGTGGTTCGGCGTTAGAGCTTCCTCATCGTCAGGGTCTACGCTAACGTGGGTGAGTGGCCTCGAGTTCACCACGTGTTCGACTTCAGTCATCAGCGTGTGTAGGACTTCCTCTTGTGGTGTCCTGGACTGCAGCACTGTCGTCAGAGCCGTCTTCACCGATCGTACGAGCCTTTCCCAAGCGCCGCCCATGTTTGGACAGCCAGGTGGTATGAACTCCCACCGGGTTCCCTCTTGACTCGCTGCCTTTTCCATTTTCGGTGAGATGCATCTGAGTATTGGAAGGTCTCTCAATATGGACACTTCCTTCACGTATTTGGCCCAGGCTGCTCGCTGGTCTTCGGGAATCTCGTCGTCCCAGCCGATCTCCCCGCGCCATGTGTGTCGAACCAGCTTATGCCCCTGAATTAAACCTGGGGTAGCAAGGCCCAGGGGGTCGAAGGTGGACATCACGGCGCTGGTAACTTCTCTCTTCGTCGGCGTCTTCTTGCCTTCGAGTATGTCTGCGCTGGTATTCCGGAACCCGACGTTGAAGGCCAGCAAGTCTTCTGCCATCAGCCATCTCAGCCCAAGGGTCTTCTCTTCAGCAACCAGTTCTGTGCTGTCTTCTTTGAGCTGATCTCCTATCCCGTCGAGGATCTTCGGCCTGTTGCTGCTCCATCCCCTCAAGTGGAAGCCTGCCTTTGCGTGAATGCTTTGCACCTGATGCGCGACCCTTCTTGCATCTTCCTCTGTGGCAAAGCTCTGCAAATAATCATCCATATAGTGATTCTTCTTGATGGCTTCCACTGCCGCCGGGTAATCTTCTCTGAAGTCTTCTGCGTTCTTATTCATTACAAATATCGCCGTAGATGGTGATGAAGCCGCACCAAACACCACTGAGCACATTCGGTATTCGTCTGGTGTCCCATTTCTTCTGTCGCCGCGCCACAGGAACCTCAGGCTGTCGCGGTCCTCTTCACGCATCTGTACCCTCAGGAACATATCTTGAATGTCGGCGACGACGGCGACCGGCTTCTCTCTGAACCTCACAAGCACCCCAAATAGCGATTGCAGAAGATCTGGTCCCGGCAGGAGTGCGTCGTTCAGGCACTTCCCTTCAAATTTGGCAGCAGCATCCAGGACTATCCTTGGCTTCTTCTTCACGGGATGCATTACCGCAAAATGCGGCAAATAAAATGTTCTTCCAGCGGTCATTGATACTGGAGCCTTCTCTGCATAACCATTTTCTATCAGCTTCTTCATCTGGTCTTCATATGACGTCTTCAGGGTTGCATCCTTGTCCAATTTCCTTTCAATCCCAATAAGACGTCGATGAGCTTGCACGTAGTTGTTTGGGAGGGTTTCGTCTTCACTCTTCCACAGCAGCCCGGATTCAAACCTCCCCTCTGGAAGGCGCTTCGTCGTTGACTGCAGGACCTCAAGCGCTCGTTGGTCTGCGTCGTTGCTCCGGCGGCGAGGCTGCACTCCGATTGATTCGATGTCGAAGTGTCGCCGCACCAAGGCTTCTGTCTCATCTTCTTCGATGAGTCTGCTGTGGTTGACGAACTGTACTGGTGACGTCTTCCCGTTGTGACGCCCATGGAGGACCCATCCCAAGCTCGTTAGTGACGCAACTGGATCGGACCTTTTCCCTTTCTTAAGTCTTCTCGTGATGATGAGACCCCAGTTGTCTTGCCCGATGAGAAGTTTTGGCTCTTCATTTTCATATATCAGTTGACCTTGAATGCCTTGCAGGTGCGAGCATCCTTGGATGACACCTCGATCCACACCTTGTCTTGAGAGCTTCAAACTGTCGATTGTTCGAACTTCAATCGTTTCTTTCTTCTTACGATGAGCTCCCTTGATCTTGACGCTTGTCTTCTGCGAGTCGCACCTCTTGATTCCATGTTCTCCAATTGTCTCGATGGTTATCGGACTCGCCTTGCCTTCAGCCCCAATCATCTGCGCCACCCCAGCATCCAATAACGTGACTGTTGACCCCTCATCCAGAAGGGCCAGTACGCGTGCTGCGCCCTTCGGTCCATACAGGTCCACTGGGATCATCTTCAGATACACCTGCCCATCACTGGCAGTGTGCACGGAGGTGACGACTTCTTTGGGCTCTTCTCTGCGACTGGAGACATTGCAGCGGGATTCTTCTCTATCCCCAACAGCTGCTGGTGGACGGCTTTCATCATGAAGACTGGTGTGGTGCCATCTTCCGCACTTCTTGCAATCTGCTGCCCTGCAGGTCTTCCTTGAATGTCTTCCTCGTAGACACCTGAAGCATAAAATTGCCTTCTTAGCCATTTCGTACTTTTGACTAAGGTTTGCTTCTTTGAACTTCTTGCATTCGTAAATCCAGTGTTCGCCGTTACACACTGGACACCGATTCTTGCGGGGGTGCTCTTCATTCCCCTGCACGTAGTGAACCTTCTTCACTGGTCTTCGCTCGTGGCCCCATGATGTCTTCGGTGGTGCAGATCGCTGACGGTCTTCTTTCTTCCAGGATACTTCAGGGTCGGCTATTTCCGCGTACCATTCGCTTTCATCCTCCAGGAATGCGTTCATGACTTCCAGGTCCCGAAGTTCTTCGTCAGGATTCGTCCTCTTGTATGCGATCCACCGGTGTTTCATCGTAGTCGGCATCTTCGCAATGAGGGCCCTCGTGGTTCTAAGGGCATCTAAGTACTTACTTGCCCCCATTGCCTTGATCGTGGCCACGGCGTTCCTCACGTGGCTGTAGAACGTGCTCACGTCGTTCGGATCCTCTGTGACCCGTGGCAGGTTCTCCAGCTTCTCCAGCTCCGCAGTTGCCAGAGCTTCGGGTCTTCCGAACCTCAGTTGTAGCCCCCTCATGACTTCGTTGGGATGCTCCGCCGTAAACAAGAGGCTCTTCACTGCCTCTCGCGCCCTGCCTTGCAGCGCCTTCCGTAATCTGGCCAGGTTCTGCACGTGACTGAAGCTGGGTGCCGTGTCTTCGAACGTCCTCTTGAACGCCAGCCATTCTTCTGCGGCGCCGTCGAAGTTGGGAAGCTCGATGTGTACAGCTTCCGACCGGCCTCTAGGTAGCTTCCCCAATGCTTCAGCCAACTCCTGGATGTCGGTCTTCCCAGATGCAGGCAGCGGCTGTGGTAGCCGCGGTGGTGGTGGTGGTGACGGTGGTCGCGACGGCGGCACCAAGGGTGGCATTACCCTCGCTCTCCTCTCGGTCTTCTGTAGCCACTCCTCCACGTGGTGCTGCCGCTCCTCGTCTGCGAAGTCTTCTTCGCTGCCGGACTCGACCCGCACGAGCTCCAGTTCGGCCTCGGCGAGATCCAGCTTCCTCTGGGCTATTTCCATTTTCAATTCAGCTTCTCTTCTTCTGGAAGCCCTCGACCTGGTGGTGGAACCAACCCTCCTGGGTTCCACGGGCGCTGGTACCGCGAACCGTGCCTCTTCGTCCGCAGCGCCCCTTGACGCAACCCCATCCATTGCTGGCGGTACGGTGCAACCTTCGGCGTGGCGTGCTTCAGGCGCTCCTCCGGCGGGGTGCGTTGGTGCCCCTGGTGTCAACGTCGACCCCGTAGACGACCCCATCGTGTCTGTCGTCTCTGTCGGCGTGGCTGCGCTCCAGTCCCTCGAAGACTCCGTGGCGGTGGTGGGCTTCGTTCTTCCAGTCGACCGTGTGGTTGGCATCTTCTTGATCCAGGATCTCGGCTCGAAGGACCAGGAAAAACTGTTGCGCGTAGTTTTGTTGCGCCGGCTGGAGAAGATGCCGCCGTATATACCCTTTGGCCCCGAAGACACCACGACCTGACTAACCACGGAGTGACACCCGACTTGATCGAGTGCAGGTTGGAGCGCAGTGAAAACAACACAAATCTTCAAAGTAGGAACGTTTATTGCGTATACAATTAAACCTTAAGTTTAAATAAGCCTATGAACCGCAATCGTTCCTGTAGTTCAGCTTCTTTCTTCAGACCTCTTCACTGGCCTCCGGATACACCGAACAGCGCTTATGTGTTCTTGGGTCTTCACTGGCCTCCGGATTCACCGAACAGCACTTTCTTTCTTCTAACTGGAAGCTTCTGAACTTTTCTTCTTAGACTTTTTCTTTCTTCTTATTAGACTTTTTCTTTCTTCTTATTAGTTGTTGTTTTCTTCGCTGCAGGCACCGAACTGACTTCCAAAGCTCGGCGTGCGCCTTTTATACAAATTTCGCCCTAAATAATTCCAGCGCTCTGATTGGCTGGCGCGTTTGTGCAATTGGCACCTAATTACACTTAAGTTTTACTTGGATTCTAAACTTTACATCGAATTATCTTTCAAACTATTAAGCAAAACTATTACAATATTATATTCAAATAATAGAGCGAAACGATTCCTACATGTTTACATAAATACCAATTTGATAAAATTAAATACAAAAAACTTTCTAGAACAAAGACTATCTCAAAACACCGTTTGCGCCGGCAGACTGTTTACTTAGCCTAACATTGTACCTAAGGCGAAACGGTTACAAACATAATTTTATCATTTTACATTATTAAAATATGCAAACATTCTAATTATAATTAGATTTTAACATAATCAAACAAGATATAACTACCAATTAGGAACATATACAACAACAAAGGTTTTCTCGTTATTTCTCTTCAAATACGTAAAACACCATGAAAATAATTATTACATTTCAATAAAAGAAAGCAATTTACACATTATTATCAATAAACAATAACAATAAACCCTATAATTACGTAGTTATTCAACGAGAAAATATCTAACCATAATACGTCATTTATTACTTCAAATGCGTACTTTATTATATGAACCTATATATAATAACGTTATATCTACCATTATCTACCTAATCTGATAAGAAATAACCATAAATTTACCACAATTATGACAAATCTGAACAAATCAGTATTTTACAAATAACCTAGGTCTAAATTCTATCTAAAACATACATAAAGCTTCTCATATTATGCTTATATTGTACCAATGAACTCTAAGAACTTTATTTAACACAAACATCATCAATTCAACCATAAATCAACGTTATCAAAATAGAATTCAAAATATACCTATACCTAGGTTCCTATAACATCATAATTTCCTATAAGAAAAAATAACCACCTATCCGAGGACGGGCGCAAGTAGTGAGGGCGTGGACTAGCGTTATTTACAAAACTATTTGAATGGCTATGTTCCTATTATGCCGAATCCATTTCATGTTGCGTCGCTAACATTGATATTGACATCGTAAAATTGTAATTTAAGAGACGTCTTAAGTATTGTGGTCAATGTATTGTATTCCAAACTAAAGTCAACTTAAACATTTGCACACCATCATCACAATCGTTTCTACTCAGTCGGGGTAGGCATATTTCAATTGTAATAAAATAAACATAATTCCATGTCACCAAATGAATGGCACGCCAACTTATGGACACACAATCAAATCTAGCGGCACGTGGAATAGATGTGAAGGCAACCACTAAGATATACCAGATAAAATTGTTAACAACCAGCGGTTTGAATTTAAGCGCAGTGTGAAGTGCAGTGTTAAAAAACCCGTCTTACATCCGTCTACGCTTTACGCCATCCGTGACTGTTTTCACCCTTTGGAAAATGTTTACAAGGACTGGGACCAAAATTCTGAGCAACTTCCCCATACGGCGAAGATGAAAATAAAAGTCGACACCCCATATAATTACGAGATATTTTTTAACGGGGTTCTACAGGATTTCTTTTTACTAAGAAGCATTGTATCATCTTGGTTTCAACTATCTCATAAATTCATTAAATCAGGTCAGTAATTTCACGTTTTAATTTCCAGTATACTAAACTTTTGAAAACATAACTAAGCTTTCTTATCCAATAGCATGCAGACTATTCTCTACAAAGTAACTTTAAGCTAAAGAACATATCTGCGAATCGTTTACAAAACTACCGCCATTACCCTAACCACTACTGTTATAGTCTCTAAACCAATAAATATAAAGGCTACAATAGCCTAAAGTTAATGTTGAACTTAGTAGATATAATCACTGTGAAGTACAGTCAGGCTCGGAATTGGGTAGATTAGACAATTTAAAAATGCAAGTTTTTATAATTTATTTATAAAATATTAGTTATTTTGACAGGTACATGGTTTTGAAAAATAAAGTTTTGAATTTAATATCGAAATTATATAGATTTGAAAACTTAAAAAAAAGAAGCAAAATCTTATTATAGTATATGTTTAATTTTTAAATATCATTAGCTTACTGACATTAAATATAACAATTTTTACTATGACAGTATGCATGTAAACGCATTATCTACGTAGCTATTATATATTTTATCCAAACGCCCATACAATTTTAGTATGATTCACAAGTCGTGACGTCACAGCTCAGTACCGTTTTGTATGGAGCGTTTTTCGGCGACTCGCAGCGGCTCCTCGAACACATCGCTGTATCTAGAAAACTATTGTTTGTAAACATACTGTTACTTTTGCAATATTTATTTACTGTTGATAAACTATTTAAATATGAAATAAAAAAAAAATTGTCATGTACCCAATTACACTTGAGAACTTACTTATTAGTATTTTAATAAAGTTTTTTAAATTAAATGTATTTAATATTTAACGCCAAGTAGAAATATATATTATAAAGTAGTTAATATTATAAAGAACAAATCAAAGCTGTAATTGGAAAAGCTAGAACATTTTTAATACTCAATACTTAAAAAAAATTGTTGATTTGTGTCTCCACATACATGAACATTTATTATTTTTTGATTTCAGGATTAATCAATTTTGAGAGAGGAAATAAAGTTTGCATAAGAAGTTATGCTTGTAACTGGTGAGGGTTGAAAATAATTTTAGATAATTACGCTATAAAATACGTCAGATTCACTCAAAGTTTCTTCAAACGCTACACCGATCGTCTAAATCTAACATCAAACCACGTATCCAATCGTAAAAATAAGCTTGTAAATCAACGTTGTATTTACCAACGCATTTATCTGTAATCTAATTATTTTTTAATATTTTGACATCAACACCTAAGTGCGCCGACGGGAATCTACAAGCCTCCAATGGAGCTTCCGAGTCTGTCTCGAGCACCGTGAAGAGTACAGTATACAGAGTACGTTTGTCTGTGGCCGCATTGTTTTTTTTTATTCGCGTTAAATTTTATTATTAAATTAACAATTAAAGATGAGTGCTAGATAGGTTAGCCAGGTTGTCTGACACTTTCGTGCGCCGGTGTAGCCGGCCGCAAGGTGAAGGCCGATGGCTGCCTGATACGCGTGATGAATACCCGCCCCACACATCAGCCGGACACCCTGGTTGTTACAAGAAACAGGCCTTCAAGGAGGGTAGGTTTCAAAAGCCAGCAATGAATAAATTTATTGTAAAATAATATGTTATTATAAATGGCTAAACTTTCTTTTAAAACAAGTGGACCCAGGTGCGAGTCCTGATCGAGGCATTGATTTGTTTGATACAATCGTTTATTCACACACACACTCATTTATTATCGGTTCGCTACCCCCTCCCCCCCCCAGTTCCCTGTTCGATCATCCATAACACAAGCTCTGCTTACTTTGTCTTGCTCTATTTTATTTTTACTTTTGAAGACAATTCCATCCTTACTATAGGTCTTAACTTCACACTAAGGGTCCCGGCACCCTTACACCCTTGTGACTTCTGAACCCGGGGGAGTTTGCGGATAAAGTATACCCTGAATCACCTCGGATATATAACATATTACATTTATTTATTGAATCACCTAGATCAAGATCGGGATATAAGAACGAGAAACGCTTAACCTAGCACCAAAGTAAAAAGCAAACCACTCGAATGAATCACTCCTCCAAAACAAATCCAAAAAAAATAGCTTGAGGAGGGCGATGGCTGGATCTCGCGTCAGCTCGTGAACGGGTGCCGTTTGATAGTTGCCGAGCTAACAGATGCAGATAAGAATAATTTTGTATAGACATAAAGACATGTCTCTTATGTACATTCATTTTGTTGAGAAACAAATATATGAATTTGAATTTGTTAAACAAACATTTGAACTTGAAAACAGCGCCGGACCTATCCGGGAGGTGACGCATTACCATTAACCTGCAGCTAGTGTAGACATTATGAAGAATGACTGATTAGCTTTTTTAAATGTGCCTATACACAGCATTTACCGTAGATGTTATAAATCAATGATATTATTAGGTATTTATTAATTACCCGCAGGCTTAAGTTGGGATGACCTAAGTAATTACACCAGCTGTTTCTTCCCTGTAACCGGAACACAACCACGTGACGTGGTTACTATTATGGCTGTCAAAATAAGAAGTATTCCAGTACCACCGCAGACGAGATCTTACTTAAGATTGTTATAAGAAAGGCCTCTCCAAATGCAACACTGTTTGGTTGTATACACTAATACTATGGACTGGGGTTTTAAAGTTCTTTTATTGGAAAGCGACATTGTCTAAAACGCGGGTTTAACCACGCGAATATAATGATAATAAATAAATAATAAATATTTCTAACTGACACACCACATTATCTAACCCAAATTAAGTATAATTAAGAACTTGTGTTATGGATACTAGATAACGGAAAAATAAACTTCAGAAATATATAAACGTAAATACACATCCCTGAGTAGAAAGCAAATATATTAAAATACCTGCTCCTACCAGGATTCAAACCCGGGACCTCTGGCATGGAAGGCTACTTACCTCCACACCAAACAGGCCGTCAATCCGCTGACAAACGCCCGTATGGCCCCATTGAGCACGCTTACATAGTTACCTATGGGCATAGTATAATAATGAGTACTGCATACAGAATGGCAACACCCTGCCTCCCGCTGAATGCGTTCCCACCCGCGCTCAGTTACCCCACAGTTACCGACTGCCAAGGACGCGGCGCGCAGTGAATGACATCGAGAATATTTTTAAATATTTTTGTATGGGCATATGCTGTGCTATTCAAATTTTGTTCGCTCTTTCCCATTTTGTTACAAATTGTTGTACATTTCGTTAGTAAAAAATAAACAATAAAATTACACGCATGAAATTTCATTTTCCTTCGATTCTCCTTTAAGTATAAGAGGCTATTGCAAATATTCAGTTTTCCGTTGGCTATAGGTACTACTCCTATACTTAATACTTTATGTTATTGAAACTGATTTATTTTTCTTTTTTTCTAACTACTATTATAATAATAACGTCAGAGTTTAAAACGTTTTGGTTCATAATAAATCATTATAAGCACTCAAAATTAACTCAATGCCGCTATTACTCTCTTATTGCCGTCTCATGCGTTCCCGAACACACTACGATTAAAATAAAATGGCGCCAACCCTAGCATGTCTTTTCTCACTCACACAAACATGGCACGCGTTCACCTGCACGAACTTATGACTGTGTGCGTAATAAGATATTAGAACGCGTTTTTTTTATTGAAAAAGGATAAGACGTTTGTCTTCTATCTCACCTGATGGAAAGTGACGATGAAGAAGAAGGTGTTACACGTCTATCCACGAGATACCTATTCACTCGACGCTTGAAAGAACTAGGACTATAGTTTTCTGGAAAAACAGACGCAGGCAGTTCATTCCACACCTTGGCGACCCGAACCAAAAAGGAACTATCGAAGCGTTTGGTTCGACTTCTTGGGACATCCACCATAAAGGGATGGAAGGCCTGTCTGCGTCTAGTAGTCCGATGTAAGAAGGGTGTGGGTTCAACCTGATCAAAAAGAGCATTCGCACGCAAGACTGCTAAACTGGCAACTTTCCGACGATGGTCGAGGCTTTGCAGTTTTTTGGTGGTGAGGTCATAGTTGTTAATAATTTTTCGGGCTCTTCGGTCAACTTTTCATACATTTTGCTGCGAGTGTCCGAGGTGTGCTATCGGTAAACTGCGTTAACAGAGTCAGAAGGTGGTTAAACATGAAACCATTCTCCATATGTACATTATGTCTCTACAACATAAAGCATTTACAGCTTGTTACCATCAATACATTTTTTCAATACATCTATAAGACTTATTATTTTTATATTACAATATCAAAGTTATCATCTTAAATCTCACACGTTTCCACCCCCCACGGATGTGAAATGTTATCATAAAGTTCCGTAGAAAACTAACTAAGCATTTTCCGTGAAAACTTATCAGCAGGAACCGTGAAAGGCCGCAATGACGCCATGCCGGCTGACTCATACACCTGACCTTGTCTGTGGAGGAGTTTAGTGTCTTACGAGAGAAACTTTAGGGGTGTAAATCGATAAGGGCTGAGTTTGGTGGTGATACGTGTCGGGCGGCAAAGTTCAATGTTGGGGTTTTGGTGAGATGAGCTGAATGAGCCAAGTTGTCTAAAGGTCGAATGGACTTTTAGATCGGCATATAATGCCAAATATGTGAGGTGATTGCTTCAGGCGGCTTTTTCGTTCAACAAATACTGCTGAATCGAACGTTTCGGCCCGGACATGTGAATCAGAACTAAGTAATCATAAATCCCGAGAGAAACACACCAACTATGTATGGCCTCAAAGTAAACAGAGCTTATATTATGAATGACCATAGAGAAACTATAGAGAGACCATAGAGGAGCCCAGAATAAACATACATATATAAATATCAACAACCATGACCCGAGAACTGAGATCTGTGTCCAGCACACAAATGAACACCCCGACCAGGACTCGGACCTGCGGCGTATACGGCATGGCTACCTAACCTAACCACTAGCTGTGCGTTGACTACTCTGCTCTTATTAAACAAGGTGCGAGGGCTCCTCATGAACACGACGCTGTGCACCGCACCAGCCAACAGCCCGGGCGGCGCGGTTACACAGGCGACACAGAACCTTTAAATACCAAGTTCTGAACGCGCGTTTGTCTTTACGCGCGTAAGGTATAGAGAAAAGATTTGATTTTGTCCTTGTTTGTTGATCTTTAACATATGCACTCCAAAACCAATGATTTTGATGTTGAGATAAACACACACACACATATGTTAAACTTATATTATAGTTGTTTTTGCGTTGGGGTTTTAAAAACATACGACCATTGCATTAATCGGTCTTTTGCAAGTTATTTGAATATAAGTTTCGCAACTGGTGCCCCACCCCTGCTGAAGATAGCTGAGAGAAGCGGACTTGTTCCTGGTCGCCTGATTGTAAGTGTCAAACGCGAACTGAACCGACGGCACAAATACGAGTTAACGAAATTATACGGAATCAAAATATTTTGTCTTGCGAGCCCATGTTTGGCATCATATTAGTTTGTGTGTTCTTATATTGTACAATAGGGTGTTTGACAATTTTTTTTATCACATATTTAAATAGTTTATCAACGGTAAAGAAATATTACAGAAGTAGCAGTATGTTTATAATCAATAGTTTTCTAGATACAGCGATGTGTTTGAGGAGCTGACTCGCCGAAACACTTCCGTACAAAACGGTACTGGTTGTATGGAGCGTATAAAATTGTATAGCCGTCTGTATAAAATTATAATATCTACGTAAGTAGATATTGCATTTGCATGCATACTCTCACAATATTTTTTTTATTTTAACGTCAGTAAGCTAATAATATTTCAAACAGTTACGTATTTTATAATAAGTTTTTATGCTTCTTTAAAAAATTTTCGAATCTATATAATTTCGATATTAAATTCAAAACTTTATTTTTCATAACATATTTGGGTCAAAATAAGCTGTTTTTTCTGAATAAATTTTGAAAACTGCATTTTCAAGTGGTGTCAAATACTCAATTGAGTTTGTATGTAGTACGTATGTACCTGTGGTAGTAGGTACCAGGTCCTATTCCAACGCGCTACAGTAACTTCGCTGCAGCTGTTTCTACCTCCATAAATCACGAGGAAGATGGAATCAGCACCAGCTGTCTTTCTCTAAGTATATTTCATAAAGCTAGTGGAAATTACCTTTAACTTGGGGTTAATTTTAATTTCAGAGCATCTTAGCTGCGCCTACATCGGACGCGGCAAGGATGCTATATAAGTATATGTATGAAGGTATCTTAAAGGTATCAAATTAATATTAGGTATAATTTTGTATGAGTGGACACTATGGGACTGTCATAGTTGTAACACAACTCAAAGTAAAATTTGAATTAAAATAAAATAAAAAAAAACTCGGGATTTAGTGCCATTCCATAAATTTTATATAGAAAAATAGGTGACGTCTTAAATTATATACTTGAGCAATGAATGGATTGGAGCAATGGAGCGATGATAGGTACTTTACCCAAACTCAAGCATACAAATTCAAGAAACATAAAATTGGTGACTCTGAGAAAGAGACCGAATGATCCAACGACGAGGTGCGCGAGCAGGATGGAGAAAGGTTTGTTCGTAGTTTAATATTAAGATCTTCAAGCGGTGAGATTCCCAGGTGATATTAGTCTACGTTCGAGCTCGTATTTATCTTAACTTCATACAATATGAAATGAGATCACAAACTTATAAATACATACATTTCCAACGAATAAAGGCGAAATTAAACGGAAACCCAACAAATCGTAGTAACCTACCTAATTTAGGATATCGAGGTGGGTAATTTCTCGAGCTGAACGCATCGGGCAGGAATATTTCACACAGATAGCTTGCGCTACCGAACGTACGGATGCTAAATATGAAACAATACATAGTTTACACAAACCAAATCATTAATTGAGTTTTATTTAGTTCCTGGCCTGTCAGTATAATACCTAGTCTGGAAGTGATGGGAGAGATGACGTCTAAGTCGAGTGAGTTGGTGATGTCGAGGAGAGCGATACCGCTGGTGTTGGTCGATAGGCACGTCCAGTCAGTATGTTTGGAGTTAAAGTCTCCGAACATAATGACTGAATGGCCGAAACACACCATCTGAATTATCCCAAATTTAAGAAATAGCCCTGCCTCACACACGCTGGAGGTGGCAGGTTCGAGTCCTAGCCGGGGCATTCATTTGTGTGATGAACACAGACGTTCGTTCTCGGGTGATGGTTGTTTATACTTATATACTATTATACTGGGTTACCTCCAGTTCGCTGTATGGTCTGATGGGTTGCACAGTTGGCGTGTTTGTCTGAAGATTTATTATTATTATATAATAAACTGGGGGATACCCACAATCTACAGTAAACATAATTATGACATGAAAAACTTTAATAGCTCGTGATGAAACATCGTTAAAATCGTTTACAGAAAAATTAGGTTCGTATACACACAACTTATTTGTATATAAACCATACAAGCGTAACTTTTAATCAAATCTACTATTGCTGGTAGAGTTTCTCTGTTAAGATATCATCTGGAGCGGAACTTGCAGTCATTCTTTTGACCGCCATAAATACTACATTTCCCTGGTTCGAACCGAATACAGAGAAGGATCAGCCAGTGTAAAACTGGAACTTACCATCAGGTCGATCACGGATCGGCGGCTATGAAAAAAAAAAAAAACATTACTTCGTCTGGCGTCCACATTTGCCGAACACGCAAAGGCTCAGAACGCGCATCCCAAATTTCAATATCCAAACGCTGACCCATTTTTTTCTCTGTTACCTTAATTGGGTCTCGTATGTTCCGATCGAAAACCGAACTGAAAACTATGCGGTTAAAGTTCATAATACAGCGTTTTCATCTTTCAAAACTGAATGAAAAGCGCTTGTGCAGTGTCCTAGTAACGCACGGCGGCGGCTGGCTCATCGATTTTAGACTTTATTTATAGAAGCACAGGGTTTATTGTGCAGTCGAGGGCGTCCAGGTGTTCAGCTTCGATGGGGTTAGATTTTGTGATGATTAAAGTTGCATGAAGAGCTGCATGCGTGAAATCTTAGATAATATCCTTTTACTGCATAAAGCGTGGAGCGTGCTTAAATCTGCGAGTATTTTATAATGTTCTTGGTACAGCTTTCGTTTTAACATAAGTGGCGATTAGTTAGCTTCCGTTAAGCTCACAAGAAGTGTCACATTAATAATACTTATACACTATTAATCGCATTGATAAGTAACCAAGATTTTAAAGTTAACATTTTTGTAATGACTGTTATTGCCAAAGTAAAGTAAAAAAATGGGTATTTGACAAACCTTATTAGTACTTAAAAATGCTTGAAAAATAAAATAAATGTAATTATATAGAAAGATATATGGCAAAAGAATCAGAAATACAGGAAAAAATATTTTTAAATATGTAAAAAATACTAACACAACAGGGACACTAAAAATAACAACATTTACTACGACAATATAATGATATGGAAAACGCGTAATCTTTTAAGTTTTTAAAATAATATTGTTCAAATTCAAATTCACATACTTATTTCTCACCATTGACAATTACTTGTTCTTATTGACGTCAAATAAAACAGGACTCTACCACCAGTTCGGAAAAACCTTCGCGAAGAAGAACTGGCAAGGAACTTCACGGGTATATTTTTTTCAAAATAAATTTACAGAGTCTCTTTATGTCTATACAAAATTATTGTTATCTGCATCTGTTAGCTCGGCAAGTCTCCCTCCCCCCAAGTATCCAAACGACGAACACCCTCAAACGGCACCCGTTCACGAGTTAACGCGGGATCCAGCCATCGCCCTCCTTAACCATATTAGAGGGAAGTGAGCGACCCGACGGGTATGTGCGTATTTCTACACACTCACAGCCTACGTTACCTAGTTGTGACGTCACAACCTAACTACCACTATCTATGAAGCGTGTCCTGTCTATTGATTTTAGACCTGTTGCTCTTTGGGCGAATTTTATAACCTACTACTCGTACACAAATACGAAATCATATTATTTAGTTACCCAATTCGATATATGATGTCACTGAATAAGAATTGCCAGATGAGTTTGTAAAACGGCGTGTCGCTTCTGTACAACGCAGTTTTTTTTAATATGGAAGAATCTTTGAAAACGGTTTCGCAGTTTCAGAGATTACCTATCTTCGATAGTATTAGAGATCTTCTAGAGTCTAGATGCTGTACAAACATGCCGACTATAGAATCTACTAAACAACACATCGGCACGTTTCCGCGCGCCATCCGGTTGGATACTGAGTAAAACTATAGGTAGGTAGAGGACTTTTGATGTCGAAATAGATTTGTTTTATACTAATGGACGATTTGAGAAGCGATCTTTATGTTCTACACATAGGTATAAAGACGTAGCAAATCTATTAGATACCTACTATCGTTATTTGTGGTACACGTTGTTGGTTCGTTGGCGTAAATTTATTTATTTTATTTTACCTTTGTAGGAAGATTTACAGCTCTGTAACATTAATATTGTAATAAGCCTATAAATAAACACGTTCCAATTATAAATCTTCGCTTATATGCAAAATTAATTAACATTTCATTCTAAGAACTTATTTCTTAAGTTTAATTTACAATGTGAAGAAGATTACAACCAAAACTACGGGCGTGTTAGGACATCCGTGAAAACAGAACACTATACGATTGTACATAACTCAATAGGCAATATTTTATGGGATATACAATGGAATTCTTGATACAACAGTATATAATAATAATACTAATAATATTTCTGACAATCACACCACATTATCTAGCCCAAATTAAGTATCATTAAGAACTTGTGTTATGGATACTAGATAACGTATAAATAAACTTAAGAAATATAAGCACACATAGATATTTTCTTTTCATGTATAAATATTAGAAATAAACTTAAATAAACATACATACACATCCATGACTAGAAAGCAAATATAATATAATATATGCCTCTACCGGGATTCGAACCCGGGACCTCTGGCATGGAAGGCTAGGGTACTTACCTCCACACCAGGCCGTCGAAAAGTATGTTAATATTAAAGAAAGAAAGAGATACATTTAAATATTATTTTAACAGCTGCTTCTTTCAAAAAAATCCTTTGCTAACATTACTCTGACTGATCTTGTGCTCAAGCAGAATATGTCAACTTCATGGGGAAGTTTGTTAAAAGAATTAAGGGTGCGTAGAACAAAGGTGTTGGCTCTATATTTGGTCCTCACGAAGGGAACATGTAAAATTGATCTCTGTCTTAGGCGCAGATGCAGTTTGGCCAGTAGCTCTGGACAATCAACTTCGTTTTGAACAATTTTCATGAGGTAACAAACGTCACCAATATTCCTTCTGGTTTCAAGGGGCAAAAAATGATATCTTTTGCGTCTGTGGATGTAGTCGCTAGAGCTTTGCCCTGTTTCATAATCTAACAACCTTAGCTTGGACTGTTTCAATGCGGGACGTATAGTTGTGGCATGGGGGGTTCCATGTAGAGGCGTATTCAAGGTGACTGCGGATGTAGGTACAGTAGAGAATTTTAAAGGTTTTGATGCTTCGGAAATGGAGAGACCTACGCAGTATAAAACCAAGAGATATAGATGCTCACTTTACAATTTTGTTAATGTGTCTATCGAATAGCAGTTTGGAGTCGTGGACGACACCCAGATCTCTGAACTCTGGTATTCTCTCCAACTGTCGATCTTTCAATTTGTAGCTCGATATTGAACTGCTTGGCGGCGACGTGTGAATGACATGTAGAAACATTTTGATACCAGATCGGCCTGCCGGTCGCCCACATCTTTGGCATTAAAAATCGTTTTTAAGATCTTCATATCATCCTAATAAGATGACCGAAGGAGTTCAGGAAACATTTCTCTATGTCAAGGTGTCAAGGTGAACAGAGTTAAGATTATGGTATAAGAATTAACCGGAACTTATTATTAAAAGTCATATTCTACCTGTACACCAAAGTTCCATAAAACCCTGTATAGATGGTTCATTTGATTTGTGTTCACGGCCCTATGTGTGCGTGTTCATGTAAACAAGCAACTTAACTTTGCGTGGCGGCCGCCATCTTGTCTAACCGTGTTCTCGTCGCATTGGTGTGCGTGTTCAATCAGCACATCTTGTCACTAATAGACAAACAGTTGCGCACAAATGACTTAAACCATATATACAGCTGTAAAAAGTAATAAACAAAGAAACTTTCTCATGCTTACTTACTTATATTTATAATATATAATTAGGATAATTACTGTAACATTAAATCATTACTTACTAACAACAAGGGCATTAGCCGAGCATCGCACAGTTTCACCAAAATACAAGTGTTTAATGGACGAATGAAATTTATATTAGGCTAATGGAAGATCGGAAAATATTCATATTTATGTTGTACACATAGATTTAAAGATCGTGGGTAATCTAATGGAAAGAGAAATAAATATTAATATGCAAGTTTATTAACCTCAGATGCAAAAATACGGTTGTTATAGTTTGAAGTGTGTATCTGTCTGTTGGGTCGTATCTCCCATAAGAATTTACCGATTATATGTGTTTGTGTTCTTAAGTAGCTTAACTTTCTAGCACTGTAAAGAACATTAGCTATGTCAGAAGAAAGTCTCATAAAACTAAACGCCTTAGCAAGACAGAAGGTAATGGTACGGGGGGTTCCTTGCGCAGCATAGGCATGCCCTGAAGTGGTGGAATCGGCTAAATATCATAAACTCAGGATTGGACCGATCAACAACAAGGTTGGAATCACCTGAATACTATATGACACGATACGGCACTAAACCTTTTTACAAAAGCTACACAATTTTACAATGCCACATAGCATAGTCGCGATCCAATAGACACGTTGGGACTATTTATTTCGGGCATAGGGCTGGATGATGCACTAGCTGTTTGCCAATATTTTGGGCATCGTGTCCAATGTAGGTTGATGACGATTTGGTGGGGGAAAGACCATTGCTTGGTACGTCTGGTTGAGGTGCGCATGAGATACAGGTAAACAGTTAAACAATTAATTTATATGAGTAAATTGATTAAAGAGTAAATTTCTATGGGCACTGTGAGTATAAATAATGAATATATAATAAATAAATAAATCCCCAGACAAGCACACCAACTGTATGGCCCCAAAGTAAGCTGAGCTTGTGTTATGGATGACCATACAGCGAACTGGGGGGGAACCCAGAATCAACATACAAACAACCATGACCAGAGAACAAACATCTATGTTCATCACACAAACGAATGCCCCGGGCAGGACTCGAACCTGGGACCTCCGGCGTATGAGACAGGGCTACTAACCACTATGCTACTCGGCCATCGATGAGCACTATAAGTATAAATAATGAATATATAATAAAATGTAACAAATGCCAACCTCACCTGCCCGTGGTGCACCCTGCCGGACAGCGGACGAGGCTCTGGCGACCGATGAATGGCGGGATAACCATTTTGCAGGTGGTAGGTTTCGACCGCGGCTTGCAACCACCCTCTAGACAAAGCCATGCCGCCAAGTGACCTAGTCACGTTCCGGCATGATGTCTTGAGTAGTCATTGGAGGAGAATAGGTCCGAGTAATTGCGCAACGTGTGAGCCGTTTGAACTCGAAGAGTTATGACGCACCGGGTGGCTCATTCTGGAGGGCAGCGGGATCCAAAGAAACGGTGCACCGCTGGCCAACCGCAGGTTTTAGGGGGCCCAACTAGGGTTCTAGCTATTCGTGAAAGGCTGCCCCACCGCCTGTGTAAAATCCCGGGATTGCTCCATCGTGCCGGTTGGCGACCGGATGGAGAGGGCCCGATGGCGATCCCCGGGGGGTTTAGGGCGTCTCCACGGTCTCCGTGTGAGTCTCCCACCAGTGGGTCTGACCACTCGAGTTGCTTGGTTCCAAACGTTGCGCTTCACTCAACTTCTGTTCCTCTCCCCTATTCACCCTACCAACAACATAATGGAAAAATCGAAAAAGAAAAATAAGTGCCAACAGCGGATGCACTCCCTCTCCAAAAAAGTACACTTCTCTAACATCCGAGGAGTGCACTCAAATCTCCACGATGTCCACCACCACCTTGAGACAGAGAGGCCGCACTTATTCTTTCTGACAGAGACGCAGATCTGTGATCGTTCGGATTTGGCATACCTGCATTATCCAGGCTATACCCTGGAGACCAAATTTCACCCCAATGCGGGCGTGTGCGTGTAATTCAGAGACGACATCTGTTGTCGGCGTCTCCGATACTTGGAAGTTCCAGATTTTTCTGTTTTATGGGTCTATGTAGATAATGGCCTGGACCGAATTGTATACGCCAGTATTTACCGATCACACACGGGAGCTCAGGAGACAACTCGACTTATTGAATATCTTAGTGATACTTAAGGTCCAACGACGCTATCCCTCTGCGCAGTTGGTGTTCCTTGGGGACTTTAATGCCCGCCATGGAGAGTTGCTGTACCCGACACCGACCACGCTGGCAGAGATACCTATCGGTTCGCAGTAACTCATGGTCTCTCCCAGCTCGTCCACGAACCTACGCGCATTCCTGACGTTGTTGACCATACTGCGTATTGCTTGGACCTTCTGCTGACAACCGATCCAGACAGATACTCGGTGTCCGTATCTCGCCATTAGGGACATCCAACCAGTGTCTGGTGAAATCTGTGTCGCAATACTCGCCAACCGTGACCAGCCCAAAAGGCAATAGGCGAGTATGGCGGTTCAAGTCAGCAGATTGGGATGAGATGCGTCACTTTTTCGCCTTTTATCCTTGGCGGCAAGCTTGCTTTACTTCTGATGATCCATCATACTGTGCTGAACATAGATTTAAATCAATAGATTTGCCCGCACGTGTCATGGAGTTGTCATGCTCATTTACACAAACACAGCAAGTCACGTCATCAATCGTCAAAGAATATAAATCAGATGTGACAAAGATCTTACGCTGGAAAATACGCCTAAAAAGTTTTACAGGTTTATAGACACAGAAATAAATACAAGTAAACATTTAAAAATCATTTATTTTAACATACAGATAATAGCTTTATAACTTACACGTCAATTGCCTGCAAAAAGCACCAACTTATAAAATTTTTGGCGTTTTGTTATATGTGTTTTTTAAGTAAGTAGTGTAGTCCTACATTATCACCTTTATAATTAAAACCCTATGGTTAAAAGTGGTGGCTGTTTTTTAGAAAGTTCATTTAATATTTGGAATACATTACTGTGCAAAGAATACTGTGCAATATACGTAACTTCATGGTACTTTGTTCGTTTTCGCTATTGAAGTAGTGAGTTCATTTTTCATTTATGTGGGATCTTATAAATTTTAAAACTGTGAAACAACCGTGATAGTTTTAAACAATTGATTTAGTTAATATATCAGTGCATTTTTTTACTACAAACAGGAAGAAGTTAAAGAAAATTAAACAATATAAAAAGAAAATGAAACAACATAAAAAGTAAAACTGCCTTGCCAAAAAACAACTAAAAAGCCCAAGGTTCACAAAAAAATATTTAGTTCAACAATCCTTCTATTTTGTTACCTATGAGTAAAAGTAGCTAATGAGTTGGCCTTTCTATTTGTATCTAATTCCTTATTCTTTGGCAGCCGGACGCTTCTCCGCCCCCTCCGCGTCTCGCGGCCATACTGCCGTGCGATACATAAAATAATTTGTAATTAGTTACTTATGCATGAAAAGTAACACCTTTACCCTTGTTTGTGTTTCGGCTTATATTTTTACACCCCCGAAATGAACACGACGGCATAATTCAATCTTAAACAATAATATTTAAGAAAAAACACTGTGCACATTAAGTCGTTGCACTGTATCACTCACGACAAGCGCTCGTTGGATACTGAGACAACACTTGTGCATGCACAACTTTGAGTGGAAACATAATTTCGTACGTTCTTTGTACAGAAGGGGCACATCTATTGATTTAAATCTTTGGTGCTGATACTGTCTCCAGTGTGATATGTCAAGGTATGGAGTACTTTATACCGTTCTCTGATGTATCCCTGGAGTCCAAAGCCCGCCCATGGTTTAATGCTGATTGCTTCCTAGCGGAAAAGCGAAAGCATGTAGCATAACCAAGCCTGGGCTAGCTAGGGCAAGCTATGGATCTCCCAGCTAAGAAGCAGGTTACTTGCAAAGCAACCTACAAGGTTAGGCGTACAATGCTGCTGCTAAGTCCTGCATAAAGTTGATCAGAAGCCCTCGTTTCGACCACATTGGCCGTATGAGTTACGCCGATGACAGCACTGTTGTAGAGTGTCCAATGCGGGAGCTAGTCCAAACCACATCCAATTTCAGAGAGAGTCAACAGAGTCAACAGATTGAAACCATGGCACAGTCAGCTTCCAAAAAATTGGGAGTCATCGCAAAGGTCCAGCGGTACTTCTGTCGACCGAAGGGCCCGTAGTCTCATAAGTGACGACAAACTTACTTCTTCGAGACTGCAAAGTCTCGAACATCGTCGAAAAGTTGCTAGTCTATGGGTTTTTTACAGATTGCACTTTGGAGAGCGTGCGAATGCTCTTTTTCAGCTGATCGAACCTTCGCCCTTTCTCCACCGGTCAACCAGACAGAAGTTTCACCCGTTTGTGGTTAGCGTGCCGAAGAGCCGAACTAAAAGGTGCGATAGCTCATTTTTGATTCGTGTTGCCAAAGAGTGGAACGATTTGCCTGCGTCTGTTTTTCCAGACAAATATAACCCTGGAGCTTTCAAGTGTATAGTGAATAGGTACCTCTTGGACAGGCGTGTATGATCCTCGTCTTCATCGTCACTTTCCATCCGGTGAGATGAAAGACAAACGCCTGCTAATTATTAATAAAAAAATGAATATATTCAATGAAATTCCTGCGGGATCAGCAGTGCAGGGTGCGCAGGCACATCTAGATAGATAGATACGAGGGTAGATTGAAAAGTTCGCGGCCTAAATAAGAAAACACAGGAATAATGCAATGCCTAGGTCACAGCACTTAGTCCAGCGGTCCTCCAAAGCCTTGATCCCATTCAAATAGAAGGGTCTTCAAAAAAGGCATCTACGGCCACTTTGACCTCCTCATTGGTAGAAAATTTCGTTCCACCTAAGTGTTTTTTTAGTTTTGGAAATAGGTGGAAGTCAGAAGGCGCCAAGTCAGGTGAATAAGGGGGATGACGAAGCAATTCTAAACCACAATTCACTATTTAAGCCATCGATTCTGAAGCTGTGTGAACACGAGCATTGTCCTGACGAAACAAAACTTTCTTGGCCAACATTATTTATTTCTTCGCGTAAACGACGTAATAGTGTGCAGTAGCATGCAGAATTTATATTTTGACCTCTCTCTAAGTAAATCAACCAAGATGACACCTTTAGAATCCCAGAAAACCGAAGCCTTTACCTTGTTTACTGAAAAACACACCTTGGCTGTCTTGTGGGTCGGAGATCCGGGTCTCTTCCATTGTTTGGATTGTTGTTTGGATTCAAGAGTATAGTGATGAACCCAAGTTTCGTCCATAACAAACCTTGCGAAAAATTCGTTTGGATCAGCTTGAAAAAGCTCTAAACAGTCTCTAGAAATCGTGAACCGAGTTCGTTTCTGTTCAACTGAAAGTTCCTGACCTAGAACGTTCCTAAAGTAGCCACCATATCTTCATGAATCTGCTTTGTCGTTAAGTGTTTTTTTATTAGATCACGGCACGGTGCTCTAAAGTCTCCATTTTCAAAATTAATTAAACTTTAAACTTACTCTCACTTAATGTTCGATAAAATAAATAATTACGCATGTATCTCAGAGAAAAATTGCACAGAGACTGACAAAGAGTCTAGGTTTCATACGAGGGTAGTTTTACAATAATATGGCAACGCTATCTATGTTAGACCGCGATCTTTTCAATCCGCCCGCGTACCTAGATAAACAACTTTATCGTAATCACAAACTTAACATATAACAAATTATACCTAATACCAACTACAACTTAACCTATTTGCACAACAATCAACAGCTTTATGTGCTCAGTTTGAGGCTGCAGCAGAGCAGGAGGCCACTGATGACTGCCCTTAGAGCAGAACGCTGATCTCCAGCCACCGCCTAGACAAGCAGTAGATAAGATCTCCAAATATCATATAATTGTGAAAATGAAAACCGCCATCATAATCATAAAAGTAATTTAATATAAATGTATAAATAATTAAAAGTAAATTAATAAAATTCTAGAAAATAAAATTAAGTAATATTAAATTTGAACTGTTGCACTAAAACCAATTCCTTGATAAAATATAATAATAAGTAAATAAATAAATCCCAAGACAAACACACCAACTGTAAGGCCCCAAAGTAAACAGAGCTTGTGTTATGGATGACCACACAGCGAACTGGGGGGAACCCAGAATAAACATCCATATAAAAATAACAACAACCATGAACCAAATGAATGCTTCGGCCAGGACTAGAACCTGGGAACTCCGGCGTATGAGACAGGACCACTAAGCACTACGCTACACGGTCGTCCGAGATAAAAATTAAAACAAAGAAAATAAAATTTTAAAAAGTTATCAATACATACATAAATGTACTTGCATGGATCGAATTTAACCCCGGATCATCCAAACGTTCAGAAACATAAGCGGAAGCGAGAACTCACAAAATGGAAGCTATGGACCTAGCACAAACTGCGTCACAAGTCAGCAGCCACACCTCGCACCTACGTACGTACCTGCACGTAGCTGCAACTGATCTCAGTTTTCTCTAGAACCATTACACCGTTTTCAATATAATTGGACTCGTTTGTGTAACATCTATCTATCTATAGCTACACAAACGAGCCAAATTGCATTTAACTCGGCGTTACAGAAACCTGATATCATTCAAGCCGGAGCACCCACGCACTGTTGCAGCTGTACATAATTCAAGCTACATCTACGTCAACAGTCCGTAATCATTTAAAAGCATTTAAGGCCGACATCTCCAGCTTATCCTACTGCCCCATATGTTTATACGAACGTGGGTATTTCAACGAGCGACAGAGTTACAACGATTTACGGTGTTCGGACGTGTGAGCTTCTTGACGGAAGAAGCTCACTGTGACGTGCTGACAGTTAAATCTGTTGTAAGAAGCCATTTTTCAGGTCGAATTGGGTGTCAGTTGAGAACTATATGTGGGTTATATATAGTTACTAAGTGCTATTTAAGAACTACTCTTCGGTGAGGAGGGCTTGAGGGGGGCTAACTCAACTTTAAAAAGACAAAAATTTGGGAAACTCTTGAAGTTCTAGCACATTGCTTCCCTTTACGTTTCCAATGAGACGGAGATAATTTTGTTGCAGGTTCAAATTTTGATCAAATTAATATAGAGGAAGATAAGTGGCGTTCTTGCATGAGGTACTTTAGAAATGGACTCGCACTAACTCAAGTATATTACATGGTTGAATTTGAGAAATAGACGAGACGAGGTGCACGAGGCGGAATACAGTGGTATCGGATCGGTTCTTTTCGCGTACAAATGGAGCCGGACTGCGACTTAGTTAAATCAAGCGACGGGCATAAGACTTCTGAGGTTCGTGCGTCAAAAGCTTTTCACATCGCCAATAAGTAAATTTTACATGAAGCAAGTCTCAATTTCATTCAATAGCAAGTCAATTTGATCTATCAAAGATAGCTCAGACGGTCACGCTATGCTAAACTACTAGTGTTAAGAATGTTAGTTCACTTTTATTTTAATAGATGGCGCCACCAGCTTAATGGGTAAGCGATTAAAACGAGCCAGTAAAGTTTATAATTCCTCAGTGTAGTCTCATAAAATGTTGTATGTGTCTGTGCACTAGACATGGAACAAATCATTAGTAACAGTGAAAATCATATGATTTTTTTTTTCATATATCATATCTGCTATCCAGCTTTAGAATCACAGTGATAATGATTTCTGTTGGTGGTGTGATTTTGGTGAGAGAGAGAATTAGCACGGCGGTAATGCGAGCGGCAGGATCGAGCGAGACGTACTTACTTACAGCGCTATGAGTGCGAGTAGCGCATTCGATCGCACTATGGCTCGCCGTTTCAGTCAATGTTTACATTCTAAATTAAACTTTAAGGCTATAAGAAAAAGGCTTACTCTAAAGATCTGCTATGTGCACAAATTTTATAGCCATCTACTGAACAAAAATTTTACTATTAAGATATTATTAGCACTGCATGATGGCGCTAAATTATAAGCAATTGTAATTAAACATTACGTCCATGTATTTATAAATTAATTTAGTATAAATCAGCACCACTCATTACTACCACTAGTCACTTCCGCGTGTTATTTCGTTTCGTCGTAATATCCGATTGAGCTGCATCCATTGCCGTTTTAATATGCGATTTGTAACAATATAGTCGATAAAATAATTCATTGGATATCAATATATTGTTTTCGATATTACGACATCGAATATAGTTTTATAATTACGTATAGAGTACGTACGTACGTACGTTCGTTACCTATTGATTGCGACTTGTTTACTTTGCAATTCAGTCGTTTCGTAGGAGATTTTTAGTTATAAAAATTTGCCTATAACTTATTAGACTTTAAGTTTTGTATATTAATAAAAGTAGTATTAAGTAATTAGTGATTGTGGGTGTTGTAAATAATAAAATTTTTGAAAGTGTTAATAGCAAAGGTGTAAATACTTGTATATAATGGCATCAACTTCAAATATATGGAACTATTTTGATAAAGAGGGGGACAAATGTCAGGCGTTTTGTAAATTATGTAAAAAAAAATATTCTTTCAAGACTTCGATAACAAATTTAAAACGACATTTAAAAGCAAAACATATTAGTGCGTACTCCAATTTTTTGCATACAAATTGTTTAACGTCAAGCCTGGTTGAAAGTCCAGACCTGCACCCTCCTGTTGCTGAACAAGCTGTAATAAATAATTCAGAAAATCCTTCAGGGTCCGCTGTACTTACGGCGCGGACTGACGTATCCTCATCATCCTCAGCAGTGGCAGCAGCTCTTGTTGCACCAATATCAACTCGATCGCTGCCATTGCATCAAGTAGCGAAAAGACAACGACCAATTACAGAATATGTTCCTCGTAAATTAGACCAATATGAAAAGAAAAAAATTGATGACAAACTTGTGAAAATGATAATTTTGGATTATCAACCATTTTCTGTGGTAGAGGATAAGGGTTTCCGAGATTTTGTCAAGGCACTTAATCCAAGTTATGATTTACCAAATCGAAAATTGTTGTCAAGCACTTTAATACCTAGCCAATACCTAGAATGTAAAGCTGCAATAGGACAGCTAATTCAAAGGGCTAAAAAGATTTGTATAACTACAGACTGCTGGACGTCTGCTACAATGGACGCATATTTAGCTGTCACAGCCCATTTCATAATAGATTATGAATTAAAATCAGTCTTGTTGCATTGCGAGCATTTCAGCGGTTCTCACACTAGTGTCGCTTTATCGGCCGCGTTAAAAAAAATTGCAATTGAGTGGCAAATCCAAAATAAAATTACACTCGCAGTATCCGATAATGCCTTTAATATAACAAACGCACTAGAGCGGACAGGATGGCCACATTTTGGTTGCTTTTTACATAAGCTGAATTTGGTTGTCGAGAAGGCTCTTACTGTGATTGACTTCATTTTAGAGATTATAAAAAAAATTGTTGCCCATTTTTAAAAAAGTCACATTGCAACAGAAGCACTAAGTAAATACCAAACAGATTTTGAAAAAAAATCACAGGCACTGCGTTTAATACAATCTATTCCAACAAGATGGAACTCTATTTTCTATATGCTTAAACGCTTTTTACAACTACAAGTGGCTCTGCAGGCCGTAATACCTAATTTAAGAAGTGATTTACCTATCGTGTCTGGAGAAATGTGGGATGCAATTAAACAGATCTGTATAATCCTCCAACCTTTCGAGGAAGTGACTAGAGTCATGAGTGGAACGAAGTATTTGACCGCCGGTCTTGCCATCGTATTGACTGATGGTTTGAGAAATGTCATCCACATTATGAAAAACAAAGATTTTTATGGCGTGGCAAAAGCAATGCTGGATATTTTAGATGAAAGTATGGCCATTTATTTTCCAAAGAGTCAAATTGATGATAATATTCTTCTCGGGGTCTGTACGTTTATGGATCCCCGATTCAAAATACATGCCTTTCTGGACAGTAAGTCGACTACGTCTGTGGCTCTTACTGATGAAGAGTGTGAACGTTCAAGGCGAATGCATCATATAAAACAGTACATTTTAACCCTACTGCAACTAAAAATACAAGAAAAAAATAAAGATATGCCATCGCCAGACAATGATTTATTACAGCCCAGCACCAGCTGTGTCGCAGATACAGAACATATCTCAATCTGGGGAAAAATAGATAAAAGACTTGCTGCGATTGCTCCATCAGATGATGACCTTATAACTAAATCTAAACACGAGCTTGAAATGTATCTAAGTGAAGGCGTCATCAGCCGCCAGTCTTGTCCTCTTAATTGGTGGAAAACACATTCTTTGGTATATCCCAATTTAGCAGAAATTTTTTCAGAGCATTGTCACGTTGTCGTCACATCTGTTCAGTGTGAAGGGGTATTTTCAAAAGCGGGATATATGCTGTCAGACAGAAGAACACGTTTAAGTAGAAAACGTGCTTCAGAATTAGTTTTCTTAAACAGCAATTATGAATATTATAAATAAATAGTGTAAATAACAATTAATGTAGATATCCTGGCGATTATAGAGATTTGTATATACAACCAATGAACTTCTAAATACGCCAATGTGGAGTCCAGAAGTTAATTTCAACTCATTTCATTACTATATCATACTCGCCTACAAAGGATTTTTACATTGTCAGTCCTAAGCCTGATAAAGTATGAAGGGAATTTCATTGCTTATTTCTAATAAATTGTACCAAATAATACAGGTCTCAGATTTTTTTATCATGTTATTTCTATAAAAAACAAGCATTAAAAATTTAGTTTCATTCAAGATTACACCCGAACAAAGTGAACTATGTAGCTAAATACATACATTGCAAGTTAAATAAAAGCACGTAAAAGCAACAATAATTGCTATAAAAATCATTCAAATTCAAAATCACTCAAAATCAAAATCATTCAAAATCACGGTGAGAAATCACGGCTAATGAAAAATCACTCCCACATGAAAAATCATACCCATGATAAATCATATCAATCATCATCATGATAAATCATACGCAATTAAAAATAGCAGGAGTGAAAAATAGCAGGTGTGAAAAGTAGCAGGTGATTTCACTGTGACAAAAAAAATCATTTTATCATATGATTGTTATTTGTAAATAGCAATCATTTCCATGCCTACTGTGCACCCCCTTTCCTAATGAGGTGTCGCTCCGATGAAAATTTTGCCTGATGCCTGATGCAAAACAAAAAAAAATTAATGCCCCTTAGTACAATTAGACCTATGTAAATTCTAACACAGGAAATAAAACAAATAAAAGTGATAAACAGGCGTTTTTCATAAGTGTTGTGCAGTAAATGTGTACCTTAACAACATAATTACACAAATCACAGCCGTGAAATCTACTTCGAAGTTATTGAGACCAATCAAGCCCGAACCCCTACACATTCACATAACCCAAGTTTACAAAACAAACACTAATTTCTACTGGACTACGGAAGCGGCGCAGGAGTCGACTGACGTCACGCGCGCTCCGGTCTCGGCTGTTATTCATATTTGTCATAGTTACATCACGGCGGCACGGTGGAACACGGTCAATGTCGAATGACAGCGCTAGTGAGGGGATAGCTGGTGGAATTCGTCGATCAGTTTTTGGCGAGTTTTAGAGAAGTGACCGGATTTGGAGTTTTATTTGTTTTCAAATACTTGATAATAATACATAGGTACTTTTTAAATTTTCCTAAAATGTATACGGTAGCTATAAACCTCTTTTATAGTTTCTTTAGTTGAGACTTAACTCAGCTCAGTTATATATGTATGGACCTGTTAATGTATGAATTACTTACTGTAATATAGCCTCAGTCGAAATAAAAACAAGTGAAAAATGTATGGTTGTATCTTACAAACAATTAATTGAGCGATATGAGACGTATCAGGGTTTAAATCCCCTCAATTTTATCGGTACAAATTACTATAATTTAAATAAACTCTCAGCAATAACTCGCCCTGGTATTTCTCAAAACCGAACAAATTTAAAACCATCGACAATAAAACACAAAAAACCATCAAGCCCACACATCCCTAAAACCGCGCGAATATTATTTACATAAACGCGGAAAGCATCTGACAGATGTCAGCGTCAGCGTCTCAAAACTCGTCCCGAAAGGGGAACCGCCACAACGTTAAAGCGCCATCTAGTAATCTGGTCTGCAGCAAAAACTGGAACTAACTAATTCGTTACGTGACTAATTGACGGACTTCATTTAGGCGTACATCGCGGCGCCACCCATCCCCTGAGCCGATAACTTGGTCGCACTGTATACATTAGCGTCGCGTTCTCTTACTGAAAGGTTAAAATTAACTACAGAATGCGCGGGCGCTTGCGTAGTTCGGACACTTCCGTTGCGTGCGCGATCAGGTTTTGGCAGCCGTGTACGTACAACATAATATTATTGTGTATATGCTGTAGAATATTATGGCAGAGGAAAAAACAACACAATTTTGGTCAGACTTTCTGACTGCACAGGAAGTCAATGTGCATCTAGACTGCTTCTCTATCTTCATCTGGGTGGGTAGCAGACGTTCTTATTTCAAAATACCAAAAAGAAACCGGAAACGATCTGTTTTGCAGATAAAGGGAAGGAACTACCAGTTTTTTTTCTGAAATGGACAGTTTATTTGCCTTTTAAATTTTACCGGCCCTTGTGACCTACCGCTGCTGATTGGCGTCACAAAAAGCATGACTCTAGCACTGGTGCGGACAAGCCTCCATGAAGAAGAACTGGCAAGAAACTTCACTCCTACACACGAAACTCCTAAGGGCACCCGAGAGAGCACGGACCTCGGCTTAGGACGTCGTATATTGAAACTCCCACTGGTTCTAAAGGGTCTTCTACTGGGAACTGCCATTGTAAGTTCTGGCTCAAAGGTAATACAAGAAATGATACGTAATCAACTTAAATATGTTCACTGTTGGTGTGTCTTAGTAAATAAATTCAAACTTAAGCCTACGGACGGCAACGCATCGTCTGTACTCTTTTATTCAAGTACAATAGAGTGAGATAGATAGGCGTTCTTACGTAACTTAAAATACCTCTGGTACTACCCCGCACAATAATATTCCTCTCCGACAGACATAAACAAGATAAAATTATGCAGAAGATGGGTTTGCGCGTAAGACCTAATATTCCGCTTGTATTCGTGTCGTGTTGTATACAGGGTGTACAGAAAAGTGACAACCAAAAATTTTTTTAGGTGATTCGTGTTGAGAGATATCTGAATCACCCCTATGTATGTTATAAGTACGATTTTTCATAGTTTTCGATTTACGAATTTTTTTATGAATTTTTTTATTAATGAGGCTATTAATCGCTGAAATCAGCTATCAAATTTTAATAAAAAGAAATTTCTTTTTTAATCTATTTTAAATTAATCAATCTTACAAATGATACAAAAGGTCTCTCACTTTATACACAAAAACCAATGTGTGTGTAAATTCCTGGGAAATAAATATATTATTATTATTATTCAACTCGGAAACTACAGGACCGACACAAGAAACTCTTCCACCATTAAAAAGCTACATTACCCGGGAATAACACAGGCTGTATTCTATCCCGGATTTCCCCCGCGGGATCGGGACCTGGGCGGGACAAGCCGTGAGAGAAGGCCATTGGAAGAGGCTGATCGATTACATAAACAAAACAAACGTCTCCTGTTTACAAAATATTCAAAAAAGACATTTATTTGGGAAATTATAAGTCAAGCCACAAATTCCTCTATTGGCCACGTGATCAAACTTCTAATTTTATAACTAAGCCACGAGAAAATGACATAGCCTCTAATGCACTAATTCGTCTTTTTTGCAACGCCGACTAAATATTCTATAGAAAGCGTTAGGTTAGGTTAATGTTAGGCTGTATTTATCGCATGCGCGAGCCGGTCGAGCGAAGCGAGCGTGGTGCGGCAGCACCGGGCGAAACGCTTATAGTCGAAATTGGATGATAATTCAAAATTTTATTGCAAAAACATCATGTAACAACATATTTTTATTGGCGAAGATAGTATCGTTCAGACGCTCGTAAATTAAGGCTGACTTAGCCATTTAGAAGGCAATATAGATATTTAGAGGCGAATAATGATATTAAAAAGAGGTCTGTTTAATTAGCACCCATTTTATTTTACTACTTTCACAGCCGGCATACGACCTCGCCCTGGTACGATGGTCCCACCCGGTGGTAGCGCCATCCGTGCCCATGGGCATTGTTAGTCGTAGGTGCCTTATTTAATAGTACTGATTGTGAATGTTATCTCGACTAAAGTTGCTTCGCCGAGAGTTGGCTTCAGATGAAATAGCCTTTGTTCCAGTGAGGGCACTAGCTGTTCCTTCCCTTCGTCCAGAACACAATCATGTAAACATGGGTATGAATGCGGACAAAACAGCAAGGACTACAGCAGATCCAGGCGAGATCTTCACAAAGCACTGACTAATAAAATAGGTAACTGTAGTGAAACATCGGCGAAAATCGACTCGTTTATTTAGTTATCAGGTATACCCTACAAAGTATTATTGCAAAACTTATAAACAAAACAAAACTTTACTTCTCAACTTCAGCATTGTTCAGCGACTACTAAAAACCGGACTTTTTAATAGAGAAGGTAAAAGTACTGTTACGTTTGAACTTGGCTTGAAAAAAAACCGTTTCAAAGGTTTCGTTGCGAACTTTTTTCTTTGTATTTTTACCCGACTGCGCGGGAGGACTTCAATGTAGATGATTAAATAATGTTGATGGTAAAAGAAAGTGCCGCTTTCACAATTAGGTTAGGTTAGGTTTTTATTTAAATAGTTTATCAACAGTTAAGAAATATTACAGAAGTAAGAGTATGTTTACAATCAATAGTTTTCTAGACACAGCGATGTGTTTGAGGAGCTGCTGCGAGTCGCCGCCGAAAAACGCTCCATACAAAACGGTACCGAGCTGTGACGTCAAAACGTGTAAGTAAATTATACTAAAATTGTATGGGCGTTTGGATAAAGTATAAAATAGCTGAGTAGATAACGCGTTTACATGCATAATGTCAGAATAAAAATTGAAATATTTAATGTCAGTAAGCTAAGATTTTTTAAAAATTCACATATTTTATGATAAGTTTTTTGATTCTTTTTTAAATTTTCTTATCTATATAATTTCGATAACAATTTTTAAAACCTTGTTTTCGGTTAAATGACTTATATTTCCATATGTACTTGCATTCAAATGTTGTCAAACACCCGATCTTGTCTAGCTAGGACTACGTAGCGACGGGTCACGCTCGACCACACCAAGTAGACAACTGTCAACGTGACATCCTGCATTTCGGCTACGGAGAGCTGACTATAATAATTTTTCCAGTATTTCATGCCGGTACTTGTTGATTTAATAATTAACCAAAGTATTGTGCGGAAGCTCTTTCGCTTGTTTTGTTTATTAGTAAAGTTTTGAAAAGGGAAACCGAATTCCACCTGTAAGCCTGAAACGCTTGGTCACGTGGTCACAAAACTGACCGTAGATTATATGGGAAATCCATCATGCTAGAAATATTGGTGGAAAATGTAGGTGAGTTGAAGAGTTTGATTCGCTTTTGTTAGGTACCTACACTGTGCATTTAAATACAAAATTAAATGTTTTAGACGGTTGGTAATGGAAACTTGTAATATTGTACACTTAATCAATCAATCAATCATTCTTTAATGCCAGTCAAAATTTTGCAAATTAGCAGAATCTCTTTACGTTATTGTACACCGGGAAAAACAGCGTGGTGTACAGACTTGTATCTAAGGTAATGTATACCATTGATGAAAGGGCGTTGGAACTTAGCATTGTATATATATTTATTTATATAATTAAAGCGTCAGCGGCGCAGTGGCTAAGGCGCTGGTTTCTCGATCTTGAGTTGCCGGGTTCGATTCCTGTTTTGGCCGTTTTGTTTTCCTTTGTACAATTTTGAATAATTCCCTGAACCTTTGTGGAGGCGCTTCGCCTGCGTAAAACGAAACGCAGAATTTTGAATTTGACGCGTACTTCACGCAGCGCGCAACGGTGACGGTTGTGTGCTAGCTTATCAATTCCCTTCCTACTTGTTGGAACTATACATGTGCTGTGATGAGAAAGTGATTTATTGAACTTATTGAACATTATCTACAGTTTATTCGTACTAGTGTCGACAGTCTAAACGCTACGTATAAGTGTGACTCGCCAGCCAAGAGTCGTAACCGGGACCCGAAACAAGAAAGGCTGAATCCTCAAGTAAGTGTCTCCACTTCTTCTTGGTGAAGGGTTGATTTCGGGGTTGTGCTGGGGACGACAAAACGGCCTACAACAGGGTTTAATATTATTCAATACCATCTCGTAGTTGTGCTGATACGGATTTTATACTATCGTGCTACCCGCTCGCTTAAAGGCTCTGAAGATTTCTGGAGCTTAGTACGCCCAGTATGTGGCGCGTACACCCCTGTGATGGTCCTTCGACCCTAGGATAGGATTAGCCTGTGAGATACCTAGATTTGTTTAGTCATTTACGCTAGAACTTGCCGTCGTGGTCAAGTACCTACTTTTATTTCGCTGCGAATAAAACTGTATTAGCCTAAACCAACATCAGTTGTTACCTAGTAACTAGTTTTTTAACAGTTCTAGTAACATAATTTAATATTGTCGCACCATAATTTCTAGAAATTTTCGTCTATTTTACGCAAAGGTTCTACCAAGGTCACTTTACCTTGCCATTAAAAATTATATTACTAACTGACTTTTTCTCTTTGTTTTCTCGTTTGTTTTACGTATATTTCGCTATGAGATCATTTTAATCCTAATAACAGTGATACAATTTCAATTTACGCTATATAAATACGTACAATCGCATTTGGTCAGTGTTCCATATTTCATATTACGAATACCTACATATAGGCCATTTTATTTGTAGAACTTTAATATTGTTTCTAGAACGCTCGAACGCTCGCTCGCAGCACATTTTCGATAGACTTATTTAGTTCCACCCGCATACGCATTTTATAACCACTTGGTTAGTTATATAAACGCATTCATACGCATTTATTTTTTTTGTTTGTTTATTCGCTGCAATTTAAGTAAACAGATTTTACCCATTATTCTTTGAAAATGTCGAAGTCAATTCAAACTAGAAGTAAGGGAGATGGTGATATTGTTACGCCTCAAATTAAATTATTAGAAGCTCGCATTCAAATATTTTTTGCTAGATTACAGAGTATTTATGATTTATCACAGGATGTTTCGACTGTTGCATTACGTAAACAGTTTTTGAATTCGTCCACTTGTATTGAACAATTACGCACTGATATTATGAAGTCCATAGATGATTTAAACTTGTCCAAACTCGAGTTAGATCCAAATTATGTGCCAGACTATAATTCTTTTATTGCTTTTGACGAACTGTATTGTTCTATATTAAATACGTTAAATAGTTTAAAGAATAATGTCGCAGAACAATTACATTCCCAAAAACCTAAATTAAAACTCCCGCCGATCAATTTGCAAACCTTTGATGGCGATTTTAAGTCGTGGCCTTCGTTTTTTGAGTGTTATAATAACGCTGTACACAACAACACTGGGTTAAGTAATTCAGAAAAGGTATTTTATTTGTGCGGTATTCTTTCGAAGAACGCTTTATCTACTATTGCTGGTGTTCCGCCTACCGGAGATAATTACGATCTTATTTACAATACATTGGTGAACAAATACCAAGACCGCCGAACTTTAGGTACTTCTTATTTACAACATATTATGAATATTAAACCGTTAACGGTTCAGTCAGCTGATGGTTTAAACACTTTTATTGATAAGTTTACAACTTCGGTATCATCGTTTGAACAATTGAAAATAACAGATGAGAAGGATTTTATTTTTTTGTTTTTAGCATTACAAAAATTAGATCGCGAAACCGCTCGTATGTTTGAAAATTCAGTTCGTTCCGAACAAATACCAACGTACGAAAGTCTTGTAAAATTTTTGCGTGAACAAACTAAAATTCTTGAACGCACCAACAGTCATACTTTTAATTACGCCCCCACAAATAAGATAACCTATTCAACTCAAAATAATAAATCATTTAAACCCCCAATACCAAAAAATACAAAGTCGTTTTTAACTGCGCATGATTCTAAAGGCTTATGTGTTTTGTGTAACAAGCCCGGGCACGAACAATTTTACCGTTGTCCTAAGTTTTTGAAAATGACACCTACAGATCGCTATTCTATTATTAAAACCAAAGGTGGTTGTTTTACTTGTTTAAGTTTTTATCATCGGACATTTGCTTGTAATTCGAATAAAAATTGTAACATTTGTGGTTTGAAAACGCATCACACGTTACTTCATTTCCCGCGCCCGTCGGATAATGCTTCTCGATCGGGATTCGAACCTCCGCCCGGCAGCGTCCGCGCGTCTATACCGCCAGCTGCTATGCCCGCCGCGTCGTCAGCGCGTGACGTCACACCGCCGCCACCGCCGACTAGTGTTGTGCAGTTTAGTGATGCGCACCATAATTCAACGCTTTGCTCGCATACTTCGCTTACGATTACTAAACCTAATGCTACAACGGTGTTATTGGCGACCGCGCGTGTTATTATTAAGAACGCTCAAGGTTATGAATTTTCAGTTCGCGCTTTAATTGATAACGGTTCGATGAATGACTTTGTTACTTCTCGGCTGTGTAAACGTTTGTCTTTAAATATAGATACACTGCCCGAGCAGGTTACTGTAAATGGTTTCGGTGGTTCGTCAAAGACTGTGAAAGGTACCACAAATGTAAAAATTTATTCTCGTTTTAACCGTAATGTTTCCTTTGACTCGAATCCACTCGTTGTGGATACCATTACGGATCACTTACCGACATCCTCGATTAATACGTCGATGTTAGGTTACCTCTCTCGCACGCCTCTTGCCGACGATACGTTTTCCAAACCCGGAGAGGTGGAGATGCTTATCGGCGCGCAACTGTTCCCTCGTTTACTTTTGAAAGGTCACATTCAGGGTCCACCTGGAACTCCTGATGCGATTCAGACCACGCTCGGATTTATTTTAATGGGGACCGCTCCCATTTCAAACGCTTCGATTAGTTCAAACGCTCGTGCGTCTTCGCGCGCGATGTCGCATACTTTATGCGCTATTACTGCTCAACCACTTGATTCTCTTTTGAAGAAATTTTGGGAGGTAGAAGAAGTTTCTACTCCACGCAACGCTGTGCTCTCAGAAGATGAGCAAAACTGTGAGCTTATTTATAAATCCACAACAACTCGTGAACACGATGGTTCTTTCGTACTCGCACTTCCATTTAAAATCGATCCTTCAGTTTTAGGTGATTCGCGCAAGGCTGCTCATAAAAGGTTCCTTGCTTTGGAGAAGCGTCTTACAAACGCTCCCAAATTACGTTCTGCATATGATGATATCGTAGTGGATTACTGTGAGAAAGATTATCTTGCTCCCGTCTTAACCGATTACAACTCATCCGGTTACATCATACCTCACCATGGCGTTATACGTGATGATAAGTTAACCACCAAGGTCAGGCTTGTTCTGGACGCAAGTGCTCGCACGGATACTGGTATTTCACTTAACGAAGTGTTACATTCAGGTCCAAACCTGCAATCAGACTTATTCGTCGTTCTTTTAAATTTTCGACTCTTTCCCATCGCTGTCTGTGGTGATGTGGAACAGATGTATTTGAGAATTAAATTGTATCCTGAATTTCACAAGTATCAGAAAATTTTATATCGTTTTAACAGTTCTGATCCTTTACAAATTTTTGAGTTTAAACGAGTCTGTTTTGGCTTATCTTGTAGTCCATATTTGGCTTTACGCACACTACGATATCTCGCTGAGCTTGAACGTTCTAGATATCCACTCGCCGCCGACGTCATTGAGCGTGGTGATTATTTCATGGATGACGTACTCTTCTCTGTAGAGTCTTTATCATCTGCTAAAGAGATAACTTCGCAACTTATTAATATGTTTGCTGCTGGAGCTTTCAAACTCCATAAATGGTCTAGTAACTCGCAAGACTTAATTAAATCTTTACCACAAGACCATTTACATCCTCAAATTGTTAATTTCGATTCAAACTCGACGCAAAAGGTATTAGGAGTCACTTGGGATCCCCCAAATGATAATTTCAAATTTACTATTTCTATAAATGACGTTGCTTGCACAAAGCGCAATATACTTTCGGTAATTGCACGATTGTGGGACGTCATGGGGTTTGCTGCTCCGCTGATTTTATTCGCCAAGCTTCTAATAAAGGAGCTCTGGTTGCTCAAGATGGACTGGGATGATGAGCCGCCTGCGCACATTGTTGCTCAATGGTCGAAGTTTCAAAGTGAACTTCCTATTATATCCAAACTCGCTGTACCTCGTCATATTGGTGTGGTACCATCTTGCAGTGCTAGTCTGATGGCGTTCTCTGATGCGTCTGAGAAGGGCTATGGAGCCGTAATATACATACGCGCGCAGCATGAAAACAAGGTAACTGTAAGATTATTGTGTGCAAAGTCAAAGGTAGCTCCTGTTCAGACTGTTAGTCTTGCTCGCCTAGAACTCATGGCAGTTCATCTAATGTCAAAATTAATTAAAATCGTTGTTTCAACTTATTCAAACCGCTTTACACTTACCAATATTTTTGCCTTTTGTGATTCAACCATCGCTTTGAGCTGGGTTCATTCTAGCCCACATCGCCTTAAGACTTTCGTTGCAAACCGTGTTTCAAAAATTCAAGAAAACGTCGATCCGCAACATCTTTACCACATTTCGGGCAAGGATAATCCAAGTGACTGTTTGTCTCGAGGTCTTACACCGGCACAACTCATCGCCCATCCCATGTGGATGAATGGCCCACCATGGTCATATCTTGAATCAGACGCTTGGCCAATCAAGCATTTTAACGCTCTAAGTTCGAAGGAGTTGCCAGAACTTAAAACTATAACTTTGTCTACATCTCAGAATAAAGGTGAATCTTTTATCTGTAGATTGTCCTCTCGTGTTTCTCGCTGGACAAGGTTATTGCGCATTGTAGTTTACGTTTTACGCTTTACAAAAACGCTCACTTCTCGTGGTGATATAAACGCTGCTGACTTAAACAAAGCCGAGTCAGTAATTGTTAACGCTGTTCAACAAGAACATTTCGGATCTTTTATTAAGTTAATTGAAACCGGTAAACAACACCCAAAATTAATTCGTAAGTTGCGGCCGTTTATGCTTAACGGCATTCTTCGTGTGGGTGGCCGCCTGGAAAATAGTGACTTAACATATGATCACAAACATCCGGTGCTCCTGCCAAGCAAAGACCGAGTTGTCAATCTTATCGTCGATCATGTTCACCGCACTGCTTGTCATGCAGGGCCCCAACTTCTTCTCGCTCTGTTAAGACAAAAATATTGGATCTTAGCAGCTCGTCGTCTAGTTCGCGCGCGAGTACATTCATGCTTTCAATGTTTTAAGGTACGCCCTAAAGCAAATCAACCTCCGATAATGTCAGATCTTCCTTTATGTAGACTACAAATTTCGAAGCCGTTCACACATACCGGCGTAGATTACGCAGGACCTCTGTCAATAACATTTTCTCGTCAACGTGGCATAAGAACTCACAAGGCTTACTTATGTATTTTTATATGTTTAACTACAAGGGCAGTGCACGTTGAAATAGCGCCTGATTTGAGTACTGATTCCTTTTTAAACGCATTTAAACGCTTAATTTCCCGACGAGGTCCGGTCGAGAAGCTTTATTCAGACAACGGTACGAATTTTGTAGGCGCGAAGGCATATTTAGACGAACTTCATCAATTTTTAACTTCTGAAGCCTTTATTAATAATTTTAAATTCGAATTATCTACTAAACGCATCGATTGGGTTATGATACCACCCAACGCTCCCCACTTTGGTGGTGGATGGGAAGCAGCAGTCAAGTGTTTCAAGACACATTTATCGCGCGTCATAGGATCGCAGATTTTAACCTATGAAGAGCTGTTAACGGTGCTCTGCCAAATTGAGGCAATTTTAAATTCGAGACCGTTAGGTATTTTAAGTGAGGATCCCGCGGAACCTTTACCATTAACTCCATCTCATTTTTTGAACACAGCGCCTTTAGCCTCCCTTCCCTCGGTGGACGTTCCAGAGCAGAGCCAACAGTTACTTTCGCGCTACATGCTACTCGATAGGCTCGTTCATTCCTACTGGAGTAGATGGCGTGACGAGTACTTACATACGTTACAAACCCGTGAAAAATGGAACACTGACTCGCGTCCGGTTAGAATAGGTGAAGTGGTTTTAATCATGAAAGATAATTCACCTCCGCTTCATTGGCCCTTAGGCATTATTGAAAAGGTTTATCAAGGAGTTGACGGTCATGTTAGAGTCGCCTTGGTAAGAACTAAAACTGGTACTTTAAAACGTCCAATTATTCGTCTTTGTCCGTTACCTAAATTAGATTAGCTATAGCTACGTATACATTTTAGTTATAGTTTAATTAGTAGTTACTCCAGATAGCGCTATAAAAATATTTCGTTAATTTTCACGCTCTTAAGGTGTAACTTTAAGATATTTTTTTTTGTTTGTGAGATTATCATGGCAACGCTCTAAGTTTAAATTTAGAATTTATTCTCGCTTTTTTACGCATTGCTCTATCTAGGACTTGTTCTAGAATCAGATTAATCTTGTTGCGCGTTTCCACTAGGTAGTTGAAAGGGAGCCTTTCAAGGCGGGGAGGATGTTTTGGCCGTTTTGTTTTCCTTTGTACAATTTTGAATAATTCCCTGAACCTTTGTGGAGGCGCTTCGCCTGCGTAAAACGAAACGCAGAATTTTGAATTTGACGCGTACTTCACGCAGCGCGCAACGGTGACGGTTGTGTGCTAGCTTATCAATTCCCTTCCTACTTGTTGGAACTATACATGTGCTGTGATGAGAAAGTGATTTATTGAACTTATTGAACATTATCTACAGTTTATTCGTACTAGTGTCGACAGTCTAAACGCTACGTATAAGTGTGACTCGCCAGCCAAGAGTCGTAACCGGGACCCGAAACAAGAAAGGCTGAATCCTCAAGTAAGTGTCTCCACTTCTTCTTGGTGAAGGGTTGATTTCGGGGTTGTGCTGGGGACGACAAAACGGCCTACAACAGGGTTTAATATTATTCAATACCATCTCGTAGTTGTGCTGATACGGATTTTATACTATCGTGCTACCCGCTCGCTTAAAGGCTCTGAAGATTTCTGGAGCTTAGTACGCCCAGTATGTGGCGCGTACAATTCCCGTGACTGCCAAGTGTACTATAGTGTTTACAACTTAAGTACATAAAGCCACCTGCTCTGACGCTGAAGTAAAACATCGTGTGTAAACCCACATACTACGACACCATTTCGAAGGTATTCCTGCAAATGCCTGCCAACCCCGTTAAGCAAGCATGCTGGACTACAAAATGGCTGACCCCCAACCCTTAGTTAGATGGGGCGATGTCCAGTGGGAGTATTAAGGTTGTCGGGATGAAATTAGAATTTAATATACAGAAGTTCCCTTTAATCCCGAAATTGTAAATGAAAATTACGTGAACACACTGCGGGCAGAACGCAGCGTTCAATTCAAATTCAAATATGTATTTCTCAACATTGACAATTACTTGTTCTTATTGACGTCAAATAAAGCATGACTCTACCACCAGTTCGGAAAGACTTTCGTGAAGAAGAACTGGCAGACTACGGGTATATTTTTTTCGAAATAAATTTACAGTGTCTCTTTATGTCTATGCAAAATTATTCTTATCTGCATCTGTTAGCTCGGCAAGTCTCCCTCCCCTCAAGTATACAAACGACGCACACCCTCAAACAAATTCACAAGTTACCGCGGGATCCAGCCATCGCCCTCCTCAACCATGTTAGAGGGTTATTCATGTAATAAAACATTGAAGTATGCTGTACGACGCAGCAGCTTCGAGCTGGTCCGCAGACACACATACAGATTGGTTCTATTCGCAGGTTTATTATAAACATCGCGAAGTTTTATTGTTTTCTCCGTTCCAAGTTGTTTTGTTCGAACGTTTGATGTTCTTGAACAATCTGGTTTTACGTCACGGTAATGTACAATCGGGGAAGTTGGCGGAGACTCAGTATGAGACTCTTGTATGCGCCTGCGCCAAGTTCCCCGACTGTACACTTTATTCACCGACATGCAATCCAATTTTCCAAAATCAGTGCGTCGGTTTACTATTGTTTGACAAAAAACGTATGACAAAAGATCATTTTAGAAACAACAGCTGAAAAACATCTGACACACTTTCATTTCGCAAACATATTACTTTAAAAATAATAATTTGACAAAATACTTACAGGTTTCGCAAATGTTTTATTTAGGAAACAATTCAATTGTTTAAATATTAATTATAAAACATCTCGTGTTGAACTACTTTTCGTGAAAAGCTGGAAATGGTACTTAATTTGGTTCGGCTCGGCTCGCGCGTGTATTAACTACATACCAACCTAACCTAATTGAACCTGTATTGTGACCAGGCAGAAAGCAAGCGGAGCGAGCGTCAAATGCATGCATATAGTTTAAAAAATAATCAATTTGTGAAATGATGTTTTGGTACAATAAAACTTTTTCTAGTCAATATTTTGTCCAATGAGTAGTTTATTAAACAATTCTTACTAAATTCATCAAGTAACATTTTGTCAAACGTTTTTTTTAAAATGAAAGAAAAATGTGTTACTTGTCAAATGATTGGATACCTATTATGTCATTTAACACAGTAATAATAAGGATTTTTCCCATACAGGCTACTTCATAGCGTGCAAACGGTGCCCATGGTTGTGGTAAGTTGTGGGTATAAGCCAATTGCATTATTTCTATTTACTTGTCGTTTCTATAATTTATAATCACTGTTTCGTTGTTATCTAGCAGTTGAATAACGATCACTACTTACCCACCATAGGTTTTAGTTGGAATAGGCTTCTTTGCTGTAGGTACCTACTTAGAGTGACTGTTGTTTCTATTTTACCGCAACATAACCACTTCAACTTGTCTATTGTGGCTGGCAAAATAGGAAGGACTACAGTACCACGCCACACGAGATCTTAACAAAAAAAAGTAAGCAGTGGCGCTGCGTTCTACGCGTAAATGAAGTTTTGGAAATTTAGCCACGTAATAAAACCTTTAGATCTTCTGAACATGGTGGGGCTGAATCACTTCTGTTACCTTAGTCACCTAAATTCCACTTTAACCTATAAGCCGACACTCTTAACCCCTCAGATCGTCATAGTTGACTCAGCAACACTTCAGACGCAGCATGAGTCACAGTGGCCATGACATTTACCAACAATGTTTGAACACCCCTGCATGCGGAGGGTTAAACTATGATTCAACATGAAAAGGGTTTTCATGATCGAAGAACAAACTTAATAAAGGTTAAAATAATAATGCTTTGTGAATACATACTTGCGATTTTCAATAGAATCCAGCAACTAAGTTATGGCTGTTCTCAATGGAACAACAATGGCCTACTCACTATATACTTAATTTGAATTTTTAACAGCAAAACATTGCCAAAATATTTTGATTGGAATAGTATCATCAAAACATTATTTTAGTAAAGAAGTAGAGTTGCTTTAGTTAAGATCTCATCTGGGGCAGTACAACAGTTCCTCCAAGGTTAACCACAATTAAATTGTTGTGATAACGGAAAGAAACAGCCGGTATAATTACTGGAACAATGGCAATTCCAACTTAAGCCTAAGGTCGGCAACGCATCATTTACATATAATCAGTAAATAACAAAATGATTTATCAGTTACATGTAAGATTGCCACTAAAATGCCGGCTTTGACAAAGTTAAAAAAAAAGGGTACAGTAAATGGTTTCACGTTTCACAGAGGCGGAGCATGATTACAATTCATACTAAAGTGCATAATATAAAAAGCATTGTAAAAGTTAGTTTTCATACTTAAACAGACTTTGATAACTTTTCATATGAATGATCCGAGGTAAAATATAGCCTCAGCAAGTTATCATCATTTATGTCTTTTTTAACAAGGGAAATAAAGAAAGATTTTTGCATAGCACACTGCAGAGCTACCTCGTTCCGCTTGGATGCAGAGATATCTTTATGCAAACCCATGTTACCATGAAAAATCTTTGATAAATGTACCTAAACAAGATTTTTCCATTTATCATTATTCATGGATCCTATTCAAATACTAATTATTCTTACATCTAGCAAACAGGCATTATAGTATACTAACATATGGCAATTATTATTACATAATTATTGTTTTTCTTCCTTGTATGAGGAAAATTGCTTTGTATTAAAACAAATACATATGAAAACTCTACAAGTTAACATTTTACATAAACCAAAATATTTTATTGAGTAATTGGACCTATTTGTACATGTTGTATTTTTAAACGCTTTAGGTAAATAAAGGCGAGGTGAAAAGTAATAGGGAGATTTAAATATAGAATTAGCTAAATAAACCTATTCATAAAACTGACTGCCACACTTTTGAACGCCTAATAGTTTTGTTGGAACAAATGCAAAACTAAAACCTAACTCATGAGCTGCACAGAAAACAGATTGGATATGTCACCATCCAGAAAATTTTACATTTTCTGGACTTGATTAGGCCATTCAGCGAGCTATCGACAGGTGGCACCACACAAAAGCATTTTTAACTTGCAGAGAGGCAGGATGCAATATAGAAGGACTACATATTTCTTATTTAGATATATTATATAAATATATGGAGCACATTATCTTAATGTATAGCATACAACTGAAATTGAATTGTAAACTTGTATTATATTTAGCATAAAATATGCTTTCCTAACTTTAAGTAACTGCTCAAACAATTATGTAAATAAGTAGGTAAATGTGTTTGGAGTTACAAACAAAAGGAAGGACCTAATTTTTATTTTTCTAAATATCAATGCAAAATATGAAGTTTTCATTTTGCAGATCACTTACGGACAGAAGGAGGGGTGCCCGAGAAAGCTAAAATAAAAGTTTCAGTTTCCATGAAATGTGAAAAAATACTTGAAATTCAATTGACCAAATGTAATACATAAACATAAAATGGGGGAACAAATGATAATAAATGATCCTAAAATATGTAGTTTCATGAAGATAAAAATTAATTTCAGAATTATTTTACAGTAAAATAATATCTCCTCATCCAACTTTAGTGTTAGATTACTTGTATGCTTTAACTGCCATGCAAAAAGTTCAAATTTATTTGTGGCAATATACACACATCAAAAAAGTCCAAGCAACACACATTATTACAAATTTATTAATCAATTATTATATCTTTTCTTACCAAGTAGGTAGTACTAAAGTAAACTCTTTTGTTCTAGAAAACATACTGGCTGGTTGTAAAAAAAAATTTCATTTGTTTTTTCACAAAACTTTATGTGAATGCATGTTTTCGAATTTTAATGCGTTTTCTTTGTGTGGCGTGAGTGTTGGAAATCATTTACTATATAAATTTTTATTGATTAATTGAGAAAAATTTTCATATGACATTGTGTTTACGACATGGAGCGACGTCATTTGACCTCACACGAAATGCTGAGAGCAGTAGGGATGTGGGAAGCGGGAAGCAATCAATCTGAGGTAGCACGATATTTTGGTGTCAAGAGAAGTGCTATTTGCCGTGTTTATCAGCCTTACACTAACACGGGGAGATCCTGCCGAGCGGCACCCATGCCGCGGAAGGAGTGCAACCATTCGGCAAGAGCGATACATTCAACTGACCGCAAGACGTCAGCCGATGTTAACCGCCTGAGATATCGGTTTAAGGCTACAAAACACAAGTGGTGTTGTTGTTGGCACCCAAACCGTGAGAAATCGACTGCATGAGTACGGCCTACATGCACGACGACCAATTAGGTGTCCACCTATATGTCACGGGAATCACGCTCGTCGAAATGAATGGTGAAGAGAACACATAACATGGACCCAGGAGCAATGGGATAAAATTTTATTTGGTGATGAGTCTCGATTTGGTCTTAGGCCTGATACTAGAAGGGTAAGAGTGTACCGTCTTCCTGGAAATACTGAGAGGCTGAGGTGTGTTTAAGAAGTTCATCCATACAACGGATCAACAGTTATGGTATGAGCGGGTATTATGAAGAACAGACAAACTGAGCTTGTTTTTGTAAATGGAAACATGAATGCTGCAAATTACGTTGAGGATGTTTTAAGGCCTTATGTCTGTCCATTTGCACAAACCCTTGGCTTCGATTTTACGTTAATGCAAGATAATGCGCGTTTGCATACAGCTTTGCACACCAGGGAGTACTCGGCAAGGGAAAACATCCGGGTATTGCCTTGGCCTGCACAATCGCCAGACCTCAACCCCATACAACATGCATGGGACATGCTCCGGAGAAGTGTTTTAGAGGACTTGGACGGAGTGACAACATCCCGACAACTGATGGACTTACTAAAATTTCATTGGGAGCTATTGCCCCAGGATAACATAAACAGTCTAATTGATTCTATGAATAATCGGTGTCAGCAAGTTCTCAACAACACAGGCAGCTACTATTTGTATTAAGTTATCCAATTTCTTTTACAATAAATTAATTTTGTTTAACAATTTCATTAAGTTTATAAAAATGTTTATAAAAATATGCTTAGGCATCTTAGTTTGTACTACATATGATACAGTACTCGCAATATCGTTAATTTATGTTATTAAAATAAAAATTATAAAAAAGCAATTGATTTTTTACTTAGAAAAGACACTAAAGAATAATATAAATAATAAAATACTAACGATTTAATGTGAAAATAAATTGTAAAATTCAAATTTGCATATGTCGCTTAGACTTTTTTGATGTGTGTAGTTATACTTTTTTTATGTCCAGTGAGTTTATATTTTTTTCTTGTTACTCTATATACATTATCACAATAATCTAATTATCTAAAGAAATTCAATAAACAATAGTTCAAAAATTCTAATCTGTATTATTTCAGTTACTAGAACAATGATCATTTAAGTTACTAAAACAATATACTTACACTACCGAAACTCATATAAAATCTGTTGATGTGGCATAACACACATTAAAACTGCTATAGTTTAGTTAATATCAAAAAATAAAATGAAAATGTTTTGTGCAAAACTGTCATAATTTATGAAAATAGTTTCCATAACCCCATTGTTTATCATACACAATTGATAATAAAGTGTGAAGGTATGTCTCTGAAATTACCTTCAATAATTTAAATAACAGCCATGGCCAACCAAATTCGATTATAATATAAATTCAAACTTCTTATCGTAAATGTTATAGCAGAGAAATAGTACTTACGCAATTGGATAGTCCCTTGTCGTCTACAATTCATCAAAACACAGCACTCACAGATATATTTTTAGACCAAAATGCAGTCAAAAATAGAAAATTCCTACACCGTCAGTAACACAGTCACAGCACCTTCATATTGTAACAAATTGATAAATAAACTATCCCAAACACGTAAGATGGAAAATCAAAGGAAAATCATGTAGAAAAACTTAATTTTCACAGTTTCCTAAAGATCGAAGAAAACTATACTTTCTGTTAGGAAAGTTCATTATCATTTAACGAAATAGTCCGCAGAATGTAAAGGCACATGCCTGGAGTCCAGAACACCACCACGTCCAAGTATGTACACCAAATCAACTAGATTTTATGATATCACAAATAAAACGCGAGGGAATGACATTTGTAATTTTGACATGCGCAAGGCGGGTTGTCCACCATTGTTTTACACTAACGCCATCTGGACATTGATTCCATTTTTGCTAAAGCTACCTTTGAGAAAATTCTACTACTTGGCGGTAGATGGCAAAAAATAATTTAGTGATGGAATTAATATGTAGATGTCGTTAAAAATTGTTTGTCAACACAATTTATATAAAATCTCTCATGCCAATCAAAAGTCAGTGGCGTAACGTCGATGGTAGCCGTCCGGGGCGGAAGTAGATTTTGCCGCCCTCTTATTTAGGTATTTCAATGTAAAAGATGATATTTCAATGTATTATACAGTAATTCTTAAGAACTTTTCGGCAAGAACAGTCATCATTATTGTGTATTGTACTGATTACAAATAAAAGTCATACACCACCCTACGTTTTCAAACGGGAATTATTGGAATTCAGTTTCATTTTATACTCAATTCGCTAATACTGGCTAATAGCATAATCGCCGATCGCCAAGGTATTGTTCTATATCAATGTGAATGGCTTGTAGTAAATGTGATTCCGAAATTTCGAAAAATAAAAAAACACAAGCTTCGTCATTCCACATTTAGACAGTGTTGCTGATAAGGATCAAATTCTGGGAAGTAATGACAATCGGCAATGAACTCAACCACATAGAAATAACGTTCTGATTTAATACACATTAATAAAAAAAGTTTTATTTTACTCAAAAAATATTTTTCATACTAATGGTTTTAAAACTAAAAATAATTCAGTACCTACAACAAAAGTTATAGTAGGTGTAGTTAGTTAGCTAGGTCGGTACAGTCCTGGAAGCCGCGGAGGCTCACATTCACACCCCAACCCCCCGCAGTGTCGCCCTTAGTATGCCGAGCGCCTACAAAAGATCGAATTATTTCGTTTTAAACAATTACATATTATACCCAAGTCATACCCGAACATTACCGCACAAAAAAATGGCGTCAACTTAACTATAGATACCTACCCGATATATAGAGTAGGTAATATAATTTGTGAGAGAAGGAAAGAATAATCCGGTTTACTTGTTGTAAGAAAGAGATATCTATGCACTTCGTGACGTTGCTTCGCATTAATTGGTCACGAGCGTACGTGACGTAGTACGTAAATTGTCACAGTATATATCGTTGTCTCTTTTACTCCCACATACAAAATCATATTACATCTCGCTCTTTGAGTTTGTTGAAATGTATAGCCAAGTCAATTTTAAAATGTCATTTTAAATAGCAAAATAAAATTATAAATAAGATAGTTATAAAAAAATAGTACTTACACATGAAAAGAAACGTTTATTATTTCTTTAACAGTAAGAGTGTAATTAGTACACTGTCTAAACACACAAGAAGGCATTGTACGGTATTGTATACAGAATTCGAATAAATTTTATTTTTCGTGTAGCCGTGAAACTGGGCTGCCCAAGACTAAGTGAAATAGCGGGCAGTTGCCTTGCATTTGCGTTGCCAGTATTGAGAGCGGATAACCTGTCTATATGTAATATGTCATTGGTTTTAAATAATCTATTTCAATATAAAAGAAACATTTTCTAAATTTAACGTACTCGTTATTGTTTTGCTTAAAGACAGGTGTACAACCTTATCCTGTGGTTAACAAGACCAGCTTCGGGAAGTGTAGTTGATGTGATTAGGTAATGAATTGAAATGAAATGAAATGAAATATTTATTTCTCAACGTTGACAATTACTCGTTCTTATTGACGTCAAATAAAACATGACTCTACCACCAGTTCGAAAAAATCTTCGTGAAGAAGAATTGGCAAGAAACTTCACGGGTATATGTTTTTCAAAATAAATTTACAGTCTTTTTATGTCTATACAAAATTATTCTTATCTGCATCTGTTAGCTCGGCAAGTCTCCCTCCCCCCAAGTATCCAAACGACGAACACTCTCAAACGGCACCCGTTCACGAGTTAACGCGGGATCCAGCCATCGCCCTCCTCAACCATATTAGAGGGAAGTGAGCGACCCGTCACCCGACGCTACCATAAGAAGACGTACTTTAGTGACAATGACGCTTTAGATATTTATTGGGACGAAGAACTCAACGAACATACAGACACATTACACATGCTTGTTACAAACACTAGTACAATTCTGTTAATGAGGGGATTATACCCAAGGGCTTTTATCATCCAAATAATCGGATAGTTTATAATATGCTTTTGCACACAACTTCTCCTTTATAGTTTCTTTGAATTTGTACCTATGAGATGCAAATAATTGTATTGTATCGTATACTAACAATTCAGAGTGTTGTAACAAAAATATATAAAAAGATGTAACAATAACAGGTTTGAATTATTCAATATAAACCATGAAATTATTTTATATTGTGACAAATTAGGAAATGACAATACGTATTTTCATATTTTATTTGTTATTATGGAAATCATAAAAATAACCACGAATAATTAGCAAATATCTATTAAAAGAAACACTCTACATATTTGATCCAGAAATTCCAATTAGACGGGAAGCTGCACGGGAACACCGCGCGTGTCTCCTTGGACGTAATAAACACAGTAACCACAGTAACGCGAGTGAAGCCGCGACATACAGCCTAGTCTTAATCAAGTATTTGACAAAGTTACTCGCCGTGTGGGTATGACATCACCGCAGTCTACCTGCCAAGTTCCGAGAAGGCTTGCGAGCATATAAATAGATAGATTCAGCCATCGCCCATAGATCTCAGTATCTGTAGAAGTGTCTATAGTAATGTAAGCTTTATTAAAATAGAATATTTATTTATTTATTCATTTATTTATTTAATGCTCCCGCGGTATGCCCGTGAACTAGTTTGTGAGGTTGCTGAATAACACAAAGTTCTTTTCCAAATGATGGTAGAGCCATGCTTCATATAACAAAGAAAAAGAAATAGAAAATATTTATTGCCAAAAAAAAAGAAGACAAAGCAGCGGAAAGTTATTACATAAAAAACATTAAACTAAATTAAACCTATCTTAAGATTAAGGCAATAAATAACTAATAAATAAACTATCTTAAGATGAGGGTACACGCTCAGCATGTGCTACTATTGAAAAACAAGATAATGGCGCTGATTTTCAGCATGCTCTTAACTATTACAAAATTTCGCGGATACTTATATACAATCGAAATATTCTTCATTAAATTAAACATTCAGATATACATATTAGGTAATTAGGTCTAGTGAAAACTTTAATTAAACAACACTTGTTCTCAAACACAAATATAAAAGTACAACAAATTATATAGATACATAGATATATACACACACACACACACACACACACACACACACACACACACACACACACACACATGTATAATTCTGTTTATCTATGTGTGTGTCTATGTCTATATATTTCTGCTATATTCTTTTCTTTCTTTAATCGTCTTTAAATCAATCTAAATATAAATCAAGCTATATAAATCAATAAAGTGTGAGAAACTCTTTAAAGTAATAACAATTGTTAATGATAAATAATAAATATTTGAATTTGAACTACTGCACTAGCTGTTCCCCCTCTAGCCAACTAAACCACTGCGTTCTATTTGTCTTTGGTATTGATGGAAATAAACGTAAGTGTGTAAGATTACTTGCCCTTTCTGGCAATTTGTATCTCTATGTGGGTCAAGTTCGTACAACTCTGTCATTCGCTATTTCGGGAAAAACGTCGGAGCGTCGCTCATTCTGAGTTCACTTCAGCGTCCGTGGTTGTAATACCTGTGTTTAATAGGTGACTTGATATCGATGAGACATAACCGTGAATCAGTGAAGGGCAGATCATGGAAGCCCTTTTTTCCCCTCCGTGGGTAGGGCAGGTGGATAAAAATGCTCTGACGCATACCCCGCCGCGATTTCAAGCAGTGATGTGGGACTCGCTCCGAGCGTACTAGAGCCACTACGCACTAAAAACACCTGTATGACTCTGGCAATCTATCGCCTCACAGCCTTCATCTAAAGCGACGGCCAGTTGGACAAAAGGCCGTGGGGTCCCGATGTCCTTGCTCTATATTGGCTTGTTAATTCTAAAGAACAACTATTTTATTTAGAAATCAATAGTAATTTTAGGGGCATAATACATTTTTTTTTTGTATAATTCGTAACTAGATTTGTGATTTAAATTAGTTTCTTGTTTATTTATTCTTCATAAAATCTAATTGTTTATGGCGTTTCTAGAAAATACAGCAAATTAAAGTTTGCTGTACAATGCTGAAAAATGTACAACTTGATAAATAATAATTTCTATCCAAATCTATTGGAAAGAAGCTCAACTACAATTTAAAAGGAATGCATCGAATATCCTTTCACTCTGTATAGTAAGTGTCAGCCATTTTGTTGAGCCCCGCTATACATAGAAATAAGCAGTACCTTTGTACATAATTTAGTAACTACTTTATACAATGTTGATAAAAGCGAGAGGCATTAAATGAAACCACATATTTTGTTTATCATTATCAGGCTACACAACAAAAATCAGATCAATGTAAGCCATAGTTTAGTCACAGGAATGTTTTTTAGTTTTTACTTAGTTTCATTTAAACACTCTGTATCTTCCCGATCACCTGATCGTAAGTTTGTACTATAGGCATACATAGTTATCTCAACGACAAAATTCACGCGAGCGACGCGACGTTGCCAGTTCGTATCGTAAGTTTGCAATGCAAACAAGAAAGTACACTGTTACTAAATCTTTCCTTAAAAGAAAGTACAGATCACGGTTATCTCCCTCTAGTGCACGTTGCGCAATTCAGCACAGATTACTGTCGCTCACGTGTCCCATTTACTAATGTTAAGTTTTTATTGTGATAGGACACGTAACTGAGTATTTTAGGTTTAGTTTTGTGAGTAGTTTTTAATTATTTTGTAAGTACGTAAGACATCCACAATGCCTCGTGCTACATACACGGCCTCAGAATACACTGACATGATTTTAATCTACGGGGAATCCCACGGAAACGCAGCTCTGGCTCTGCGAACTTACCGAGAAAGGTATGGAGACAGCCGCGCGTGCCCTAGGAACGCTCGCACCATAGTATTGGCAGTGCAACGGGCACGGGAAAACAAACCATTAGCCACTGCTATTCCATTCTCCCTCCTGATGCACTCATCAATGCCGATGGATTTTTTTATCTGGGGGTTTGTGAAAAGTGAAGTGTACGTGACAGACGTGAATACCGTAGAGGAACTTAAAACCCGGATTATTTTAGCGTTTCATAAATTAAAAAGTTTAACAACAAACAGTGACCTTATTGCACGGTTAAATAACAATATTATACGTCGCTATAATTTGTGTACCATTGCAAACGGCGGACATTTCGAACAATTGAAGATTTAATGTGTAAGTGTTACAATTAATTATTTTTGTTTATTATTTTCATTGATCATACCTTCCAACGTACCTACAACACATGTTTACATTATCATCCACATCAAACCCGGGCGCTCCGCTGTGTAGGTAGGTGTGCGAGCCGGTGAGCCTGCCGCCGCACGCGCTATGCTACTCAAATGCTACGTTGCCAATTTGTTACGCAGGTGGCGGCAGGCTACTCAACAAAGGATGTTTACTTTTTAACTTAATTATTAAGCTATTTAAGTTCTTTGAAAAACGTTTTTTCGTATACTTCTCGTAAACTTTTTTTTTAATAGTTTCGGATTAACAGTAGGCTCTTATAGTATATGTGGTTTCATTAAATGCCTCTCTCTTTTATCAACATTGTATACTTTTATTAAAACCTTTGTGTGCATTAATTATTAAATAAATAAATTAATATTTTAGGGAAAAAAGTAATGTTTCGCGGCTTCGTGGGCGACTCACTGTTGATACCATATACCTACCTAAACGAGGCTACCAAGTGAACTAGACGAACCCGCGGGATGCGTCTTGCAATCCTTTACTACTAATAAATGAAACAAGCTGTGTGAAAGACAGGCCGCTCAATGCTTTGATAATTTAGACGGGTAAATAAATACTGGGATGACATAGCGAAGTAAATAATAATAGTGTTGCTGGGTGAATCCAAAATAAATGACGTCACTGACAGTTGTCTACTGTCTTGTTGTTGTTTCTAGTTGTCTGGCTTGATGGTGTGGTGTCAGATTCTTGTGGCCGGGGCAGTTGAGCTCTACAGATTGTACATACAAGGATTGAGCATCTGCTTTCTTCTTTACACTGACTTGATGGAAACTGACGATGGACACTTTCAACGCGCCAGGCAAATCTTTTTAACATAATATCCGATTCTTTTAATGATACAACATAGAACAATTTTATGAAAGATTCAAGGATTTTTTAAATATTTATTTTGGTATATGAGACGTCCAGATATATTGTGCTATGCAGACGAAACGGCCGTGAGTTCCTGGGGTAATGGGGTACTGGGGTCAGGGTGCTAATAGAGTCTTTAGTTAAATTTCTAAACGAATGGTGAGTGAAACTCTTGACCCTAAACCCTATTCTGTCAGGTGTTTGGCCACATTGCCCGACGTACAACCTAATTTAGGCGTTGTATTATATCTTTAATTATTTTTCTTTAATTTTTTTACTTATTCCTATTGTTAATTTATAAATATTCTTGTTCGTAAATAAGGATAATATTTTAAAGTAATGTAAGTTACTTTTACATCTTTAACCCGGCGGGAGGCGCACCCCTTTTTAGAACATAAACAATCGCTACCGGGTAAAAAATACCACAGTGAAAAAGTACGAATAACACAGATGTTTCTGATGAACTTTGAATAATATTGTTATTTATGTAAATTTTACACTATCTTAGTAATATATTCAGAAAAAAAATAAAAGAGTGTGCATTAAAAAATTATATGATACTATTTCTTAAATACTCAAAAAAGAACATGTTTTTCTAGTTCAAAGGGAATTTCTTACAAAAATAAAAGATTTATTCTTTTTTTAACAAAGTTTACCTGAGTTCAGTATCATAGGAATATTAAACAGTCTTGTAAATTATAACAAAAAATGTAGTCTCCTCAAAGTTTTTCTTATTCATAATACTTATTAATATGGCTCCTAATAAGGCACTTAATTTTCGTTACATACTAAAAATGTTTATTATCTATTTGTTATTTTCATAACAAGTATCATCACAGATTGGTACACTACGTTCACGGCATATCATTTTGAAGCACAATTTGCAATTTGTTTTAGTTTTAGAGTCTTTAACCATCTTTCCATTTTTCAGTCCATATCTAATATAATTAGAAGCCGTTTTTATAACATTAAAATAGAAAAAAATTGTAAATTATTAATATAACAATAAAAAAATAACATAACATAACAAAAAACATACACCATAGTGTCGCAAAAATCATAAAATAACTAAAAATATAAAACATAATGATTAAAAATCATAATACTATTATAAAATAAAATAGTACGTAAAGAGTCGCTACCGGGTAAAAAATGCCCATACCCACTTTGTACGTCCATGGGGTCATGGGGTCCAAGCAACAGGCGCTAATTGATCGCGGCGGGGAGAGCACTTTCCTTAATATCTTACAAGAAGCTACTGAGAGGGTAGCTGTTAAACAGTAAGAAAAACAAAAAATACGACATGCTTTTATGCCTCTGTGGTACTTTTTACCCGGTAGCGCCTACCCCCGGGTTAAAATTAGTTAGAATAAACCAGACCAGTCCCATACAGACACCTAGATTATCAATTGAAATGTTTCGCCTACTTTCGAGCAGGCCGCTGCGCCACTACGCCATAAGGTCACCGAGCTAATGACGCTATTTGAATTTGAATTTTCGAACGGCTGCTGTTTTTTTCTTAAAGAACACAAGGTTAAGGTGTCATGGAATTAAGACTTAGACCGTAAGGCGTGGGTGCCATTAAACTTGGAATTAATTTAAAGTTGATTTCTAAAAACGAAAATGTTGTAGGTCTGATATGCCTTTTTTCTTTTAGTACATTTTCCTCAGTTAATTCAGCCGATCGTATTGATCTAGTTTTTCTTTAAGAATTAAATAATAAATATCACATCTATTGCACCTCCCGCCTAAACCTACGTAGTGCCGGCGCGGGTCCAGCCTCAGGTAGAGCACGTGACGTGGGCGGACGGCTCCGCAGCGGCTGAAGCTTCATTGCGGGTATCAAAATAATATTTTAAAATCATTTTTGAATGAACATAAGGCAGTGCTAGAGATGCGTCACGAGACGAGATAACCTAGATCTTTCCCGCGCTTAACTTGCGTATCCTACGGAAGTACCCAAGCGTTCCAACATACAGACTTTGAGAAATAATGTATTAGTGGTAAATGTCAAAGTTTGTTTGTATGACAGCCGAGTGGCATAGTAGGTAGTAGTCCCTCATACCCCTCCCTCCCGGAGCTCCCAGATTCGAGTCCTGGTCGGGGCATTTATTTGTGTGATGAACAAAGATGTTTGTTGTCGGGTCTTGGTGGCTTATATATTATTAATACCACAGTGCACTTTGTGGTCATCCATATCACAAGCTCTGCTTACTTCGGGGCCCTACAGTTGGTGTGTTTGTCTGGCGATTTATTATTATATTTGTATTATGATAGTAGGAGGGCTTCTAGTTCCGTGACGTTCAGATATGTTACTTTTGAATATGGAAGGTTTGCTTATGGCGAAGAATAACTAAAATAAGTTTAGTCGCTTTAGACGGACAAGGAAATCAACAATAAATATTTTCTCTTATACAGATACAGATAATAATTTTCCTCTATTTTAGAGTTGCTTACTGTCTGTCATACCGTCGTGCTGTGTATCCGAGGACACCTTGGAGTTATGGTAGCAGTTGTTTGGGTAGCATAGAGGTCGCCACTCATTAGTTCACCTAATCGTTCACCTAGCATGATAATTGGGTATATTACAAATTTTTTTTTTATTTCATATTTAAAAAGTTTATCAACAGAAAATAAATATTGCAAAAGTACATGCAGCGATGTGTTCGAGGAGCCGCTGCGAGTCGCCGAAAAACGCTCCATACAAAACGGTACTGAGCTGTGACGTCACGACTTGTGAATCATACTAAAATTGTATGGGCGTTTGGATAAAATATATAATAGAAAAGCTACGTAGATAATGCGTCTACATGCATACTGTCATAGTAAAAATTGTTATATTTAATGTCAGTAAGCTAATGATATTTTAAAGTTTAACATGTACTATAATAAGTTTTTGCTTCTTTTTATAAGTTTTCAAATCTATATAATTTCGATATTAAATTCAAAACTATATTTTTCAAAACATTGTACCTGTCAAAATAACTAATATTTTATAAATAAATTATAAAACTTGCATTTTTATATGGTGTCATCTACCCAATGCTAACGAGCAACAAATACCCGACTGAGGGAACAAGCAGTTATTACTTTGCTATGTTTATTGGGCTTTTAAACAAAAGAAGTTTTTGAACCCTTCATTTTTTTTATATATTTAGATACAATGTACCTAACATCAATAAAATACTCTTCCATGTTGTCTCATAAAAATAAGTATAGATACTATAATACCGTGGATAATGCTGTTGATCTGCAATAAGTGTTTATCTTTAAGAAAAGCAATATTGTAATATTTAAGTGCACGATTGCTTTTTGTGCCACACAAGAAAAAAAAAAGAAAAAAATGCATCAAAATCGGTCTATTCGGAAGATGCAATGCCATAGACAAACCCGATCTATATTATTACATATATTAAGATATAATAATAATAGTTATGATAAAAAGTTTATTTTTACACGAACAACAATATAACAAAACGGTAAAAAATGGCATACACATGCAACAGCGTGATTGCAAGCAACGGATTACAATATACGACAATTACAAGATCTTTTATTTCTTAAATCTGTCTAGCCGATATAAATTTTTTTTCATAAATATTAATGTCTAGCAATTCTTATGTATTCTTACATCTCAATTAATCAAGTATTTATAAGTAAAAACTTGTGAAATGCCTTAAATAGGTATTTATATAATTTCTATAATCTGTATTAGCTGTAAGTTTTCCATTGAGACTAAGATAACAATAAAACTCGGATATACCCGATACCCGAGTCGAGTCCTTCGAGTCTGACGATCGAATTCCGTAGCCGCATGCACACACCTGTGAGAGCAGTGCTTAGGGATCAATAACAGGCAGTAGCATTACTTGTTGGAATTAGCCAAATGCTTCGCTGACAGCATTGCCGCACAAAGCTCGCCCAGCACGCAACCTGCTGATCCCTCACACATCCAGGCGGTGGAGGACGAAGTCCTTCGCAGAGACTCTCTTCCCATCACCGCCGACCCATTCACAGTCTCGAATGACGAAATCTTGCTTCTCATTAGAAATCAAAAGTCCAAAAAGGCTCCTGCGGATGGAATTTCCAACCACGCACTTAAGCACCTACCTCACCAGATGCTTACCTTCTTAGCTATTATTTTCAATGCCTGCTTCGACCATAGCTACTTTCCAAAAGCTTGGAAAGAAGCGACAGTCATAGGCATTCCCAAGCCGGGCAAACCTCTGAACGTCCCGGCTAATCACAGACCCATCAGCCTCCTCAAGGCAATGTCTAAACTTCTCGAGAGAGTCATACTCTCTCGAATGCGAAACCATCTGTTTCCAACGGATGGCGATCCTCTCATTATTCCCCATCAGTTCGGCTTTCGCGCTAAACACTCCTGCCCTCAGCAAGTCCATCGAATCGTTGAGTATATACTTGACGGTTTCTATTCGCGTCGTTATAAAACAGTCGCGGTATTCTTTGACGTAGCCAAGGCTTTCGATAAAGTCTGGCACAGCGGTCTCGTTTATAAACTCTACAAAATAGGCTTACCGGATCGCCTAGTCAGGTTAATAGCGTCGTTTCTCAAAGACCGTACGTTTCGATTTAAACACGAAGGCACGCTTTCTGCGCCTCGTCCCATAAAGGCTGGTGTCCCTCAAGGCTCAGTCCTCGCCCCTCTGCTGTACACCGTGTACACCAACGACATTCCCATCCCGCTGAAAGGCGTCGAACTCGCCCTCTTTGCCGACGACACCGCACTCTATACCAAAGGCCACAGTGTTCCGCACCTTGTAACCAGACTCCAAAAGGCCGTAAACGCCCTTGGTGTATGGTTTCAAAAATGGCGCATCGATGTGAACCCTGAAAAGAGTTCTGCGATGCGCTTCGACCACAAACGCCGTCGTCCCGCTGGCGATCCCCACGTTCAAATGTTAGGCATTCCCATCCCCTGGAAGCGCAGTACTAAATACTTAGGCGTCACATTAGATCCAACGCTTTCTTTCAAGCCACACGTCGAAAGAGTTTCGAAACTCGCTCGTCACTACTTAGGCCGCCTAAATAGCATGTTAGGTATAAAAAGTAAAATGTCTTTCAGAAACAAACGTACACTTTACAAGGTCTGCGTTAGACCCGTCATGATTTATGCCTCGCCAATCTTTGCTCACGCCAAACCCTCCCTCCTGCACAAACTGCAGGTAGTTCAAAACCTCTTTTGCCGCAGGGCCACAAACGCACCGTGGTACGTGCGTAACGCGGACTTGCATAGAGATCTTGAACTGCCTACAGTACAACAACACCTCAAAACACTCTCTGAAGCGTTCTTCAAACGCTCAGAAACCCATCCCAATCCTCTAGTTCGTGATTCAGTCTCATATACTACTCCTGTCTTAGATTCGAAGTTCAAAGTCGCTAGGCCTAGGAATGCGCAAGCGTACTCTTCCACCAGACTGTCAGCCGATCTCGAAGCCCTTCTGGCCGCAAATTCTAATTCTAACGTACATTCTAATTCTAACGATCTAATTTTTTCGATCATAAATTTTTTCGATCATAAATTAACTCTACTACATCAAAATATAGCAGGGATTCTTAATAAACGAGACTTAGTTGAAACGGCACTCACAACGCTCAGCCAAAAGATAGGTTCAATAGACATAGTCTGCCTCACAGAAACTTTCATAAAAAGCGGTTCGGAACTTAATCTTACCTTACGGAATTACACCCTAGCCTCCTACTTTTCAAGGCCTAGTGAACGCAGAGGAGGACAATAAGTTAACAAATAAAAAGATATATAATAACTACAACAAAGTTTTGAAAAAATGTTTTCGTAGTGCTCAAAGAACCGAAAATACTCGGTATTTAGGCAACGCAAACAACATTTGCAAGGCTAGTTGGAAGTTGATAAAAATACTATGGATAATAATATTTCTTTTAAATATGTTGACAAAATTAAATATGGTAATCATATATATTCAGACCCTAGTGACATATGTACTATATTTAATAATCATTTTATAGAAGGTGCTAAGGTTATTGACTCGAAAATAAAACATTCTCAAGACAACTTAATAATTAAAAATAATTCAAATACAATATTTATGACACCCGTAACGGAAATGGACATTTATAAAATAATAATAGGATTAAAAAATACACGATCGACAGGGTATGATTCTATCTCTACCCAAATATTGAAAGCAAGTGTAAAATACATAGTCGGACCATTAACACATATTATCAATTTGTCTCTATCTAACGGTGTTTTCCCTAGCCGCCTGAAAAAGTCTATAGTGAAACCACTATATAAAAAAGGTGAACAACATGACGTTAATAATTTTCGACCAGTAACTTTAATATCGATTCTGTCAAAGTGTTTCGAAAGAGTGGTTTATGAAAGAGTATACTGTTTCTTGACAAAACAAAATATATTAAACAAACAACAATTTGGGTTCAGAAAAGGCAGCTCTACAATACTGGCCTGCTATTCCTTGATTAAAGAAGTAACAGAATGTCTCAATAGGGGAATATACCCTATTTCAATGTTTAAGGACTTGTCAAAAGCGTTTCATCGCGTCTCCCATGACATATTGTTAAATAAAATTCAATGTTACGGAATAAGGGGAAAAGCATTTGACTGGGTAAAAAGTTATTTATCCGGTAGAGAGCAATGTGTAGAAATTTCTCGTTTATGTGGGACTACGCTAAAGCACTTTAAATCAAATTTTTCTTTAAATGATCGTAGAGTGCCGCAAGGTAGCGTGCTAGGTTCACTATTATTCTTGTTGTACATCAACGACCTTCCCGATTATATAGGACATAAGTGTATTTTATTTGCAGACGACACAACAATTACAATCAATTGTGATAAAAAAATTGACGCTGAAAAAGAAACAAACAAAGCTATAAATGACGTACAAAAATGGTTACACATGAATGAATTAATAATAAACATTGACAAAACCAAACTAATACAATTTCAGACTTATAATTCCAATTTACCTAAACATGGCATAAAATATAATGATACTAATCTTGACATGGTAGAATCGACAAAATTCCTTGGACTGACAATAGATAAATACTGTAGTTGGAAAAACCATATCAGTAATATATGTTTAAAATTAGACAGATTCGTGTATGTCTTAAAACAAATAGTGCAGGTTATATCTCTAGAGGCAGCAAAACTTGCTTACCATGGCTACGTATCGTCTGTAATCAGGTATGGACTTATATAGTGGGGCAACTCAGTAGACACGGATAAAGTATTCATTATTCAAAAAAAATGTATAAGAGCAATTTGTGGAGCACATTTCATGGACAGCTGTAGGCCTTTATTCAAAAAATTAAAAATCTTGCCACTTCCGTGTCTTTACATATTAGGTCTTTACCTATGAAATTGCCGTTTTTCACGAAATAAATGAAGCGTAATTTTTTTATATATTTTTTATTTCTATTAATCAAAATAATCACCCATGCAATCAATGCATCTTTGCCAACGCATTGGTAGCTTATTGATGCCTTTCTTGAAGAAATCAGCTGGACGGGAGGCAACAAATTCTTCAAAGGCATTTTGTACTGCCTCTCGGGTATTGAATTTTTTTCCCGCCAAGAAGTTATCCTAATTCTGGAAAAAGTAGAAGTCTGTAGGTGCAAGGTCTGGTGAGTACGGCGGATGACGGAGAACTTCCAACCCCAACTCTTGTAGCTTGGAGACCGTCTGCTGTGCAGTATGAGGTCGCGCGTTGTCGTGCAGGAGCAGTGGAGCCGAACGATTGACCAAAGATGGTTGGAGACATGCGAGTTTCTCCATCATTGTGTTCAGTTCTTCACAGTACACATCTGCAGTAATGCTTGTCCCGTTTGGCAAGAAGCTGTGATGAATTACACCCGCGTTAGACCACCAAACAGTGACTATCACTTTTCTAGGGGTAAGTTTTCGTTTAGGGCATTGTTTGGGTGCTGAACCAGGGTCCAACACAACTTGCTGAGCGCTTACGGTTGTCAAACAGAATCCATTTCTCGTCACAAGTAACAATGCGGTTCAGAAGTCCTTCATTTGTATGCCTGCTGAGCAGTGCAAGGCACGTCTCCACGCGTACTTCGCGTTGGCGGTCATTGAGTTCGTGGGGTACCCATTTGTCAAGCTTTTTTACCTTGCCAATTTGACGCAAATGGACCAATATTGTTTTGATGCTAACGTCGAAAGCTGCTGCTAATTCAGCCGTGGATTGAGTTTCATCAGCTTCCACAATTGCCTTTAATTCGTCATTGTCGACCAAAGTTTTCGGACGACCACGGGGTTCATTTTTCAGGTCAAAATTTCCAGAACGGAAGCGGGTAAACCAATAACGGGTGGTGCGTTCGTTTGTAGTGTTCGCTCCGTAAACGTCGTTGATGTTTCGTGCCGCTTGTGCCGCTTTGCTGCCACGACGGTACTCATACTCCATAATTACTCGAATTTTTAACTTATCCATGATGACGAAAAATGTTCGAATGCGTTGAAAACAAAACACTAACTATTAAACAAATGACGATTTTAGAAAAAGAATTCCATGTTTATCAAATAAAATTAATTTGAAATTAGAATTATCAGTCAAAAAAAAAATATTTTCATTTGAAATGGCCAGTACGGAAAACGGCAGTTTCATAGGTAAAGACCTATTATTTGAAATGTGTTGTTTTGTTAAAAAATATAAACATATTTTTGAAAGCAACATCGATGTGATTGGACGACGTGGAAGGGATAAGAAAAAATTGTATGTTCTCCACCAAAAACTTGGTTTGCACAGCAGAAGTGCTTATTGTATGTCAATACGAATTTATAATAAAATTACCATTGCTTTATAAAGAACTGCCCGAAAATAAATTTAAAACAACACTTTTTAATTTTTTATTGAACAAAATGTACTATACTGTGAATGCATATTTGAATGATAATTTATTTGACATTAGGAATTTTTAGTTAAGTTAATTCAAGTAATTATTTATTTGTAATTTAATTTAAATGTAATTAATTTTAAAGTGACATTTGTAATTTACATAATTATCATTACTTTTGAATACATAAATATAAATATATATATATATATATATTTTTTGGAAATGTCAAGATGTAACTAATTATTTATGTACACCTACTGAAGACAATTTATGCAATTTTTATTTTTTTATTTTTTATTATTTGATTTTCATTTTGAGCACCTTCAGTGCTATGTAATCCCAGCGGGTGACCCCTTCTGGGCCCCGCTAGCGCGGCCTCTTTCTCCAATTGGCCGTCGCTCAGATGAAGGCTGAGTGGCAAAAATGCACGAGCCGACAGGGGGTTTTTAGTGGGTATGGTTCTGGTAGGCGTCGGGACGAGTCCCACATAACTCTGGAATCGCGCCAGAGTATGCGTCAGGGCATTTTTATCCTCAAGCCCTTCCCGCGGAGGGGAACAAAAAAAAATTGTTGGAATCTCGTCCGGGCGAGACTACATTCCTTCCAGGTTTTAGAAGGAACATCCAGTGCAATTACTGGAGCAAAGTTCAACTTACTACAAAATAGGCAGTAGCATCACTTGTTGGAATCTCGTCCGGGCGAGACTACATTCCTTCCAGGTTTTAGAAGCAACATCCAGTGCAATTACTGGAGCAAAGTTCAACTTACTACAAAATAGGCAGTAGCATCACTTGTTGGAATCTCGTCCGGGCGAGACTACATTCCTTCCAGGTTTTAGAAGGACCATCCAGTGCAATTACTGGAGCAAAGTTCAACTTACTACAAAATAAATACTTAAAAATCACTCTCAAAATATATAAATTCAAATAGGATATTTGATTATAATGTTGTATTTCTTTATATTTTAAATGACATCACCCATCGGGCTCTTGTTACCTCCAGCACTCCCTCGGTTCTTGAACCGTCAGGACTGTTGCGTGACGATGGCAAGCGGCCTGATGGTATGACTCGGGTCCTGTGGAGGATGGGTAGGCCGTTGGTGTGGGATGCAACTTGCGTAGACACTCTCGCGGCTTCCCATCTTCCCACAACTAGTGCACAATCTGGTTCTGCTGCTAGTAATGCTGAAAGCCTCAAACTTAGACAATATCAGAATTTGGGTAGTGAGTATATTTTTTAAGCTTTTGGCGTTGAAACCACGGGGTCCTGGGGATCAGGGGCTCATCGCCTTTTTTCGGACTTAGCGAGGCGATTGGTCAGTGAAACTCGTGACCCTAAGGCTGGCACCTACCTCGCACAACGAATTTCTACTGCGATCCCGCGTGGTCATTTGGCCAGCCTTTTGGCTACGTTGCCTTCAATAGATTCAAGTTAGGATTTAGTTTTTTATTTGTAGCATTATTTTATTTTATTTTATAATTGTTAATTTAAGTTAATTTTGAATTTTGAATTTGTCAATAAAAAGATAATTAAACTTAATAATTTCCTAAAATAAATAGATCAATAAATATAATGTATACATAATTGCACTAGCTTAAACCTTTGTGGTTTTTATATGATTGATTATGATACTGTAATATCTGTGAATAAATGATAAATAAATTAAAAAATTAAAAAGACTGCAGCTAACGGCCAGCAACGCAACATTAGTCGATAAAATAATCTTAATTACTAACAATAAATAAAGCATCTAGAGTCTATGATGTCCATGGTCGCGGATGCTGCTTACCATGAGGTGGGTCGCGTGTTCATTAAATATTAAAAATAACCTGTGCTACCTCGGGACAATGAACCTCTGATTTTTGATTATTTTCAAGTTTATCGACGACATATTAACAAGCAAACGATATGTTTCATCTCAGTAATTCAAATTCAAATTAAAATATTTATTTCTCAACATTGACAGTTAACTGTTTTTGTTCACGTCAAATACAGCACGACTCTACCACAAGTTCGGAAAAACCTTCCATAAAAGTAATAGTTGGTATATATTATATCAATTATCATGAACTTCTCGCCCTAATCTTACACTAAAATCAGCAACATGTCGAGATATCTTCGGAGAGCCCAGTGGGCCACCAGCTCTACGCACACCTGCCCTGGTCGCACGGCAGCCACCGCGCTTCGGAATCTCTGCAAAGCTTCGAAAGCGCACCGAAGGGTTCTTATTTCACTCTCGGTCCACCTTTAATACTCTTTGAAAGCTGAATAACCATTTTTATTTGTTACAGGCTAAGGAAAGCTAGAAGGAAGAAGAGGGAGAGGGAGATCTAGGAAAAGTTGCATGGACCGATTGAACGCATATGCATAACTTATAATGTTAACACTTTTCAAATAAACCTCTCACTACATGAGCATCATTTTTGGTCCGTCTACATCGCCGCAGCCTTACAGAGATTGTAATATTCATATAGACCTGAGGGAATCCTCAACGAAACAATTTCTTTAATGGCCTGTTGAAGTTTGTATATGTTGAATATTGGCAGGCAACACTTGTCACATATGAAGTGACAGTTTTCTAATATTAAACTGTTCATTTAAATGTCATAACAGATGATTGATTTCTGTTATGAATTACTTCTCATCTAGACACGAACGATGTAACATCTAATAGTTATAAAAACATAAAATGCCTAGTGTAAATATGTAATAGTGTTAGTGTGTGTAATAAAATAAATTATAATAACCATAATATCAGTGTTTTAGCTTCATATCTCCAGAGCCCAGTCCCTTAAAATAGAACCTCTTACATGGCCCATTGACAAGTCATCAGGAGTGTTTGAAAGCTGTTTCAATTGATGCAAATCGGATCAGCCGTTCAAAAGTTCTACAAGCCAGTTCCGGTCAGCTGGAGCTTTTGTTTACCCTGCGAACTGACAAGCGTCGCATGTATCGTGTAAATGTTGCCATTTTATTAAAATGAGTAATAGTTTCCGTAAAAATTACCAAAAAAAAACCAAAGCTAGTAAATTATAAAATGGCAAGAAAATCAAAGAAGGTAGCTGAGTTTAAAAAAAAATGAATTGTCACAGACAGCTTGGTGGGTCTATTCAATGACTTGTTAGTGACATGAGAAAGAAGTAGCCCGCGACTTCACTCGCCCAGGTTCCTGTTGCCAGCACGGGGCCAGGGCGGAGCCTATCTGTACTTATGTAGGTACTCTTAGTTATACAACAATTAAAGCCAGGTTAGGTTGGTTGGCTAGCAAACATACTAGTATTGTAATATTATTAAAAGTAATAATCGAGTGGCCCTCATACGTTGGAAGTCCCAGGTTCGAGTCCTGGTCGGGGCATTCATTTGTATGATGAACATGGATGTTTGTTCTCTGGTCTTAGTTGTATATGTATGTTTATCCTGGGTTCCCCCCAGTTCGCTGTATGGTCAACCATAACACAATATCTGCTTACTTTGGGATACTTACTTTGTTGTGGGGATTTATTTATATATTTATACAGAGTATCTCTCTTTCTAAGCAGAATTGTAGGGGAGAAAAGTATAATGTGCTATTTGAACAGCCTTCATAACTGAGCACCTGTAGTCTCGCTTATATCTAAGCCAAGCGTAGGCAACTCGACAGCGGAGCGCGCCCTCTCAACAAACGACAAAACTAGCGGCGCATTCCGAACTACACGTGCTAAGGCTTTCTGCTCGGGGAAACAAATGAACGTGTATATTCTTTAGGAGACTAGAATCCAGCTAATTGTTATTCAAATCCACAGCGCAGCTGCAGATCTTAAAAAATTAAGAAACCTGACCGCTAAAGTCACAGGAATCCCGAGAAAAATACCTACCCTACGTCACTCCAATAACTGAGATGAAGAAAATAACACTCATATCATAAAATACGGAAACCGGTTAAGGCTGTAGAGCGTGCAGAAGGATACATACACTCGTAAAACATTACTCTCCTGCGGACGGTTGGTTAAAAACATCGTACAAGGATTTTCATACGGTTTTGATTTGCAAGGACTATAGAGTTCTGGAACAGGCCTAAGTGTCAAGGTGTATTCCTATTTAAGAGCACGTAACTTAGATAATAATGCAATAATTATTTAATTACGTCTAAGCTGCAAGGCGAGACGTTTCGTCACGGAGGCTGTGATGGCAGACGGCCCGGTGTGAGCGGAGCGAGCGCTGCTGTCAATACTTTCCTGGTGAGGTGAGATTTTTTAGTTTTGATGGGATTAATAAAATAATCTACTGAAACCATAACTGGCTGGAGCTTATTTGGCACAACGCTTATCGAAAGCGATTGGACTCGAAAATTTTGCCAAACTTTTGGCCACTTTGCCCTATATTCAAAGTAATTTAGGCGTTGTTTATTCTATCTGCTTATTTTCCTTGCTCATCTTTTTTCTAATGCTAATTTCTAAATATTTGTAAATAAATGTATTATGCATATTAAGCGTAACTGTAACTCACTTTCGCAAAAGGTCTCTATTTCAGTTTTAACCACTTATATTGTTTGCCAAACCTGAGGGAACAAAAATCAACTATTAAAAAAAATGTAAGTGCTTGTTTTGTGTACAAAAACAAACCTTTTTTATGAAATCTAGAGGCTCACGCCGAGTACGCCCATGGGCATCCAAGAAAACTATAACGAGTAGCCGGGGCCGCCGATGGGTATCCCGTTCTTGAATGTGCCGGCAGTGAATGGGTTAAACAAATACTGTTCGTTAAACCAATACATTAAAAAATAATGTTTAATGAATCGTCTAATCGCCGTTACCCTTTTATCGGGCTGCAGCCTTGTTTTACTACAGTTAATAGCTAAATCAACGAGAAGCCTATGACGCAAAGCTAAGTGGGGACGGTCCGTGATTTTATATCATGCATTTTTATTCTACTGCTTATCTAGATACCTAATCCACACGTAATTATTAATTGTGTACCTATTTATAAATGATTTCTTTACTTTTTTGTTATTTAATAAACATTCGAGAGTTATTTTATAAAACAAATGTAACTAAATAAAATCAATGGTGTTATATATTTTCAAACCCCAAGGTGAATGTGTCCTGGGCTTTATTTATATATAGACCTAATGCTGTGCCATATTCTTGCAAAATAAAATTGTTATTCTTATTTTCTTATTCTTCGCTCGAACCCTGCATGACCTGCATCCCTCACCAGCCGCAGCCTACTAAGGGTTGTTGCCGGCAGTTTGCAGTTCCCCGGGCTTGTGTGCTGCCCCCTGGCGGGCTCCGACGAGGTTTTCCTTCACAGTTAAAGCATCCGTTTTGATGCATTTAAGTTGTAAAAACTTATTGGCACTGTTCATTTTGATATTAGTACGTAAACATTTTTTTCCTTTTGTAGGATGTGAAAAGATATAAACAATTTAAACTCTGTCCGGGATTTCATATTTTGTATCTATTCATCCTTTTACTAAGTAAGACTGTAAAGCTAGATATGAAAGTTCCACTTAAAAAGGACATATCTAGATAAAACTACTTATCGAAACAGACTAATGATAACTTCATGTTAATTGGACTCACTTCCCTCTAATATGGTTGAGCAGGGCGATGGCTGGATCCCGCGTTAATTTGCCGAGCTAACAGACGCAGATAACAATAATTTTGTGTAAACATAAAGAGACTCTGTAAATTTATTTTGAAAAAAATATACCCGTGAAGTTTGTTGCCAGTTCTTCTTCACGAAGGTTTTCCGATAATAGCGTTTAAGTAGGTACTAAATTTGCAACTAGTTTTGGTCATATAAAATGTACGCTTCACACTCCCAACCTTAGCATTAAATAAATGGATTATTGTGCTATTTTCTTTAACATTAAGTAAATAATGGTATTGAAATAAATTGCATAAGTACTGGTTATCTATAAAATCAATTAGTCCAGAATTAAGAGCTGATGATTCATTATGACGTAAATAAATAAATATTTCTAACTAACACACCACATTATCTAGCCCAAATTAAGTATCAGTAAGAACTTGTGTTATGGATACTAGATAACGGATAAATAAACTTAAGAAATATATAAACACACAAAGATATTTTTAATAAATATATATATTAGAAATAAAATTAAATAAACATACATACACATCCACGACTAGAAAGCAAACATGATAAAATATATTAGGTGTGCCTATGAAATTGCCGTTTTTCACGAAATAAATGAAGCGTAATTTTTTTATATATTTTTTATTTCTATTAATCAAAATAATCACCCATGCAATCAATGCATCTTTGCCAACGTATTGGTAGCTTATTGATGCCTTTCTTGAAGAAATCAGCTGGACGGGAGGCAACAAATTCTTCAAAGGCCTTTGTACTGCCTCTCGGGTATTGAATTTTTTTCCCGCCAAGAAGTTATCCAAATTCTGGAAAAAGTAGAAGTCTGTAGGCGCAAGGTCTGGTGAGTACGGCGAATGACGGAGAACTTCCAACCCCAACTCTTGTAGCTTGGAGACCGTCTGCTGTGCAGTATGAGGTCGCGCGTTGTCGTGCAGGAGCAGTGGAGCCGAACGATTGACCAAAGCTGGTTGGAGACGTGCGAGCTTCTCCATCATTGTGTTCAGCTCTTCACAGTACACATCTGCAGTAATGCTTGTCCCGTTTGGCAAGAAGCTGTGATGAATTACACCCGCGTTAGACCACCAAACAGTGACGATCACTTTTCTAGGGGTAAGTTTTCGTTTAGGGCATTGTTTGGGTGCTGAACCAGGGTCCAACCAACTTGCTGAGCGCTTACGATTGTCAAACAGGATCCATTTCTCGTCACAAGTAGCAATGCGGTTCAGAATTCCTTCATTTGTATGCCTGCTGAGCAGTGCAAGGCACGTCTCCACGCGTACTTCGCGCTGGCGGTCATTGAGTTCGTGGGGTACCCATTTGTCAAGCTTTTTTACCTTGCCAATTTGACGCAAATGGACCAATATTGTTTTGATGCTAACGTCGAAAGCTGCTGCTAATTCAGCCGTGGATTGAGTTTCATCAGCTTCCACAATTGCCTTTAATTCGTCATTGTCGACCAAAGTTTTCGGACGACCACGGGGTTCATTTTTCAGGTCAAAATTTCCAGAATGGAAGCGGGTAAACCAATAACGGGTGGTGCCTTCGTTTGTAGTGTTCGCTCCGTAAACGTCGTTGATGTTGCGTGCCGCTTGTGCCGCTTTGCTGCCACGACGGTACTCATACTCCATAATTACTCGAATTTTTAACTTATCCATGATGACGAAAAATGTTCGAATGCGTTGAAAACAAAACACTAATTGTTAAACAAATGACGATTTTAGAAAAAGAATTCCATGTTTGTCGAATAAAATTAATTTGAAATTAGAATTATCAGTCAAAAAAAAAATATTTTCATATGAAATGGTCAGTACGGCAAAACGGCAGTTTCATAGGTAAAGACCTATTATACCCCTACCAGGATTCGGTGTCAGTATACACTGACCAAACAATGTTGGGCTGAGTGCCGTTTGAGGGAGTTCGTCGTTTGGATACTTGTGGGGGGGAGACTTGCCGAGCTAACGGATGCAGATAAGAATAACTTTGTGTAGACATAAAGAGACTCTGTAAATTCATTTTGAAAAAAATATACCCGTGAAGTTTCTTGCCAGTTCTTCTTCACGAAGGTTTTTCCGAACTGGTGGTAGAATCATGTTTTATTTGTCGTCAATAAAAACAAGTAATTGTCAATGTTGAGAAATAAGTACTTGAATTTGAATGTTCGTAAAGATTTCCTGAAATAGGTATTTGTTTTGAAGGTCAAATCTTAATCAAAACTTTTATAAGGATGATCTAAAGCGCGTGGGCGAGTTCCGCGTGGGAATAAAAAAAGATTATATTGAACGTGAAATATCACTAAAAGTTTAGCTTTACGTATTATCTAAAATGTATGCATGCTCCATAAATTTACAATGAATAAAAATCGAATAAAGCCTTAAGGCCACGAAACAAGAGATAGACCCGGGAACCATTTGCTATGGATTGCTATTGCAGATTGCAGAACTGGTCACAGTATTACGTAGGGATAGGAGTTGGAGGATCTCTGGGTTACATTAAAGTTACAACACTTGCACCCGCGGGTCTCATATGATATTCAATTTTTGGAAAATTGAAAAATTTGGAAACTGACAAGCCGCTTCTAAACTTCTCAGAGTCCCTAACAAATATAGTGTCGTGTTACCCAAATGACAAATTTATTATTTTGGACGACTTTGAAATGAAATGAAATGAAATATTTATTGCTCAACATTGACTTAATTGTTCTTATTGATGTCAAATAAAGCATTACTCTACCACCAGTTCGGAAAAACCTACGGGTATATTTTTTTCAAAATGAATTTACAGAGTCTCTTTATGTCTACACAAAGTTATTCTTATCTGCATCCGTTAGCTCGGCAAGTCTCTCCCCCACAAGTATCCAAACGACCAACTCCCTCAAACGGCACTCAGCCCAACATTGTTTGGTCAATGTATACTGACACCGAATCCTGGTTGGAGTAGATATTTTATCATGTTTGCTTTCTAGTCATGGATGTGTATGTATGTTTATTTAAGTTTATTTCTAATATATATATATTTATTAAAAATATCTTTGTGTGGTTATATATTTCTTAAGTTTATTTATCCGTTATCTAGTATCCATGGCACAAGTTCTTACCGATACTTAATTTGAGCTAGATAATGTGGTGTGTTAGTTAGAAATATTTATTTATTTACGTCATTATGAATCATCAGCTCTTAATTCTGGACTAATTGATTTTATAGATAACCAGTACTTATGCAATTTATTTCAATACCATTATTTACTTAATGTTAAAGAAAATAGCACAATTTTCGATTTATTTAATGCTAAGGTTGGGAGTGTAAAGCGTACATTTTATGTGACCAAAACTAGTTGAAAATTTAGTACCTACTTAAACACTATTATCGGAATATTGTTGTTATTTTTATTAAAACAAAAAAACAACAAATACCCAGACTAACACACCAACTGTACGGCCCCAAAGTAAGCAGAGCTTGTGTTATGGATGGCCATACAGCGAACTGGGGGGGAACCCTGGATAAACATACACATATAAATATCAACAACCATGACCCGAGAACAAACATCTGTATTCATCACACATATGAATGCCCCGGCTAGGACTCGAAGCTGGGACCTCAGGCGTATGAGGCAGGACTATTATTATTATTTTACATACTGCATGCTGTGTTTACCATTTTTTAGTTTTTGTATTTAGTTATTAATCTTTGTTATTGTTATTATGAATGTCTTATTACAAAAATTTTTGGTAAGCCTTTTTATAAATAAATAAAATAGAGAGATAAGAAGAGATAGAGTAATGATAGATTATTGGACTTAATACTGAGCAACGACGGTGTTTGTACAATGATCGCACAGATCCGCCAGGTCCTCTTGACCTGCATGCATTGCTGCCAGCTTTGTTGAGTAGCATACCTTGACCACAGGCCCTAGAATTAAATATCTGTAGGCTTTGGTTGTTCGCTCTGAACTTAGTCTATTGACTGGTCTAAGACCTTTTCGACACTCTAATTTGATAGCTCTATGTGTTTCCTTTACGACACCCTATACAAACTCCGCAAGCGATTTATTCCAAAATAACTGCGGCCAGTACCCGTTCAGAAAAGACAAATAAATTGGTTCGTATACAGGGTGTTCAAAAAAGTTTTTTTTACAAAAAATATTCTAGATTGAGTAAGTCTCCACCATTCGACTACAAAAAAACGAACTGAAAAGATGAGAAGACTATAAGTCCAAATAAAAAACGGATTTTTGTAGTCGAATGGTGAAGACTTACTCAATCTGGAATATTTTTTGTAAAATACTTTTTTTAACACCCTGTATAATTTTTCTCTAAAACATTTATTTTTTGTGAGTTTTTTTTAATAGGCGTTGTTTGGTTACATCTGGCGTTGATCAAAAATAATTTGTTATCATATAATTTGTTCGTGAAAACTGCTTGTTATTAGTACCTGCTATGTTAATATAAAAATCTTATTATACCAACATAGCGGTAAATTTTCCTAAAATAAAACAAAATTGCTTACATACGTGACAGGTTATATGCTTACATATTTTGTATAGCTAATTAGGTTGGTATTGGTTCAAACAAGCACAGTTTCCAGACAAAAACAAAGAGAAGCATACTGTTTTCACCGTATTTTGAAATAAAAGCAGTATTGACAGCGGCTCAGTGAGTCCAGATTATATCGATTTCAATGAAGTTATGAACAAAGTAGCCTTTACTCTTTTCAATATTTATGAACAATGTTATTATAATATGTTATATATAAACATAACAGGGGTTTTTAAACTTATGCCTCCACGTCCCTTGTTAAAGTTTTCATATGACAGCGAACCCCTGAACCTTAAAAAAGCCCTGATATATAACAAATCTCAGGAAGATCCGCACTTACAGCAGTCGAGGATACCTCGCATAAAACAATGTCTCTAGTCAAATACACTAACTGTATGGTCCAAAAGTAAGCAGAGCTTGTGTTATGGTTGACCATACAGCGAACTGGGGGGCGGGGACTCAGACTAAACATAAATATAAATATATACTGCCATGACCTTGAACCAATATCTGTATTCATAACAATGATTGCCCTGATCAGGACTTGAACCTCCGGAACTCCACTCGGCCGACAAAGCCGTTATTATGAAAGTCTTCAGAGCTTATTGCAGAAAAGGATAGTGTATTACTAAATAAATTCAAGTAATTTTTTTACAAAAAAATTCAAATTAAGGTTCAACTTATCAAAAGCTCCATATGTTGGGATCTACCCGGCACCTACCTGTGTCTAAGCAGGACGGACGACGCATTACGAGAATATTTAGCATATGACATTATGCTGAGCTCTCGAATCACCTTGAATGCTGGTATTTCTATAATTGGGGGTTCGTGGGTGCTGATAAAACTTTTTCTGTGAAACTGTGATATATTTTTTCGTATTTGTGTTAACAAAGATCTATTAGCGCAATGATTAAGGCACTGGTTCCTGGATATGACGGTACTGAGTTCAATCCCGGTGACCATCAACCGATTAGTTTTTCAAATACACACGTTCCGCTAATCCTACTGCTCTAACGATGAAGAGAAGATATCATGATGACACCTACAAACTTAAGAAGCTATTTCAAAAGTATGAGTAAATTCTACTAGGATATGACGTCAATAAATACAAAATATTGTCAATGCTGAAAAATAAATATAGAAGTTTGGGAACTCGCAGCAGGCGAGAGTGGTGGACATGCAAATGTATGTGTCTGCACCTCGAATTCGAGATATAATGTCGGTACATGAGAAGTGCCCTCCATTCCTCGTGTCAGCCATATAGTCGGTGTGGTTGTCTGGGGATTTATTATCATCCAAAAATCTAAATTTTCATACAAAAAATAACGTCCTAATTAATCTCGTCTCTTTATTTATGTATAAGTGTCATTATGTGACAGGCTTTAATTAAAGTAAAATGGCGGAAGATAGTTGCCGTATTTACGTTATGTACCTGAAAGAAAGCTTTGGTACCACCACAGATTCAAATTTAAATTCAAATTCAAATATTTATTTCTCAACATTGCCAATTACTTGTTCTTATTGACGTCAAATAAAGCGTGACTGTACCACCAGTTCGGAAAAACCTTCGTAAAGAAGAACTGGCAAGAAACTCTAATGCAGTCGCATATCGTATATGTATATATTTTTTTCAAAATAAATTTACAGTGTCTCCTTTTGTATATACAAAATTATTCTTATCTGTATCTGTTAGCTCGGCAAGTCTCCCCCGAAGTATCCAAACGACGAACCACCTCAAACGGCACCCATTCACGAGTTAACGCGGGATCCAGCCATCGCCCTCCTCAACCATATAGATAGATTTTAATAATACTCACACAAACTAAGTTGTATTGCTTCCCGACATAAGAGAATGATGAAAAATTTAGACTGGCAAGACAACATATTTCGTATAGTTTCGCTTGTGATCGTGTAGAGTCGTGTATTATCGGTTCGGTTCGCGTGGTGACTGAATAATTTGACAAATAAAGTCAGGCGACCGGGAACTAGATTTACAAGGTATGTTCTTCAAGAGCTGGTCAGATGATTGTTGTCAGGTCAGGGTTGTTTATATTTATATGTTTATTCTGTTATATTGTGTATGTTTATTCTAGGTTCGGCCCAGTTCGCTGTATCGTCATCCATAACGCAAGGATTGCTTACTGTAGTTGGGGTGTGTCTGCCTGGGGATTTATTATTACTATTTATTTTTGTTTCAGAATGACTTCGTATTATTAAAGGTTCTACGGAATCATCAACATAGTTATCTGGTGCCAAAAGCACCTCCTTATATCGTTGTTATATTAACGTAGATTTCTAACAAGATTTAATACTTAGTATGGGATGAATTAGAATGTTTGCGAAGAGGCCAAAGTAAAATAAAATAAGGTGAAGTTCGTGTCCTCAAGCCGAACTTCTGTTTTGAATTCAGACAAATGCGTAAAGATCAGCCGAGGGTCGAAAGATATACTCAAAAGGTTCATCATGGACATCGAATTTGCAATGGTTGTTGACCGTTGATCCAACGTCTGCATGTAGTAAAGACCAGCCATGACAGTAACTACCGGACCAGGCGAGGTACGAACGGCGGACTGCGGCTACTTCGCCCAATCCTCAACTAAAAACGCGCTGCGAAGTGCTATTCAATAGGTACTTTGGTTATTTAGCCAGTTAAATACTGATTAATACCAAAACCAACAACAATATTGCTGCCTTCCGTACCCGAACAAATGACGTAACATTTGACAGACGCTCGACGCGCCCGTCGGCTCGGTAGAGTAAATCTTTCGTTCTGTCCGGAACCCTGTTTAAAATTCATAAGATTTAATATATTCCGCGCCAACGTATCACGTTTTTTCGGCATTTTTTTTAAATCCACCAACGGTCATACGTTTCTAAGCGGCCAGTCGCATCTGCGGAACGAGGCGCCGCTCGCAGAGGTTGCCGCAAGGAGGTCCGTCTCCGGCCGGGGTTCAGACACGTCCTTGAAATAACCATTTTAATCGTGAATTTATTCAGAGATTCTTACGTATTTTAGAATTAATTTGAGATTACAACCAGTTTGATTTTATTGATTCGCATGGACGAGGACAATTTATATTGATTCGGAATGCTTTTTTCTCTCAAGGTGTCATTTTATTTAGTTACGTGAGCGGCTGCGAGCTGCGTCGCCGCTCAGTTTCAACTCTGTGATTGTGTGTTGCCGACGTGCAGTGCTTCACAGCCGCATAGCAAACTATTACATAGTTTTAATATTATTTTGGAGGTTCAGTGTTACTCATTACTGCCAGGTATTTATATTGTTTATTTCCTTATTACTAATAATGTGTATTGTTTTAATCAGATAATTTAAAGCAATTAATGAATAATTATTTCTAAGCAACATTTAATTATTGTTTAAATTATATAACCATGAATCAGGTTTTATCTTAGTATTGAATGTATTGATAGTAATTAATAAAAATGGGTGAGATTTGTTGGTCGAACTTTTACAGTTTAAAAAAAATTCTGGATTTACCCAGTTTGCTGTATTTATCAGCCATCAATAATTTCCAGCCTGCGACTCCACGACAGCATCTCGCTTTTCTATCGATCTTAACTTTAAACAAACGAATCTCCTTCACACAAAACAGAACTGCGAAAACGAGAAAAAAACTTCGTTATTTACACGTGTCAACGAAAAGATAATAAACCTAACCCATGACATTATTCGACTGTTATAACAGTTTTAAATCAATCGCCTGATACAGCCAGTCTGGCAGTTTATCAGTGATAGCTTAGTTCTAAGTGAGCGGCGCGGGAGTTGACCGAGTTGCTGTGCCGAAGGTCGGCTAGCGAGCATCTCCGGCTTTGACTCGCTGCGTTCTGAAGTTCACAGGGTGGAGGGAAGATATCGAGCTAGGTGGCTGTTGGCTTCATTAGTTAGTTACACTTTAGATTCTTGCACTGTCGCAAGCGCCATGATTAGACTACATTCACTTGTCTCCGTGATGATGGCGCTTGCTACGGCGTCGGAAACTCGATGAAAAAATTCAAAGTCGTGGTAAGAATCCCGTTAATTCCTTAAATTATGGCTTAAACTTATTTCAGACTTGTAAGTTAAACATTTTTGAAAGAGAGAGGCGTCTTCTGGTGCAAATACTTAATCAAATGTTTTAATGTTGGGTTATTAATAAAGATCATTAGTTATTTCGTTAAATGAACCGAGATACGTACGGAATTGTGAGCAAAATTTTTCTCAACTTTGTGGGTATATGTAAGCCTTAACAAAACAAATAACAAAATAAAATATCTTCATTTTCATCATTTATCGACTTTACATAGGAAACTGTTTTAACATTTCATAATTTATTACTTTTGTATTATTTGAGATCACTTTACACATTTGTACACTGAATTTTAATTCGAAATGGATCTTTCTAAAAGGAACGTTCAAATCTGGTCAAAAATTATCAAATTCTCTCAAATAAATACATGTTGAGATCCTTTTTTTCTGTAATCAGTTAAAACTCCACACTATTCAGCCACCAAATCTACGTCGAATATTCCCCACGAGTACCGTGAATGTTTAGACATTTGACATTGACATTTGACATTCGACAGCCCACGTGACTCATCTTGCAACATCGTGTGGAGATGAGGTCACAAGCTGACGTTAGTTTTGAGTTTCATGATTTTTGAGAATTTCGCTTGAAGAAGATTATTTAATAAAATATAAATGTAAAATGGCGTCTGTAAGTAAATACAAATAGAACCAACAGTGAGAGTAAAATATGACTTTAACTGGAATATTCGATTTGAACGTGGTTTGTGTCGATTTGCAGTTTCCCGTGTTTTATTTACGTCTTTCATAAACTCCCATATTTTTGCTTCGACAGATAAAACTGCTACAATATAACTGCTCAGTATAAACACCTCTTGATTATCTCATTATTTGCTTATCTTACAACAATAATAATAGAAATAATAATTCGTTTAATTATACTCCGACTCTACACAATGTCCCTTCGAAATCGACTTTATAATTACATTGCATCTCGTGACGCAAGTGACAAAAAAAAATCCGGCCTCTCATAATACAGGTCCTGGGTTAGAATAATAAAGACAGTTATTTGTGTGACTTAGACTAAGAGCTAGAGGAGTATTAGACTAAGACTTAAAACAACTTATATATGTGTATACATAAGTTGAAGAGAATAAACATACATATATAAATACAAACAACCATGACCCGAGAACAAACATCAGTGTTCATCACACAAATGAATGCCCCGGCCAGGACTCGAACCTGGGACCTTCGGCGTATGAGGCCACTACTACACCACTCGGCCGTCAGATCGATTAATCCACAATTCCTTTTTTAAATTTACATTAGAGCTATTGTTCTGAGTACATTATTGACCAGTTATCTCACTGCATATCAAATTCAAACAGAGCTGGAGCCTCACGTGTTACAACTATATGCTCCCATGTAGTTTACGAGTTGTCTATAGCGTAAGCGATCATGTGATTGGCTACTTGGCTACGGCCCCTGGAAAAACAAAAGAATTATTCTTTTGGAGTTGCAGTAAGCTTTAATGCTTTAAAGCTTCACAGTCACATAGAATCTAGAAAGCTACTCGGATTCTACTTGGAGCCGAAAGACGTCTCCGAACTTGCACAGCTGACCTGGACTTGGCGGCATTATAGATAGACGAGGGACAGTACTCACAATACATCTTCCAGGTCACAGTGAGGTAAGGGGTCCTCCCTCAAAACAACAAATATAATAAGTAACATACTTTGTGTCACTAGAATATAACGGTGGGTAGTGTACTTAACATTATATTCCATGATAAACGCAAAGTTTGCTACGGCTTTATACAGGGTGGTTTAAAAACTAAGTGGCCAACTCTCAGGGGTGAATACGAATCATAATCGAATACAGTCGAGTAGGTTTGTTTTATGAAACAGCTGACATTGTTTTCGTGTATGAAAGTAGACCCCATTGAAAAAGTTGTTCGTATTTACGGGTAGATTCATCCCTGAATTCACATGTGAAGGAATAAGTGGGGTTGTGCACGAGCATGGATGCCACGTAACACAGGGTGGTTTGCTTGTCGTTTGAAAGCTGGGAAAATCATTGCAAAAAATAATATGGGCTCCAATATATATCAAACAATTCTCAAAATACATATTTTCATTTTTTTTTAAACGATAACCTTCCTCTGTTGCTAGAGATGGCAGAAGTAACCATGTAAGTGCCACAGATACAAACAGGTTCTACGTACTGCAGCTATTTAACACCTACAGTAGGTCATGGCTGTTAAAATATTGCATTTTAACTAACTGAAAAAAAGGAAGAGGTTTTCATGTGTTTGTGCGACTTTAATGTATATAGCTGTTACTCGGTCTCTTCGCTTATTCCAACCCCAAGGGTAGTTTTTACGGTCCCGTAAGTACAGGTTGTCGTACGTATGCCCGTTGGCTATATCTAATGAACTGTAAAAGTTATCTGCCTCAAAATGTGTGTAATTTCAATTTCAAAGTGTATTTATTGCCGCTATGACAAACAAATTTAATGGATACTGCTGAATTTTCAAAATTCGTACAATAACTGATTACAGTAAGGCTGACGCGACGAGATAAAGAATGTAAACAATCCTTCTGGAATTCAAAATATTATGAACCTTACGAACTGGTTGATAATTTTTGTACTGACAGCTTTCCTGTACAACGAATCGCCGTCATCTTGACTGACAACACTCTTGCTTACTCTCGATAAGAACAAATATTATAACTGTTTATAATATTATAATCATTAAGATATAATGTAACTCGGTAACGGTCAGTTTGTTTATGTATTTTATCTCGTCTCGTCGGCCTTACCTAAGTTAGGTATATCTAAACATATATTATTAATCATTAACACATCTATAATATTGTGATATCACATACCGCTCTATTATATGGAAATAGTACCTACCTTCTTATTTTAACAGTCATACATAATTAATAACAATGAAAAATCAAGAAATCTTTATTTATTTTCTTCCACGTAAACATTTCCGCGTAAAACCGAAATGAATTAATTTATGTGGGTGACTGGTGCCAGCACTTGGAGGTGCTGTGTGATAGATCACCAGCCTCCTGTCGGGATAGAATGCAAACTATAATCACAGACAAATGGGTATATGCTTCTCGAGTACATGTTTTACCAGTTGGCTGTACGGTCATCCATAACACCAGCTCCGCTTACTTCGGGGCCATACACTTACTGTGATTGCCTGAAAAAGATTTTCTTATTATGATACGAGTGACCACCGCCTCGTGAGATAGCAGTACTATGAGCAGTAATATGAAATGAAATATTTATTTCTCAACATTGACAATTACCTGTCCTTATTGAAGTCAAATAAAGCATGACTCTACCACCAGTTCGGAAAAACCTTCGTGAAGAAGAACTGGTAAGAAACTTCTCGGGTATATTATACTACCACGGGCTTAGATGCTTCTTACCGTCAAATTAAATCTCTAATCGTTTCGACTTCTCAAACAAAATCAAAAGTGTAAACTTGAACTCACGAAATGACTTTCATTTGACATTGAGACTCGGCAAATACCGGTTTAATTAATAATTTTATAGAAACTATGAAAAAACTCGAAGCGCCGCGAACGACGCCATCTTGACAAAAACGTTTCTGTTTGCTGTTGTTAAATAATATCCTGGTTTTAATTACACTTAAACTATAACTAAATGCGTTTATGACTTCCTAGAGCGTCAGTGGCACAGTAGTTAAGGCGCTTGCTTCTTGGTGTTCTCCCGGGTTCGATTCATCGACTGCTAAATGTACTATTTTTTACATCTTAACTAGGTGTATAATGCAGACTGCTCTACCGGTGAAGGGAGGGGAAATGTTGTGAGGAGACTCACATGCTTGATGGGGTATGTCGAACAAATGTGTAGACTGCCAAGCAAGCAAAGGTGGTGGAGTTTTATATTTGACGGCCGTGTGGTGCAGTGGGTAGTAGATGGTAGCCCTGCCTATCATACACCGGAGATCCCAGGTTCAAGTCACAGATAATAGTATATAATGTTCTCGGATTATACCTGTTTATATTTATATACCTATGTATGTTTATTCTAGGTTCCCCCAATATGATGTATGGTCGTCCATAACTAAAGCTATGCTTACCTTGTGGCCATATAGTTGGTGTGTTTTCTCGGGATTAATCTATACATTTATATTTTATTTATAGTATTGTATGAGATTATGACGTCGTTATTTTAACAAATTCAAATCAAATTAAATATGAGTGAAACTCGTGACCCGAAGGCTGGCACCTACCTCGCACAACGAATTTCTATTGCGGTCCAGCGTGGTAATTCGGCCAGCCTTTTGGCTACGTTGCCCTCAATGCATTCAAGTTTAGATTTAGTGTTTTATTTGTAGTATAATTTTAACGTATAATTATTTATTTAATTTAAATTTTAAATTTGACCAAAAATATGTATTAACTAGCAAGGAATGTAAATTGTATTATGACTTTTTATCATGTTTGGACCAATAAATAAATTACTTAAATAAAAAAAAAATAAAAAAATTAAATATTTATCTGCTAAAAATATGGAAGGTACAGATTTAGGTCTTAAAATTAAATGGATAAAACATACACATTTTACCTATTTTAGGCATGCAAAAATTTAAAAAAAATTATAAATATCCTGTTCCCTAATACAACATATTCATAACTTTAACAATGTATTTAAGATGTTATCTATTATTGACATTGAGAAATTCTTTTACACTGTAAAAAATGTTTTCGAGTAACCGTTTTTGAATATTTGAATTTTACACGTGGCAATAATTTTATTTATATTCTTTAGGTACAGCGTTAAATAACACTGCCTCTTATAAAGTTCTAGACGTGGCAGTGCATTATAAACCAAACGATTTCCATGTCGTGTTCCAAATTCAACCGATTGTTACCACGGTTTTTTGAGCTCCTTGATATTTGTTGAACGGCCATGCCGGCCCGAACCAACTCTACACATTTTCGACTTTGTTGCCCGGCCGTGCCATTTCATGTCGTCAAAGATATGTCGGTAACGCCTTATGTTTAAGCTGCTGGCCTGCGCAAGCGACCTTCAACAATCGCTCCAACCAGCCGCACGTCGGCGGCGCGAAGTTACTGAACAAGCACAGACTTTTGAAAAACATTACTAAACATATCAAAAAGTCGTTTGTTCAAAAAAAAATTTCATAATTCATTTAAACAAACTCAATTCATTCAGTTGATTCCCAAAAATAATTAATGCTTACTTTAACTTTTGTGCGTTCGTTGCAAAGCCTTAGTTTAAAATAATGGAGTCTTCTAACATAGAGTCCACATTATATAGATAAGTTATATAAGATGACATGTCTGTTAAATAACAAAGGCTAGCGGGGCGTTTTGCTCGGCCAACTGAAGGATCCTACATCATGGTGTAATTCCAGTGAATCCTCTATTAAATTATAGTTGAAATAACGGCAACAGTGTAAATAGTTGCAGTTACACTTTATCTTTAACCCATGATTCAAAAACCAGGTGTGCTACACCAAGTTAAGTGCTTCTACAAGCTTACGAAAGGGATTTAAAGATTTGATACGAGTTCTTATAGGCTGGGATATCGGTAGGCTTATTCCATAGCGATAGCAAAAACAGCGCGATATTTGCACTTCATTTGCTAATTATTAAGAAATCGTATTTGAAGAATCAGCTATAGCAAAGCGGTAGAAGAGATATTTTGTAATTTTCTTTAGTATAGTGAAGTCAGCGACGATCGCGGGATTACGGTTTGGAAAATTTTTTTAACGTAATACCGCAGCCCTAATAAAAAGTATTGTTAAAGAGTTTAAATTTTGTAGGGTGAGATTGTGAGACACAGACCTATTTCATTACGAAAACGTTGACAGATATTGAAATAATAAGTCCAGGTATGTATTTTTTTAAATAATAATAAATAAATATTTCTAACGATCACACCACATTATCTAGCGCAAATTAAGTATCATTAAGAACGTGCTATGGATACTAGAGATAACGGATAAATAAACTTAAGAAATATATAAACACACTTGGTTTTTTTCATATATATATATTAGAAATAAACTACATACATACACATCCATGACTAGAAGCACCAGGATTCGAACTCGGGACCTCTGGCATGGAAGGCAAGGCTCCTTACCTCCACACCAAGCAGGCCGTCGTTTGCACATGTATGTAAAAGTTCTTTTAACACAGGATAAAATATTATGACATTTACAGGTGACGACAGCCTGTCAGAGAAAATAATCAAGGTTGAACATAAGCAACTATATAAGCAAGTGATCGAGGGCGCTACATGTAGGTCACGTTCGGGCCGGCAGCAAACTCCACATATTTGTTGCCGGGTGGCAAAGTGGATCACGTATAGATGAACTTTCGGTACAAATGCCGCCGGCAAATGGCGTCGGGGTTTTAGCGCGACGCGGCAAATCTGCCGACACGCATTTAGCTCAAATGAACCACGTTGTCGAATGTTTTTGTTTTGTTCGAAATGGACAGTTTATTTATGGACCTATTGGTCTTTTTAATTTCACCGGACTTTGTGGCCTAGCGCTGAGGGCGCTTAGCCGGAACTTAAACTACTCCTACATACGATACGCCTAAGGGCACCCGAGAGGGCACGGACCTCGGCTTAGGACGTCGTATATTTTAACTACCGCTGGTTCGGAAGGGTCATCTACTGCCAAAGAACTAGTGAGAAACTCAATAGGAGTGCGTACGCCGCGTTAGCCTGGCCGACCGGTGGGTTAGGCGATTCGAATGCCGTGTTGCCCTGTTTCTAACTGGAACGCCGGCGTTCCTTGTTGTAATATCATCGTCGGGATCTGTTAAGACGTTACGCGGACGCGTGTAACGGACCGCCGCGTCTGTGTTGGCTGTGTAGTCAGCTGACTTATTGATTCGGCACAAGCCGAATATGTAGAAGCTGGTTTTGTACATTCCAGCCTGAACACGTGGACAGCGCCGCTCGCATAGCAACAGTTCGTAAACTCAACGTTTTAAAAAGACGTTAGTTTTCCAAATTCACATCAATACAACAAACCACGACGAGAATATTAATAATCCTTGATATTTCGTTAAATATCAAGTAATATATAACCGCCATTACGAAATACAAGAAAAAAACTTGCAAAAAAGTGTCATTTTGAATATTTCAAGCCTTTACTTTGCATATAAACGGCCTGCTTAGCATACATTCTCAAAAACCAGTGTAACTTGAACCAGGCGACAGTGGAAATTTCTGTGTTAGGCGGGTCTTTTAAACTGGTTATAAAGGTTATGAGGACTAGAATGAGATGAGCTCTCGTTTTGAGGTATTTTTTTAGAAGACACAGCTCTTGTTAGAATTGTTTTTGGGACGATCAAGTACAGACACGATGGCCAAGGCTCCGTGGTTGTTTTCCGTCTCAACGTAGGTTTTATTAAATTATTATTATTTTATTTTAGTTATTGATATTATTAGCGGGAACTTGGTATTGTATTTCGGCGTTATAACAGCTTTGTGAAAATCTTTAAGAATTTGTTTCACGGATTTTTGTTTTAAAATCATATTGGAATATACATTGTGAAGATTTGAATGGTAAGTTAATATAAATGAATCCAAACCTTACGTTGCCATAATTATTTACCTGATATAACTTCATATAACATCGTGCGTAGAGTGAGTGACTGAGAGCTTAACCCCCCGGTGGGCCAGGCTAACGCGGCGTACGCATTCCAACTGAGTTTCTTGCTGGTTCTGTGGCAGTAGATGACTCTTCCGAGCTAGTGGTAGAAGTCGGAGTGACGTCTGGGTCAGCTTTGAATTAAAGAACATCCTCCTTTGTGCACTTTTTGTGGTGTCACAGATACATTTGTTGGTGGAGTGTGGTCGGAACCGCGATCTAAGGAGCAAGATCTTTGCCAACAATCTTTATGGAGGGCAGATTTTTTTTTTATTAATAATTGGCAGGCGTTTGTCTTCCATCTCACCTGATGGAAAGTGACGATGAAAACGAGGATCATACACGCCTGTCCAAGAGCTACCTTTTCACTCTACACTTGAAAGTTATATTTGTCTGGAAAAACAGACGCAGGCAAATCGTTCCACTCTTTGGCAACACGAACCAAAAATGGAGGGCAGATAAACTGCATATTGGCTGAACCAGTGGCAGATGAAGCTAGAATATTGTACAAGTTTTAGATTATATCATTGGGCGGTAGAACTTAGTTTTAAATTATGAATAATTGTTTATATTTGTATAATATTATGAGGCTAGCAAGACAAGAGAGACTGAAGCCTCAAACAAAAGAACATAACTCAAAAATAGTCAATGCACGTTGTCTTCCGAGGAAGTACACGAGATATCAACGTCCAAATCAGGTCGACCTGGTCACTTTGGCCTGCTATTGGGCCAATTTGCAAACATTGACAAACATCTTAACTAGTGTAGTAATGCTTTGAAAGTTTTTGGTGGATTTTGATATCAAATTATGACATAATTAGCTCAATCAATCTGTACTCTGCTTTGAATTAAGCCAAATCAAGATAAAACGGAGGACAAACGTTAGGTTGACGACTTTTGAACTAACATTGGGGCTAAATTGTGTTACTAATATTGTATAAATAAAAATAAGATAAATAAGTTTATGCTAAAGTAACATAAAGTGAAATAAACATTCTATAGCATTGGACCGGGTCTCACTGCCAGACGGACAGTGCAGTGCTGCAGTGAGGCTCTTGGCGTTGAGACATTGGGTCAGGGTGCTCGTAGACTTTTCAGTGAAATATCTAACGATTGGTAAAACTCGTGATCTGGTGAAAGGCTGGACCGATGCCTCTATCGTTCTATTTTTAATTATTTTTTCTTCCTTCCTTTTTCTTTTTTCCATTGTCTATTTTTATGGTATTTGTTAATTATAAGAAATGTAGTTATGAAATATCAAATACTTTCCTTACATATGTATGTATAAGCTTATTTACACAAACATATATATTTTATCATACTTAATAAATAAGAATGAGTTATATAAATAAGAGAAGTAAAAGTAATAAAGAATTCATAGCGAACAATTCTCGAAATAATTTCAATTATACATTTTGCTAAGAAAAGACTTCAACGAGCGGAACAGTGCCTAATTGTATATAAATAGTTTAATCCTAACCAATATAGACAGCAAGAATGTGCATGTTTTTGTGTTAAATATTTGTTTTATATACTTACGTTCAAACTGTTACTAATGTCGCCTGACTAAAGACTGTTTAGGAATATACCTTTGAGAGCTGTAAGGTAACATGTGCAGGGCAGCCACTGGCGAATTCTGGGTTTTATTTATGATACGTTAAAATTGTTAAACTTCATTGGAAACATACACCTTACTAACGTGAGAATAAGTAGTTAGGTACGAGCCATGATATTTACATATCATGGGAAATATTAATTCCATATGTATTATGTTGCAATAAGTTTTTGTTTTAAACTAATATTGTACGGTTATAAATGTTGAACCTGGCTCGATTTGGGGATATATTAAAAAGCATAAATGTATTTGAAGATACGACTAGCTAAGGTTACTTTTCTTCCAAAGCTGCGCGAGGTGTTTCGGCCGTGTGCTGAGCGACACCGACCAATAGGGTTATCAACCAGTAGCTCACAGCTGACTTCATGCTGGATCCGCAGCCGTGGCTGAAGCTGTAAAGCCCGTTTAAGCTGGACGGCCAAATAAATTGTTTTATAATAACAATGTCGCTTTTTTTACGAACGAAATTAATGAAAATTAGTTTTGACAATATTGGTGTCTTAAGAATGTGTATACATGTAATGTTAAATGGCAGCCAGTTCAACTTGTTTGTAACTAGATAAGAAAAATATGGAGATATAGATTAGATTAACTATGTAATATCAATCAAATGGGGCGCCATAAAAACAACTCCAGGTTTGAGTCGAAGCCGTTTCATCAAGTCCATAGAGTCAAAGAAGAAGAAAGAAGATTGCAGAAGAAGTCCAGCGCGTATGGGTTATATTACCTAGCCTCTCCTTGGCTTTGTCTGTACGTGGCTCAGACATAGCCTGATAGAGGTTACGTGGTCACCCCGCTACTCTACTACACGCCGCTACAGGAGAAGATAGAAGATATCCAGTGAAGAACGTTCAGCGAAGCAGGAACTTAGGTTACATGTTTGCTTTGCTTATGCGAACACAAAATGAGTAATAAGCTTAAATTGTAGCAGGTTGGTACATAGCTTTGTAGTTTGAAAGCTGTCGATATGATTAACGAATTTAAGAGGTTTGATCTATGATTTGGAGTTCGCGGCACTCCGTCGCTGTGGCCGAGTGCCAGCATCAGCGTCATGGGCCTTGGAGTTAAAATAGCTGTGTTGATCTCACGCTGAATTCTATAAAATATTTGGAGTTGACACGGACTTATCTCAGCTAAATTATCAAATAAAAAGCGACTTTGTTTTGTACCACGCAGAGATGAAAATCGTATTTTTAAATCCCCAGACAAACGCACCAACTGTATGGCCCCAAAGTAAGCAGAGCTTGTGTTATGGATGACCATACAGTGATCTGGGGGGGATCCCAGAATAAACATACGTATATAAATACAAACAACCATGACCCGAGAACAAACATTCATGTTCATCACACAAATTAATGCCCCGGCCAGGACTCGAAAATCTTCGGCGTATGAGGCAAGGCTACTTTCCACTACGCCACTCGGTCGTCAAAGAATAGAAGATTGGTCTCTCATATTTCTAGAATATGAGCTCTATGGAACATAACACAGACGGTTTTTATTTAACCTGTGAAGAGTCCGAGTCTGCTTCGAGATTTCAGCCCTGAAAATCTGCCAGTATGTTTGATACTATAATAGTACGTAATTCTTTCTATGAGACTATTTCACTAATACACTAATATTAAAGTGTAAAAAGTAATTTAGAGTGTCGATGCTGGTGACGCCATCACAAAGAGAACAGATTTCTTAGAAAATCATTTGATCAGTATTTAGTATAAACTTGAAATAGTTTTAAAACTTCTTGAATTTATTTTGGATCTTTTCATTTCATACAATTTAGACAAGTCTTAAATATATGTCAATTAATTGTTTTTTAAATAAAACCTGATAGAAAGTATGGAATAACCTCTATAAAAATCAACTGTATTAGATATTACATTTAAAGCTTATTCTCAATTAGAATCACATATGGTTGGCGGCCATTTTGTAAAAAGTAAAAGGTCTAACCTTGGCGACATGCTAATTCACTACACTTTATCACAAAGATAAGAAATATAACGTTTAAAAGTCATTTTTAAACATTTATGTAGTTGCTCGCCTTGAAGATGTTAGACAAATATTAAACATTTGGCCGCAGGTACACTCAGCGGACTTGACACTTGACGAAATCTCTAATATAAGGAAGAGAACTGTCTGTCTGTCTGCTTGTATGGTATCAAACAGCCCAGAAACTATTGAAGTTATTGTCAAAATTATTTCACCATTGGACAGGTTAGTTTAGGAATAAGGTGAAACCGTATCGGGGCTCTAATTATAATAATAAATCCCCAGACCAACAGTATGGCCCCAAAGTAAGCAGAGCTTGTGTTATGTCCCAGAATAAAAATACACATATTTATATATATATATATATATATATATAAATATAAACCTTGATCCGAGAACAATAATCTGTGTCCTCCACACAAATGAAGGCCCCTACCAGGGCTCGAACATGGAACCTCCGGCGTATGAGGCAGGGCCACTACGCGACTGGAGAGAATCCAGGAGATTATTAAACAAATTGTCACCTTTACCTTTGGCGTAAACTATATCTCACGTTATCAGGAGAGCCACGGGTGGAGCCGCGGCGAAAATTCTAGTATAGTATAAAAAGCTGTCGCCCTAGACTTTGATCGATTCAATTCCAGGTGGGCTGGACTTTCTGGAACTTAGGCTGGAAGTGTTCATTTCAATTTATCTTCTATTCTTACCAAATGACATACAGGACAAACGCTTGCTGATTTCAGTACTCAAATGTTTAAAGGATTTTCAGAATCAAATTTTTCGTAATTTTTTTAAGACGAGTGTGAGTGTAATACCTAAAAACGCATTTGTTGAATATTTTATGAATCTAGTATTATATTTATTAAAAAAGTTAGTACTTAAAACATGCTTCATTGCCTCATGGGCAAGAGTGCATCGCCTTCCCCTTTTGTCAACTTATTAAAGTTTTCAAATTATGGCTTTTGAATCATTACATATTCTTCGCCAATCAGTATAACCTTAACGAATCGCGCTTGAGTTTATAACACCTACAACACCTCCGAAAATTGCAAAGCAGGTACAAGCCACACTGCGGTTTTATAAAAAAATAATAAAAATAAACTATATATTGTGTCGGTGAGTGTCGGTGTGACGTCACGAACGACCCATCGCCCTTGATCTAACAGCTTAGAACTACCTCCGGACGAATGCAAACCTGTATTACTGCTCCGACTAGTCGTATTGGCTAAGTGATGTCATATCACCGGGGTCATGTGATTACACATCACTTTATAAAAACAAAGATTTTAGATATTATGAAATCTATGAGCATAATTTCATAGCTTCCCCCAGCTAAGGGAATCGCTTGGCTACAGCCAGTTGTAGACTTTACGCATACCAAGTGAATAAATAAACATTTTATTATTTTTTTTTTCTTTTTCCTTTTTTTCCCGCCATCTGCCGGTATACTAGTACCCAAGTAGGTATTAGGAGCCAATTTTCTTGCTGAGTGCACAAGGAAGAATTCGGATTGCATATTGTGATCTGTTTGCAAAAATGTTGTAACTATAGTCTATCCGCGTTGAGAGAATAGTAAATCGTCGATGCAACTACAAATACTAGCCAATGAGATTGCCGTATTAGAAAAAGTTTTCTTTTTGTCGGTGACGCTATTGGCTATAACCTAATGCTGCGACGATACGTCACTATATTCTTAAAGCGAACGAACTATAATCTGCCTGTATTGCGGATGACAGGTATATTTATTATAATTCCTTTGACATGGTGTCTTAGGTGCGTGGGTTACCTTACGATATTTTACTTAATAATAAATAAATAAATCCCCAGACAGACAGACCAATCCATCCAAATTAAATCTGTTTTTTTTACATATTGATGCATTTGGCCCCAATGTGGCATGAGAATGCTATGCAGCCTAGGGGCGGCACCCGATTAGGGAAGGGGGTGCGCTAACGTGTGTTATTAAGAATATATACTGTGATGTATGTCAGTAAATGTGATGAGATATCACATCACTCTACCGTCTGTCCTCTGATACTTGTGACATTTAAAAGTCAAACTAAAATGGATTTTATGTAGATTTTATGCGAATAAGGAATCTCAGATGTCTAGGTATCGTAATAAAGTTTGAATTTTAATGAGGTCGCTGGTTTCATTAAGGTTGATTTTAGCTTGATTCGGATTTAGGAATATATATTCTGATATATTAATATTATAGAAAAATGTATTATTCAAAAACTTGTTACTGAACTAATATTTCTAAAAATGTTAAGGTTAACGTTTTACTCAGCCGTGTCCTTGCTTATAATAGTGCTGGAAGCTTCTAAATCACGATAGAAATTGCCGCATTGATTTCATGGTTACAAAAGAGCGGGAAAACTTTAGATCAACAACAGTCCTCGCAGAACTGTAACAAAGCCAGTTAATTCATTTGAATTAGTTTGAAACAAATAACCTCGAGCAATACAAGAATCGATCTTTCTTCTCAGACAGCAAAGATGCCTCCGACCCTAGACGCTAATAAATACAAAAGCAATTAGGTTTTGTATCGGCAAAGTCACCCCCCCCCCCCTATCACAATGAAGTAGAATACTGCGTCGTATAACTAGCTTTAGCCCGCGGTTTCATCAGCCTTCCCGTTTGTAACTCAATGTTCCGTTATTACTTATTTATTTAAGGAAGTTATAATTTTAGTGGCAATACAGTAATTTCCCACATGACTAAGTATTTAATTAAACATGTAAAAGGGTACGTTATTCACATGGCAACCAGGTTAGTAAGAAGGACGGGCTTAAAATCTCTGGCAGAAACATACATCGACCAAAAGATAAATTAATTACAAAACAACAAGGAGGTATTCTTTGACAAAATGTCGCAAGTGATATACCTACTTGTAAAGATAATTTATATTTTAAAATGAAAATAAAAAGTACTTTTTTCCTTTTAAATTGATTTAGTGCACTGTTTACAGTATATTATGCGATTCTATTTATATGTTGATTTTTATATTTTACATGATTTTGAACATGGTGTTCTGTGACATCAGATTTTTTTTTGGGTGATGTGGGACTCACCAGAATGGCACCTACCCACTAAAAACCACCTTGATGGCTGTAGCTATTTAAATTGCCGTTAGCCTTCATCGGAAGCGACACCCGTTGGGAGGTGGGTGCCATGGCCCGCCTAGACTACTAGGCGGAGACGCTAACGGGTCGTCCGCCGGATGTGAAAGTTGCACTGAAGGTGCTCAAATGGCCTTGATGTATGGCCGTCTGGGCAGCCTCGGGTGAGGCCGGGGCTACGCAGAGTGGCCGAAGCTTGACTGAGGGATCAATTCATGTAAACGAACCTGGTGGGGCATGTTTGGGTGCCGCCCTCTTTGAGCTTGATCGAATAGATCGGGGCGGGCGAGGGCAGCCCCTATAATTTGCGATGTGGCCGGACTGGCCACAAAGCATGCATTCAGGAGGGATTGGAGTTTCAGGAGTGCAATTGCACGCCTTGGTGAAATGCGGCACCAGGCACTTAACGCACCTGGGCGAGGTGGCGCAGTTGGGCGCCGCATGCCCGTACAACTGGCACTGGTGGCACTGTCCGGGGTGACCGCAGCGACGAGGCGCCTCGATCGAGATCCGAGAGAGGTCGCTCATGGTGCTAACCTCTCTGAAGATCTCCCTGGACTTGGGGACGTTGACGAGAACCACCAAAGCGACAGGGTGAACCGCCTGAGTACCGCTCTAAACTTACGCTCTTCCGGGAGAGGGTAAATGCTTATAGTGCAATACTTAACAGAACATAAAAATATAAGAAGTTGTGTCTGAATAATAATAATTTCATTTTAGAAGATAATACCAGTCTCTAAATGTCCTGAAGATTTACATCAGGACGTCATCAATACCTGTAACCTGGTGCAAAGAAATTGCCTGGTGTCGGTGTGTATTCCTTTAGACTCTACAGTTGTTTAACTATTGGATGCGTTGGATGATTGAACTATTCTTACCGGTGACGGGTCTATACTTTCCTCTAATATAGTTGAAAATGGCGATGGCTGGATCCCGCGTTAACTCGTGAACGGGTGCCGTTTGAGGGTGTTCGTCGTTTGGATACTTGGGGAGGGAGACTTGCCGAGCTAACAGATACAAATGAGAATAATTTCGTATGGTCATAAAGTTTCGTATCACATTGTAAATTTATTTCGAATAAATTATACCCGTGATGTTTCTTCGTCACGAAAGGTTTTTCCGAACTGGTGGTAGAGTCATGTTTTATTTGACGTCATTAAAACAAGTAATTGTCAATGTTGAGAAATAAATATTTGAATCTGATGTATCTTATATTTTATTTTTTAATATCGAATATGAAATATTCAATTTGACTAGTAGCCAGCTATTTCCACGATCCAAGCAGTTAAACTGCTGCGTTGTGCGGTGATCTTCATCATATAATCCGTTGGTTGATATTTTTTATGTGAATCTTGGATGATCCATTCAAATACCTAAGTAAACAAACACCATGTTCAAGGCACGGGATAAGGCACGGGATAAGGCACGGGATGCGGCACGGGATAAGGCACGGGATGCGGCACGAGATAAGGCACGGGATAAGGCACGGGATGCGGCACGGGATAAGGCACGGGATGCGGCACGGGATAAGGCACGGGATAAGGCACGGGATGCGGCACGGGATAAGGCACGGGATAAGGCACGGGATGCGGCACGGGATAAGGCACGGGATGCGGCACGGGATAAGGCACGGGATAAGGCACGAGATAAGGCACGGGATGCGGCACGGTATAAGGCACGGGATAAGGCACGGGATGCGGCACGGGATAAGGCACGGGATGCGGCACGGGATAAGGCACGGGATAAGGCACGGGATGCGGCACGGGATAAGGCACGGGATGCGGCACGGGATAAGGCACGGGATAAGGCACGAGATAAGGCACGGGATGCGGCACGGGATAAGGCACGGGATAAGGCACGAGATAAGGCACGGGATGCGGCACGGGATAAGGCACGGGATAAGGCACGGGATGCGGCACGGGATAAGGCACGGGATGCGGCACGGGATAAGGCACGGGATAAGGCACGAGATAAGGCACGGGATGCGGCACGGGATAAGGCACGGGATAAGGCACGAGATAAGGCACGGGATGCGGCACGGGATAAGGCACGGGATAAGGCACGGGATGCGGCACGGGATAAGGCACGGGATGCGGCACGGGATAAGGCACGGGATAAGGCACGGGATGCGGCACGGGATAAGGCACGGGATGCGGCACGGGATAAGGCACGGGATAAGGCACGAGATAAGGCACGGGATGCGGCACGGGATAAGGCACGGGATAAGGCACGGGATGCGGCACGGGATAAGGCACGGGATAAGGCACGGGATGCGGCACGGGATAAGGCACGGGATGCGGCACGGGATAAGGCACGGGATAAGGCACGAGATAAGGCACGGGATAAGGCACGGGATAAGGCACGGGATAAGGCACGGGATGCGGCACGGGATAAGGCACGGGATGCGGCACGGGATAAGGCACGGGATAAGGCACGAGATAAGGCACGGGATGCGGCACGGGATAAGGCACGGGATAAGGCACGGGATGCGGCACGGGATAAGGCACGGGATGCGGCGCGGGATAAGGCACGGGATGCGGCACGGGATAAGGCACGGGATGCGGCACGGGATAAGGCACGGGATAAGGCACGGGATCCAGCACGGGATAGGGCACGGGATGCGGCACGGGATGCGGCACGGGATCCAGCACGGGATCCAGCACGGGATAAGGCACGGGATAAGGCACGGGGTCCAGCACGGGATGCGGCACGGGATGCGGCACGGGATCCGGCACGGGATGCGGCACGGGATAAGGCACGGGATAAGGCACGGGATGCGGCACGGGATAAGGCACGGGATGCGGCACGGGATAAGGCACGGGATAAGGCACGAGATAAGGCACGGGATGCGGCACGGGATAAGGCACGGGATAAGGCACGGGATGCGGCACGGGATAAGGCACGGGATGCGGCACGGGATAAGGCACGGGATAAGGCACGGGATGCGGCACGGGATAAGGCACGGGATGCGGCACGGGATAAGGCACGGGATAAGGCACGAGATAAGGCACGGGATGCGGCACGGGATAAGGCACGGGATAAGGCACGGGATGCGGCACGGGATAAGGCACGGGATAAGGCACGGGATGCGGCACGGGATAAGGCACGGGATGCGGCACGGGATAAGGCACGGGATAAGGCACGGGATGCGGCACGGGATAAGGCACGGGATGCGGCACGGGATAAGGCACGGGATAAGGCACGAGATAAGGCACGGGATGCGGCACGGGATAAGGCACGGGATAAGGCACGGGATGCGGCACGGGATAAGGCACGGGATAAGGCACGGGATGCGGCACGGGATAAGGCACGGGATGCGGCACGGGATAAGGCACGGGATAAGGCACGGGATGCGGCACGGGATAAGGCACGGGATGCGGCACGGGATAAGGCACGGGATAAGGCACGGGATAAGGCACGGGATGCGGCACGGGATAAGGCACGGGATAAGGCACGGGATGCGGCACGGGATAAGGCACGGGATGCGGCGCGGGATAAGGCACGGGATGCGGCACGGGATAAGGCACGGGATGCGGCACGGGATAAGGCACGGGATAAGGCACGGGATCCAGCACGGGATAGGGCACGGGATGCGGCACGGGATGCGGCACGGGATCCAGCACGGGATCCAGCACGGGATAAGGCACGGGATAAGGCACGGGGTCCAGCACGGGATGCGGCACGGGATGCGGCACGGGATCCGGCACGGGATGCGGCACGTATTTTCCACAAATTGAAACGTGTGTTGTTTGCCAAACAAAATCCATACTTAGCAGTGTCTTAAGTCACCACTTGTTGACCCTGAGGGGTAACTTGGATTAGTTTTCCAATCTTGTCATGTTAATTAACAATAATGGCCTGATCATGGTCATAGGTCTGTTTATAGACTCCATCAATTACCGCGCATTACTCACCGCGTGTTCACAACGCCAGCGAGTGGGTCGGCGTTAGCGATGGCAGTTTCAACCGCTAATTCGGCATTCAATGACAATTGTAGATGTCTGATATTGTATTACACTTCCCTTATGAAGAGGAAAGGTGTTTTGTTTGTTTTGTTATGTGGAATGAGCTCAAGAACATAGTAAAAAATCATACAATAGTGTGCATTACTAAAACTTGGTCTCCTATCAAAATAAATTTATATATTTAAGTATGTTGTGGATATATTTATTTTATATATTTTTTTAATAGTTTGTTTATCTACTGTCCTTGCCCACCCTTAAACTTCTTAATATTTCTTACTAAACTGTGATTCTTAATGTTAAGTATTCAGCCCAGCTTTTTTCAGCGCCATCTATCGAGGTAATTGGAAAGGTTTTTTTAATCGTTTGACGAAAATGCCTCGATGAAAAACTTCGAAATTGCTGTAATGATATTGAGTTCTGTCTCCAAACACGCCGACGGGAGCGGCGCAGCAGGATCTGCTCGAGTCCTAGTCTCATATGAGAGAATACTAATAATTTAACGACAAATACAATATTCTTCTCATTAAACTATTGATAACATGCTACCTGCTACTGCTTTGGTTAATTCAAGTGGCCTATCCACAAAGAAGGGATGTATTGTAGCAAGCTACTTTTTCAGTTATCAACTTTACATAGATGTCCACGTCTGAACAATCTCTGAAGCCCCCTATAGGGAAACTATAGAAATTAGAAGGATTGGCAGGATCTTTATACAATAACCGTTAATCAGTTGCCAACTGGACAGTCGGCCGAGTGTCATCCGGAGGTCCCAGATTCGAGTCCTGGCCATCATTAACACAAGCTCCGCTTACATTGGGGCCATACGTTGGTGTGTTTGTCTGGGGATTTCATTTATTTATTAATAACAATCAAGAAAGCTTTTCTTTTTTTTCTACTGAACAACAAAACGATAATTTACCAATCTTCTCTTAAACAATAAGTATTTTATTTACAATTACCAATAAGATGTTTCAAGGCTTCGGAGAATATTGTGAAACGCCATCTTTTCCCACACCTTGGAATTAATTATTGATTGAGAAAATTGTTTATTCATTCTAGGAAAGTGACGTCACGACACAAACGTACGCGCCATCATCGTTGAGACAAAATGGCCTTTGACATAATTGGGACAGATCATGTTGAACATGAACAATTGAACAATGGACGAACTGGTGTGTAAAATAGGTACACTGGATAAGCCATTGATTATTAAGTATATAATAAATGAACGTTTGGTTTATATAAATGTTATGACAACACACTATCGCCGGGTTGAAGTTTCTATCCGCTCACGTCTCTCTAATATGGTTCAGGAGGGCGATGGCTGGATCCCGCGTTAACTCGTGAACGGGTGCCGTTTAAGGGTGTTGCCGAGCTAATAGATGTAGATAAGAATCATTTTGTATAGACATAAAGAGACACTGTAAATTTATTTTGAATAAAATATACCCGTGATATATATTTTTTCGAACTGGTGTCAATGTTGAGAAAGAAATATTTGAATTTGAATTTGAAAGAACTGAGAAAACGTTTTAACTGACTTTTGAACTTTTAATGCCAGGAGCAAATAATTGAGTTTGTGTGAATACCTAAATGTGTCAGGTACCTAGCTTTACCTATGTTATCTAGCTTCCCCTATTTTACTGTAACTAAAAGCTCTTTTCTTATAATTGAAATAGGTTATACTGAAATGTGTTGAATCTGTGTAAGATGAAAAGCTACTTACAGTTCTATGTGAATCAATTGATAAATTCATTATACTTATATAATATACAGGGTGGCCAGAAAAGTGACGTCCAAAAAATTTTTTTTGCATCATCGTGTTGAGAGTTATCCGAATCACCCCTATGTATGTAATACGATTTTTCATAGTTTTCGAGTTACGATTTTTTTTATGAATTTTCGCCAAATTGCGACCGAATCAGTTTCAAAAATTTCTAAAAAACAAAGTAGAAAGTTTCTTCAGATTTCTATTTTTGCTACTAAATCTCTATGAACTGTGTGTTTATGCGTAAAATATACAGCCTCATAACTTTAATGAAAGTTACTAAAAAAATACCTCAAGTTGAGAATTTATGTGAGTTATCATTTAAATTATCATCTGTAACATATAAGAAAGGTTTCTGAAACATCTATATTTTCATACATAGCTTAATGTAATACAGGTCTACTATACTTTCTCCTATATAATGGTCTTTATTCGTTTACTGTAACTACCTAAATTTGATCCCTAACTGTACGCGACAAGGATGAATTCGGTGGCGCAAAGCTTACAATACAATTTTATTATGATATATTTTTATATGTAGAAGGGCAAGTTGCCTGACGTTAACCGCATATCAGCCTATGGCCGTCCGCGCTAACTGCCCATATTCAGCATTAATGTTACCATTCCCATAAAAAGGCAATAATTTTTCTTGATCAGGATTGCAGGTCCTTAGGGAAAAGCAATGGTTAAGTTCCAAAAATAATATGTTATGTAAGTAAAAGAAACTTAAGTTAATTTCGGGTGACTTAAAGTTTATCAATAATATTATTACATAGATTTCTCCCTTTGGGGAGTATGAGAGTATAATATATATATTAATAAGCTTAAACTATGACCTACATATTTCAACATACCTAATACCAGACTAATTTATTTGGATATTCTCGATTTCGGAATAATCCTAGCGCTAAAATTAAAAGATTGTTTTTATTTTGCGTATTTTTAAATGCTCATTTAATAGAACGTATATTTTCAAAATTAAAAAGTTTCCATGAGACAGGATAAAATGTAAGAAAAAACAAAATTTGAGCGTTTTTAAAAATATTAGTACCTACATTTAAAAAAAATTTATTCTCATCACATAATTCTAATAAAATAATTTACTAAATCGATGTCATAACAGTCATATTAGGTTCAGATTATTCAAAATTCCAGCGTTTCATTATATACAATTTTTTTTAAATATAGCACATAAAACTCTGTGGCGCCACTTGTCATCATCTCTTACAGCTTAATTCTGAAAAAATCGCTTCTGTTTACAAAATGCACTTTTTTCACACAAAGTTTCTCGTTGCTATTAAGCTTCGTTTTGTTTATAATTATCTCAGATTAGGGAAATACGTTAACTTACTTACTTTAGAAATATGCCTTGAGCGTCACTTTGTAAATACGAATCCGTCGGAGTTTTTTTTATTTTTTATTTATATGTATTTGGGAAACAAACAATATTTTAATACAATTTGATAAATAATATTCATTACTTCACGAATCAAAAAGTTTCCTCCATTATTTAAATCACATTCAACCAGCGTTGTTTATTTTATATTTAGGTACATGCAAAATATTAATAATAATAATAATAACTACGCAGATGACATTAAACATAGAACACAGGATATTGAACATACGTTCTTTTGATTATAAGTATAAGCAGTAAGTTAATTACTAAGTACTTCTCTCATTTTCTTTTTATAAATAAAGATGCGTGACTAAACATATCTATAGGATTAAAAGAAATGTCACAACCTGGGCTAGGTCTTTGTACACCATCTAAAAAAAATTACAAATAAATTGTAATTATAGGAAAAATACAAATAATTTGATTTAATTAGTAGTTAGATGGTAAGAAGATAAAAAAGTCAACATTATTTGTGTTCGTTTTAGCGGGCAACATTGACAATGAGTCTTTTCTATGGCGGAAGTTGTAATTACTTTACAACTTCCGCCAGTTAGTTCACTAAGCAGAGGGGACAGCCACCTCACTCACAGCACACTTCATTCACATCACATTGATAGTCTGTGTGTTTGATTGTTTGTTGCGCTTGAGTTTGTTTTTCAGTTTCTTTATAACTTTACAACTATTAAATAAGCTAAAAATACACAAAACAATGCAATTCAATTATTTGGGTTTAATGCCAGCCATCGATACTACTCAATACACAAAACAAAAGTAAACCTTAGCTGTCAAAATGAAATTTTTTCCGCCATGATGTTTTTTGTTTGTGTTGCACACTAAAAATGAATAATTTCATTTCCTACCAGTAAACAAAGTGTTTTAATAACAATTTAACAATCAAAAATGTTCTAAGCATCTTAAACTATTTTTTGATTAAGTGTACAAAGACCTGGCCCAGACTCCTTGCATTTTGGGACATATCTTTTGTTGCTATAATATCATACCCTGCACAAAAATGTGTTACAGTTTTCCAGTTAGTACAAGTTACCATAATGCCGTGTAGTTCCGTTGTAACGTTACCATTCTTTTACTGCGTTGATACCAGATTGTCGTACTAAAACAATAAAAAAAATTGTTTCAGAAATAAAAATGACCGAGAAAAATTTCTTGTCCCATTTAAATAAGTGCTGACAGCGACCTTGAAGATGTCCACGTTACTCCGGATCACGTAAAGATTCGCACGACAAACTTGTTACGGCAATAAGTAGTTACGATGGAATAAAGAACACGAACATAAACTCTGATAACATTCCTTTATTGGGCTGTCGAATGCTTCCATAGGTATAACCGGGGAACTTTGCGAATGCGCAGATTCGCATTCGAATCCCCTGCAGTGTTGTCGCCCCGTAGTATGTGCAAGCCGTTCTCGCCTTAGCTTGATGCTCCACCGGGTTCCTGTACCTTGTGGTTTCTACCAGGTTTACATGAATATGCCATCAAAGGGAAGGAACAGTTAGTTCAATAACTAGAACATAGTCAATTTCATTATACCCTACGGTCAGCAACGCATCATTCGTTGACAATAATCATAGCCACACTCACACAGCCACACACACACAGCCACACAGGTGGGTTTGACGGCTATAAAATAGTAAAAAGTGGATTATTATTAATTTGTTAGTAATGCTTCAACCTTAAAAAGTCTTGCGCAGGGTTCGTAGCCCGGCGGGCGCTACGTAGCTACGTACCATCGGGGAATGCGACGTACGTTTGCAGAAGACCGAGCAATGCGCAAGCTATTCCCGCCTTAGAGCCGTGTTCAACACAGTACCCTGGCCTCAATAAGAAAGGCATCAATAAGCTACCAATGCGTTGGCAAAGATGCATTGATTGCATGGGTGATTATTTTGATTAATAGAAATAAAAAATATATAAAAAAAATACGCTTCATTTATTTCGTGAAAAACGGCAATTTCATAGGTAAAGACCTAATATATTAATGACTTTTCTGACATAACATCACATCACATTATATTATTTGCAGATGACAGCACACTGATATGTAGCAATAATGACTTCGATATGTTAAAACCTGACGTTAAATCTACTTTGAACAACATTATGGACTGGTTGACCAATAATAACCTTAAAATGAATCTGACTAAAATAAAAATAATTAATTTTAAAAATAAAGATAGGGACTTGACATTATGCAATATTCACTATAAAGGACATCAAATAAATGAAGTAAAGTCGACAAAATTTTTAGGAATAATTATTGACGAAAAACTTAGATGGAAAGAGCACATTGAGGCTACATGTAGTAGATTAAATAAATTCACATACGCGTTACGCATGCTATCAAATATAGTGAGCGAGACAGTAGTATTATCAGCATACTATGCATACGTGGGCTCAATTCTACGTTACGGCGTTATATTCTGGGGAAACTCTACTAACGAATTAAAAATCTTCAAAGCACAGAAGCGATGCGTAAGGTCTATTTGTCACCTCAAAAGTAGAGATTCATGTAGGCCTTTCTTTAAAAAGTTAAAAATTTTGACTTTCCCTTGCGTTTATAATAACTAATTATTGTTACCCCGGTGCTTCATATTATGACATAGTTGATAAAATTACATCCCGTACATTTAACCCTAATACAATATTGATTATATAAGTAGGCAGATGTAAGCAACTAAGTAGGAAAACAATGACAGCATGTTTTGCTAGATTGAATTGCAGGCAGAATATTAGTAAAATTATTTTGTTTGCATTTCCATTTACCCAGAGCCCCTCAGAAAATAATATGAAGCATCGACTAAATATAGATGTACAAAATATGACATGTCGTCATAGTGAAAAATTTCAGTTTATTGATTTAAATACATTCATTAACAAGCCATATATGACCAATGATAGGTACAATTTGTACAGTAATGACCTACGACATATAGCATACTCGCTATCATATATTTTATTCATAACAGTCAATTCGTTGACTACAACCGCTGCTTCTATTGAGCAGTCACTTTATACTTTTGACCCGTTGGAATGTAATATTCCAAAACATAGTATTAGAAATAATTTAAACATAAGTTAGTGACAATAGATAATACATCTAGCACCAGTATTCTAAGTAGTAATTTAAGCAATAAAAATGTAAAAAATAATTTTCTGAACATAGTCCATCAAAATATGCAGGGCATTGATGGTAAGGAATTACAGATCGAACTATTCATAAACTGTGAAAATATTCATATACTATGTATCACAGAGCACTGGCTCACACAGTGTCAAATTATGTTTTCTTATAAGAATCATGTAATTGCTAGTTCATTCAACAGAGAACAAACAACTTGCGGCGGCTCAATGATCATCACTCATAAGAGCCTAACATTTAAAGAACGAACTGATATTGTAAGTCTGTCTGTTGAGCGATCAGTTGAAATAGCCTGTATTGAGATAGGGAATATTGTTATAATAAGTGTATACAGACCCCCATCCTCACCATTTGAAGTATTTGAGAGCACTATGGATGAGGTATTACAACCTAAAAAATCTCTTCTTAGAGCCTACGCGAATCACAGCGACCTCAGCCATGTCTTGATCAACATGTCTTGATAACATTTTTACAAATTTAATGCCATGTACAAAGTTAGTAATTAATAAACTACAATCAGATCATAGTGGGCAGTTGGCCACTTTTGATATTGGGCTAAAAAAGACTTTAAAAAGAGAAATTACCTTTATACCCATGAATGAGAGACGGCTTGAAACATTTAGGAAAAATGTATTTGAAAAAACATTTAAATTAGATTACTGTGCAGATCCTATTACTCAATATAACTCTATTCATAATATAATTAGAAATGAATATGACTCTGTTTTTAAAAAAAAGAAAATATGTATAAATAATAATTTATTTAGGTTTAGTGACTGGGCAACAGTGGGAATATGCAGAAGTAGAAATAGATTATATGAATTGTACAGTGAAAGAACTTATAATCATAATAAGACATTTTATGAATATGTTAAAAAGTATTCAAAATTATTTAAACGAGTTTGCAGTGTAGCTAAATCTAATTACATTAATAATAAAATTAAATATTGTACTAACATTTCAAAAACTGCATGGAATATAATTAATCAGGAAACTGGGAAAGCAAAAGAACCACACACCAAATATAATTTAAAAATTAATGATAAAGTGTTGTCAACTGACAAAGAAGTTGATGAAGCATTTGAAAATTTTTTTACTGCCATCCCTGTGTCAACTACTTCGAGTATTAATTCATGTTCCACTCTTGCACAGTCACTGCTAACGGAAAATGTAAATTCATGCAATATTGATTTTATTTTTAAACATGTTACTGTTCCACAAGTTTTAAATGCATTTAAAAGCATTAAAGTAAAAAATACTGCCGATTTAGATGGGATTTCTGTTAAAATTATTGAATCTGTCATTGATGATATAGCCCCGTACTTAGCCAGTATATTTAATGACTGTGTTGATAATGGTGTTTTTCCTGATTTAATGAAATTGAGTAAGGTCATTCCAATATTCAAAGCAGGTAGTATGTCTGACCCTAATAATTTTAGACCTATATCTATACTACCAACGCTCAGTAAGATTTTTGAAAAATTAATTTTAAATCAATTACTTTCTCATTTTTACGGTAATAGTTTAATGAATTTTAAGCAGTTTGGTTTCACGCGGGGTCGCTCAACAACCGATGCCGGTGTTGAGCTCATAAAACACGTATTCAGCGCCTGGGAGGAGTCGTGTGATGCTATTGGTGTCTTTTGTGACTTGTCCAAGGCGTTCGACTGTGTGGATCATACTACTCTACTCATGAAACTGCACCATTACGGCATTAAAAACCGAGCGCTTGCCTTGATTCAATCATATATTTCTAATAGAAAACAGAAAGTTGCAATAAATGGAGAAAAATCATCAGGATCGGCAGTGACAATGGGTGTGCCCCAGGGCTCAGTTCTTGGTCCTTTCCTATTTTTAGTTTATATTAATGATCTGCCATCGGTCGTTAAGAATCAATGTGAGGTCATATTGTTTGCTGACGATACTTCCTTCTTGTTTAAAATCAAAAGACAAGAAATTGACTATCGAGCGGTGAACAAATGCATCTCCAACACAGAGCAGTGGTTCTCAGCTAATAATTTGCTCCTCAATGAAAAAAAAACTAAATGTGTTAAATTTACATTGCCAAATGTCAAACAGGTAAACACAAACATTGTAGTTAAGAGCCAGGAACTGACTCCGGTAAACTCAACTGTATTTCTGGGCATAACCTTAGACTCCAAACTGCAGTGGGGACCGCATGTTGATGGTTTAGCGAAAAGGCTTGGCTCTGCCGCATATGCTGTTAAAAAAATTAGACAAATTTCAAATGAAACAACTGCTCGATTAGTCTATTTTGGTTACTTCCACAGCCTCATGACATATGGTATTCTGTTGTGGGGGAGTGCTGCCGACATCGATGCTATATTTATTCTGCAGAAAAGGGCTGTTCGCGCAATCTATCAGCTCGGTCCAAAGGTGTCACTTAGAAGTAAATTTAAGGAAATAAATATTCTTACCTTCCATTCACAATATATTTTAGAAAATTTAATGTATGTAAAAAAGAACATAACCTTGTTCAAAAGAAAAAAAGATCTGCACAATGTTAACACAAGAGGAAGAAATATGCTGGCAGCTCATAATAGTAGGCTTCATAAAGTCACTAACTCATTCATGGGTCAATGTATACGCTTTTATAATAAGGTTCCAGAGGATATCCAAGGTCTTCCTTTTGACAAATTCAAAGAAACTATAAAGGAGAAGTTGTGTGCTAGAGCATATTATAAACTATCCGATTATTTGGATGATAAAAGCCCTTGGGTATAATCCCCTCATTAACAGGATTGTACTAGTATTTGTAACAAAGCATGTGTATTGTGTCTGTTTGTGCGATGAGTTCTTCGTCCCGATGAATATCTAAAGCGTCATTGTCACTAAAGTACGTCTTCTTATGGTAGCGTCGGGTGACGGGTCGCTCACTTCCCTCTAATATGGTTGAGGAGGGCGATGGCTGGATCCCGCGTTAACTCGTGAACGGGTGCCGTTTGAGGGTGTTCGTCGTTTGGATACTTGGGGGGAGGGAGACTTGCCGAGCTAACAGATGCAGAAAAGAATAATTTTGTATAGACATAAAGAGACTCTGTAAATTTATTTTGAAAAAAAATATACCCGTGAAGTTTCTTGCCAGTTCTTCTTCATGAAGGTTTTTTTCGAACTGGTGGTAGAATCATGTTTTATTTGACGTCAATAAGAACAAGTAATTGTCAATCTTGAGAAATAAATATTTGAATTTGAATTTGAATTATATCTTAGAAACGGTTTTATTTGTTAAGAATAACTTAGACAAATTGGAGTGTTTAAAAAGCCAGAGACTTAAGCATAAAATTAGATCTCAACCTCGTAAAACCACGCTATATTCTGAGAGTTTCTTTGGTATGGCTCCCAAAATCTATAAGAAACTACCAAATAATATAGAGGACATTAATAATATTAATGAGTGCAAACAAAAATTGAAATATTTACTAATAGAAAAATGTTATTATTCTGTACAAGATTATTTTAATGATAAATGACAAATAATTTGGAATTAAGATTTTATTTTACTGAAAAATACTAATATAAAATTGTAATGTACATGCCTTTATGGTGAAATATGGCTGAACTGTTGTGTTTTTATATCTGTAATGACCTACACCTGTATATACCTATATTTGTGCAAATAAAATTTGATTTGATTTAATTTGAATTTTAAATCACTAAAATACGTAGAAACCAATGCACTTCCATCTCACCTCATGATAAGTGAGGATGCAGACTAGGCTGGTTCACGCCTGTCCAAGCGGTACCTAGTCACTCGACACTTGAAAGTTCCACCTATCAACCTCAACGGGACTATTAAATCAAGTGCTGCACCACAAATATTTACTTACATTTGGTTCCCTCAGACCGGCAACAAGAGTTTGGAGCTTCGTGCTTGTCACTCATGTTCCGCTGTTTTACTTTAATCACCTATGTAAAGTTTCTTGGATCCTAGCAAGTCAATTTGTAGTTTGTCGTACTACGGTTCCAATTTTTAAGTAAAGCGCCCTCCTAAACTATTTACTAGTACTATAGATTCTCTTCTGTAAACGACTGTAATTTGAAGTTAATGTTAGAGACACTGCATTTAGAAACGGTTCTTATTGATAGGTGGCACTAAATACAATCATTTATGATTCTTAGGTGGCGTTAGCTGCAATATGTTCTAGTTCTAACTGTTAGATGGCGTGAAAGAATTAGACAATACTTAATTCTGATTGAATTGCATTTCATATTCCAAAATACCATGGCCTCTTACCATTGTAAATCAGCTGGTGTAGGTGTGAGATACTTAGGTACCTCTTAAACTGAGTTCCATTGCGGAGGCATATGGCACTAAGGAAAAATATGCATATTTAGCATTTAACGAGAGGTTAGTCTCGCTTAGTAGCCTAGGGTAAGGTAGTATAATTTTATACTTTAATTTCTCGATTATAGGTCTCGTAATACTCACGTAAATAGGGACATAAATACCTGGACAATATTTTAATAAGAGTTACTGATAAATTTGCTGCGTATTAAACACAAATCCCCAGACAAACACACTAAGTGTACAGCCCCAAAGTAAGCAGTGCTTATGTTATTGATGACCTACTGCGAACTGGAGGGAACCCAGAATCACCAAACATATATAAATATCCACAACCATGACCCGAGGACAAACATCCATGTTAATCACATAAATGAATGCCCCGACCTGGATTCTAACCTGGGACCTCCGGCTTATGAGTCAGGGTTACTAACCACTACGCCACCTATTCTTCTCATTACACTTCCAATTCCGAGCGCCGCAATAGCGGGAGGCTATTGGAAAAGGCTCGGGGTCGCTAACGCATTGTTGGTATAAGAATACATTTAATATTGATGGACACTAATACCTACGACTAATGACGTCCATGCCACTTACCACCAGGCCGGAGTCTCACCGTGGGACGCGTGCTCGTTTGTGGGTGTGAAGAAACAAGCAACTCAAATATGCAGAATATGTACATCTGTAAAATAGCATATCTCTAAAGTAATAAAGAAGTCACACCACAAGGTAGCATTTTGGGCCCATTATTGTTCCTCGTTTATGTCAAAGCTTTCCCAGTATTATATCTACACATCCAAGCTATTTAACTCTGTCCCGTCGCCTCCTGCGCCGTTCGATTCATACTGAAGGATTGTTTAAAAAAAGATGTGCTTCCCCACCAAAAAATATTTACTGTTATCATATCATTCTAAGTCGGAAAACACAAAAAAGATAAACAAAATTGTACTTTAAGAAAGGTATGTACTTTATCCAGAAGTATCAGAAGCTAAAGCATTGTACAGAAAGTTCCACCCAACCACGTGTGAGTATATTGTATGATACTCTCGTACACTTGTAAATTTCAAGACCAGCACAAACAAGGCAATCTTATTAAAGTGTTCCAGGTGCAAGGTGCTCGCGAGATTACACGGAGCAAGGCAGTTCTAACTGGAGCCCGCGCTAGGCGAGTCCGTCAGTCACGTGTCGTGGCTACTTATTGTAATAAAGCGATACGGATGCTATATACCATGAAGTGGAACGCGAAATCGTTCACGCCTTCAAATTCAAATATTTATTTCTCAACATTGACAATTACTTGTTGTTATTGACGTCAAATAAAACATGACTCTACTACCAGTTCAAAAAAACCTTCGTGGAGAAGAACTGGCAAGAAACTTCACGGGTATTTTTTTCAAAATAAATTTACAGCGTCTCTGTATGTCTATACAAAATTATTCTTATCTTTATCTGTTAGCTTGGCAAGTCTCCCTACCGCAACTATCCAAACGACATATCTCAAACGGCAACTGTTCACGAATTAACGCGGGATCCAGCCATCACCCTCCTCAACCATATCAGAGGGAAGTGAATGAAATAACTTCCCCCTATACAGAGACGACCTGGAATAAGAACCGCCAGAGATCAGTTAAATGGGCGTCCTGCTGCAGTGCTGTTACTACGTGTATGATTATAATTACTGAAATATGTTTTACTTTTCGGTAGTACGAGACTCTTTGAAATTAGCAAAGAACTAGGTACTCTCCGTTTTAAGGACCATAATTAAAACGTAAAGTGCTTTAACAGTATAACTAATATTGCTGGTTGTTATATCAGTTTTTTTCGTTTCAAATAAATAAATAATTTAATCTTATAATAGAGCGTCGAAATTGTTGTATTCTCTCAGTACAGCAATGACATAGTTTTGTCGGCGGGCATTATTGGCTACGCTGCTAAACAGCGCCGTTGTGGAGAGTTATACATCTAATGCTTGAGCGAGTCCATTCTAGATCCAGTGTCAGAGAGTCAAGGATTGAGTAGGTTAATTTGACACAGTCAAATTTAGTCAAATTTAACCCGTCCAAAACTCACATCTGTCTATTTTACGTTAAAAAGAGATCATTAGACCAATCACCTTATTTACAAAATGTAAGTGACTTTAAATAAAACACTTTTTACCGGATATTATCGCGTATATTTTAGTTAATTTTAAAATTATTTCGACGTTTCGGCATCTTTGCAGTTGCCGTGGTCACGATAGACTAAACGTCGAAATAATTTTAAAATTAACTAAAATATACGCGATAATATCCGGTAAAAAGTGTTTTATTTAAAGTATGCATCGCGAAAATTTAAGAATAGATGTAAGTGACTGCCGATTTATGATCATCGAGGGCTATTGTGCATAACAATTAAGTCCAAATGAAAAGAGTTTCTTGTGTTAAGATCTATTTTAATCGTAATAATAATCACATTTATATGGTTGTGTTCCGGTAAAAGGAGAGGACAGCCAATGTAATTACTTTAACAAGGGCAATTTCAACTGAGGGCAACGCATCATACATTAATAATTTAGTAAGATTAATGATGTCCTTAGATGCGGATGTCAATTAACATCAGGTGGGGCCGCATGCTCGTATGCCGGCTCTGACATATTTAAAAATGTCTACTTTGGTCAGCAGTTCATGGCTCACACCGCTCCGAAAAAGCTAGAAATCATCACCAAGGTGCGCCGGTGCCTCAGCGTTGAATAGCTGCTTAACCTCTACAAGATGTATTCTGCATTCAACTATGGAATGACTCTGCGAACTCTGTTGACCGAAGAGCCTAAATACTCATCACTGACGGTAAACTTACGAATGCGAGATTACACAATCTCTACCACCATCGATCAAAGTAGCAAGTGTATCGGTATTTAAGAGAATATATTTGGGAGAGTGCATGAGTGCTTTCACAAACTGGTTGAGCCCTCACCATTTCTACATCGATCAACTAGCAAGCCACGAAATTCCACCTGTTAGCAGTCTGAGGGTGCTGAATAGAAGAACGAAGCGGTTTGATAGTTCATTTTTGGTTAGAGTACCCGTATAGCACGTACTGCATCCATCTGTTTTTCCGTAAAAATACAATTTCAGGGTTCTCAGAAGTAACAAGAGTGAACAGTCTCGTCTTGGCCAGCTGGGTAACAACCTCGTCTTCAACTTCACTTCCACCAAATTTTAAATTATTTTAAATTAATTATTTGCATTCTGATAAACTGTTGCATATACAGAATATCTAAGAAGACAATCCAAATCCAAGCCAGGCGTGTAGTGTGGCCACTACTAGTGGCGAGTAGTGGAACTAAAACTTTAACTACTTCAAGACGCAATATCCTACTAGTTCTGCTATGCTCCGCTAGAGGGCAAAAGTATATATGTATTGTTTAATAAAAATACACCAGCCACTGTTCACTCTTAGCAAATCAGGCGTGCACGAGCACCTTTTGAAAATTTTTATGTCTGCAACCAAACAGTTTTGACGTAAGGGCTTTCAAGAGAAATAAAACTTCATATAATCAACATGATTACTTATATATTAAATTTACTTACAAATAAAATATATATTATGTTTTATACACAACTATTCACTCACATAATTATATCTTACAGTGTATAGTATTATTTTTACATTTCGTAATATTTATTATTGTGATAGGAATTGTTATATAAAAAAAATTATAAGTTTACATTGTTCACAATAAACATGATCATTTCAGTAAATACATTTATATCACAAAAATATAAGATAAAAAACACAAAATTTTAGCTCACTTTTAAAAATAAATTATTGCACAACATTAAAGAGAACTTAGGCAAGTTTATAAGTGGAACTTACTTATAAATAAATGCTATTTCAGACTACGGAACTCAGGTCGGGTTCAATGCCAGTAAATCCGCGAAGTCAAATTTGAGTTTTCTACGTAATAATACTGTCGGTAAAGATGTCTCACATCCACCCACGCATACATATATGTACCATCCATATCATCATAGTTCTAAGCGGGTGTAACAAGTGGAGCTTTTACAGGAATAAGGCGATGCATCTATCAAAGCTGGGCGGTGTGCATGAGCTATGACACTCAGCTATGGATTACTGTGACTTAATTTATTGTATGTTTTGAAAATGCAGTACCTACTTAATCCTATCGGTGGAGTATGCCTAGCAAACCGCTGAGCACCGTCGCACAGCTCAGCTGAGGTCAACATATAAGCTATCTCCGGTTTAGCTGTTGATGTATGTCTCTGTCAGTTCTATAGTAACTGACAGAGATAGCGGGCATTTTAACTGACTAACCGACTAACTTCGAGTCAAAAGAAATGTCACAACCTGGGCTAGGTATATGTACACCATCTAAAAAAAATTACAAATAATTTGATTTAATTAGTAGTTTGATGGCAAGATAATTAAAAAACTCAGCATTATTTGTGTTCGTTTTAGCGGGCAACATTGGCAATGAGTCTTTCCTATGGCAGAAGTTTCCGAGTGAAGTTCGTTCACTAAGCAGAGGGGACAGCTACCTCACTCATTGCACACTTCACTCACAGCACATTGACAGTTGTCTGTCTGTGTGTTTGATTGTTCGTTGCGCTTGAGTTCTTTCTTTCGGTTTCTTTTTAACTTTACAACAGTTAAATAAGCTAAAAATACACAAAGGACTCAATGGCAACCGCCATCGATACTACTCGATACACAAAACAAAAAGACGATTCCACAATTTCATTTCCCACCAATAAACAAAGTGTAACAATTTAACAATCAAAAAGTGTTATAAGCATCTTAAACAATTTTTTGATAAAGTTTTGAAAGACCTGGCCCAGACTCCTTGCATTTTGGGACATTTCTTTTGTACGTGCAAGCCGGCCTTAGAAAACCCAGCGGTGTACCCTCGCAGTCTGTCTGTGTCTCAGCAGCAGTGCCATCTAGCGGGCAGAGCTTATAACCCGCCTGGGACCTGACGCACGGTGTACTTTGTAAATTGACCAAAGATTTATTTAAAAATCCTCATCTTTTTTGCTTGCTTTTACAATTTACTAATGACTTAGCATTCGCATTTACGATATTTTTTCATTGTTTGCTTCTAAATTAAAATAATCGTTAATAATAAACAGCTCAAGTAAAAATGCTACTTTCAAATTTAAAGTTATTCATATTTAATTGTCACATAAAGTATTTACGTGTGTTATTTGTTCTCGTTTCAGTACTAACATATTTTTAAAAAGAATTTGTAACAAAAGTATAACACTATATTGCTTGGGATACGGACTGGCTGTTCACTGGGCAGAGTTTAAGCAACATGATAAAAACAAAACAATTAACACTCTTAATGTATATGTGTAGGTATGTATATATGTACTTACAGATGTGTGTATTTGTCGTATTTCTGTGTTTTTAAAATGGTAGTTTTTCTTTTATCTTGTTTTAGTAGTAGGTACCTAAGCCTAGAAATATAGTCTTTGAATGTACAGCACATGTCGGTATATATGGCAACCTAAGTTGAGGTTACCCAGGTAACTTTTAGTCAGTCGCCAAATCAGTCATAGCCATGTTTTAGTCATGTTTGTAAACTATTACAAATAAACATGAGTTAAAATATTTAAAAAAATATTTTGTCTTCCCATATTGAAACGATGCAAATGCCTAATGATATTTTTTTTTCATATTTTAAATCATCTTAGTTTTTAACTTTTGTTAACCAATACATATAAAGCTATTCTGTGGTAGGTATTTAGGAAATGCCCATTAAATTATTAAAATTTTTTTTTTACTTATATACCTAAGTATATAATCTGGTAGGTACCTACTAGGTTTATCCCGCGGCTCCAGAGAACAGAACCTTTTTTCAAGATGGATGTTACCATTTCTAGACGCTCATTGCGAATATCCAGAACGACTAATTTCTAACTTGTCCAAACGTGGATGCCCAACAAACTTCCGTTCGCGTTTGTGACATTACTCATAATTATGCCACATCTAACATGCTTCTTAAGGACTATTATTAATGTATATTTGGTATCAATGCATATTTTTCAAAAGCATCCGGTGTTTTCAACATTTTACATCCAATAACTTAAGTAAGTACCCACATTAAATCCGTCGCCTGCTTACATAAATAGATCTAGCAACCTGTTTAATTAATGTTGGCTTTTAGATAAGTTACAACCACTTAAAGTAATCACTATACAAGTTCTACCAAATTAGCTTATAACGTAGATTACCTAATACTTAAGTGTAATCAGTAGCAGATATTAACACGTTGTATGGCTAACTGACATTCAAGTAACGAAGTTCAAAGCTTAAGAAAAGTCTTTCTTGCATGTGGGAATTTCTAAATATCTAATACTTCTATGGAAAGGTATGTTTGTTTATTACCAAGACAAAAGAACAGTCCTTAAGTTTGTTTGGTAGCAGCTAAATTACATAAACTTCACAGTTCAAAGTTTTTTAAGAATTTATAAATAATTAAGAGCCTCCTATAAAAACGATTAAATAAATCGAAAAACAATAAATACATTTAATTTCATACTACGTACGGTCTAAACATGTCGATGCCCTGTCGCCCGCCATCTTGGTTCACGACGACCAATCGTCTATTGTTTTCCAAGTTTGTGTTAAAGTTCGCGGCGGCCATCGCTCTTTCCCTCTCTAGCGCCATAATTCGGTCTCTGTCCAGCATGGTGGATGGTTTGACAGGTGGCAGATCTGGTGCCATCGGCGGGGTCGGCTTGTCAACTTCGGCGGGAGTCGGTGGTAGGTCTTTCGGCTTTGGTTTATCCTCTGATTGGTGAGAAGAGTGGCTGTCTTTGGATTTGGAATCTTGTTGCGCCTTTTTCGAGCGCTTCCATTTCATTCGTCTGTTCTGGAACCATATTTTTACCTGTTGGATGACATTTTATATTTAGTAAAGTTATTTCAGTAAAAATTTTGTGTAATAATAGTAAAAAGCTGAACCGAACACAAAACTAAGTTAACATTTCCTATACTTAATTTAAATAGACTTCATATTACGCTCTCCTTATGGCCAATTTTACTGTAAAAAAAATTATGCCAAGCAATCCACTTATAAAAATGACATTTCGGCACAAGCGCCATACATCATAGCTTACAAGAGTAATCTTTAAAGCCAACATGACGCCCTCGGCATAAGATGTTATGGCAGCCATCGGGACGCCCCCATAATCTTTATAACTCTAATTTGTAACTCAAATCCGCACGCCTATTCACTAACCATTCTGAACCCCAGTGCCGTGTTGAATGTTTTATTGTTGGACTATGATATCACTCATATGGAATGACCATTCTAGTTGTATTTTTTTTGCGAGTGAAGGCGTATTAAGTAAGAATGCTTGAGGTACCTACTACCTTACAGGCAGTCACTGAATTACATCTAACTACAATATGCTGAGTGCACTTTGGAGCCCTATTGTATGTTCGGGAAGGCGCGAAATGATCCTAAGTTATTCATGATTTTCTGCTGGTATGACCATCGATATTATCAACATAATCACGCCTCCCACTGTCTGGTCATTCCGGCACTTAAGCAAATGTAATATAACCTATGCCTAGTATTTATTCTATTTATATATTATTTGCTTGCAGCGGCAATCACTAGATAAATCAATTTAATTGATTAACCTATTTAAAAATTCGGAAAAGTTAAATTATTTTGAACAGTTTAAATTCTCTATCGACTAAAACTTGACATAAAATCTAAACTAAAAAAAGCTTGTTCAGATTCTCTACGAAAATAACAATGAATTATTTTGAGAGCCGTGATTTTTCGTTAAATTGAATAGGGATCCCATCAAGTTGACAAGTGTCGCCATTTTGCAGCCGTCAAAACGTTTTAGCGGGAGCCGGCGGCGGCAGGAAAAAGGTTAAGTGTGTGTTTACAATGTTGAGTGGGTTTTTCACGAGATGAAACGAGGTAGTAAACTTAGCTAGAACAATGTTTAGGTAAATGGAAATTAGGAAACAGGTAAAAACAATAGTTTTTTATTTACTACATAACAGGGGCTCGATTTTAGGTTTCAAAAAATGTAGAGAAGATAAATGAAAATAAATGCGTAAAATTACCTACATATCCAACGATAGGGTCAGAAAATGTTTCTCATACAACAAAACAAACACAAACTCCAATGAGGACGTTGTACACCGTCCAGCCCTAAGTTATACGGACGGCGTACGGGAAGTGTGATTTTTTTATTTTTCTACGTTTTCAGAACTTCACTACTTAAGATTCCTTGTTATGTAAGAAACCCTGCCAAATATATCAGTGAATTTTTAAACTTATGCCTTAAGTAAGGTAATTATTCGTACCAGTGAATTTATATATTAACGGTGAAGAAAAACGCGTGATGAAACCAAAACACCAAAAATGTATTTCGAAGCTATGTGAAAATCTGCCCACCCTTGGTAGGCCAGTGTGGTAAATCATAAATTGCAGGGTGATCATGCAGTAGGATTGTAAAGACTTTGTGGATAGTGAAGATCATAAATCTTCTTGCATTCAAACTTCGCCGCATGTCTTGTATACTTTGGCGACATATGTTTCGCTTAAGCGTCGGTAGCGCAGTTTTCAAGGCACTGACAGCCAAATGTACCAATGAGCTCTAACAACGTAGATAAGTACATCAAACCGAGTGGTCTATCGGTGAAGAAAAACGGGAGGAATACCTACCTTAGAAACTATTTCATTTGCTGTTCGATGGTGTAAAGTCTGCAAGAACCGCGTGGGCAGCGTGGTGGACTATAAATTGCCATAGTTGGGTATCGTGGGGTTACTAAGGCTGTCCAACAGTAAAATAAAGATCATCTCCTACGAACCTGTGTCTCGGTGAGCATGAGGCTGGTGGCCACCTCGAAGCGCTTGGGCCTGGATAGGTACTTGTTCATGCGAAACTGCTTCTCCAGCTCCAGAAGTTGTTGTGACGTGAACGCCGTGCGCGGGCGCCGCGTCTTGCCCAGGAGCGCGTGAGGGGAGCCTGGAGAATGGACTGTACTTTATTTGGGGCAAAACTTTAAAAACTTTTTATGTGGAATTTAAAAAGTTAAATTCGGTCTCATCTAACCACACATTATAACCTTAGTAAGTTTGTGCGATCTTTAATATGAAGCTTACAAGATAAGTATTTCACTTGGAGTCAAACATCTTTGTCCGAAAATTCGAAACACAGATAGCTAAACAATAGAATACACAATAACAAAATCTAAAAAATCTAAGCACTAATACTGCCGATAAGACTCAACACATTATATCAGCAATAATTCCCGCGCGGCAATCACTTCGACATATTGGCCATATTTAACCAATAAATTAAATTAGCTTAATTCATCGAAGTAACGCATCGCCAGTTCAGCCAATAAAAATGATAATTATCCATTAGCGGCGGGACCACTATTGGTGACATTTGGTCGTGTTTGCACAACACGATACAGCGCGCTAATCCTGGACGCATCTGTCAAGGTTTGCCGCGCGAACTGTCATTGCCCTGTCATATTAGCGAGTTTTTGTTTGTTTATTTTGTGTGCTAATTATATTTCTCTTTCTTTGCTGTTTGAATTAAATTATGCTTCAGAGCCATGAACATTAACAATCGCTTTCTTTAAACATGTAGGTGTATTCAAAATACAAATATGACAGGTATTTAAATCACGACTCGCTTGATATGAATACAAAAGAGCGTAGTTACCTACTTAAATTCACGGAGTATGTCTAATATGCTTATTAAAACTGTTTAAGCTGATAACAAGATTACGTGCCAACCGTGTGTAGGTACCGCTCCTATTTTCAAAAGTATTTCCATGCTTTTAAAACGATCATTAACAGTTATATAAATAAATACCACCAACCAATCACAAAGCAAACATTTGAAATACATTTAAAAATAAATTAAAAGAACGGATGCGTTCGAAATTTAAACATAGAATCGTGCTTAAGCATCGTTAAGGAATGGAATTTAAAAGTCCTGTTTGTGTTGCGTGACTTCTCTTCGAGAACTGACGACAAGATGGCGGCAGAGGTAGTTTCTTGTTGAAATGTTGACGTTGGCAATGAGCGCACTTGATGTCGAGAGCTCGATCATTTGTAGACTATGGAGAGTAATGGGTGTACTGCATGAGGTGATTTCTTGTATAATGTATATTTCTAGTTAGTTCTTCTGTACTGAAAGTACCGTCTCTTGTACTTTATAGAATCCTGGATATTCTTATACTTTATTACACCCTAGTACAAGGTTTCCTATTTCATACCTAAGGTTGTCTGGAAGACATCGGTTCAACAATGATAAGGCCACTTTTTGTACGTTTTGTATGAGCTTCTTTGCTTTTTTCGTTTTTTGCTATTTCTTGTATTTGTATGGTGGGAGAATGTTAATATAAACATATCAACACTGGGTTAGTAGAAAGAGAAATAATTTATTTCGTTTAAAATTGATAAACTTTACGAAACCCATTTTAAATAGTCTTTCGCCGTCAGAAAGGTGTTCATCAATATCTAGGACCAGTTTCACCTTTTCACGGGTTCTTTATATTGTTTAACAGTATATTTCTAGAAGTACTAAGTATTTACCTACTTGTGTCTAGTCCGACTGAATGGTATTGCAACGATATTGATCAATGTATGACATTGACACATGTATGACATTGACACATGTATGACACATGAATTTTCTGTCGGCTGCTTCTTAGAATTTTTAATAAAAACATAAAAGATGGAAAAACGGATTCTTGAAAAAGTTTACTTTGAAGTAACCATTTTCATCGAATACTAATATTACAATTATATTTCTATTACCAAATTAAGCCAATTTGAGATGATTACTACACCCCTTAATTTCAACAAGCCCTTTGGATTTAACACGTCCCTAATTTATGAGCTCATTAATAAATTTAAACTAACAAACAAACAAATTAGCGAACAAAAAGGAAAATTAAGAAGTTAACAATGAATACCACCCCGAGTATTAGGGCGCAAACACCACCCCTCGCAATAAGCGCTGTCAAACGAATGTGAGTTTAAATACAATGTTTTAAAGTTGAATGTGATTTGATTCGTACGTCATCGTTTTTTGTATAGATAATAAATAGTGGGTAATGTGCAGCAAATAAATCCATCGTACCTATAATGTTTATTGCGGCAATTTGCATCTGTCACTTGCTTAGAGATTACTATAACACTTTTATATGACTTTTGTAAAAGGTTGAAACCTGTTGGAGCGAAAACTGAAAAACGCTGAAGACCGGATAACCTCACATTTAGGGATACGCAGTGGGTAATTCGGTACAACCAGATTTTAACCATAACAACCTTTTTTCGTGGGTGATAATGAATTTTATTAAGAAATGATATCTTATTAAATTATACAATATTAAATACATTATTTCCATCCGTATACACCACGTGAAGAAAAGCCAGTGAAGATATTTGAGTATTACCGACCAAGTAGGTAGTCAAAAGGATGAAAATATAATACGATCGTATGGTTCTTTAAAATATATTCCGACTAAAATTAAATATTTTAAATAATAGTTATTTAGGTAAGCTCAAGTAAAATATGTTGTTTTGAAATTGTTGTCATCGAATCTGACATTAATTTATTCTATGTTTTGAAATACTTTCTTTACTATTCGATTGATGTTTTCATTCGAAATAAATCTCAAATCAATACTCACAGTCTTTTTTTTTACAATTTATTACAATAACTTATGTAAAGCGCGGAGGTGTACATCATAAATATGTATATATTAATAATGTTACATAATTTAATATTTTATTTTATAGTGCAAAGCAAGTATTACTAAGCAACTAATGCTCCAAAACTTGGCGGCAAAGATTTTTTTAAATTTATTTATCCCTCCTTAATCTACTTTGGTGAAACTTCTGTCACAGTCTCGGTGCATTCTTACTGTGATATGTAGCAGGTGTATCTTTTTAAAACACAGCGTAATGGGTTCAAAACAGGTTGCAAAACATATTTGAAAGCAGTATATATTCGCCCACTACTTTGGGTGAATACCTGGGTAGAAATTACCCACCCATAGGTGTAACCCGGGTACATGCCCATCTCTACTCACATGTAAGTAAGTGTAATATGTATATGTACTACATAAAAGGTCGCTTCAGATGAAGGCTTTCAGGGAGTATTTTAGTGGGTAGTAGCTCCCGAGGAGTTATACAACTCCGTACGCGCGCGGCGGGGTATTTAGTATGCGTAAGAGCATTTTTTAGATCCTGATGCCATCCCCACGGAGGGGAACAAAAAAAAAGATCTTTTTTGGTTTTAGTTCTTATTGTTACAACTACTTACTGATCCGTATCAATAATTCTCGGTCTGTGAAGATTCAGTTTGGTTCGAAGAAGATATACAGACGGCGCTGGTCAGTGGCTACTCAGGAGAAAATGCCTTTTCTTACTAGGCTTCAACCTCGAAACTAATGGCGGCAAAACTAGCACGTTTTGGATTTTTTTTAAAGCATATTAATTATTTAAAGTCCAGCGCATTAGCGCTCAGTGAAGGAATGAACCAGTAGTTAGTTAAAAGAAGCGTGTTATAGAAAAAGGACAGGCTTCTAAAAGATAATTAGTAAATGTCCCTCTTTTCCGAATCTTATAAATGAGTTAGTTTATTTAGACACTGACTCAAGAGCTATGTAATAACCGTATAAAAACCTTAGTCACGGGCAAAGGCGTGTGTCCAATATATAAAACGATATTTCACAGCACCCTACTTACTCCGCTAACCTAATTTCTATCACTTGCCAAAAATTTATCCAAAAAATACACACAAAACACCTGTCAAACTATTACGAAGTCCGAGACGGACATATCACAATAGCCCAAGAGTGACAGAGACAGATAGAGGGGTTGCTAAATTAGGGGTGACAAATGATCACAAATGGGGTGATACGGGGCGATAAATGTAAGTACTACAACACTTAAGCATGGCTATAATTTCCGATTCAAATTATCGAGTCGAGGGGAGGGTTGCTCTTTTCATTTTACTAATATTTAAATTTTATTGGCTTTTAAAATAAATTGTTGGTAAATTGATACATTTATATTGCAAAATTAATATTGGAATATCTTTAAAGTAACGAACTAGATAAGTATCAAGTATGAAAATCGATCTATGAAATCCAAACGTACCTATGTTGTAATTTAAGGTTGGTTTATTTGTTGCTTGTTTGTATGTTATTGAAACACTCTGACACGCATTAACCAATTTTCAAATTTCCTACATCATAATAACACAGGCCATAATCATCTCAAAACTATTTCAAGCAGAAATCACGCGACATCTCCGTGACGTCTAATGTGTAAAGAAAGCACTGCAAATCGACAAAAACATATCTATTTCAACCTGAATTCCATAAAACACAGCTTTGTATAACTTCTATGCTAAAAAAAACAATGAGAACCGTGAAAGCAAGCCTCCGCCGTGACCCTAGGCACACAGTACAGCAGTCGCCTGTCCCCAGCGGGAGTCAAATCGAATTACGCTGATTGGCTGCTTCTGCTTCGCGGCGCGTGAGCGTGATGTGCGCGGTCCTGTTAGACAATATTATGTGACGGTGAGTTGGCTACAGCGCCCTCTATACGTTGGGGAGGGAAGCGGTTGTCTTGAGTTGGTGGGACTGGCCCGCGATTAAATAGGTATTGTTTGTTGACCTCTACAGACCTACCTAGTACTTAGTGTAGCAGGTAGGGACCTAGCTTGCGGATTTATCGGTTGTAAGGGCTAAAGTTTGTTGGCGACTGCTAATGAGCTAACGTTTACCATAAGTTTACGTATCTAGGTATCAATATGCTTAACATGTGACACACTTATATTAGGTCTTTACCTATGAAATTGCCGTTTTTCACGAAATAAATGAAGCGTAATTTTTTATATATTTTTTATTTCTATTAATCAAAATAATCACCCATGCAATCAATGCATCTTTGCCAACGCATTGGTAGCTTATTGATGCCTTTCTTGAAGAAATCAGCTGGACGGGAGGCAACAAATTCTTCAAAGGCATTTTGTACTGCCTCTCGGGTATTGAATTTTTTTCCCGCCAAGAAGTTATCCAAATTCTGGAAAAAAGCTTGGAGACCGTCTGCTGTGCAGTATGAGGTCGCGCGTTGTCGTGCAGGAGCAGTGGAGCCGAACGATTGACCAAAGCTGGTTGGAGACGTGCGAGCTTCTCCATCATTTTGTTCAGTTCTTCACAGTACACATCTGCAGTAATGCTTGTCCCGTTTGGCAAGAAGCTGTGATGAATTACACCCGCGTTAGACCACCAAACAGTGACCATCACTTTTCTAGGGGTAAGTTTTCGTTTAGGGCATTGTTTGGGTGCTGAACCAGGGTCCAACCAACTTGCTGAGCGCTTACGATTGTCAAACAGGATCCATTTCTCGTCACAAGTAACAATGCGGTTCAGAATTCCTTCATTTGTATGCCTGCTGAGCAGTGCAAGGCACGTCTCCACGCGTACTTCGCGTTGGCGGTCATTGAGTTCGTGGGGTACCCATTTGTCAAGCTTTTTTACCTTGCCAATTTGACGCAAATGGACCAATATTGTTTTGATGCTAACGTCGAAAGCTGCTGCTAATTCAGCCGTGGATTGAGTTTCATCAGCTTCCACAATTGCCTTTAATTCGTCATTGTCAACCAAAGTTTTCGAACGACCACGGGGTTCATTTTTTAGGTCAAAATTTCCAGAACGGAAGCGGGTAAACCAATAACGGGTGGTGCGTTCGTTTGTAGTGTTCGCTCCGTAAACGTCGTTGATGTTGCGTGCCACTTGTGCCGCTTTGCTGCCACGACGGTACTCATACTTCATAATTACTCGAATTTTTAACTTATCCATGATGACGAAAAATGTTCGAATGCGTTGAAAACAAAACACTAACTATTAAACAAATGACGATTTTAGAAAAAGAATTCCATGTTTGTCAAATAAAATTAATTTGAAATTAGAATTATCAGTCCAAAAAAAAATATTTTCATTTGAAATGGCCAGTACGGCAAAACGGCAGTTTCATAGGTAAAGACCTATTATAACATCCAAAAGTAAGTAAGTAGAACAAAAAAGGACAGTGAATTTATTGCAGTTTTTTTCTCGAGAAATAGAATCGTGCGTGAACCTATCTACATTTAAATACAAACGTGGATTGACAGACAACAAACAGCCCAAACCTGCGCATCTGGACACATGAAACTTCGGACATAGCTCCGCATGTTGTCTAGGGGCGCATTAAGAAATACTTGAAATTTACCCGGTTAGAGGGTAAACTAGCTTGTAGAGGAATTCCCTTTTGATTTTTGTTATTTTAGAAAATTTTTGGCAGTAGAGTTTTCTTTGTCTGGGCTGTATACAGTCCTTCCTAGGTTAACAGCCAAAATAACCACTTTTCTTATTTTGTTGTCTTCTTGTCTGTGGCATTGCATCTCCCATACAACTGTACCGGTTTTGATGCGGTTTTTTGTGTTCAAATTGGAATGAGCTGTTTGAAGCAAATCGCCGTTCAAAAGTTATAGACGCTTTGTCACAGCAGACTAATTTTGTTTATTTGTGAGATGTGTTCATCACAGCTCACAAAACACAAGTAGCGCTAACTAGAGAACCACCCGGCGACGACGCACTGCCTTCATAGGTATCATCGACTAATGCAAACATAAGTGAAACTTGCCGAACTCCGCGCCACCTACTTAAACTATAAATCTATACAGAACGACCTGCACGTCTGCTCGGAGATTTATCTCGGCGGATTCGATCAGCGTACGGATAGCAAAGGAATAGAAAAATAATTAGTGTGTAGATTTTTGTTTACTTATGTGAATGAAACGGGAGTACATTGTTGTGATTCGGTATTTTGTTAATATCGTGTACAAAATGTGTTGATCAATACCGAAATGAAACTCAACAAGCAACGGTATTTTATTTTATTAGCCAAAAGGCTAGCCGAATTACTACGCTAGATTGCAATGGAAATTCGTTGTGCGAGGTAGGTGCCAGCCAGGTTACGAGTTTCACTTACCAATCGTCTCGCTAGGTCCGAAAAAAGGCAATGAGCTCCTTGTCCCCAAGACCCCATGGTTTCAACGCAAAAGCCTCAAAATATACCCACTACCCAAATTCTGATATTTTCTACGTTTAAGGCTTTCAGCGTTATTAGCAGCAGAACCAGGTTGTATACTAGTTGTAGGATGATGGGAAGTTAAAGTTAACAAAATAACAACGCTTGTCTCCCAGTAAGAAACAACTGCCTTCGCTATGCTTGTGCTGTTCATGTGTTATCTGACTTGATTTGTTTTGACATTGGTTTTCATTTGTTTTTATATTTTTTATGTTGTAGCGTGCCTTAAACTTTTTTGCTGTAATACAGTGAAGTGTGCAAGAATTCATTTAATTCTACGATCATGTATAACAAACGGGTCGCTCACTTCCCTCTAATATGGTTGAGGAGGGCGATGGCTGGATCTCGCGTTAACTCGTGAACGGGTGCCGTTTGAGGGTGTTCGTCGTTTGGATATTTGGGGGGAGGGAGACTTGCCGAGCTAACAGATGCAGAAAAGAATAATTTTGTATAGACATAAAGAGACTCAGTAAATTTATTTTGAAAAAAAAAAATATATCCGTGAAGTTTCTTGCCAGTTCTTCTTCACGAAGGTTTTTTTTCGAACTGGTGGTAGAATCATGTTTTATTTGACGTCAATAAGAACAAGTAATTGTCAATGTTGAGAAATAAATATTTGAATTTGAATTTGAATTTGAAACACCTATATGCAATAAATGAATTTGAATTGAATAAGTATCACTGATAATTTCTGTATCTATTCGTCTTATTACATAGTACCTAAATTGTATTTTTTATTGTACATTGACAGGCGTTAGTGTCCCATCTCACCCCACGGTAAGTGCTGATGAAGGCTAGGATGAACACGCCTGTCCAAGAGGTACCTAGTCACTCTACCCTTGAAAGCCCCAGGGTCAAATTTGTCTGGAAAACCTGATCAAGGAGACTGATCGTTCCACTTTTCAGCGTAACGGATGAAAGATGACTGTCGAAACGCTTCATTTTTACAGAAAGTAACGAGAACATTAACCCTTGGTACCATAACAACTTGAAATATGAAGAGCATTTGAAATTACCTATATAATAAATTAAGACAATACAGGTATTTCAAATATCTCTGCTTAGGAATTTATAGGAGTTAATTAAATCGAACTTCTTTTCCTTCTACATAAATGTGCATGTAAACAAATTTTTCTCCATTGAGTTTTTGGAATGAAAATAAAGTTTTTAAACAATTATAACCTGCAAGCATTGAAGTCGAACAGCTAAATAAGCAGCCGTTTTGTTGTTTTAAAACCTAAGTAAAAATGCATGTCTCAAGCGAAAGTAAGGAACGCAATAATTATTTTAATAAGTATTTAATATTTATTCTTTTTGTTTATTTATTTTTAAGTTGCTGTAAGTTTTCCAAAAATGTGAAAATAAAATAAAAAATAAAAATAAAATAATAAATATATCAGAAATAAAATATACTTTTCTGCAGTCCCTACCTGCACTAGGTCCAATCTCTCGGGTTCCCTTGACTTTTGTTTATTGCGGAATTGATTTACGTGGGGGGAGGGGGAGGTTTCCGTTTCTTATAATTTTCTTTGGGTTGCAGTAAGATTCCGATGGAGTATGTGTTTTTGTTTGTAACGATTCGGTTTGCAATGTGGTAGAGAAGGTTCAAGTAATTTATGCACGCAGCCTTATGTGTGTGTGTGCTTGTAAATATGCAACTTAACTTTGTGTGGCGGCCGCCATCTTGTCAAACCGTTTTCTCGTCGCTTTGGTGTGCGTGTACAATCAGCACATCTTGTCACGCACACACTCTGTATATATACAAGCTAAGCATACTTATAGTTTGTAACGAAAACTCCAAATAAAACCCCTGTGAAACTCAATTAAAGATATTTTTATTTCAAGTACTTTTAGAAAACTATCGGAAATACCATCGTGGAGAAGAACTGGCAAGAAACTCCACGGGTATATCATTCGTAAGAAAATGATTGATTATGAACAAATACAATGTTTGATCAAATCATTAGCTAACAAAATATCAGTACCGCTAAACACAAATATATTGCAGATCAACTTACTTTCTCGAGATTTCCGATGAATATACTCACAAATACTGCTCCAATTATAGGTAGTGATATTCTAATCACAGTCAGCTTAGCAATACTTTTTAAATATTAAATCTTATAATGCAATTATGTTCGCATTGTAAGTTATTATCATCTAACTACTAAGTTATACAGTTGAGTTCACGATTCGAATGCCTCATGCCAAATGACTTGAACCATCTATACATATATAACATGCAACACGAGAAATGGATGACTATTCGCAAATTAAATTGTATTTTAACATCATAGATCATTAACAAAAGATCTAGGCAAAGTACACGATTCGTAGCAGGTCTGCCAGGTGGCTGTATCTTGATTTAGTCTTAGTTCAGTCTGTGTTTGCCCTTTACAGCTTTTATAACGCAGAATCATCGTCACTGAAACCCGTTCCAACATCGATCCAGCCGAGGCTACACCGTACATTATTAGTAAGTGGAAATAGTCTATATCTTATTAGGTTCTTGTGTATTGGTAGATAATACGAATTAAAATTAAATTTGGTTTAAACTCCACAAGACTGGATTATACAACACATCTGCGTAGATACCTTTATACTCCTTAAATGCACCAGGAGCAATAAGAGTACAACTTGAAATAAACTCGACTCTTTTCATTACATTCTTAATGACACTACGAAAGCTAGATGATTTTTCTTATAGTAACAAAACTACAGAATGCTAGATAGTCTAAACTCCTCGCTAGTGACTCACGAATGTTTACCGCAACTAAGGGCTGATTCAGTGTTCAGATAATTTTTATCAGTAGAATTATTTTGAGAATTTGACACAATTCTATGGAAAATCTTATCAAGTGTCAAAGTTATTCTTCAGATAATAGATATCTGACCATTAAAAATCAGCCCTAAGTAAACGTATAATTTACGCATGTATACTCAAAATAATCTACTCAAACACGACCCGCACCAATCCCAAAGCGAAACATCACAAAAACTCCTCACATATACGTACACACATAGGTATTCCACCTCTCAGTTATAAATATAGGATATTAATTAGAAAGTTGGGGTACGATGAATCCACAACAATCCGTCGAAGGGCCTGAGGGTCTAATTTGTAAGGGCCGCTCTGTTTGTGTGAACAAATTGCTGCTGGCTAATTGGCTTACGACCCGCGCGGGTGCGGTGCCAGTGGCGGCGGCAGTCAGCGAAGTAGGTTGTGTTTTGAGGTTTGTTCCAAGTTTGTACAAAGATGGATGCAGTGATGAGACGGTGGGTTATTATGATTTTATCTGGTACATATAAAATCATAATCACCTCGTTTTCGAAAATAACAATAAAATTATGCGTGTAAAAGCAATTTTATGCGAGTGGAGCCTACGTAGGTTACCGAAACGTTTATTGCATTTTGATCTTATTGAAATGAAGCAAAACTGTTATCATAATAATGTTTAAAGTGGTAACATAGTAATATAATTTTCAAAGGTAATTCGGATTCGTATAATATTAATTAGAAATCCTAGATTAAAATTTAAATCCCAACCAAACGACAATATGGTGAAATTTGGATAATGCCAGTTTTCTAATCGCATTGGTTTTGATTTGATTTTTGTGTTTTGGTCAAGATTTCCAAATCCATACTTTAAACATTAATATACGAGAGAACCTTCAAATATTAAAAATCAGTTTTTGGTTGCGCCTCACCTGATGAAAAGTACTTCACCAGGCATTATTTCACTTCGAGGCATTATTAAAAGAGGACAGGCGATTCGTTCCAAAACCTTACCCTGAAAACCCGAACCAAACGGACTTGTCCAATCCTGAGCACACATTTTTAGGATTGTATAATGAAAACATTTTCAACTCTGTCCACTTGTTCCGTGTAGGAATAGCTTCACTAAAACGAGCCACGCTGAACCTCGCTGCAAGTGTGACTGCACCTTTTCCTACGACAGTAAATTAAATCGCGGCACAACACGGGCGATTTTTTAATTAAGTTTAAACGAGCGATTGCTTAGCTTTTAACTAGTCGCCATTTTGAGCCTTCATTAGTGTACTATGTCCAATTCGCTTCCGAGTCTTTTAGCTTTATTTGTTTTAAAGATTAACTTTACTGTACTGGATAGGTTTTACTGTGAAGCCATTTTTTTAAATATCAAAACAGCCTTGAAATCTGCGTAATACATATTTATGTGACTTTTTGACCTTCTTCAATGCATTGGCTATTGTCCTTTGATGAAAGAAAAAGGTTTAACTTATGTAATAATATCACTACATAGTATAAAACAAAGTCGCTGTGTGTCTGTCCCTATGTATGCTTAGATCTTTAAAACGACGCAACGGATTTTGATGCGGTGTCTTTTATTAGACAGAGTGATTCAAGAGAAAGGTACTTTCCAAAAAAAAAAAAAGCGGTGTTTTGCTAATTGTCGTCACACGAAGTCATTAAAGGCTGCTAAACAGTAACCTTCTCTCGTGTTTTTATTGGTCTTGACCGAGCGGGAGAGGCCGACTTTTATCCAATTCACAATACGAGGAAAAAACTAAATTTTTTTTTGTCTTTTCTTTGGTAATTATATTCCCGCCACGCAGTAAAACCAGACCCTAACTGCGCACTGAATCGGCCGTGCAATCGTTACCCGCTTTTTTCGACAGTCGAGCAAAAGTACCATTTGTTATCAATGGGTTGGTTACCTAAAGCCGCTTAGAAAATTGCACCCTTATGTCTTCAGAAGCCTCCCCTCGCTTGCGGCTGAGGTAGGGGTGACTTTTAACCATTGCAAATTATCGTAGGCAATAGAATTTTAGAAAACAAAAAAACAAATTGTATGAGATTTTTTAAGAAAAATTCAGTTTATATGGCTCTATATAAAACTTTAATTGAAGTATAAAATACTAATTCAAGAGCGATTAAGAACAATTATCTAAAGTAGCCAAATGTGCGATCAAGCCCCTGAATCGCTATACCATCTACAAATTGTGTTACAAAGTGTCATCCAGGTTTTACCTAGGTAATTATCCTATCGTGTGGGATTAGCGGTCTACATAAAATAAACAAATAAAACCACTAGACAAAAATACCAACTGTATGGCCCCGAAGTAATCAGAGCTTGTGTTATGGAGACCATACAGCGAGCTGGAGGGGGACCCAGAATAAACATACATATATAAATATAAACAACCATGACCCGAGAACAAACATCTGTAAGACCTCCGGCGTTTGATGCAAGGCTTCTACCATTTATAATATTCAAACACACAAACAAATGTTTCCTCTTTATAATTATTGTATTGAAAGAGCCCAAACTGAAACACAGAACTCAGACAGTAAAGTGCAAGATTATTATTACTGTTAAAAGATCCAATATGTTGGCACACAGGTTCGCAAATTGCAGTGAGGAAGCTAAATTAACATTATTCAAGGCCTTTTGTCAATCTGTTTATACACCGGGACTGTGGTCACACCAGCATGGCTCGGAAACAGCACTGAATGCGCTTAGGGTGCAGTAGAACAATGGCCGAAGGGTTCTGTTAGGATTACCACGCCACTGCAGCGCATCGGCCATGTTTGCTTTCAAAGGCCCATGTTGAGGTTGCGATCTTGTACCAATGATCTGCTGAGGGTGTTTGCTGATAAGCTGGAGCTTCCAATATGGAAGCATTTTATGCCTGTTTTAGTCTAATTAATTAACATGAAAGTCTTACTAACATAGTTACCTTTTGAAATTGTATTACTAACAAGTGGGTCAAGTTGCCACAATAAATGAAATTTATTATTATTATTATTACAGGCAAGGAGTAAGGTCGGTTCTAAAGAACCGTGCAACTACCGCCACAAAGTAGGTTTTACAAAGTAAAGCGCAGTCAACTAATCTATATATCTATAATCGGATTAATAATAATAATAAATCCCCAGACAAACACGCCAACTGTATGGCCCCAAAGTAAGCACAGCTTGTGTTATGGATGACCATACAGCGAACTGGGGGGGAACCCAGAATAAACATACATATATAAATACAAACAACCATGACCCGAGAACAAATATCTGTGTTCATCACAGAAATTGATTCCCCGGCCAGGCTCTAACCTGGGGCCTATGAGGCAAGGCTACTTACCACTATACCAGGTTTAGTATTGCCAAAAAAATCGATCTTCTGTTAAATGGAATAAAATTTTAATCTGTTTTTGAAGTTTGTTACTTGCTTTTCAAAGAATTCATAGTTTTTCACTACAACGTTAGCTTGAAACAATACAAAAGTAATAAATTGCATGGGTTATATATTTAAGTGGTTATTTTTTTGAGGGTTGTGTTCAGTAGCGTCCAAGCAAAATTAAATAAAAATCCAAAAGTAGTATGTAAATCATACCAGTGTTTATTTGCTCAGCCGCCCGACAACACGTCCAAAATAACATATTGCTTGGGGAAAATGTTTCAAAGTGTGATTGCTCGAAGGCTCTATGGCTGGATCCCGCGTTAACTCGTGAACGGGTCACGTTCGAGGGTGTTCGTCTTTTGGATACTTACAGATGCAAACAAGAATATATTTTATAGACATACAGACACTGTAAATTTATTTTGACAAAAATATACCCGTGAAGTTTCTTGCCAGTTCTTCTTCACGAAGGATTTTCTTGCTTTAATTTATTCATAATCCTGTACGTGTGTGGCTTAACCTGGAACATTTTTTAAGTCAATTTTGTCTTAAACCTTTGTTAATCCACTTGTTTTGTTTTACGCCATTTGGTTAGAAAAATAAACGCCTAGATCGCCGTTTGTGGGGCAATCGTTATATTGTATTAGTAAAGAAGCTGTTGGATATGAAACAAATATATAATTTGTCCAAGAACCTGGCAGAATGAGCACACTGTACGATAACCATTTAGAAATACGATAAAACTGACACTTTACAGACGATCAACCGATACATGAGCAGCAAATATCGATCGTGATATTTTATCAGTTTCATCGACCCGTAGTGACAGATCGACTGCTAAATGATCGATTACAACGCTTGTCATATTCATCTCGCGGGCCTTGCCTTCTTTACCAAGAATTATCTGCGTATTATGTGTTACTTTAAAACAAATATGTCCACGAATTGGTGACTTGTAATCTAATCTAGGCACTTGTGTTGTTTTTCTTAAATCATTCCTCCGTTTGAAGCAATTTTACAGCTTTTGATAACTAACGTTCGATAGTATTGTGATGCTGCAAAATGCGGCATTTAGTGATCAGTGACATGACGCTTTAACGTCTTAATGTCGTCTTGGCGAACTGCTCGAACATCGGTGGTTTCATCCAGCAAAAGTGATGTCCCTTATTTAATTTGCTAAGAAGAAGTTACAGCATGTGTGATTAAATACAGCATTTAAACTAGATTCAAATTGAAGATGTTTGATGGCAGCGCCGTGTCAGTAGTGGCCTGCCGCATACGCCAGAAATCCCCCAAGTTCAAGTCCTGGTCGGGGCAGTCATTTGTGTGACAAACACAGATGATTGTTCTCCAGTCATATTTATATTTGTATAAGTATATTTGTTCTGGGTCCCGTTCAATTAAGAGGTATGTTAATTTGCAATCTTGATATAATTTCAGATAGTTTATGCGGTTTTGTTCACAATGAACACCTTCTCCATGATATACCGCACTAGTCTCCGCCCGAACCAGCCACAGACTCTAAGACTTCTACTGACGAATGAGCCTGTCACAGCAGTCAGTAAGCGACCTTACTTCCCGACATCTCAAGCTTTGGCAGTATATGGCTTAGTGCCTTGGCCAGTCGCTCGGAATGACATCACAGCAGTTTACCGAAGCTTACGCTGAATTCCGAGCAGGTGACGGTGCGGTTCAGGCTGGATCTGCATTCCTCGCATTAATGAACTTTGACACTAAATCACGCAACAAACACTTCAGTTTCATAGTTACTGCCAGTGAACAGCTAAGTTGTTGATCGTGAAGACGGAAGAAATGCTCTCTCTCGGATCCCCCAAGTTTCGGTCGATCGGGAAAGCTTACTGGCTGCCCAGGCTTACTACGAGCCCTATCATCCCCCCAGCATCATAAGTGTTACTTTTGAGTGGATGAGCCGTTAGGGTCTCCGCTTGCGCACCCTCTTCCGTAACTGGCTGACCATAATACTAAGGAACAGCAGGGTTAATTGTTTTGGGGGTGTAAATATAAAAGTACTGGAACGCTTATTAACGTTAGTCCAAAGCTGCCTTAGAAACAAAGTGTCGCAGTCAAATTGCCTATTCAACTTGCCGAGCGGTATTTTCCGTCGGCTTTTTCTCCTGTCTTTTACCCATACATAATACCTTTTATAAGTCGAAGTTAATTAGTTTTTACGCAATCTCTATGAAGATGAAGAGAAGGAAAACTTTCAACGAGTGTAGTTGTTCGGAGTAGAACGCATCCACAGGTTTTGTGTAGGTAATTTATTAATTGAAAGCAAAAATGTTAGGACCTACCCGCACTTGTCGCGAAATGTTGGAACGGCCGGGCTGTCGCCTGCTTCGCTGCCGTGAGGAAATTCCATAAAATAATATTTAAATAATTCTGTAAGAGACTGACTGAGTTTGGTTGGATCGCCGCCGCGTGGTAGGACGCATTTTTAATAAATCATGCAGTTTTCTGTTTGCTGTCTTAAACGCGATTTGTAGTTGCGCTTATACGAAGTTGATAGACATTTGTGTTTTGAATTTGTGTGTAAGAAGCTTCTGGAAGCTAGGTGTAATGTGGACCATATTTTCTAATCCCTTAATAACGACCCATTGTACTTACAATAGTAAGATCTTTGTCCTCCAAGGGGAGCCCCCACGCCCTTATATTAACTGACTGACTAACACCTATGTACGTAGAGGAAATACCTACGTGAAATACAGAAGGTCAGTACAAATTAATGGTTAATTAGCTATAAGGGGTGAGTGATCATTATCAACTTGGTGGGTTTGTGTCGCGGTGTTCCGATTGCCGACTTGTACGATACAGTCGTTTTTTAGCCTATGGTGAAATAAAGAATTATAAATTTTACAGGCCATTTGTTCTTTAATATCTGAAGTCAAGATAAAATAAAATAATAAAAATATCTACATTAACGCATCTGGTTACTAAACACAATGTAACCTGCCGAAGTAAATGAAAACAACTTTTTCACAGGGTGCTGCCACCCCTGTTGACAGTGACAGCTGTAGTATTTGTCAAATAAACAATCTGTCAGCGAGAGGGTGCAAATAGTGCTACCTGCCGACCAACTTCTGTTCAGTGTAAGGTGGCGCTGCGTTCTACGCGTAAATGAAGTTTGACTTTGATTCCAGCTTTTGTTACCGACTGGCGAAGTTGGCGACGGTTGTATTCATACCGGGTGCCGAGTGAAGTCAGGGGAGGTTTATAGTTAAATAAACTGACAGGTTTGCGGTGTGTTAATAATTATATGATTAAGTTCAAAAGTACTGTTTTTGGTGAGTTAAAAGTCTATATTACGAAGGTTTCAATAGAATTTGACAAAACAGAAATTTTTTTCCGACGGCGACCGACTAGACTTGTGAGTAGTAGTCCTGCCTAATACGCTGGAGGCCCCAAGTTCGAGTCCTGGCCGTAAACATACATACATACACTAGAAAAACATAACCCTCCTTCTGACATTCGGGGAAAAGAGGAAAGTTATAAGTTTGACTTTTATATTAAATGTAAAATATACATGATGCCCACACGAACGGCTCGATTTTGATGGTTTTTTTCATAAGCTGAATAAATCGAGAAGGAGGTTCAATAACGTTTTTCCTGGCAGCTGGCAGTCGGCGTGTCAACGGTGCCGTAGCATCGGGGCTTACCTCCGAGCTCCGGGATCCGGTGGTAAAGCATGCCAGTACGCGCCAGCCACTCCAGCTGCATGTGGTGCAGCGCGCGCTCGCCGGGGTGATGGAACGCGGACAGCGGCGCCCCTCCGCCCAGAGTGGGGTACCCGAACATGGGCGGAGGCAGGTGGGGGTTCTGCAGCAGCCCCGGCTTCGGTATAATACCTGCGGGAAAAGGGTGCAACTTGTCTTACACGGAAACTAATATTCTAAATTTAAAAAAGTCATATCTTAGATGTTTAACTTCCAATTGTTTTTGCATTCTGCTTTAAGTTGAAGATGAAGGTTAAACCATGCAGGCTTATTTCTAGTCACAATGGCCACTGCGTTGAATATTATAAGGACCATTAACGACTATCAGAACTACAACGGTCTTATTTTATCCCACCGCTGGGACAATTGCGGATAATTCGATTATCTTTGGAACTTCTATTTCTATTAACTATTCCGATTTCCTTCACATCCGGCGTACCAGTCGAATTCATGCTAAGGGTACTTGTAAAACCTAGTCGGTATATTTAACCATAATAATAATAATAAAAATCATTTATTCTCTCCAAAAATGAACAATACATGTGATACGATGTTATTAATTATAGGAGACTGGAGTCTAAGCTAGGACAAGCCTGTATTATAGATCTCCAGGTCACTACTGACAGTGAAATTTGATATATATATTGATATATATAAATATATATATTACATAAATATATATATATTATATAAATATATATATTGACCTCACCACCAAAAAACTGCAATGCCTCGACCATCGTCGGAAAGTTGCCAGTTTAGCAGTCTTCTACAGATTACATTTTGGGCAGTGCGCGAATGCTCTTTTTGATCAGGTTGAACCCACACCCTTCTTACATCGGACTACTAGACGCAGACAGGCCTTCCATCCCTTTATGGTGGATGTCCCAAGAAGTCGAATCAAAAGCTTCGATAGTTCCTTTTTGGTGTGGGTCGCCAAGGTGTGGAATGAACTGCCTGCGTCTGTTTTTCCAGAAAACTATAGTCCTAGTTCTTTCAAGCGTCGAGTGAATAGGTATCTCGTGGATAGACGTGTAACACCCTCGTCTTCATCGTCACTTTCCATCAGATGAGATAGAAGAAAAACGTCTAATCCTTTTTCAATAAAAAATATCAGAATTAAATATTTTATGATTATTTTCCAATCTATGTTTTCATTTTTTCGCTTTAATCGGGACGAAACTTGAACGATGTCCTTTATGTACCTACGTACTGTCATTAAATCAGCTGTTTATATAGAACGGTATACACCAAAATTGTTCACGAGCATGAATTTATTTTCTTAAAGTTATAAAATATTACGTGCTTCCCGCGGCTTTCGGAAAAAGTTCTTCTAAAATTTCTAAAATTTGGGTATAAAAATCAGCCGATGTGTTATGTCCAGTTATATTCAATTCTTTTTGAATTGAAATACTAATTCGTATGCCAAATTTTACCCAAACCTAATCAGCCTATTTTGCATGAACTTTCAAATTTATAATATTAATACAATCTATACAAAGCAATGTACAGTCAGGAAAATTGGAGCAGCCGCAGTGTGCGGAGCGCTTACAAAGGACCGAACAACGCGTAAGCGAGTCTTGCAGTAGCCAATCGGGCTGTACCAACATTATGTTCAGACGATTCTACACTTGGGTCAACCCTACGTGCACACCGCACATCCACTTTACCATCGCCTCACCTGATTTAAAATACATCTATTAAGATAAATCAGTAAATTATTTAAAAAATCCAAACTTAACATAACAAAAAACCATACATACCTGGTCTATAGCCATCCTCTTCGTTGCCTCCCTCTACCCCCGGCGAGATTGGTGGACTATATGCTTCGGAGCGATTGCCCTCATCCGACCCAGGGCTGCCACTGCGGGAACTCTGCCCCGACCGAGGACTATCTGATCCCTCAATGTCAGCCTTCTTCTCTATACGGTTCTGCTCAATCTGGTTGTCATAGTTGTCAAATCTGTCAATATACGTCTTATTCTGAATATACGCTAAGTACTTCTGTTGGGACATCTTCTCCTGTAACGTTTCATTCTCTATCTGCTTTGATAGAAGCGCGTCGATGCAGAATGACTTCTGTGGTTTGGGGAGAAGAGTCCTTTCCTCTTCTGGTTTGTAGAAGATGTGGGGGCTGGTGGAGAGGGAGTCCTGATCGAGCGGGGGGTTGTCGTCCGAGTCCCGGGGGTAGGGGTTCTGGATTTGAGAGGACATGTTTTGTGTGTGGGGGTTCTTACATAGCCCTGTGAAGAAAAAAGTTGTTTTAAAATAGGGGATTCAAAACTACTAGAACAGAATGCAAAACTGTTTTCTTTGATTCGGTCTTTTCTTCTTTTCTATTTGGTATTTGTAAAGTTAGCTGTGTACCGAAAAAATGTTGATCATAACAATTATCTCAACTTTTTTTCTAAATAAAGAAAGTATGTTTAAGGATTTAGTTTTTTTATGAGTCTTTTATAATGTTTAAATTATATTAATAGAAATGATTTTTAAGGTAAGGTAAGTGAAAAAGGTTCAAAACAAAGGTTCAAACAAGGTTTGAACAATATATAAATATATTAACAAAGATCATTTTTTCTTTCAACATAACTTTTTTTAGTACAATATCGACATCGGGGTCGCAACGCCTCGGCATTAAAGGTTTGATTTCCCGCGATTTCAATTGCTCACAATCCCTCGGGAACAATAGCTGATTACCCCATGTCCCGTGTAGGTGGCGTGAGATCAGAACACACGAACAAATAAACTCAGTTTTACAGTATAATATTACTCAGGAAGTATATGGCGAAGCCGGTAAGATCAGTATCTTAGGGGAGTTACCTACACATTCGAGCTGGCACATTTGCTGAGGCAGCATATTTGTTGAACGACAAGACTGGCGCAAAGAAATTACCGTATACGGCTTGAATATATGATAATACAAATTCACTTTTGTATGTACCCTTAGCATCTACGAGTTATAGGCAAAACGCCTTTATTTGGCGAGCGAGCAATAATTTTAATAAATTGACTTGGAAATTTGATTTCGATTTATTTAATACCAACGTTGCCTCAGCGAGACGTATAATAAGCAATTTTTTTTTTTAAATAATTGGTTTGGTTTTGGTTTATAAAGTGGAAGAAATGTTAGGTTATAATAGTAATTGTAAATAGTTTTTAAGGTGTAGATTTAAGTGTGGTTTAAATAACATAATTGTGCGGTAAATTTGTACTATTTTATATTGGTGAGGAGTTATGATGGGCCCACTATTGCTATCATAGATATGTATTATTGTTATGTTGGCTGTTAGTCTTTCTTTAATAAAAAAATTAAATAAATAAATTAATTAAATCTGGACAACAGAAACCGGACGGTCGTTTTCCAACCCTTTACCACCCCAAAATGCCGATTAAAACCGACTCGAATGTCTGGGAGCCCCGTTCTGGCTCCGTAGCGCCCTCTCTAGGAAACTATTGCAACTTCCATGAGCAATTGCCGACAAATTTATCGTTTCCATACGTGTGTATCTATGTCTTGATGATAGCATCCCGCGTTAACGCCGTTTGCATACTTGGGGAAGGGAGACTTGCCGAGCTAACAGATGCAGATAACAATAATTTTGTATAGACATAAAGAGACTCTGTAAATTTATTTTAAAAAATATACCCGTGAAGTTTCTTGCCAGTTCTTCTTCACGAAGGTTTTGCCGAACTGGTGGTAGAGTCTTTTTTAATTTGACGTCAACAATAAGAACGAGTAATTGTCAATGTTGAGAAATTAATATTTGAATTTGAGAATTTGAATTTGTCTATTTTTGTGTCCAGTTTTATAAAGGGACACATAAAAGCGGTTTCTTCGGAGTGTTTGTACGAGGATATGAAAATTCCTTGTGTGACGCATACTCAAACTAAACCTATTGATAATTGAAAATCATCTGACAAACAAACTGTAAGGTTTTAAATACATCGTCACCAAATGAAATAGTGCACTGCAAGGTTGCAAGGGTCTACCTGCGGCCCGTTGATGTCTTTCCTATGGCACGTGCGCAGGGCTGGCACCTTCACGCTGACATTTGGTTTCAACGCATCAACTTTGTTTTTTGACTGATAGTTGGATCGAACTATTTAATATGTTTCGTTTTCTGGCGCAAAGAACAAAGAGTGCTATTAAACGTTATAAATACAAGTAATTTTCCTTATTGATGAGCCCTTAATGTTTCACTGCCATAATAATCAGGTATACGTGGTTGTGTCCTGGACAAAGGGAAGCAACTGACGGAGCAATCACTGCGCCACGTGCAATTCCAGCTGATGCTGGTAAATTATAATTTACTTGAAATAACATCCTAACATGTTTCAATGTTTACTGGTTGATACCTAAGTTGAGGACATAAATAAATACTTTGGTTTAACCACTAATATGTATTAGTTATTTTAATATTATGATAAACAATAATTAGTTCAATGCTCAGTGCTTCGTAACTTTAATCAGTAGAGTAATTTTGTCACTTGACATGACTTTCCGTAGAAATTGTATCAAGTTCTGAAAATATTCTTCCGATAAAATTTATCTGAAAGTTGTACAATCCGCCCTCAAACCTAATTATTACTAAATAATGCTATTCTACAACGTAAACATCTTTAATAGTAATACTTAATTTTCTCTTTCAGTTAACTCTTATTTTCGTTAATATTTTCGAAATTTTACTGCGTTTCACAGATTTTTTTTTATTGTAAGTAATTCCCTAACAGCGTGTTGAAAAACGCTTAGAATAAAATCTAGACAGACTTTTAGTTGCTAAAGCAACCAAACTGTTTAAAATATGGCGCCCATTTTTTCTACAGTCGTAAGTCTATTGTATTGTTTATAAACTTACAGAAGCTTATTGTTTTTTAGATGGAATTCAAACGCAACTGTGTCATTGCTTTGGAAAATCGCAACCAGCCATTGTTAATGAGCTGCGACATTTACATCTGAACAAAATGTTTGTGTATCGGACCATCACGCGTTACAATAATACGGGTAGCACCAAAAACGCCATGGAGGTGGACATCCTACAACAGCAACATCATCAGAAATGGTTCGAAAGGTAAAGGCAGGAATTGAACGAAATCCACGACAAAGTGCAGTTAAATTGTATCTGCCCGGAGCACAGGGCGCATATTAAAAAATAAACTACAACTGAAGCCCTACAAAATACAAAAAGTGCAAGACTTGACACTGGCACAAAAGGCAGTTCGCCTAGAGAGAGCTAAGGAGTTAAAGCACTTGCACGTTCGTAGCGAGCTTGAAAACTTGGTATTTTCCGATGAAAACCTTTTTACGGTTCAGCAATATGTGAACAAACAAAACGATCGCGTATGGTTAAAGTGTAAATCAAACGATAATTTAGACCAACGAATCGCTCTGCGAAAGCAAGCACCAGCATCAGTGAAGGTTTGGGCCGCGGTAACTGCTACGGGACGTTCACCTCTCGTTTTCATAGAACAGGGTGCAAAGATAAACCAGTAAATCTAGCGTGAAAAGATTTTAAACGATGCTTTGTTACCTTGGGCACTTAAGCAATTCGGTAGAAACCATTGGATGTTTCAACAAGACTCGGCACTATCCCACAAAGCCCGTGAAACCCAAAGTGTCAGTAAAAAAAATATGAGACGGTCGACGCCTTAAAGATTGCTCTTCACCGAGAAAGGAACAAAATACCAGCAGACCACATTTGTGCAGCGTGTGAAGCTGTTATCCGTGCTGTTATCCGCACTAAAGATGGCCACATCGAGCAATAACTTTTTCTTTTAATTTTAAATGTCTTTTTTTACATACTAAAGTTTTTAAATAAATAAAAAAACAAAACTGTCAAAATTACAGCATTTTTTATGCGTAACACTTCGAGTGCCGATCCCTGTATTACAATGCTTCTCGCGTCGCCGCTTCAAAGTTTAATAAATAGGACTCTACTTATTCATTTAGATTCTAATCACAAATATTAAATAAAAAACCTGGAAATGAAAACTTTGGCTCCGTTTCTGCTGCACACGACAACCTTTATAGGCAGACTTAAAGTATTTACGTGAAGAAACAAGTGGTAAGGCTGGTATATTTTAGCAAATTGAGTTTCTTCACGCAGCTTGGATTGCTGAACAGTCTACACCTACCCACGTGATTCGTACATTCAAGTGTCTAAGGCCAGTTGGTCTCCGTTTGAACATTTGCGTTTTATCTACCGCTGCTTTGAAACGTTCAGCGGAGCGACCGGACTCGACAGTGCTGGTGATACACACTGTCAGAAAAAGGGTCTTCAAATTCGAAAACCTACTTAAATACATTAAGTTTAATGACAGTATTGATTAACTTACTAAATAATAAAAAAGATGATACTCGTGAATAAGGAGTCCATTTAGTTAAGGTCATTTTGTTTGGAATTAATATTGCCTTATTCATAAAATAATCCTTGTATTCCTGGTGAATCGACACGCCACTATTGTTGGTGTTGAGAAGAGATGAAGAGATGAGATTCGTGTTTTCGCTTTAATGTAATTGATAAATTATGCAACTTGTCAACCAGTTTTGTATATTCTTGAACTCTATATTTTATATAGTCTTTATGTTATCCTCAATTCCCACGGGGTCACAAATTCCGCAGTTGTAACCACACAAGGACTAGGGGTCCAAGTAGTAGGTTTACTAGAACATAAAACATTTTTTATAAGCTACAATTTGGACTATTTCCCGACCCGATTTCCCCCAAATTTATTATTTTTATAATAATATAATATACATATGACTTTATTAAGAATTATAAGTTTAAGCGCCGTAAACCTAGTTGCTTTGACCAAATGTCAAGGTTTGCAGGTCTTATAAACTTCTGGGCTAATTAACAGGAATAGTAATCGTTATGTGTGAAAATTGCAGATAGGCTGGAGTGAGTGTCCAGTACAATTGATATCCTCAACATAAGATGTAGATTAAGATATCGATCCGTTCAACATAATAGTTTATTTAACTTTATTCGTTTTTTTATTAGGAATCGAAAATCCGTTTGTCCTCCGTCTCCCTCGGTGGAGAGAGATGATGGCGACGAGGATGCTGCAGCCGGTCTGAGAGGTGCAATCAAATATACTTTTGAATTTGAAAGCGTACGCCCCATTTTGCTCGGTTCGAACTCAAAAAATATCAAATCTTTCCCGTTTGCGTCCTGCAGCACGTATTAAAAAGTTTCAACGTAAATCTCAATCACATTACCAAAAAAAGTAATTTCCCTTAATATTAGAATTGGTATCTGACGTCAATTTATCTCTAATTAAAAAGCTTTCCCCATATTAATGTACTAACTTCCTCGCCATCAATAAACAATGTTATCGCAGGATTCGATTAAACCTTTATTATCTGCCACTCACGCGTCGGCCTGTCCGCGCACAATGCGGAATCTATCGTAGCTTTATTAACGAAACTTTATCTAGTGATATTAGGAGATTGACGCCGGTAATTAAATTTAGAGCTGGAGTAATGCTTTTAATAGAAAATTTCCTGCTGGTCATTTCTATATAGATAGGTGTTTTGTAGATATGGCATATTGCAATGGCCGAACTGACGCTGACGTTTGAAGATCTTCAAAGTTAAGCAACGTTTGGTGCGGGCAGAGTTAGTATGGGTGACCGCCAGTGGCTTAAGAATTTGAGGCTCTCCGTGCTTCGGAGGGCACGTTACGCCGTAGCTCCGGTCGTTGTCGCAAGATAGCAGTCGCGAAGCCACGTCAGAGGCCTGCGGGGTTCCAGAGGCGACTTGATCCACTGTGGCTTGACACCAGAAGTTGCCACTCTCTCAGCCGATAGGTAGAATTATATAAATTAAAAAGGTAGATAGTTAGTAAAATAAATGCAATGGTAAAACCAATATTTCAGCTACCTATATGGTGATAACTGTTGTAGATACCTACATAATAACAATTAAGTATCTACAAGATGTTTCCGTTAAGATTTGAAACATTTTACATGTGTAAAAGTAAGAATGTTTATTGGCTAATATATCCTACGCGAGGGGTTGCACCCTCCCGCTTTAATATTTGTAAATCCACATGTTCTAAGATTTCAGCTCTAAACCTAACATGAATCTTAAAAATCATTGCAATTTTAACAAATGTAAGAATTTACTAGTACCAGGGAGCAAAGATAAGTTACGAGTAAATAAAAGTAAATTTTAAAGCGGTGCAAATGTTGGAAATCATTTCTTAGGAGTTTTTTTATTTATTGTGTACTACTTTTTTATTTTGCATGTTTTACACAATTTGTTAATAATTATAATAATAATAAATCCGCAGACAAACACACCAACTGTATAGCCCCAAAGTAAGCTAGCTTGTGTTATGGATGACCGTACAGCAATATATATATATATATAAGTAGATATAGTTTTTTTTAAGAATAATTATCTTTTTATTTACAAATTCAAAATTTAACTTAAATTAACGATTATAAAATAAAATAAAATTATGCTACAAATAAAAAACTAAATCTAAACCTGAATTCATTAAAGACAACGTAGCCAAAAGGCTGGCCGAATTACCACGCTGGATCGCAATAGAAATTCGTTGTGTGAGGTAGGTGCCAGCCTTAGGGTCACGAGTTTAACTGACCAATCGCCTCGCTAGGTCCGAATAAAGGCGATGAGCCCCTGGTCCCCAGGACCCCATGGTTTCAACGCCGAAAGCCTCAAAGATATACCCACTAACCAGGGATTTTTAAACATCATGTTTCCCATCCAGCTGAGATCAGCAAGTAAAGAAGTATGAACGCAAGCTATCTGTTTACTTACAGTTCCGTGCTTTCGAAAGTAAACTTGCAGCTTTAAGTTAGATTAGAGGGCGGCGCTTAGAGTTTGTTTAAGAACATATAACGGTTGGTAGATTCACTGTAATAATATGAGGGAAGTTTTAATTGACTCGTGTCACAAGTATCTTTGTTAGGGTTACCTAATGAAGCTCGGCAAGTATTTCCTTACTTTTGAGTTCAGGATAAACTCATAAATTTTAATTTTTCTGGAAAAATCGTTGGTTCTGTATATTTATGTAATCAGGAATAAAATAAATAAATGTAGTTGAAAATAAGTGCTGTAAATAAGTATTTCGTTTTCTGCGTTTTATAGTTCCAAAAAAGGAGTACCGCGATTTTCTTGTAAGGTATATTCTATTAAGCTAATTTTCTACAAAATGTGAATTCATGCAAAAACTGTTTCATAATACACACCTTTTGACAGCAATAAAAACTACAATTAAGAATTAATACACTTCTCTAAAGCACTGGCACATAACACTTTTTTCTTTTTAGAATTTCCGCACTTTCTAGCACAGGCTATACAACAACAAAAACGGAACAGAAAACAACTTAATGTCAAATTCGAACGTGGAACGTACGAGTTGAGGTGCGTTCGCAAACCGCCCCCTGCCAGTCGTTAGGAACAACTGAATTATTTTATTAACGCGACTCCTATCACCTATTATTATCGCATATTGTTCCGTATGTGGACAAACGAATGGGCGGTAACATCACCCAGTATAATTGGAGCCAAGTTTAGAAGTGTTCTCGTGTGTTTGTAGCTCTTGTTTCTTTGGTCGATTACTGACGCCCCACCCTTTTAACGTCTGTTTCGTTCTAGCTCGTGTTTTCTCTTTCTCTCTTGTTCGCTCCACGCTTGGCTTAGCAAGTTGTCTACCAACTGCGAGTGGATTTGGCAATGTTGGTAGAATGAAACAGAATCATTTGTACGGTTGGCATAATTTGCTTATTCTGTACGTTAGATTGTCTCTGCGAAGATTGTTAGGTGTTTTTAAGTTTCAATGATATTGTGGATGAAAATTTTCTTTTTATTTTGAACAAGAGTAAGTAGTAGATATTGAAGTTTTTAGTAGTAGGTAAACTTAAATAAAAGCTCAAAATTTTGAATTTTCGTATTATTTTGGTTATCAGTTTGTAGTTCGTTGAACTAGCTGTACCTGCAATAAAAATATATATTACCACACATAAGAAATATTTAGAACTTTACAAAGATAAAAATGATAATGCCAGAAACCTTGCTGAAGAAGGTTATAGGTACCAATTCGCGACAAATTGAGACAAGGGAACCTTTCTGTGATCTCAAAATTGTACTGAGTTTTAGTGCTCTATTTCTTATAGCTATGTTTCTGGATACGGGACCATACATATCTATAATTTATACTATGTAATAACCCGACTTTCTCAAGGTACACGGTCGGATAGGTCCGACTAGTTTCGGACTCGTCTACACTCACCCCTGAAGATGGACTCCAGACGAGTCTGAAACTACTCGGACCTATCCGACCGTGTACCGTCAGTAAGCCGGGTTATTTAATACCTAATTAAAATTTCTCACGTAAGTTTTATGAAATGAATATATACTATGGTAGATTTAAGTTGTGTGGGGTAACTTCAACTCTCTAACCTTTGACCATACCGACTGCTACTGACCTCCTTAGGTAGGTACGACTATACACCTATACCTATATAAATGAGCTCAGCAGCATTTTTTGAAGCAATCATTTAGTATTTTAATCGAAAACATTTTGTTACGTAGGTATGTTGGTTTTGTCTAAGTAACAAAACAAATCTTTCTAACAGAACCGCAAGCTACTGATGACCCGCATTATATATGATACAACAAACGTTGTTAATACATAAAGTAACGGGGTTTTATTTATATAAGCGTTCACTGTTTATTCTTTCATTTAGAAAACGAATTCAAAATATATATTTCTTACCCTACACACAATATCTATCTCAAATTGATTGATTACTCCTATTGATTCATCACATCTCAATCATGGATATTTGATATAAAAAATAGAAACCTGATAGATAAGACAAGCAGATAAATTCAGCGTGTACTCTCTATCTGCCGAATACGTTCTTGTTGAGATAAAGATCAAGGTGCGTCAACTAATAAAAAATATAGATGATTACATCTGCCAAATGTCTTTAAGCCTAAAACTTATCAGATAATAAACAATTACTGAAAATAGTTTTGAATAAGTTTTAAAATAAACACGCATGCTGCGTTTCATTCCAATCTCTACAACCGTTTGGTTGGAAGGAGTTACAAGCTGGCAATTATATTAGGTATAAGTAGGTTCTATAAGTAAACCGAGCTTGCTTATACAGTCAACTACAGAGTTCTGTAATTCTGTTCAAAAACTCTGCAGTTGACTGTACAAGAAAGCTCGCTTTACTGTCATCTCTACAGGTATTCTATTTATTTCATTTTGTTTTACTTATTGTTATTCAATTGCAAGTATTGGTGTCTTGAGGTCTTGGTGTCTTACTGTGTTGGTGTCTTTGGATACTTAATAGTTACTAACATAGCTAGGTGCCTGTATTTGTTTTAAGAGTTTACAGCAGTTTAGATAAGTACGGAAATTGACAAGTGACGCGACGATAAGATATCTATAGAATCGAATAGAATAATCTACGAATAAGATATCTTCAGAGGCAGTTCTAGCTCAGCAGATCAAAATTCTTCATCTCAAAAAGATTTGATAAAAATGTGGGAGAATTTTAACTCGAAATATGAAAGTTAAAGTCCTAGACAATTAATTACTAAAGTGAGTGCGCCCGAGCTTTAGACGCTTGGCAAGAGAAGCTCGTGACCCCAAGGTCAAAGCTTACATCGAAGATCGAGAATTGATCGCGATCTAGGGAAGTGATTCTGCTCCCCTTCGTTTAATTAGAGACTAATAACACAATTTTATATTTTTTAATAATCTTCCTGGATTACTTTGTTTTTTTTTTGTGCATTTGTAAGTAATTCTCAAACTTACACACTTACAAAACAATTGCCGTAATGAACGAGGTTCGTGTAGGAAAAGGTAAAACACATTTATTTCCATCAGGCTTCGAACCCGGAACAAGCAAGAGTATCTGGGTATATACGCTCGAGACAACGAGGTTGTCGTCAGTTACAGAATGACAAAACCTTTCCTGTCGAGTATTATCAAACATAAACCAAGTTCTTAAAAGATCTCCCGCGCAATATAAATCGTTAATAAAACAACAAAACCAAATAATATACATTCAAAATTTAAACATCTTTTCCACAAGCTCACAAAATGAGCGTTCCAAAATCAAATAAATTCATTACACGAAGAACTCGCTACTTAGAACTACGTTTACTCACAATTTCTGAACGCATCTTAAAGAGAGCGAGATAGCGCCATTCTTTTTCTTTTTTCGCGGCCATTGTTTTCGTAATGAGGGGCGGGAAAGTTTTTCAGCCAATCGTGTTCAGTGTACAAGAGAGATGGAAAGATGTATTGAATAGATCGAAGAAAGAGTGAGTGGTATTCTTTTTGACGTATTTATGGCTGGTTCGAAGTTTGAATGCACTTGTGCTGGCGGCCAAATTAAAATGGGATGGATGTTGTCGAATGATTACAGAGCGATTTATTGTAGGACCCGTTTCGTAAATCGTAGTTTTTGTGCATTGTTATGAATGAATTAGAGAGATAGGTAACTTTAGTTTATTTTTAATTTTAATTGGGATTTATTTTTGTGAGTGCGGTTGGAGTTTTTACTGACGACCTCGTTAGATTTGGGTGAAATTTAATTCGTGCTTTTGTTCAGCTAATTAAGATTGACTTACAAACATCAAAACGTTCTTGATCGTTAAGATACCCACCCGTTACATATGAAACCTATGTTTGAATGAAATTAAATGAATGAAAATTTAAAGTAGTCCACAAAATGTGAAGCTGTGCGTGGTCATTCGTTGTTATCTTTTGACCTGTTTAAAACCTTTTTGCACAACACGCATTCTGGCAGTTTAGATGTCTTTAAAACTTGGATTTTTGGAACGCCAATATATTCGCCTCCTGTGTCACCTGTATTTTATGCATTTTTTTTTTTGATAACAACGAAGTATATCTTGTATGAATCCAAGTATTTTTATAGTGATAAATTAATGTATTATTCCTACAAAATATGTGAAATACGAATGCAATGCCGTATATGTTTGAAATATTAATTAAGGCCGTTTTACATACTTACATTCGGTGAGTCTAAATTTTACTCAAATCATGGAGTTCTTTATTGTTTTTATGTTAAATGCAAATCCTTATTAGATTGTGTATGTCTAAACAGGTACTATTTTAAGCATTTTTAATCAATTTTCTACGAGCCTTATTCATAAGCTTAGCTACCTATGCATTTGTAAAGTTTTACATAACAACAAATTACTATATCTATACTATATTGCTATACAGAATGAAGACTGTGAAATTAAAATATGTAATATCTGTACAGATTCGGTTTGAATACAAATAGAGCATTCTGTCAAATGTAAACATACCCAACCATCCACCACGCTAAGAGTATAGATTTTTTACGAGTAACACTAAAATCATCAAAATGTTCTCGGCTGTGCAACTGTCCCTCGCGTCCCCAACGAGTTTCCCGCCAAAAAGGCAATTACAGTGACAGAAATGCAAATGGCGCATTATCACTCGAGACAAATAAAATTAACTACACTTGTTATTTTACTACCGATGAATAGGCGCGTTTTCTCGAAGTTTTTATTAAATATTTTTGCCAGGTTTGATATTCTGAGTTCTGAAATTATTTCATAAATTTTAATATCATTGTTCAAAATAAAGTAAGCCAAAGTTGAAGCCAGGAAAATAATTGAATTTGACGATGCTTTTTCATTATTCAAATTCAAATTCAAAATTCTGTATTTAGATAACAATTAGCTACCTACATTCTTTACACTACAGCTACAAAAATATAAACAAAAAAGAAAAACTGTATTTATATCAAGCCCGAAATCAAGATATTAGATATTAGACTGAAAGTATAACTCACAGCTTGCTGGAGGTAGGATAAACTAAAATTATTGTCCTAATATTTGAATAGTATTCCACACCACAAATGCAAAGAAAATGCTACTCTATTACTCAGATTTTAAAGCGTTAGCGATTATCGATAAAGAAAAGTAAGCGAAGTTTGTAACAGGGGAGGGGGCTAGGGGGGCTGCGCTACAAGCGGACATTTACCGCTAGTATACAGGCAAGCGTAACTCCTACTTGGGACATTTAGTTCGACCATAACAGCTCATTATGGTGGATAAAATCTCAGAAAAAAATGCGTCGTGAAGAAAAATAAATCTTGGCTACTTAAAATTTGCAAGTGGACCGGGAAAGCCAGGGCAGCTGAGCAGTTTCAACTAATGAGAAATCACAGCGAACGGACAGCTAGCCAACCTGCATAAGTTACAGAGGCACCGCAAGAAGAATACGAAGCTATAAGCTAAACAAGTTACTTTAAACTCTATGAACGTCTGTTCAGACGTTGAAATGAAATGAAATTAAATTAAATTAAATGAAATATTTATTTCTCAATATTGACAATTACTTGTTTCTTATTGACGTCAAATAAAACATGATTCTACCACCAGTCCGAAAAAAACCTTCGTGAAGAAGAACTGGCAAGAAACTTCACAGGTATATTTTTTTTCAAAATAAATTAACAATGTCACTTTATGTCTATACAAAATTATTCTTTTCTGCATCTGTTAGCTCGGCAAGTCTCCCTCCCCCAAGTATCCAAACGACGAACACCCTCAAACGGCACCCGTTCACGAGTTAACGCGGGATCCAGCCATCGCCCTCCTCAACCATATTAGAGGGAAGTGAGCGACCCGTCACAATCAAATTCAATGTTATCAAAACAAAGTTTTATTTAATGAAATAGCGCGTCCCCGCGGCGTGATCGCTGACATTAGTCGAGTGGACCCCAATTTCCCGCCAACTTTTGACATTTGTTATAATTTGATGGCAGCCATCTTGACGTTTTCGTTTTATTACTCTTTTTTTATCTTTTTTCTTGAAGTGAGACTAAAGTTTTAAGAAATGGTTAGGAATTATATTTTTTAGTATATAGCATTTATTTAAGATGCTGCACTATGCATGCGTAACTTAAAAATTAACAGAAATCTTAACTATATTGTCAGTGGTCAGTATGTCAGTAGCCTAAAACGCCGGAGGTCCCAGGTGCAGGTGGGGCATTCATTTGTGTGATGAACACAGATGTTTGTTCTCGGGTCATGGTTGTTGATATTTATATATGTTTATTCTGGGATCCCCCCCAGTGCGTTGTATGGTCACCCACAACACAAGCTCTGCTTACTTTGGGGCCATAGAGTTGGTGTGTTTGTCTGGGGATTTATTTATTTAAGCGATAGATGAGTGTACATATTGTCAATACTTCAAGTGCAGTCGGGAACTTGGTGGGGGCTCAAATTCGCACCCGAATCCCCTGAAGCGATGTCACCCCTCTGTATGCGCAGCGCCTTCAAGAGACCGGACAACGCGCAAGCCATTCTGCCTAACTCTGAACCTCCGGCGTCGCCCGACTGTACCTAAGAATAAGCTACCTAAATAACAGCTGGATCATTATTATATTAATATTAAATAAATTTAACCAAAACTTTATACGACTACCCTATAATAGATACAGCCTGCAATATAAACGCTTACACAACTAATTAAGCTAATATGATTTTGATGTTTGGACATAAATAAACGAATTTAACTGCCCAAAAGTTGGAATTTACGTAGTTTTTTCGCTACGGAAGAACTAATTTTCTGTGGGTATTTCTCATTTCCTTGAAATTCTTTCCCGTAAATATTTGGACAACGGGCCCACAACGGACAAAGAGCTTCCGTAGACAAGCGGACATCGGAACCAATCACGGCCCCTACCATTTGTAGGAAAGCCACAGCCCTTAGCCATATTTAGCGACCCGAATGACCTTCCTTGCAATTCTTTACTTACTTGATTCCAAATCATATATGAGTTCAATAAGTGAATCAATAAAGTGTTCTCACAATTTTACTTCACGGTCTATCAGCCGGCTTCACTACACAGTATAAAACAAAGTTGCTTCCCTCTGTCTGTCTGTTCCTTTGTAAGCTTCGGTTCATATGTTCGGTTCATGTATAATATAGTAGAGAAACGCTGATAATCTTAAAGGTTTCTAATGTGATGTCGTAAATAAACACATTTGTTTGCGCTTACATTGCAAACGCTGGTACCCTACGAGATAGATCAAAATAATGTACTACAGTATTGTACACCTTAAAAAGGTCTACAAAAACAATCCGTAATGGTATATATTATATCTCGTAGGGATATCCCACAATAACCATTTCTTATCCTTTACTTTTTACGAGAAATAATGGCTTATTTACGAAGCGGTTTTAAGCAATACAGCATTAATCCTTATCCAATTAAGTACTTTAAATACATTTTGCATGTAATATAGATCAAGCGTGTAATCTAAATGAATATTTTCGAAGATATTACAGATTTAAAATGCAGGTAAATAGACCCGTGCGAAGCCGGCGACACTTTGCCACGGTACTGCAACGTTTGCTTGTGCCGTATTTATTAAAAGAGGTTATTGCACAAACAAACTTGCCGACATTTATGACTGGCAACTTATAAGTCTGTCATTATTTGATTTTTATTTGTAAAATATAAAATATAGAGAATATCGAAGATTGTTCTAGATCATTCCTTGACGGAATTCCTTAGAGAATTCTATTGCGGGCTTCGTCCCCAAAATAGTCTAATAATTATTCTTGTATGTTATTTTAAAATAGATTCATTTTAAATAAAAGTAATTTCAAGTTAAAGTGTTTCTTTCCTATTAGTTAGGAAGACCTCCCTAGGTTAGATTAGGTCCATCCCGGGTACCGAACCCCGAGATGCCGAAGGTGGCGCGAAAATGTATCGATCAGTCGACGAAGTGTATATAAAGGTTTTATGATATCAAATAATGTGTTATATAAATGTATTAGAAGTGGAAATATAATAAAAAAATTAATTGTTTTACCTAAGTCGTTATTTAGTGAAATCATGAGACAATTACATGATGACGCACGTACGGGAGGTCATTTCGGGATGATGAAAACTTTAGCAAAGTTCAGGGCAAAATATTTTATGCCGAATGCATATAATGAAATCGAGAAATATATTAAAAGTTGTATACCTTGTCAAGAAAAGAAAATATATAATAAGATAGTGCCATTACGCCCTATAGTAACGGATCATTTATTTCAAAAGATAGAGATTGATGTACTAGGTCCTTTTAATCGTTCAGTAGATGGTAATAAATATATAATAACATGTATAGATTGTTTTTCAAAATATGCTATTTGCAAAGCAGTTCCACGAGTGACAGCTCAAATAGTATATAATTTCTTTATTAATGAAATTTTAACAAAGTTCGGGACAGTATGTGAAGTATTGTCAGATAAAGGTTCCATGTTTACATCAAGGTTAATTAAGTCTTTATTAAGGCAATATAATATAAAACATTCCTTAGCTACCACTATGCACCATCAAACATTAGGTTTAGTAGAAAAATTGAATCAAACCATTTCATATTCATTAGCTAAATATGTTAACCAAAGTCAAAGGGATTGGTGTCAAATTTTACCTTTTATAATATATGCTTATAACTGTTCAAAACAAGCTTCGACTAAATTTTCTCCTTATTATTTAATGTTTGGTAGAGAACCTGAAGTTCCGTTTGATAAAAGGTGGATTCCTAACTGTAATATGACCGTTCAACAAAAAAAAGATACTTATATAAGTGCGGTGAATCAAGCCAGAGAATATTCTTGTATGTTATTTTAAAATAGATTCATTTTAAATAAAAGTAATTTCAAGTTAAAGTGTTTCTTTCCTATTAGTTAGGAAGACCTCCCTAGGTTAGATTAGGTCCATCCCGGGTACCGAACCTCGAGAGTACCTACTCCTACTTTGATTTAATGTTTAATATAAAAGCCATTGACTTGAAAACAAGAATTACCTAACTCTTTAAGGGACAATTTTGAATTTTCAAGTGGTGAATCTGTGTTAGAATGGTCTCAACTTTGGCTTGTGTATGTGTATTTGTGTGTAAATGTAATTTGAACTTGCTCTTATTTGTTTGTTAAAATTAATTTAATTTTTTGGTATGTTTTGGTGCTTTTTGTCGGTAATTCATAACGCTGGTTAATTAGAATAATAGTCGGACGCAGATCTCTGGAGATTAATTTGTTTTTCGGAACCATTATTATTTCCCAATTTTTTATTCTAATATGCATTATAAGTCGCTAGGTACTTAATGACTTAGTACAGGGTTTCTCAAACTGGGGTACGCGAACTCCGACGGGTTCGCCATTCGACGGCATCCGACGGGTTCGCGACATGATTTACATAATGGTGGCTAGACAACTTAAGGTTAAAATTACTCCTAAAATCGACTGAATTTGCGCAAAGAAACTAGCCCACCCATTACATCAACTTAAAAACCTATTTCAGTTGTTACCTTTCATTGAAAAAAAGAACTTTATTTTCTTCAACAGCCAAGTTTTTTTTATCTTTATACGGACAAGGTTTACCGAAATGAAATGAAATGAAATATTTATTTCTCAACATTGACAATTACTTGTTCTTACTGACGTCAAATAAAACATGATTCTACCACCGGTTCGGAAAACCTTCGTGAAGAAGAACTGGCAAGAAACTTCACGGGTATATTTTTTTCAAAATAAATTTACAGAGTCTCTTTATGTCTATACAAAATTATTCTTTTCTGCATCTGTTAGCTCGGCAAGTCTCCCCCCCCCAAGTATCCAAACGACGGACCCCCTCAAACGGCACCCGTTCACGAGTTATACCGCCGATTCGCTGTCATATGAAAACTTCAACAAGGCTAGGTGGAGCCATAAGTTTAAGAACCCCTGACTTAGTAGATACATTGAGGCAAGTATCACATCAAAAGTGTGTTGTCGTATCTGTGATTTTCTCACATCTTTTATCATTTAGAAGCAATACGTAAGGCACGTTCATACAGGCGAGTTTGTTCTGGGGATTCTATTTAATTCTTATTTTTAATAATAATATTAGTTATCCCCAAACACACAAACTGTATGGCCCCAAAGAAAGCAAAGCTTGTGTTATGGATGATGGTGAATATGCGATATGGATGGATGATGAGGAGAACGCAGAATCAACGTACATATATAAATATATATTTATAAAAAACAACATTTAATATTTAAAATAATTAATTTGACATTAATTTACAATGAATGATCAAATTGTTTGCCTCCCACTCTTATGGGTCCCTACATCTTCGGATAAATGCTCTTCTGCGGCTGCTCCGACACGACTGCTTAGTTCGCCAAAGACCGTAAAAATATTTTTAGCATATTTTTGAAAAATAAATTAATTTGGGTATTTAAAAAAACTGCATAAGCTATTCATACTATTTATCTATCAGCACAGTTAGTTTATAATAATAAAACAACAAAAAACAAATACAATTCATTAATTTCAGGTCATAGTTTTTAAGACAGTAAAATAATAGTTAAAAAATATTGACCGTTCTTTGAAAAAAAAATATCAAAGGTACATAATACTTATGATATATTATGTTTCGTATTTTTATCAGAACGGCCATAAGTTGTACTATTAGACATTTCAAGGTTATCCATTCATTACTGGACACCCTGTATAAAAACGGACATAACTATGTGTAATGAGATCTATTAAATTAAATTATAATAAAGTTTAATAGATCTATAAATATCTATAAATCTATGAAATAAATCTATAAATATAATATCTAATAAAGTTTAATAGAGTAAAATTATATAATGTGGTTGTGGTTCATGTAAAAATGTATAATCATGGGTGGCGCCTGTGAACGCGCTCACGTGTAACGTATCCCGATATTCATCACGGGATTTACGAAGTTTAAAAGCAAATAATTCTTATTTCATCGACGCTATCTTGACATCTGTCACTTTGCTGTTTGACAAGCGCGATAGCGCGGGAAATCGGTTGAAAATGGTCTGTAAAATAATATTGATTGATAAGAAATCGAGGTGTTTACAGAAATAAGTATTTATCTTATAAGAATAGGAAATTGGCCTATATCTCATGGATTTGTGATTATTCGTTTTTAATATTTAAAAAAAATCTAAATTGTAAAGTCATTCGGGAACATGTATTTTTTATTTTTACGTTTATAAGACAGGTTATTGATGAAACCGGGGTTTAATGATGTGTAAGTTGAACAAGAATAATGGTGCAAATATTTAATTTAAGAAAACAGTATCCTAAAGCTATGTCGCATACAGTTTTGTAACGGTTTTTGAATATTTTCCGGTTTTCATCGCTATTATTTTTAGACCAATCCTTACGCAAAGCTTGCAATTGGGTAGATGTCACCATTTCAAAATGCAAGTTTTTATCATTTATTTATAAAATATTAGTTATTTTGACAGGTACAATGTTTTGAAAAATATAGTTTTGAATTTAATATCGAAATTATATAGATTTGAAAACTTAAAAAAAGAAGCAAAACTTATTATAGTATATGTTAAATTTTTAAATATCATTAGCTTACTGACATAAAATATAACAATTTTTACTATGACAGTATGCATGTAAACGCATTATCTACGTAGCTATTATATATTTTATCCAAACGCCCATACAATTTTAGTATGATTCACAAGTCGTGACGTCACAGCTCAGTACCGTTTTGTACGGAGCGTTTTTCGGCGACTCGCAGCGGCTCCTCGAACACATCGCTGTATCTAGAAAACTATTGATTGTAAACATACTGTTACTTTTGCAATATTTATTTACTGTTGATAAACTATTTAAATATGAAATAAAAAAAAATTAGTCATATACCCAATTCTGACAGTCTACAAAAATACGAACGGAACCATTAATTACACGAGGACTAATTATATCCGCATTAAAACGTCGCCGAACCACCTCGCATACAATGAACTGAGCATTTTCCAACGGCAACACCTAATAATACTGTTCCCACAGCTTATCGGGTAATGTGTTGACTGTGCGTGTTGCAGCCACAGCGATACCGCGGTTCCCACGCCCCGTGCGAAGACAAACACACAAATGTATCGATTGCTAGAGCAGGTTCATGATTGTTGGGGATTTCGGGATCCTGGAGGGGATGTACGCTGAAAATTTACGGGTTTTTCAGTATTTAACGTTTATATGACGGTATTATTCGACAATTTGTTTAAAACGATAGGATATGATAGGTTTGTATGCGATAGGAAATACCAGCAGGTACCACTTTATTTTTTTACCACGGTACAAGAATACAAACTTACGCTCGCAGCTTCATTCATGAAAATTTGGATTTTCTTTATAATTAAGTACAGTAAATCCCCAGACGAACTTACCAAATAAGCAAAAGCTTGTTATATGGTTATCCATAACCAAACTGGACGGGGACTAGAAAAAACATACATACATAAATACAAACAACCATGACGTGAGAATAATCATCTGTGTTCATCACACAAATAAATACCGCAACCATGACTCGGACCTGGGATCTCCGGCGTATGATCCAGGGCTACTTACCACTACACCACTCGGCCGTCATGAAATTACATGAACTTTGTTATAAGTAATGCATACAAACAGGAACAAAAATTTATGCTTATGTTATTTTGTTCGACGATCAGACACATTTTTTATTGCATCTTTTCCCCCCAATCTGAACCAATCCAGTCTCCAAAACTTCCAGTTTGCAACAGGTACGTCCTTCCTCAACGGCTTTCTCGCCTCGCAAAGGGCCTTAGAATCCCGTTATTGGCCCTTGTTGCTCGCAGCAGTAAAAACTTCTGGCAAGTATATCGCGCCTGCTTCTGAGATTCGGCGAAGTTGTGGGGTACCCAACGTGAAACAATTCTCTTTAGGCAAAGGTTGTGTAGAATATCATGCACACTACCCGATCCAATTTGTGGGTTGTGCTGAATCTCCGTATGTGATTTGCCGATTTTGTTGAATCATATTTTTCAATTGTAGCATGTTTTCTTCCGTAACAGCAGTTAAAGTACCACCATTACTTTCTTCATCCTTCAAATTGAAGCGACCGCACTTAAGTTCGTTATACCAGCAATAAACAGTTGCTTAGAAGGCACCTTGTTCATAAAAGCTAATTGAAGTCGATTAAATGATCCATGATGTTTCCAGGTGGACTTGAAGTCGTAAAAAGCCATTGCACGAAAATGTTCCCGACGCAGATCCATTGTTCTATGACTGCAAATAGTTTCATAGTGCTAGTAAATGAATTTGCAACAAATATATTTTTAATAATCGAATTTTCAAAATTAATAATAACTCGCCAGCGTTCCATACATAAAAACGTTTTTACGCTAATCCTTCTGAAGGGCCACTCTACAGATTTTTTTTTGAATTTGGGTAGATGACACAATTTAAAAATGCAAGTTTTTGTAATTGATTTATAAAATATTAGTTATTTTGACAGGTACAATGTTTTGAAAAATATAGTTTTGAATGTAATATCGAAATTATATAGATTTGAAAACTTAAAAAAAGAAGCAAAAACTTATTATAGTATATGTTAAATTTTTAAATATCATTAGCTTACTGACATTAAACATAACAATTTTTACTATGACAGTATGCATGTAAACGCATTATCTACGTAGCTATTATATATTTTATCCAAACGCCCATACAATTTTAGTATGATTCACAAGTCGTGACGTCACAGCTCAGTACCGTTTTGTATGGAGCGTTTTTCCGCGACTCGCAGCGGCTCCTCGAACATATCGCTGTATCTAGAAAACTATTGGTTGTAAACATACTGTTACTTTTGCAATATTTATTTACTGTTGATAAACTATTTAAATATGAAATAAAAAAAATTTGTCATGTGCCCAATTATCAGCGACAATACAGAATATAGAAACAGTTAATGTTAGCCACGTACAGTCAATATACCAATTTTGGTGCTGTTGGAAACACTGAAAACACTTTGCGTTGTGTTTGTGCGGTGACTCCATAACAGTGTGGCATGTTGTAGAATAATATGAAATGAAATGAAATTTTTAATTTAAGTACAAATAGACAAGAGCTTAATTTAGTCACTGTTACAATACTTTATACATGGTAATTTTAAAATGTCTTTACAGTGTCACTGGACGCCACACTAGGATTCCATGTGTCGTGAAGACCAGTCTTCGCATTTAACAATGCGATTATGTTTGCGCGTAATGTGTGTGTGTGTGTTCGTGTGTGTATGTGTTGGAGTGTAATAGGATATATAGATATATATTACTTATTGATTTATATACATATTTATACATATAAACATACATACAGACACATATATATATATATATATATATATATATTATATATATATACCTGGACATACATACACAAACTATATTTACTATTATGTGTATATGATATATTTCATATATATGAGTTTATGTTACCTATTAGGTACTTTTTTATATATTTATTTGATTAATTTTATAATTTTTAAATATTTTAATATTATTATTAACTATAATAACAATAAGATAATGTATTATGCCACACAAAGGATACTTTTACAATAGGTTCTTAGTCTAGTTACTTAAGGCTATAACACACATTGTACACTAGTGTTACTGGAGCCCTTCACTAAACTATACAACAGTCTGTGCTAAGGGCCCAGTCCCCTCTCCCCAGAAAAGAAAGCTTTTTCTATTAAATTATAATATAGAGGTCATAATACATAATATATACTTTTTACATATTACAATTACATATTAGATGACAGCATTTCATATGTTAGAATAGTTTTATTCTTCAACAATACTTCCATTCTATAATAATAATTATCAGTTACAATAACAATTTTTAAATAAAAGGAGTTAAAAGTTTTTCAGTTTCAATATTTGATTTTTCTTCAAGCAATGTTATGATTCGCTTTTTACAGAGTGAGTGTGGTTGTATGTTTTATGTATGTTGTAGAACAACGAACGTTTATGGAAGTGTTAAATGCGTTCGACTTATTACACGACATCGAAACTAACCAGATTAGTCCAACCTTGAGAGGGTTGAGGAGTTCGATGTTCAAGGACAGAAAACCGCTTCAAGATTACCCGAGTTCCTCAACATAAATATTACAATAGTAATTATTGATACATATTCCCACAAATATGGTTGTAAAAGTCGCCAGTAGACCCTGGATACGGCGGCGGTAGAACGAGCTGCGCCCTCGAGATCCTTCACCCCTGCACGTCTTTGTCTGCTGCTGTCGTGTTTCGGTGGATAAAAAAGCAGGTATCCTGCAATGATGCGAAACGGCGAATCTCAGTGACCAACAATCTTTGGAAGACTGTTAAGTCTTCTGTGTAAGACAGATGTTTGTGTGGCAGATAGGTGACTGTTCAGCAGGCCACAGCGCAACCAAGTTATTTGTTCAGAAGCAAACTTGAAACTGAAGAAATAGTTACATGACTATATGCCAAAATTCATTACGCGTACTGAACAGGTCAGTTAGTCAAACTATACTTAAAGTTTATAATAATATAGTGATTAACTTACAACCTAGTGAGTAATGCATGCTTTGAGCGAACTTCAAAGGACGCAATCGGAGTACTTGTTAAAAGCACAGAAAATAATGAAAGGGAAAAAGAAACAAAACTTTTCATGTTTTGAAAAACAATTACATGGCTGAAAGAGTGGCAAAACTACCTGCTAGTTCTTCTTCACGAAGGTCTTTCCGAACTGGTGCAAGATGTGACGTCAATAAGTGCTAAATATTATCAATATTGACAAATTCATATTTAATTTTCATCTTGCGAAATTTGAATAGTTAGTAAACGTTGTGCGAAAAAATTCCAGCCCTAAAGTAGCGAATTTCCCTCACCAATCGTTATAAAAGATAAGTCAATTGACACCCTAACCCCCTCTGCCGTTAAGAGTACGTATAAAAATGATTGCAAAGTATTCAAATCCAAAGTAACCGAAATCTACAAACATATTTTTGCTTTTTGCTAACTGCACAGTAGGTTCCGAATTCAGTAGGACCGCGTTGTTTGACATCACTCTATGCTTTTTACCTTATCTATGGGTAGAGTGGTTTAATCGCTAAGTGACAGTAAGTGACAGCAAACAACCATTAATTCATTAACACTGCAGCTGGTAGTGCTAACTGCCACCAAGATAGCTGGGCAGTAGCAACAACTTGTAGTGCGGCGTTTACCACGTGTCCAGGCGTCGAGCCTCAGGTAGGCGTAGAACGCAGCACCACGCTTAACTGAATAGATAAGTTGGTCGCGCTGTAGTACTGATGCGTTTGTGTGTTTTATATAAAGGATGTGATAGTTTTACATACTTTTTGATGAACGTTTTGAATGACTAAAAGGACTTTTATTATCGGAGCTACTAACAAACCCGTCTTATAAGTGGGTATTTTTCGCAACGATCATTAATTATTAGGTATGTGTTTATTTATGTATTTTATATGCTGAAGCCATCTACATACAGTTTGTTCGGAGATTTGATTTAACAAACTTTCAAAATTAAAAAGCACCAGCGATATCTTTTTTGTTTTTAAAGAATGGATAAGATAAAAGCTACGTAAATAAACGGGAGCCGTGAGCCGCCCTAACCCAATATTGCCCCGGCGTCGGCGGCGCTGATAACGCTATCAAACGCCTTGTTGACCGAGTACATTATTCTGCCAGTTACAAAATCACGGTTAATTCTGTAGATAGCAATATTGTGCGAGGAGTAACGCTGCGAGCTTGAACATTCGAAAATACAATTTCAAAATTCCTTTAATGCACAAAATATGCTAGTATTTTACTGTCAGACAGCATGCAATGTATGCAAATTATAACATTTTGTAAAGTCCCTATTTAAGTGTAACCAGTCTAACAAAAGGAACAATTTAATTTATACATTACCATTGGCACAATGTCAACAAATTGCATTGAGTACACTCTATCGTAAGTTTACTCATCATTTTCTTTTTAGTTCTTTAATCTATAATCAATTTATTAGAAGAACAAATACTTATTACTATGCTTAAAACAATGTAATATAAACTTAATAAAGTTTTACCTTACAATATATATATATATAATATAGTTATGATTTATTAATGAAATACCGAAATACACGGAGCTTTTGTTTAGGTATACCAAATGAAAGAAAGCTTCATTTCACTTTCCATACATGGTCTGGCTTAAGAGTGCCCAACATCTTTCACATGAAATTGTATATTGTCTAGGTAAATCAAGGTACTGGAATTATGATATTAATCATTATTTAGTGGAATAATCAGGTTTGATTTTGTAAGCTCAAAATACGTTTGGAATTGAAGAATATTAAATAGATAGAAAATAAATAAAAGAAATAGTTTTTTTATGTATTTATTCAGATTCATATATGAGAAGTACATTATCTAATGATTGGGCAGGTGTTACAATACTATTTTCAGACCTTGCCCAGCCAAGAAGGTACCACATGATTGTGGCAATGTGTGCGCAGCAACCAACCGTCCTCCGGCCTACCTTGCAGTTACAATAATATTGCTTTATAGCATCTGTATGTTATTAATTTGTTACACTACGATTACCTAATCACTGAATCAAGAAAAAAATACTATTAATTTTAACAGTAACATTATTTTATTCCTAACCTGGGCAGCCGAAAACCAGGAATGAAATGAAGCATTTGCATCTTCACGATCTTCCGAGTCCAACGCATAAAACGTTGAACTGAAACGGTCGGTTGATAGAAAGAAAACCCCGTAGACTATGTTGCAAGCTTTTCTTCACGAACATTTATATAAGGTATAATTAGGTACAACGTCGAGCGGCGAAAGATATATTCAGTCATGAATAAACTAGCTGTGGAATTCAACGAAATTAAATGACCTGCTATTGAATGAATGTTTCCGTGTATTTCCTGTTTCCGCAGTCCTGGAGACAATATACCCTATGTTACATACATTGAAATCCGTCTAACGGTTTAGGCTGCAGAGCTTGCCAAAGATATATACATACATACATGCACTCAAAAAACATTAACCTCTTTTTGACAGTCGGATAAAAATAAAGCAAGTTAGAAGAAAAATAATAATAATAAAGTTTATTATGCCACAGAAAGAATACTAATACTTCTTAGTCTAATTACTTAAGGTTACACTAGTGTTACTGGAGCCCTTCACAAAACTATACAACAGTCTGTGCTAAGGGCCCAGTTCCCTCTCCCCAGGAAAGAAAGCCTTTTTTATTCAATTATAATATAGAGGTCATAATACATAATACATACTTTATACAATAATACATACTTTTACATAATTACATTCTAGATGACAGCATTTCATACATAAGAAAAGTTTTATTCATTAACAATACTTACATTCTATTATAATAATTTTCAGTTACAATTACAATTTTTAAATAAAAGGAGTTAAAAGTTTTTCAATTTCAATATTTGATTTTCCTACAAGCAATGTTATGATTCGCTTTTTACAGAGTACATATGGTAGATTGTGTTGTGATAGTGTTTTGTTGGTTGAGTTGTATATAGGTGAAGATGTACTGTGTACATGTTATCACGTAGTATTTGAAACAATTATTCCGCTATCAATACACTCCCTAATCCCGGGCCCATTGACCGCTGCTTCTGTTGAAATTCTATAACAATTTTATATCCCTACGCCATTGTGCATAAAAATATTGATTACGGCATTTATTAAAACAAACAATCTACAGCAAGACAATGTCAAATTAATTCAGTAATAATTATTTGAAATTATTCGAAAGGGAACTTATCAAACAAAACCTAATCTAAGGGCTCCACCGCACTGTACATAGCGAGTACATAATGCGAGAGATATAGAAATATAAGGGCGGCGCACACTGTTATAAATAGGCGCGATTAAAACAATTAGCTGAGCGAGCGAGCCTCGGCGCGCCGCGGGCTAATATACAGGAGATAGCGATTTATTGTTTCAAGATAGGAATTTACGAAGAGCAAGCCAACTAGACGAGTGGGTAGAATGCTTTCTTTTTCACTCGTTTGCTTCTATCAAACCAAACAAACGACCAGTACTCAATATTATTCTGGTGAATAAATAAAATACAGAAATAACAATCGTGCTGCCCTCCATATGCAAAATATGTGACACCGCGGTTGACAGTCGCCCAGTTGGCATGGTCGATTCGTAAATAAAAAAAATCGGAATCAAAGGATCCACTACAAGCCAGTGTAATGCTTCTCCTTTACTTTTTTCTCATTTTACTAGTTAGACGAACACGAGATTAGAACTTGCGTACGGATACAGTGGTCATCTGTATTGTAACATAAAATTATTCATTACCCGTTAATGACGGCTGTGGTTTTCACCTTAGTTTCCGTGATTTTACTGCCTTTTCAATTAATTTAACTATGCTACGATTACGTGGTTATTACGTTAAAAGTACGTTGCCTTGCTACAGATAATTTCTTCAAGAAAAGAATACTTTATTATTTAATAACTATTTTTGAGCTGGCCCTAATTTTCCATGATTTGATTTTAAGACCTATAAACGCTGGGGCTTTTGCCCACAACTAGGTTAGTGTCTTCAGATCGTCGATCGTACACCTTGGCGTACTCAGACAACTCTACTTTAACAAAGGAAATAAGTCAACACAAATTTTAAATCCCTATTCGTTGTACGATGTACTTACAATAAGAGATCAGTCTGTTTTCTATCGTTTGTTCTTAGATTTTAATATATACGCAATTAAAATACAATCAATATCTCAAACAATCATTACTAACAAAAAAATGAAAAAATAAATTATTCTGAACTTTAGCGTTTGTTTGAGAAGCGAACATTAATATCATCAGTAACTGTTCATCGAGAACACATGTCTTCAATGCCCCGCAACCGCCTCCGCCCGTGCCCCGCACCAGCTGGCAACGGGCGGCGGGCGGCGGACGGCGGGGGGCGCGGGTAATTTGTCGAGTAATGGCTCCCCCGCCGGATCTTTAATCTGATCGCTAATTGGATGGCGCGCAGCCACGGACTCGGGCATCAGTCGGTTTCGAATTTTTTGTTTTTATTTGGTAAACAGTTTAGCAAATCTATACCATAACATCCTAAAATTACTTATGTTCGTATGACTGTCTTAAATTGCGTTATTTCAAATGGTTTCTACAAATGTTATGTTCAAATGTATATTATATCCATGTATTTATATACTTTTCAAATAGACTGTATTAATAAAAATTTGCATTGTATTAAATTTCTTCAATTAATACGTTTAAGCCTTTAACCATATAATAATAATAATTTCAGTTACTTTTAGCACAGCCAGCAATCCCTCTGAGGGTACGCGGTATATAGTGTCGGTGTTATTTGTCCATCGCTTTTTGTCCATATTTTGTATCATTTAACTACAACAATGTATCTAACATGCAATACATAACGAGCTGTTTGATATAACGTTATAATTTGTGTCAACGGCGATGTGTCCGATTTGAATCGTCTATGTTCTTAAAAATGTACACAGGTGAAATGTCACATGACTTGTATCTTTAGCGCTTACATTTTGCCTGAATTTATTAAAATATGTATGAAAGTTTTGTATGAAAGTATCAGAGTTAAGAAAACTAAACCTAGCCGTCACACCAAGCTTAAATAATCACAGTAGACAAAAGCAAATGTCGAAAAGCCGCAATGACACTTTAAATCCCGCGCACCTTCAAAACAACTCCTGCTTACTCAAAAGGTAAAATCTTCACTTCGCGTAGTTAGCTACAGATACACGTTTAAGTTGCCCCCTAATTTGTCAAATTATTCCTAATTTGGTTCTTACGGGCCCCGTACAGCACTACTTAAGATTTCTGCTGAGCATCCGTAAACGAGAGGGACGGGTAGATGGGGTGTACGGGGTGGGTGAGCGAGATGGGCGGGCGGCTGCGCTAATCAACAACTGTATTGTTTTCGATGAGTAGACGAGGGCGGACTTGGGTTCCGTGGGGTATATATATTTTAAAAGTTGTTACAAATTAAGGGTACGGAATTATGCAACTTGTAACGCTGCGCCTGTATCTTAGCAAAATCCTTTCTTCGCACAATCCGCTCTTGCAGTGGTTTACACATTTTTAAAACTTAAACTTTTGGAATCACAATTTATTTGACTGCTTTTGAAATCTGTTCTTATTTATTAGCATTTTTGTTCAGGCAAAAAAACACGGTATGTTTATAATATACGTTTTCTTTACTTTACATTTTCTTATGTTCTATACGAAATTTAATAGGATGATATTTCGAAATCTATTTGAGAGCCGATTATATTTTAGTAAGTTTAAATTGTACACGTTGCCAAAATCTTGTTGTTTTGTAAGGTTTTATGTTGAACACAAATGTATTATTTTTATATCTTTACGGACAATTCATTTCATTTTATTTTACCGCTAAAAATATGCAAAAGTATAACGATTACTTACAAGTGGTTTTCGCGTACAAAACAGCGACCTTACAAACACACTCACATAAATATGCTGCTTTCAATTTCGATGCGACAATTTTTTCTTTACCGCATTTACAGTAACTATTCGACCATACATTTTAAGATTTTTATTTTTTTATTTTATTTTATTTATTTACAAGATTTGAATAATACACATTTGAATAATAATTTAGGCACAGTGTCCTATTTGCACTGGATTTATTTGAAGCTTGTTTCATTTCATCCTTTCGCTTTCAAGAAATATGCGACGTAAAGAAACAAAAAAGTGCGGGACGACCCTGAGAAATATTTTTGTAGCTAGCAACGTTTATATATTTTACTTATTAAGGAATCCTTGCCTATGGGTCTTGCCGTTGTGGCGTGTTGGTTGATGCACTTGGATGTCACGGATTAGCGTGTTCTCGTAGTGGTGGCTTATCTCATGATGCCAGTTTGAACACCGTCATCCACGGGCCACTTGAGTCCAAAACCCCTAAAAATCCCGCATCCTCGCTTCGCGATTCCGAGCCCAAGCCAACCGGTCGGCATCCGCCTCCTATTTTCATCCGCGATAAATCGACATGGACATCTGTGTCCTCACACATGTCCAATTTCAAAATCACGTATACACACGCGAAAAATACTGCGATCGGTATTCGCGTGGCAACCCGGCGACCAAGCGCCCTCACAAGGTACTTGATGGAGAAATCCATCGAGTACCATACCTACGCACTCAAGGAAGAGCGCGTTTTACGCGTCGTCCTTAGAGGCGTACCAAAAGAGCACGACACCGAGCTGTTATTACAGGACCTTAAAACCCAGGGGTTCCCCGTGCAGTCTGTCCACCGCATGTATGGCAGAGATAGGTTTCCGTACAATCTAGTGTTAGTAACACTAGATCACATAGAAGGCAAGAAGATTTTTAATTTAAAAACCATTGCCAATCTGTCAGGGATAACAGTGGAGGTCCCCTTCAAGCGCGGCATTCCGAGCCCATGCCATATATGCCAAGTATATTAGTCCGGGAGGTAGCGTTGCATTTTCGGCAGTGATTTTACGCCGATTGTTTGCCTTATTTTACTATTTATCGCGAATTACTTATAACTGAACCAAGCGTCAGCTGGCGCACCCGCGGTGGGTGTGGAATTGGGAGGTTACGGAAGTGGTAAAAAAAAAATTAAGTAATAGTCGGCTGGCTGGAACTTTTTCCATAAATAGTTGAAATTATACTGAGCAAAAAAAAATCGTCAGCTGCATCGTAGAGGGGGGATTATGCGTCAGCTGCCCGCATGAACTTGTAAAAAAAACGTAACATAAAGTCATAATACGCCGAATGAAATTTAAGTACATGATTCTTCAAATTATTTAGAGTACGAAAACAACAATCGGCTGATTGAGTAGCGGTGGAAAGACCGTCAGCTGACCCAGTAAAGGTAAAGATTTTTCTTAGCAATGCACAGAATCTTCCGCGTTATTTTTGTCTCGTTTTATTTGTACCAAAATGCACGATATGAAATAAAATCGAGTGTAAAATGAAATGAACCCAAAATAAAATAAAGGGTATATAAACATAATCGAAATATAAAAATAAAAAGGCCGCAAAACTTATTCGTTGTCGATGGCATTGCTATCGTCATCGTTCTCTGACGAGTCATCGGCCGAACTGTCCTGCAGGAGATCCTTGTCTTCGTCTTGATCAAGTTCTTGACCTCCATTCTCTTCACCATCATCTGTAAATGAGCATGCGAATGATCAAAATTAGGCAACTAGAAAGCTCAAAGAAACTGTCGCCAACAAAAATTCCATACCGCCAATATTTTCGCTGCTATCCGTTATACTGGTGACTGATAGGGGTACTTGATCTCCTTCGAACCATTTGAAGATATATTTGTCGTCTTTTTCTTCCCATCCCCAGTCCGTGGGAGATAATTGAGAGGGATCTTGAAGGTGAGCATGGCTCCAAAGGTGCGCTATGTACGAAGTGCGCAATAAATGCTGGCGTAGCTCGGACTTACAAGGTGGGAAGATCGCCCCGTCGATACGGGTTTTCCACTTGAGCACATCGTTTTTATCATTAATTTGATAATTTGTCGTGAAGGTAGCGACTCCGCAGCGTCGACATCGTTCATCGCTTTGAACCCGTACAAGCGACAAACAAATTCTTCAATCGTTATGAACGCCTCGTCCAATTCGCAACTCGGAATATTTGCGATGTCCCCCAACGCTTGCATATATGCCTGTGATTTTCGCAACAATTGTAAAGGCTTTTTTTTTCCTTTCCTGTAAAATGCAGGATTGAAATCGCAGCCTGTGAGGGCATGGAAACCTGGCAACGCAGAGCATACAGAATACACAAAACGGTTGAATCGTCGACATATTTGGACATGCGTCCGTTCGTTCGACGAGGAGAACCAAAACTGATTGTGTACGACAAAGATTAGACATGTGTAGTTCCGGACCGTAATAGTTCCAAGAACTATGGTCGACAATGGAACGATATCGTTCCGCTCCGATAAGTCAATATAAATAGGTTCATAGTTCCTTCATTCCTTGTCCAGTCGTTACTAAAAGACCGATTGATTGAACGAACATGGGACGAAAGACTGAGTAGGAACGAGTGAATGCTAAAGCGAGCGCGCGCGCTCATGTTTAGCAGGTGTATACGAGAAAGGTACCTATATAATATGTAAGAACTACGTTTTATGAAATAATAAACCTTGTGCTGCGGTATTAAATTTGTGTTTTGATTAAGAAACATCCTATGTACTTCCCTTTCCTTACTTACAATTTTCATAAACATATTTGTGAGTTATTAAAAAAAAGTCAAATAAATTAAAAAATAACAAATACGAGTGTTAAAATGTCTGTCTTTCTACTAGGTATATTCGATACAACTGATGAGCTCGAAAGATATGTAAGTAATAATAAAGCATTCTTCTTAGTTCCATCCAATCGTATGAACTATGAAAGAACATGGACATGAAGTAAAATCTAACTCCATGGATATATAGTTCCGTGGACATGTTTCCTGGACCTAGTTCCAACAATGAAAAGAACCGTTCCATGTTCGATCCGGTCCGGGACATTATTTGCGCACCTCTAATCCACACGGACAGGCAGATGCTGCTTTGAAATTTTAGGGGGAGAGGGTTAGGTAGCCCGAAGGTCGTGTTATGGGTTCAAGCAAGGCCAGAATGTATCTCAAATTATGTGTTTGAAAGAAAACAGCCTCACAGCAATACTCCAAAATTTTAAATCTTAACTGGGTCAGCTGACGGTCTTTCCACCGCTACTCAATCAGCTGATTGTTGTTTTCGTACTCTAAATTATTTGAAGAATCATGTACTTAAATTTCATTCGGCGTATTATAACTTTATTTTACGTTTTTTTTTACAAGTTCATGCGGGCAGCTGACGCATAATCCCCCCTCTACGATGCAGCTGACGATTTTTTTTGCTCAGTATAATGTCGACTATTTATGGAAAAAGTTCCAGCCAGGGTACTATTACTTAATATATATATTTTTTTTACATCTTCCGCAGCCTCCCACACCCGCACCCACCGCTACTTGAGCAGCTGACGGTCAGTTTACTTATTAGTCATATAAGATCAACTGTCGATGTCAATATCAGCCGGCTTACTATGACTTTTTCATTTGCAACGCTACCTCCCGGACTATATGGCCATACGGCAAGAAACTGTCATGCCAAACCTAGGTGCGTTAAGTGATCATGGCACTGCGGAGTGCGCGAGAACTCCGCAGTCCACAGACCCACCCGCATGCGTATTATGCAAGACGGTCGGCCATGCAACCAAACCCCAAAAGGCTCACAAAGCGCCTCAGCCTCTGCTCCTGCCAAGCCCAGCCCACCCGTGAAACCGCAGCCACAACTAGCCGATCCTCCCCCGCCACCCAAGAACGCATGGGTAACACCGCCCACCATGGTGCGGAAACCCATCGCTTCCCTCGCTTCTCCGCCTTCTCAGGTACAGCAGGTCAGGTTAGCACCTACTTGCTTGCCTTCTCGTCTCCCAGTTAATGGCCGTGCGGAGCCACTTTCAGACTTCGCGCTGATTAGCGATTTCGCCTCAAGCTTCGACTTGGGCGAAATAACAACTCTAGCAGGCAAACTACGAGCCGCAAAACGCGACTTTCAGGCGACAGGCTTAGTAGCACTCGAATACCAGGCACTTATCGCCAACGTCCAAAAATTTAATAAATTAAACTTTTAAATGGCGTCCTCTAGGATAAAACCGTGGTCCCTCACTTTCGGCTACTTCAACGCCGATGGTCTTAAACATCAACGCAATGAAATTCACGAATTCGTTCGAGAATTTTAAATCGACATCTTACTTGTGCAGGAAACCTTTTTGAAACCTAGTCACAAGGACCCTAAAATAGCGACAACATCGTCCGATAAAGGCGGTACCCTAAGGTATCTATTACAAAAGGTCACTGCATTGTATACCTGCCACAGCTCGAGAATATCGAAGTTTCCTGTTGTAGAATAGCGATGAGCGGCCATGAGCCAATCACGCTGGCATCCATCTATCAACCACCAGACAAAGCTATACTTCAAAGCGACCTTCAGTCGCTACTCGATATGAGTCCCTCCTGGCGACTTTAACTCGAAACATTCATGTTGGTATTCCGTAGTTACCTTAACGGTTCACTCAGTAGAAGTCATCCACCAGCTTACTTCGGATCACCGACCGGTAGTCGTGCAGCTAGGTATCCCAACTGACCCCATTCCTCAAACGAGGTCACACATCTGTTGGGTCAAACTAACAGAAGCCCTTAAGGCAATTGACAGCCCCGACTTAAACACTATTCCCAATTCATTACCATCCATCGAGGAGACCAATGCTGCGATCGGTGCTTTCACTAACCATCTTCGAACTGCTATCAGTGCATCCTCCAAGCAGGTTCCAGCGGCGAATGATCGACGCTGGGTCCCGCCTGAGGATGTGAGGGAGTTGTTGAGAGCAACGAACGCAGCTATCCGGGCGTACGATTACGCTCCGACCGAGGCAAACCGCATCCGTATGAGGGCTTTACAGCGAGCTGTCAAATCTCGCATACGCGAATCGCGGTCTTACAACCGGGACGCGCTTATTGAAGAGATTTCGCCTTCGCATCTGGCTTACTGGAGCTTGGCGAAGTCTCTTAAGATGCACTCTACCACGTCATCGATGCCTCCACTTCTTAGGCCACCGCCCATGACTCCCGCTTTCAATGACTCTCAAAAAGCTGAAACCCTCTAGCTGATAGCAAAGGAACGTAGGTCGAAAACCGATACGCACGAGTGCGCTGTTCTTTGACGTGGCAAAAGCCTTCGACAAGGTCTGGCACAACGGCGTGTTATTCAAGCTCTTCGAACTAGGCGTGCGAGACAGCCTCGTGCACATCATACGAGACTTTTTATAGCGTCGAACGAGCGTCAACGCTTGGTTTAGGAAATGGAGAATAGAAGTCAACCCAGAAAAAAGTGCAGCAGTGTACTTCTCTCTTTCAACCTGCTCTAGGACTGATCCCCTGGGTTAAAAAGTCAAATATTTAGGAGTCACTTTAGATAGTGGACTTACATTCGCGGATCACATAAACGCGTCCGGGACCGAGCCGCCTTCGTCATGGGTAGGCTGCACCCCCTAATCTGCAAGAAAAGTAAAATGTCGCTTAGAAATAAGCTTACACTTTATAAAACTTGCATCCGCCCCATCATGAAATATGTCAGTGTGGTTTTCGCTCACGCCAGCAAGTCGAATATCAATCACTTTCAGGTTATTCAAAAAGGTTTTTACGCAAATGCGTCGGGGCCCCGCCCTATGTCCGCAATTTAGATCTGCATAAAGATCTCGATCTGCCCACTATTGCCACGTTGATGAAGTTGGTGTCTAGACTTTTGGGTGCCCTTAGGCGTATCGTATGTAGGAGTAGTTTAAGTTCCGGCTAAGTGCCCTCAGTGCTACGCCACAAAGTCCGGCAAAATTTAAAAGGCTAATATGGCCATAAATAAACTGTAATATGTTGGCCCGCAGGTTTGCACGTTGCAATAAAGAAGTGAAATTGTCTTTATTTAGATCATTCTGCCAAATCTTCTATACATGCAGCCTGTGGGTAAACTTCACCAAGAGGACACTCAATGCTTTGCGCGTTCAATATAATAATGGTTTCAGGATTCTGTTGGGGCTGCCTCGTTACTGTAGCGCTTCGGAAATGTTTGCAGCTGCGCAAATGGATAGTTTTTATGTAATAATGCGAAAAAGGGCAGCATCGAAGATGACGCGGGTGCGGGGCGGCACCAACGGACTCCTGGTAACGTTCAATGACCGGTTTGATTCGGAAATATTGAAGCACTGGGTTAGTAGGCACAGTGCGTGCTGGTCGAGTGCTAAATGACCATTTATTTAATCAGACATTAGGTAATTATTTTAAATTTGGACATCAGTTATTTTAGAATCATATACATGCTGGAATTGTTATGACATGAATTTTATAATACTAACATAGTTTTTTAAGAATATTGTTACTAACATAATATGGAATAATTCCAAATTAAATTGATATTATTATTATTATTATTAAAAAAAAGTAAAACGTTTATTTGCAAAGATTGATCCTTATAAGCAACAGAATTCATTGGTTCAAAATACAGTATGTAACTTTTTTCCAAAAATCATTCGGGTGCACATCTGTCAAAAGTAAAAGATTTTTGAAAAAATAAATATGCAGTTATTATTTTCTTATAAATCGAAGGCATGACTCCTTTCACGACTTTTCCCTAACTCTCGTGGCTTCGGACTTGGCCATCACCGCCCTTTTAAAAAAACTACCCTGTATATTGCGGATATGATATATAACTTGCATACTCCAAAATACTTCTCACATATGCAAATTTAATTGCGAAGCTATTACCCAATATTATATAGGTATGCATTATAGAATAGCGGACCGAGATGAGAGCCTTGTGGAACGCCAGTAGGCACCTCAACAAAATCAGATCGAAAACCACCCACGACTACGAGAAATGAAAAAATGTTTGTCTACTTGCTATTAAAGAGGAAAATAAATTAAAGGCACAGATGAGGCTTTAGATATAATATCAAACTACCTATAGTTAACACAAATGATTTATCGGATGAAAGTGTGGATGAGGATGAGTGCGAAATGTCTAGAGTTAAAGAAATTTAGAATTAAAAATTTGGTTTAATATTAATATTCACAATTTTAATATTATTTATTACTTTTAGTTCCATATGAAGTACCTGGCATGAAAATATTAAAAAAATATAAAAGTATTGGTTTCATTATGTGCTGACCGTATACAACTACAAATTCAAAAACGTCTTGTTAATAATTTACCTGATAGAGTTAAAAATACGATACTAGAACTGCCAGTCCATCCACTTATTATATCTACTATCCCAAAATTGAAAAGGAAAGCTATAAAACGGTTGTACCAGTTTAGATAAAATGTGTTGTTACATCTGTGTACTAAGGACATTCGTAACCCAGAATAGTGTGGTAGCAAAGCCACAAGCAACTTAAATTTCGAATATAAATCAAAAAGCAAGTCATACATTCAGGGAGTTTAAAGCGAATAAGTAAAATGAAATCGTAACTCATACCTCGCGAGCGGCGGGCGGCGGCGGTAACTGATTTGTAACTGCAGTAAATTATATCACGTGTAGGGCGACCATGGTGCACGCATTGAGGATCATTTCTTGTTTCTGTAACAGGTGAATAACCTCGGGATAAGTGGCATTCGTGACCTATGTGGGTTTGGATTGTTTTAGGAGCAATTGATTATTGAAGCGTTGCTGACTGTTGGAAATGCGTTATATGTAGTATGGATAGTATTTAGGTTGGGGTCCGTGGACTTACTTGGTTATAGCGTCGGGTGACGTGTCGCTCACTTCGCTCTAATGTGGTTGAGGAGGGCGATGGCTGGATCCCTCGTTAACTCGTGAACGGGTGCCGTTTGAGGGGGTTCGTCGTTTGGATACTTGGGGGGAGGGAGACTTGCCGAGATAACAGATGCAGATAAGAATAATTTTGTAGAGACATATAGAGACAATTGATTTTGAAAAAATTATACTTGTGAAGTATCTTGCCAGTTCTTCTTCACGAAGGTTTTTCAGAACTGGTGGTAGAGTCATGTTTTATTTGACGTCAATAAGACCAAGTAATTTTCAATATTTGAATTTGAATTTTGAATTTGAATATCTAAGTTAGATTGGAGACGATAGGGCGCGGTCCAGAGTAATAGGATTTCCTAAGAAAAGATCCCAAAGGCCAGACATTCGACGAAGCAAATTAAGGAAGAGTAATCCTTAGGGTATTTAGGGTATTCGTCGAGGTCTGATCTGTGCCTGTCGCAGAAATTCACGGGGACGGTTTGTATGGCCCCACCTAAGGTGGTCGAGGTTATACCAGGAGGTTTTAGCCAGTAGAAGTACAACAGGCTCCTTCTCATGGGCGGTAAGAAATCTTTGAGGACTACCCCTTCGGTTACCAAAAAAAGATTTTGGATAGGATAGATTAAGCTTCCTAAGAATATAACAACGATTTTACGGAGCATAATTCGGACTGATGAAAGTACTCTTCCAGACTACTAGCACTTAATTCGCCTTAGGCCATACTGGGGCCTTTGGGCACATAAGAATTTGTGTCGGTGTAAATTCTAGGTAGGCACGAAACTTATAATCAAAATAAAATTAATAGTTATCTCTATATGGAACACCTGAATGTTCATTCATTAAAATTTTCGAAGATAGCGATTTCCTTAGTGGATATTCTAAAAGTCATAAAACAGGGATATAAGTAATTACTCGACATAAAATTCAACTGTCACCTTACACATGTTACTTTGCAATTTTAAAAATATTGTACCTCATATATTTAACTATAGTCACCATAAAAGGTAGTTTTGTTTTCTATTAATATTTAGAAACATCGGCTCGTTATCGTCTATTTAAAGAAATAGGTAACAACTTCAAACACTAAATCCCTGCCTCCCGCTTGGGCAGACTAATACAAAGTAATTCGTGTAGTTTATAATTTTCTACTTTCTGAGATAGTTTTGTAGTTGTTTACGGTGTTAAAAACATAAAAAATCTAATCTGGCCTCCGTTTAAGTTTTTCTTTAGAAATGTCTTCTAAGAATAATATTATAAACCGTGGTGAGAGGGTGGCGGAATACTCAACTATAAAAATTATCCTAGCGGTTTGTATTATATTTAGGAATATAGATATACGTAGCATAAAAAATGAGACTACAAGTTACAGCCAGTTTCAGAAAACACCCAAAAATTCCAAATGATGTAATTCCGAATTTGAATATGCCTATTTTTAAAATTCCGAATTTCACAGTCCCGAAGAGTCTTAATTCCGACTTTTCAAGAAAACACGATTCTTATTTTACCGAAATTCATATATACGAAATTTTAATTTTCCGACTTTAATTAGTACGAAATATTAAAAAACCCGCTGTGTTACTAGTCCGAAATATGGTATTCCGAATTTTAATTTTCCGAAAATTCAATGCTAACATTCAGATTTTGTATCAAAAACGGGTAAGTATATATTAAAAATTATAATCTAAATCTCCTGTGACACAAATTAAAATTAATAAGGCACATTTTGAAATTACACAAATTAGGCGCGAAGACGAGCGAAGCGAGGAGGAGCAGTTAGTCTGTATGTAGATAATGCAGCGCGAGCCGAGCGATCGCAGCGAGCCTGCCGTGGCAGCGGCCGGCGAAGCACCAAAAAGGGATTTGCATTTCAGTACAAAAACTACATACTCAAGAAATAACTCGGTACAAAAAACTTATAAACTTTCTCGTTTCCAGCTGACTAATTGAATGCTCGAACGTATAAATTGATGTGCTCATGCAAATTTACAAGGCGTTTGTTATTGCAACTAACATTATTCGGAATTCGTATTTATGATATTGCGGATTATTAATAATTTGGATTTTTTTATGGTTCGGTATTTTCAAATTTGGCATATTGATTTGCGTAAATACACGTTCGGAATATTGAAGTTTCGAAGAAGAAAAATTCGGAAAAACGAAACACGGAAAATTTCATTTTCGGAATTATGAACCATTCGGTGTTATAAAATTCGGAATTTTGAAAATCGTGATTATGACTATCGGAATTAAGTTTTTCGTATTTATGTAGTTTACCCCCAGTTTCACCCTTGTAGGTCCCGATATCTTGGAAATTTCTGGATAAAATAAAGCTTAAAAATGGTAGAGTTTCTTTTGTTAATATCTTGTCCGAATGAGGGCGCCACCAAAAGCCTGCAGGTGCGGCATTAACAAAAGTCCTGAAGTAGAAAAGTTTTGATGTAAGCTTTTGAAGCATGCATTCCTTTTTCGGGGTAGCCGCACATTCTTCACTCCATGGTCACCCTAATAATTCGTCAAAGTTCCGCCAAGTGGCTTGAAACTCTTGTGAAGGGGAAGCGAGGGGTAGAGGTGAAGAGGGGGGCTCATTGTGTATTCCGCGGGGAAAGAGACCGCGCTATTCACCCATGCTTTGTCTCTCTTGATTTCATGCAATTTGTTTGAGTTTGACGTGACGGCGATGAGAAACATCGAGGTTGTTTACAGAGTATAAGTAAGTAGTTGTGTGGCTTGGGTAACGAATATATTCTTTGTTTAAAGGGGTTTTGAGATTTATATCCCAGTTTTTGTATTTCGTCATATCTGTTCTGCGTATTTGCGAACTGTTACAAGCTCTGTAACCCTTAAGACATTTATATCATTTTTCAGTTTTTTTTTGTTAGCTCTATGGAGTAATCACCTCTTTGCTACTTTCTTAAGTCGGTTAGTGTAATATAGAACATACTTAAGAAGAAAAAGGAATATCAATTTTTTTCATCCGATGATAAGTACGTGGAGTAATCCGACTCACATTTATTGCAAAGAGTGATAATAGGTCTTTACCTATGAAACTGCCGTTTTGCCGTACTGGCCATTTCAAATGAAAATATTTTTTTTTTTGACTGATAATTCTAATTTCAAATTAATTTTATTTGACAAACATGGAATTCTTTTTCTAAAATCGTCATTTGTTTAATAGTTAGTGTTTTGTTTTCAACGCATTCGATCATTTTTCGTCATCATGGATAAGTTAAAAATTCGAGTAATTATGGAGTATGAGTACCGTCGTGGCAGCAAAGCGGCACAAGCGGCACGCAACATCAACGACGTTTACGGAGCGAACACCACAAACGAACGCACCACCCGTTATTGGTTTACCCGCTTCCGTTCTGGAAATTTTGACCTGAAAAATGAACCCCGTGGTCGTCCGAAAACTTTGGTCGACAATGACGAATTAAAGGCAATTGTGGAAGCTGATGAAACTCAATCCACGGCTGAATTAGCAGCAGCTTTCGACGTTAGCATCAAAACAATATTGGTCCATTTGCGTCAAATTGGCAAGGTGAAAAAGCTTGACAAATGGGTACCCCACGAACTCAATGACCGCCAGCGCGAAGTACGCGTGGAGACGTGCCTTGCACTGCTCAGCAGGCATACAAATGAAGGAATTCTGAACCGCATTGTTACTTGTGACGAGAAATGGATCCTGTTTGACAATCGTAAGCGCTCAGCAAGTTGGTTGGACCCTGGTTCAGCACCCAAACAATGCCCTAAACGAAAACTTACCCCTAGAAAAGTGATGGTCACTGTTTGGTGGTCTAACGCGGGTGTAATTCATCACAGCTTCTTGCCAAACGGGACAAGCATTACTGCAGATGTGTACTGTGAAGAACTGAACACAATGATGGAGAAGCTCGCACGTCTCCAACCAGCTTTGGTCAATCGTTCGGCTCCACTGCTCCTGCACGACAACGCGCGACCTCATACTGCACAGCAGACGGTCTCCAAGCTAAAAGAGTTGGGGTTGGAAGTTCTCCGTCATCCGCCGTACTCACCAGACCTTGCGCCTACAGACTTCTACTTTTTCCAGAATTTGGATAACTTCTTGGCGGGAAAAAAATTCAATACCCGAGAGGCAGTACAAAATGCCTTTGAAGAATTTGTTGCCTCCCGTCCAGCTGATTTCTTCAAGAAAGGCATCAATAAGCTACCAATGCGTTGGCAAAGATGCATTGATTGCATGGGTGATTATTTTGATTAATAGAAATAAAAAATATATAAAAAAATTACGCTTCATTTATTTCGTGAAAAACGGCAATTTCATAGGTAAAGACCTAATACATAGGGGCATTCGTTTGTGTCGAACACAGAAGTTTGTTCTCGGGTCATGGTTGTTGATATTTATATATGTTTTATTATTCTGTGTTCCCCCCCAGTCTACTGTGTGGTCATCCATAACACATGCTCTGCTTACTTTAGGGCTATACAGTTGGTGTGTTTGTCTGGGGATTTATTATTATTATAATTTAATGAATTTACGGGATTCATACCACGATTTTCGATTTTTATTTCGCGCGTCCGATAGTGCGATGCTGTTGCAAGCACCATGATCGGACGCGCGAAATAAAAATGAAAAATCGTGGTAAGAATCCCGTAAATTCATTAAATTATAGTGAAAGTAACCGCGATAGTTTAAAACAGTTATTTATTATGCTAAAATGAAATCTTACTAATATTCAACTATTTATCACCCACTAGGTAGTTACTTATTATAACTCGTGTGTAGGTTGGTAGGTTAGACCCACAGCCTTTGGCAAAAGAATCAAAAGCCGTTTAGGGCACAACAAGGTGACAGTAACGGGTCTAAAGTCGATACTTCACTTATTGGTATTGTAAACTTTGAGTTTAACACGAACTAACTCCAACTCTATTTCGTTGAAAATAGCGTTCTAACTGAATCTAGACAACAATTCAAAAAAAATATTGTTTTTCTCGATTTATTCACATGCCAAAAATACTTGAATAACAATTAAGTATAGTTTGAGATTTAAATTACCTTTTCTCTGACACTATCGGGCTGTGATTCTAGAAGAGACTAGTCGTTTTAGTTGTAGACACCTACAACAGCTTTAGACGACGCAAAGCAAGTACCTAATAATAATAATAATAATAATAATAATAATAATAATAATAATAATAATAATAATAATAATAATAATAATAATAATAATAATAATAATAATAATAATAATAATAATAATAATAATAATAATAATAATAATAATAATAATAATAATAATAATAATAATAATAATAATAATAATAATAATAATAATAATAATAATAATAATAATAATAATAATAATAATAATAATAATAATAATAATAATAATAATAATAATAATAATAATAATAATAATAATAATAATAATAATAATAATAATAATAATAATAATAATAATAATAATAATAATAATAATAATAATAATAATAATAATAATAATAATAATAATAATAATAATAATAATAATAATAATAATAATAATAATGATAATAATAATAATAATAATAATAATAATAATAATAATAATAATAATAATAATAATAATAATAATAATAATAATAATAATAATAATAATAATAATAATAATAATAATAATAATAATAATAATAATAATAATAATAATAATAATATTTCTAACAATCACACCACATTATCTAGCCCAAATCAAGTATCATTAAGAGCTTGTCTTATGGATACTAGATAACGGATAAATAAACTTAAGAAATATATAAACACACACAGATATTTTTTTTCATTTATAAATATTAGAAATAAACCTAAATAAACATACATACACATCCATGACTAGAAAGCAAATATCATTAAGTATCTGCCCTTACCAGGATTCGAACCCGGGACATGCCAGAGGGCATGGAAGGCAAGGGTACTTACGTCCACACCGAAGTGTAGACAAGGAAGAAATTACTGGAATTGCCTGAAACTTGAAAGACTATAAAATATTTTTTACCGAAATCTTAATAAATGCAAAAAGAGAATTTCGATAAAATTTCTACTTTTCCCGCTCATAACTATCAACCCCAAAATATGCTAACCTAAAAATCAACAGCGACCTCGTCAGAATACCAATATTGCACAAACGATGACAGAGATTCGAACCCGGGGGTTCAGCAAACAGTATCCGCCACTCCACAGCAAACCTGCGAACAGAGAATATCAATATTTAATGTTTGATTTTGAAACGAAACCGGCAGCCGTGATGCTTCGCCGGCGACAGCGCGCCATTTTTGACAGATTGACATTTGAATATTAGGTAATTATATTTTATTCTGGGGTTTCTAGGCTCTGTTGTCACACTTACCAAGCTATGATCCAAAAAAGGCGTACAGACAAATTACTTAATCACTCGATTGTAGTTAATTTAAATCGCATCAAATCATATTAAAAATTAATACTTACTTTCTACAAGAATTTATTTGTTAAAACAATATAAATACTTATATTGAAAATTAACAAACATCACTGATATGAAAAATAACCCGACTAAAAGACAAAGTTCTAAACACAATTCGCCAGGACAGCGATTTGAAAACGCAAGATGGTTTGAAGTTGACATCTTAAAATAAGGCCATTGCGTATGGTGTCGCTTAATCTTCGAATTTATGTAAATTAGAAACTCTCTCAATATAGAACGCTAGAAGTTAATTCGTGATTTCACTTTCATAACTCTGGATAAAATAATCTATGTTACTTCGACACTTTTCGAAGGTGAAAGAATTTTTATTATCGGTTAAATAGTTTCATAGGTTATCAGTAAGGTGAGAAACATAGGATGTCTCCAATCGATAGGTTCAATAGTAAGATTTATGGTATTTTTTTGGGAATGGGAGAAGGCCCGTTAAGGAAACTACGTTGTTGAAAAATTTATGCGCCAAAGTGGCCATCTTGTAAAGCGTAAAATTAATGTATATCAGCTTGTCAAAGCTCAACAGTCGTCACTCAAAATAGACTCCATTTTATTGAAGAATGAAGTGGTGTCTCTACTGTTACTCATGGTGGTATAACTCTTATGGTGCCTGAAGTAAATGGCTTGGATTGTGTCTACAGGAACTACAAAGAGAAAATATTGATTTATTCGTTGATTTACATATATTTTGTCGAGTTACGAAAGTAAACAATTGCAACGATTGCAGATAACAGTTTCATTCGTTTATACGATAGGGTTATAGATAAGGTACCTACTTTCTGTTGCTCTGCTTAATAACAACCTAATTGTTTAAAACAACTTTTCCATCCCAATAATCACTTGAAAAAGTTTTACCTATACGACCTCAACCTGAAATATGAGACGAATTTAAAAATAAAACATTCACGTCCGGCGGCTGGCCAACTACGCAGAAGGCGGGAAGACGACGAGCGTTGATTGGTGCAAATTGAATTTGGAATCAAGGAACGAGGGGGGGTATTGTCGTGTTGGCGATCGCTAGCTGATTGCTCGTTTGCGGTACGACCTGTTAGTGTGGATAGGACGTGATTCAGGTTTTTACGATAGTAATATAAACAGAGGTTTCATCTTTAGTCGTATATTACTGAGATAAAAATGCCTTCTGGCAACCTTATAGTGGATCCACCTGGTAAGGAGGTTGCCTTAAGAACCATACTAATAATTTGGTATTTTTGAAACTAAACGGATTTTGATGTAGTTGTAGTTTACAATTAGCACACTTCGCTTTTTTACAAGATTTTGTTGATAGTCCTTAAGTCTATAACACCTTACTTGTCGAAGTTCAGAGACACCGACTTGGAAATAGAACTACTCCTACATTGATTTACAGTGATAAATGTTTTGATAGATGCTTCTACTGCGAAGAATCATTATGGAGTTGAAAGAAATATATATTTAGAAATCATATTATCACTGTGACGGTTTTAGGTATTTTTAAGATTTCTCATTAGCATATTAACATCTTTATGACAAGATTAAGTAAATTGGTAAACAAATCACCAAACCGGTGACGATTCAAACCATATCTCCAAGATGTTGTTCCAAGTTCACTCATAATCTTGTGGCTAATCTATGACAAAGAATCAGGTGAATAAAATACTTTTTATGTTACGTACCTAATATAAAAATAAATATAATATATGCATATATTTTTTTATAATTTCTATAAGTTAGACCTTTGATATCCCATCTAAAATAGGAGTACGAGAAATTTTCTGAAGCGTACCGTCGGCAACGCATAAATGTCGATATAATAGTCACCATAAAAATTTAAAAACTTAACACCTCATTAGGTTTTCCGGCTTCGAAAGTATAAAAAAAAGCGGTGATCATTATTCACGTAGAGATAAGGTCTTCTATCTGTACCTTGTTAGTGCGCGGGAAAATTCACAGGATGTTTGATTACTTTTTGTGAGTTTTCTAAGCTATTTGATTGCTTTCATAAATTCACGCTTGCTGATGAGACAGTTTTTATTCATAAAACTATAATAGATAAAAAACAATTTTGAATAAGTAAACACCGGTGATTCCTGATGAAGTGCATAGCAATATTTAATATTAAAAGAACCCAATTTGTTCAATTTTCTGCATCTAATGTTAGGCTGCCTGACCAACAGATCGGAGACGAGAGGAGAAAAGTGGAGCTGTGCCAAATTAACCAATCGAATTGCATAAAATCTGCGCTCCGCTTCAGTGGACAGGGATTTGCAAACTAGTTTTCAAATTCATATATTTAAAAGCGGAGCAGGTTTCCGCGCTGGAGAGGAGAAACTTAACAGGGAAGTGGAGCAGGAAAGCGGAGCTGGGAAGTGGAGTGGTTAAGCGGAGTGAAGAAGCTCAAATGACTCGTCGCGCGCTCAAACATACAGTCCGCAAGTTCACTCCACGTCACTTTTTCGCTCCGTCCCGCACTACTTTCTCACTCCACTCCGCTACCCAACTCCACGTTGATGGACAGACACGTTGATACACAGGTCTGAAAAGGCCAATTCTTTATATATGAAATTCTAAAATATAAATACTCTGAGACAAAATTTTTAAAGAGATATTAAACGGCCTTAAGTTAGCATCCCCCAAACGTAGACAGTCTATTGATGAAATATTATGTCAGAAAGGTTACTGTAAAAATAAAGAGTATTTGGATGACGTAAGGGCGAAAGATAGAGGCTGTTTCTGGTTTTGAAAAATAATTATAGGTACTGTGAAAGCAGCTCGGGTGCAACATGCCATTAGCTTACACGATGAGCTGTCTTCCATGCCCTGGTCAAATTGTATACTTACTATTACGCATGTACTGAACATTTAATACAAAGGCGTACCGAGAGTTTATTTTTCTACCGACTTTTTTCTTCGCGATAAGAGCTTTTTAAACTTTTGTATGTCTTATACAAGATGATGATGATGAAATAAAATATTTCAATTTACTTGTATAGGATTTCTTTTTTTTTCCTGTTCTTTATATGAAAATATTTTTGTTATTAAAATAATAAACAAATAAACAAAAAAGTACCGAATTATTTATACAGTCTTATCCACACTAGTCCGCCGCCATGACACACGATTGTGACGAATGAAGCCCCTTGTTTCGAAGGAGCTTCCGCACACGAGCATTGAAAATACGACAAATTTACAATTTGCTACTGCTGCGAGCAATCACTTCGTGGAATATTGTAAGTATTTCGATCAATTGCATATTATTTAGAAATGAAGGTACAAGGAAATCGGTACAATCAACCGGTACAGAAACTAATTATTTTCAATAAAGGTACGTAGTGTCCATCGCATAGCTTACCTTGCATGTCATACTATTGACGTGAAGCTCCGTATGCGGCAGATCAGTGGGGCAATAATAATTGTCATTCAGTGAAATGAAATGAAATATTTATTTCACAACATTGACAATTACTTGTTCTTATTGACGTCAAATAAAACATGATTCTACCACCAGTTCGAAAAAACTTTCGTGAAGAAGAACTGGCAAGAAACTTCACGGGTATATTTTTTTCAAAATAAATTTACAGAGTCTCTTTGTGTCTATACAAAATTATTCTTTTCTGCATCTGTTAGCTCGGCAACTCTCCTTCCCCCAAGTATCCAAACGACGAACACCCTCAAACGGCACCCGTTCACGAGTTAACGCGGGATCCAGCCATCGCCCTCCTCAACCATATTAGAGGGAAGTGAGTGACAATATTTCTCGATTTCGAGATGCAAGTCTAAACACATTGTCATCTCTAACGCTTATAAATACTTGCTGCATCTCGATCGGTAATCTTCATAAAACATCAACTTTATTTACTTATTTTTTGTAATGCACAAAACAAGTAACAGCCAATACAAAAAAAAAAAAATATGAAATAAACATTGTAGTAGGAACTGGGTTGCAACTCAACAATATGTGCAACTTAAAAATAATATTTATAGTTGAACTCCGTTACAGAATGTGACATGTCAAGCAAGAGAAATCATAATAAATCGAAGTTTTTTACATTTACAATAATAGTTACTATTTCTTAAAATTCAAACAAACTTTAACTAAAAAATGATCTTTATAATGTCAAAATAATGGTGACAATGTCAAAATGAAATGTCAAAAGAAAAATTATTATTATTATTATCTTGTGTTTTAAGGCAATCAGCTGTTGTTACTACACAATAACTATTTCTGCCAGTTTCAAGTATTAGTATACACACGTACTACACGAGGTTAATAATTTTGTAGCGATCAGCTGAGTAGAACTTGCAGTATCTCGAGCATTGAGTTACCTTGAACAATAGAGAAGAGAAACAGGGGGATGAAATAAGTCTTTACAGTTTTTTTTAACACATAAGAGTATACAATTATTCTATATAATGTTACAATAGTTTGACAACAACAGAATGTCAAATTAGTATTTTAATACCTACATTTATAACTTCAAATAAACTTCATGTGTCATTCAATTTAAAAAACTACAGTCAGAAAAACGTCACAACCAAAACAGTGGGTTCTTTCAGTTAAGTGGTTATTTCGACTAAACATGAAAAAAGCATTTGAACATTTCACGTCTAATTTATTTTAGTTCTCTAAAAATGAATAAATTATAATTTATCCGTGAAGAATATTTTGTAAATTGTATCAATGTAGGTATTAAAATATTTACGAAATTAGTTTAGAAATCAGTATAAAAATGTAACAATGTAGCAAAAATGTAACGGTCGAATAAAACACTTTTTACCGGATATTATCGCGTATATTTTAGTTAATTTTAAATTAACTAAAATACCAGTAGTTTTTGTATTGCCTGGCAATAGATGAACAACACCTTAGTCTATCGTGACCACGGCAACTGCAAAGATGCCGAAACGTCGAAATAATTTTAAAATTAACTAAAATATACGCGATAATATCCGGTAAAAAGTGTTTTATTTAAAGTATGTATCGTGAAAACTTAAGAAAAGATGTAACGGTCGAGTTTCGTTAATAAAAATAAAAACATTCTACTTGGCTTTCTAAATTCAATTTTAAATCATGCACTTAGTATTGTTTTTGCAATAATATAGGTTATGTTATGTACCAATTGTCATTGCTTGACAAACTTCTAATCAATTGTGAACAGTTTCAACTGTAATTTTTCTATGAAACTGTGCATCTAGTTTGTGACCTCGATCGAAAAATCCCTATATCCGAGATTATTATCTGACTTCGACATAATATGGAAAAATGTGAATCGCCATCCAAACCAGGCGTCGTGGCTAGCTCGCTACACCACGCGATATCATCGCTTATACGCCCGCCCTATTCATCCTAGGCGTGATCGGCTAAAACGAGTTGAGAATTAGGACAGAACTGTCTAGCAGTGTACGTGATCAAAGTGCTGATCGGTGAACTAGAGCACCCAGACACACTGAGTGGCTTGTGTCTGCGTGCCTGAAGGATGCGTGCGAATCACAATCAAATTTTAATTGTGATTGTGTGAATAATTTATGATGCTTAACTATCTGTATATCTGTATGCTTAACTATCGCATCAGGTGTTCCTGTAAAGATAGTTGTAACTTTTGGAAATAAATAAATAAACAAAGTATCTAATCGGTCTGTGTAATATTATGCTGGCTGCCTGCACAAATAAGTTAGAGCTTTTAGGCGTATAAGTAATGATACTCAATATTTTGATTAATTATAATTACGTTACTAAGAAGGACACACAATCCCTATCAGATTAAAGTCGAACCAAACGCTTCGATTGTTCCTTTGTGGTGCGGGTCGCCAAGGTGTGGAATGAACTGCCTGCGTCTGTTTTTCCAGAAAACTACAGTCCTAGTTCTTTCAAGCGTCGAGTGAATAGGTATCTCTTGGATAGACGTGTAGGTAACACCGTCGTCTTCATCGTCAGTTTCCATCAGGTGAGATAGAAGACAAACGTCTAACCCGTTTTCAATTAAAAAAAGACTACAAAAAAGCTACTTAGGTTACAAAACAAAACATCCTGTTATCTATTAGGAACGTTTAGCCATGATGAAGACCTGGAAACTTTCACAAGAATCATCGTTCCTTATACAGGGAGTCTTTTTTACTGTTCAGAAGCAAGGCACATGGTCTCAAAACATGATTCTGGGCCACTATTCCAGGGTATCCACGTAGCGAAAATGCTAAATAGAATCCGACTCTCCATACAACCCGGTGGCTGACCGCGCGGCAGCACGCAGGGTAATCAGTCCTTTATTTTTTAATATTTACCCCATAGTTTTTTTGAAAATTTTGGTCAGAATCGTGGTTGGATCCCAATTAACTACTATAAAGTCATCCGGATTATTACTATATCAGAATAAGGTAAAATCTTGTCGTCTACCTACATTTATGTACTTTACAATGCGTTAAAATACTGAAAAAAATTTAAAAAACTTTCATCTCTCTACCAATTTACGAAACAATTATTAAAATACATCTAATACTGAATTATGCCCTCTAACCACGAATTCATGCATAAAACATGCGGTTACGATATATAGATGGCGTTGTAACCAAAATCCATTGCCAAAATGGCGACTTTCGCGGGCTTTTAACTAAATTAGCCTCATTCCTACCTCACCATATTTGATGTGATTACATTTTGTTCTCGTAATTTGGCTAATGTATCATAAATATTTTCGGACTATTTGGTTTTATTGAGCAAGTGGGTGGATGGCAATTTGCTGTAACTATCGTAGTTCGGAGCCGAGTCGAGAAGTTATGAATTTATTAGCATTGTCTTTATATTGTCTGGGTATGAAGTACTTAATGTTCGAAGATAAAAATGTTATTGTTCTGTACTATTTCTCTCTATCCGTTTCAGTATATGATAATAATGCTACCATTTTTTGTACTCAGTGTACCTAAGATACATTGATAAATATATGCGGGAATGTGTCTAACCACTTTGAACAACAACAGGCCTAAACCAGCACTTTTTTAAACCTTAAGAACCTGAAAATCATTTGAGATTTTGAACTTCATCCAGACCAAGTAATTAAGTACGTACATTTAAAAAAAACTATGAAAAGCCCATCGCCCAGCCCTGCTAACGTTAATTGTTACATAATATAATATATGGTGAATATTACAGCAATACCGAAAGTCTCGTTATGCACGTGCAATAAGAAACAGAACCTTTTTTAAAATAGATAGATAACCTCTTTAGTCTGCCACAACAACTCGACTGGCCAGTTACAAAAAAAGAAAAATCGGATCCCAAAGACAGATTAAGTAACCATTGCTCGAAACATAGCATCGAATTTGGAAAATCCGTGGTGCTTGAATAATGTGAAAATAAATTATGTCGCTACACGCGATCTCGTGGCGCTGCGCTGGATCTCAAAATGGCTTCTGTATGTAAAACACACGTTTTATGGAACTACGTATCGGTATGGAACTGCTTTTTTGGGTGGAGTCTGCCATCTTGGAAATATATGGAGTTGTTACACATTTTTTTTGAAACTTAAAGAAGTTAGATAGCTTCTGACTTTCAGGGATACTGAAGCAGTGGGCGATAGGTAATTCAACACCCACCACTGCAGACATTTTCACGGTTGTCCCCTTTTCTGTAACTATTGCAGGTTTATATAAAATTAGAAGAGATGTACAAAATATTGACAAATCCCGGCCGAGTAAAGTTACTACATGGTTTTCAACTGTAAATGGCTTTATCATTTAGCAAGTATAATACCCAAATGGTGCCAATGGTACCTTACTGTAACCTGACCGAGGCAATTTTTTTTTATCAATACAAACATTCTACCACACAAAATATCCCGCCAAGAAGGTTTTCTTATAGAGTGGTCGACCAGAGTCAATCTGGGAATTCGATTTGAAGCGGTTTTGACAGCGCGTAGCCGTCAAGATAAATTGTAAAAACTATATTAGGTAACTACTTATTAAAACAGTTAGGGGAAGCCCGGGCAGCGCGGATAAGTTAAGGAAAAGCAAAAAAATAACGCAGGATTAATCAACTTAGCGACATCGTTTATTTTTCATTTATGGCACATATAATCCAACATCAAAATTAACAAAATACAATATCTTCATATTGAAAAAAATATTTTTTAAAACCTCTTCCACTATCCGCTTTACCCAACCATGTCGGGTAAAGTGGATAAGCTACGTGGGGTAAAGCGGATTAAGTGGTTACTCCTGACAGTCATCGCAGAAATAGCTGCTAAATCCACTATACGACGTACATATTTCATGTGCCCAACGGTGGCACTCTGAGCATTGGATCCAGTCTTCTATCGGTGGATCCACATACTCTTCGGTGCAGACCAGGCATGCATACTTTCCTTTTACTTTTTTGGTGATATTAGGTATTTTTTTCTTAGCCTTGGCTTGTCCTGTTTTTCCTCTCTCTGTCATTTTTCCCTTTCCTTTTCCCTTTTTCTTGGCATCTAAATCTGAGCGGCCAAATTCCGGGTTTCCGAAAGCCTTGAATTGCATTTTGCACAGAAGCACTATTTACCCTATTCACTTTGCCCAAAATATGTATTTCTAAACATACCTACTTTTCTTAACATTTCAACACCGGCTCAATGTAATATTAATATCACAAATAACACTAGACAATATTGTTAATCTGCAAAACTAAATCGTTCCTGGGTTAGCTAACAGTAAAAACAAATGAAATGAGAACAAACCTGGTCGATAATCGTAAGAAAAAGACTCAAAACAATTTTTTTGTCACAAAAAAAAAGAACGGCGTCTGTTGCTCTGAATCAACTGTCAAGGCGCAGTCAGAGGGCGCACTCGCCTACGCACCCGCAATTTGTAACGCAATCTCTTATTGTTTTCTAAACAATAAGCTTATCATCGCTTATCCGCTTTACCTGGGTTATTCGCTTTGCCCGGACTTCTCCTAAATAATAATAACAAAGTAATAACCAGAAAACGCACCAACTGTGTGGCTACAAAGTAAGCAGAGCTTGTGTTATGGATATCTACATACAGCAAAAAGGGAGGGAACCTAGAATAAATGAACATATAAAAATACCAGCAACCATGGCCCGAGAACAAACATCGGTTTTCATCACATAAATGATGTTCACCCCGACCAGGACTCGAACCTTTAATCATGGTTAATTTTATACTAAGTTGAGGTGGAAGGGTTCGCTTACGTGGAAGGGGTGGCTTAAGCCCGTTAGTTCTGCGGCTTAAACCTGCCAGCGATGGCTCCACACGCAGTAACAACTCCACACTGTATCCACAAATTTAATCTGTATAATGTTTTCGATTTGCAACTTGACTTTGCGGTGGGTTGTGCTCTAGAAGATATCATCCAATAAAACGTTAACAACCCAAAATGAACCCAACCACCTACACTATAAAGTTACTAATTCAATTATTCTTCCACGTTTTGTTAAAAGACTCGGTTTTCCCGGGTAAATTTCTGCAAATGGCTCCTAATGAATTGATTCTCCCGCCTTTCTGCCGTTATATTTATGTGTTTTTGTTAGACTTTGTAATGGCCATGATGGAGGCACTTCAGCGTGGAATTACATTGAGAAAGGCAGTTAGGATGGTAAGATGGATACAGCGTGATAATATTATACAGCGATGCTTAATATTATCAGGTTGTTTCACTTCCGTATGTTCTTTACAGATATTCACAGATTCATTTTTTATTTCATATACCTTACACAGTTATTAAGGCCCAACAAGGAACGCCGGCGTTGATGGGCTGATGGGCAAATGATGATAAATTTATGAGCAATAAAGTAGGAGATGCCATTAATTTCACTATTATCCAAATGTAATAAAAATATAAGTGTTTAATAGGAAACCATTAATATTAGTAATTTATCGAGAAATCATCATAAAATGATCTAGAAAGTTTGCTTTATGAGGCAATCATAATCGTCACTTCCACGGCCTTGGCTGCTATTGATAAATGCATTTAGGCATTTAATTTGTCAACAACCCATCATGTGCCGTAGTATATATGTAGGTATATGTATATACAAATCAGAAGCAAAAAGGTATGCGAACACTAGGCTGGGTTTCAAGTGATATATTTATATTCAGATTGGATTTCAATTTTTATATTTTGACGACCGAGTGGCGTTAGTGGTAAGTAGCCTAGACTCATGCGCCGAAGGTCCCAGGTTCGATACCTGGCCGGGGCACTCATTTGTGTGATGAACGCGGATGTTTGTTCTCGGGTCATGGTTGTTTGTATTTATATATGTATGTTTATTCTGGGTTCCCCCCAGTTCGCTGTATGGTCATCCATAACACAAGCTCTGCTTACTTTGGAGGCCATATAGTTGGTGTGTTTGACTGGGGATTTATTTATTTATATTTTTATCCCCAGGAATCCCTTGTTCAAATTCCTGGTGCTGCATGTTGCAAAGCCTTTTAGAATCAAGGCTTCTAGTATAACTAGCTAATTAATTTAATAAATGGTAGATTATAACAATTCTTATTTAAAAAACTAAATATTTTAGCTTCATAGGGCAACAATATCATAATCTTTTACGTTTATGATTTAGGAAACTAAATAATAACAATTTAAACAAATGAATAAATAAAACACTTTTTACCGGATATTATCGCGTATATTTTAGTTAATTTTAAAATTATTTCGACGTTTCGGCATCTTTGCAGTTGCCGTGGTCACGATAGACAGTCTATAGTAAAAAGTGTTTTATTTAAAGTATGTATCGTGAAAATTTAAGAAAATATATAAATGAATAAATTATAACATTAAGTTTAAGTATTGGCAGTATGACTTAGATACTTCTTTTATTCGAATGCGACGAAGAGAATAACTATTACTACCACAGATTACTACCTAGATGTTGTTATTCTGGGACACTATATCGGCAGCCACACGTTTGACCTATCGACCTTGTTCTGATTCCCTGCTGGGTTCCCTCCCAGTTCGTTGTATGGTCATCCATAACACAAGCTCTGCTTACTTTGGAGCCGCACAGTAAGTGAGTTTGTCTGGGGATATATTTTTTGTATTATTTGTTTCTTTATCTCAAGATCCTCGAAGACCAAAACACAAACAGAAAAAAAATACGACAGAAAAAAGTCGCATAAAACCTCGTGCAATCCGTGTTTCTGTGAATCCTGATCGCATTTGGGGTAATTTTTACACGAAAAGGCGGGCATTTCCAAACTCTATAGTTCCTCGAAACACTATTTTAATTTTTTTTATTTCTTTGATTTATTTTAATTAGGAAATACTTGATTTGGCGCTTACGTTGTATTTTCAAAGGCGAGTGACTACAATCTCCATGTCCCTTGCTTACGACTCAATTTCCCCACAGTTTTCCTCATCAGGCACTGATGCCTTGTTAACAATAAATACATCGTTAAATGTCATGCCAGATGATTAGTAAATCAAACGTCATAGGAATAAAGTTCACTCTTTTCATTCGATGAAGTTTGTTATGCTGCTTATCGATAAAAAAAACATATGTCAACATTTGTCAAGGATGGTTTAGTCTGAGTGTAAGTAACTATTTATTCTTTAAAAAATATTACATAATAATTTATTTTTTTTATTTTTTAATCTTTACAAAAGTTTCTTTATCCACAGTGGATATGTCGATCCCATCATATATACAGGGTGTTCAAAAATGTATTTTGGAAAAAATATTCCAGATTGAGTTTTTATATTTGGACTTATAGTCTTTCTATTAAAAAATTCTAAATAATTAGAGTTAAAGCGCGCGGCCACGCACCTATGCAGCCAAAAAACGCGCGGACCTTGCGATCGGCTGTGAGGTAGTTACACAATATAACTAAAGACACAGCAAAGACAAAAAAATAATATAACTAAGTATACAAATAATACATTAAAGAATGTAATAATAATTATATTTAACGACCTGCTAGCCCCAGGCATTATTGGTCACGCTGATGACAGCACCGTTGTAGAGAGATACATGTCCAATGCGCGAGCGAGTCCTCAAGAAATCCGGGCATTGAGAGAGTCCATGATTAAGCGGGTGGATTTGGCCTTAAAGAAAGTGTCCGATTGGGGCGAGTCCAACGAAAACACAGTGAAAAGAGCAATTTCGACCTAACACCCACTTTCCAAAATGTTTCTGTACCCTTAACCGACCACCTAGGGCTTCTGGGCGTAACTATATCGTCCCAACTAAACTTCGGGCAACAAATTGTGTCCATGGCTCAAACAGCTTCAAAGAAGTTGGGAATCATCTCGAAGGTCCGACGGTACTTCAGCCCTGGACAGCTACTTAATTTGTATACAGCTCAAGTTCGATCTTGTATGGAGTACTGTAGCCACCTTTGGGATGGTTCTGCAAAGCACCAACTAGAAGCGATGGACGCAGTAGACCGAAGAGCCCGAAAAATTATTAACAACTTTGACCACCACCAAAAAACTGCAAAGCCTCGACCATCGTCGGAAAGTTGCCAGTTTAGCAGTCTTCTACAGATTACATTTTGGAGAGTGCGCGAATGCTCTTTTTGATCAGGTTGAACCCACACCCTTCTTACATCGGACTACTAGACGCAGACAGACCTTCCATTCCTTCATGGTAGATATCCCAAGAAGTCGAACCAAACGCTTCGATAGTTCCTTTTTGGTGCGGGTCGCCAAGGTGTGGAATGCACTGCCTGCGTCTGTTTTTCCAGAAAACTATAGTCCTAGTTCTTTCAAGCGTCGAGTGAATAGGTATCTCGTGGATAGACGTGTAACACCTTCGTCTTCATCATCACTTTCCATCAGGTGAGATAGAAGACAAACGTCTAATCCTTTTTCAATAAAAAAAAAACATATTTAATTTATTAAAAACCTATTATCGTCTTATTATAGATTTTGTCCAAATAAAATAATCAAACTTTCCAAAATGTAATTATTTTTGGAAAGTAAAATTATACGCCACCTTTACGCCGCGACCAAATTGGTATTTTGACAGTGTTGGGTGGAAATAAATTCTTTTGTACATATTATTAAAAAAAATTATTATTATTTGAAATTTGAACGAACCTATCTTTAACATCTGATTATGACGGCAAGACGGAAATTGTTTTTAACGTCTTGTTAAATAATTAACAGGGCATTTACTAAACAAACGGCGTATGGTGAAATCGGGTCTAATCAAATCAAATCAAATCAAATCATTTATTTGCCAAAATACAATGTAAGTAACAGTTTTTGTGGTTGTACATTTAGTTCCAATTGTATCTACCCCGTTTGAAGTGGGTGTGCAAATTTTCGGGACATATGAGAAACAAATTATGATATTAAAATTCAAATTTTACAATACAAAAAATCATGTCAATTAAATAGCTGAAGTCATAATTAGTTTTCTACGTATGTGTCACAATTGGTAATACAAAATGTCCGACATTACAGATTGAATTATAAATAATATCAAATTACAGAAATGTCATGTTTTAAAATTAAAAAATTCGGAGGTAGAGTAAAAGTTCTTGTCATGTAACCATTTAAATAATTCTTTTTTAAATTTATTCTGAAAATTCGGAAAATCTCTAATATTGTGCGGCAATTTGTTATAAATTTTTATACACATATAGAATGCATTTTTTTGTAGCAGTGTTAAGTTACATCTAGGAATAATCAGTTTGCTTTTGCGAGTATTCCTAACTCCCTGGTTAATATCAAAGTGACTTAAGAAAAAATGTCTATTATTTCTAATAAACTGACATATCTCTGCAATGTACAGGCATGGTAGTGGGAGAATTTTAAATTTAACAAAATAGGATTTACAGCTCTCCTCACGTTTAATTCCTGCAATGGCTCTAATGCACTGTTTCTGCGCTTTAAATACTCGACCTACTTCTACACTATTGCCCCAGTTTATCAAACCGTAGCGAAGGATTGATCCAATGTACCCATGATATGCAGTCAGGGCTTGTTCAGCAGAAGCCACTTTCCGTAGTCTGTACAAGGCAAACACAAATTTGTTGATTTTTTTACACACACCATCAACATGACTTTTCCAATTCACGTGTTCATCTAGGGTGATGCCTAGAAACTTTGTACTATTCACTAAATGTATTGGATTATTGTCAAATTTCATATTTATATTTAACCTTAAAGCATTCGACGTCCGAAAATTAATAGCTTTTGTTTTATTTATATTAATTTTAAGGTTATTATTGTCCATCCATTTAACAATACTTGTTAGTGTATTATTAATTTCGCCTTCTAATATTTCATTCTTTTTATTTTTAGCCCCTTTTATTATAACCGTGGTATCATCAGCAAAAACAAAACATTTATTTTTAGTGATGTCGGCTAAGTCGTTAATGAACAACAAAAATAGAATAGGTCCTAATATACTTCCCTGTGGGACACCGTTAGGGATTTAAGAAAAAGGCGAGCGTGCAGTGATTTTGCTTTTAGTAACAGTGTCTACTCTAGAAATTTGTGTACTTTGTTGGCGATTTTCTAGGTAGCTTTTAAACCAGTCCTGTGCGATTCCTCTTACGCCGTAATCGTGTAATTTAGATAAAAGTAGAGAATGACTGACGAGGTCAAAAGCTTTCGACATATCAAGGAATAGAGCTACCACTGGCTGTTTTTTATCAAGGCATTCAATTATGTATTTAATGAGTGAGAAACACGCTAAAGAAGTAGATTTTCCTTGTTGAAAACCATACTGTTCATTTTTTATAATTTTATTATCACTAATAAAAGAGACTAATTTTTTGGCCATAATTTTTTCAAAGATCTTTGAGATAACTGGTATATGAGTGATAGGTCTGTAGTTATTTAATTCTGTGGGATCACCAGCTTTGAACAACGGTTTAACAATAGAAAGTTTTAGTTTGGTCGGAAAATTACCTTGTTGAAATGAAAGATTCAAAATGTGGCACAAAGGAACAGCTAATTCTTGGAAGCATGATTTGAGAACATCTGTAGTCACCTCATCATAGCCTACTGAGTGTGTGCTTTTTAAGGACATTATAGTTTGTTTAACTTCATTTTGAGTAACTGGTGTCAAGAACATACTTTTTGACAAATTGCAAGAGTTAGTGTTAATTAACTCAGAATCAGATTTTTTGGAAATGTTAATAAAATATTCATTAAATGTCTTTGCTATATCCTTAAAATTATCAATAATTTTATTTTTCGATTTAATGCATTTTATTTCATTGTATAAAGATGAATTGTTGATGTTTTGTTGTATAATTTGCCAAGCAGATCTGCATTTATTTGTTGACTTTGTCAAGGTTTTGATGTTTTGCAATTTTCTGGACGTAAAAATACATTTCTGTAAAATTTTTGAATATGTGAGATAATTTTTGTGGTATTTTATTTTATTAGTTTTAGTGGAATTTAGATACTTAAAATATAATTTACGTTTCGTAGAGCTACTTTTTCTTAAACTTTTTGATATCCATGTTGCTTTTTTTTGTTGGATACTGACCTTGACCTTTATCTTTGGAAAACATTGGTAAAAAAGCATTGTTATTAAATCATAAAATTTATCAAAAGCTTTGCCGCAATCAGATTCATTTAAAACTTCGTTAAATGTTAAGCTTTTTATGTAATTTGAGAACTTTATTTTGTTTTCAGTGCTGAAATCTCTTTTATATTCAAACCAATGTTTGAGATTATTGAATTCGCCTGCATATAGAGACAATATTTGGCATGTGTCGTGATCAGAAAAAGATACCGGCTCAGTGTATCCTATTGCATTAGGGATGTTGGAAGCAAAAATGTCTAAACATGCTTTCTTTCTTGTAGGTGAGTTGATGTTTATGTCAATATTGTTATTTTGTAAAATGTCTTGTAAGTTGAAGGTATGTTTATTTTTTGTCAGTAGGTTAATATTCCAGTCACCGCATAGTATTATTTTTCGTCCTTTTCTATTAATTTTTTTCAAAAGAATATTAATTTTATCCAAAAATATTGAGACGTTAGAAGATGGAGTGCGATAAATAGATACAATAATTAATAGGTCTTTACCTATGAAACTGCCGTTTTGCCGTACTGGCCATTTCATATGAAAATATTTTTTTTTTGACTGATAATTCTAATTTCAAATTAATTTTATTTGACAAACATGGAATTCTTTTTCTAAAATCGTCATTTGTTTAATAGTTAGTGTTTTGTTTTCAACGCATTCGAACATTTTTCGTCATCATGGATAAGTTAAAAATTCGAGTAATTATGGAGTATGAGTACCGTCGTGGCAGCAAAGCGGCACAAGCGGCACGCAACATCAACGACGTTTACGGAGCGAACACTACAAACGAACGCACCACCCTTTATTGCTTTACCCGCTTCCATTCTGGAAATTTTGACCTGAAAAATGAACCCCGTGGTCGTCCGTAAACTTTGGTCGACAATAACGAATTAAAGGCAATTGTGGAAGCTGATGAAACTCAATCCACGGCTGAATTAGCAGCAGCTTTCGACGTTAGCATCAAAACAATATTGGTCCATTTGCGTCAAATTGGCAAGGTAAAAAAGCTTGACAAATGGGTACCCCACGAACTCAATGACCGCCAGCGCGAAGTGCGCGTGGAGACGTGCCTTGCACTGCTCAGCAGGCATACAAATGAAGGGATTCTGAACCGCATTGTTAATTGTGACGAGAAATGGATCCTGTTTGACAATCGTAAGCGCTCAGCAAGTTGGTTGGACCCTGGTTCAGCACCCAAACAATGCCCTAAACGAAAACTTAGAAAAGTGATGGTCACTGTTTGGTGGTCTAACGCGGGTGTAATTCATCACAGCTTCTTGCCTAACGGGACAAGCATTACTGCAGATGTGTACTGTGAAGAACTGAACACAATGATGGAGAAGCTCGCACGTCTCCAACCAGCTTTGGTCAATCGTTCGGCTCCACTGCTCCTGCACGACAACGCGCGACCTCATACTGCACAGCAGACGGTCTCCAAGCTACAAGAGTTGGGGTTGGAAGTTCTCCGTCATCTGCCGTACTCACCAGACCTTGCGCCTACAGACTTCTACTTTTTCCAGAATTTGGATAACTTCTTGGCGGGAAAAAAATTCAATACCCGAGAGGCAGTACAAAATGCCTTTGAAGAATTTGTTGCCTCCCGTCCAGCTGATTTCTTCAAGAAAGGCATCAATAAGCTACCAATGCGTTGGCAAAGATGCATTGATTGCATGGGTGATTATTTTGATTAATAGAAATAAAAAATATATAAAAAAATTACGCTTCATTTATTTCGTGAAAAACGGCAATTTCATAGGTAAAGACCTAATATTTTCGGACTAATAATCTCAATACCGCAACACTCAAAGTTCTCCTTTTCTGAAAGGCACTCCGCAATTTCCAGAGTTTTATATTTATAAAGATCGTTTATTAATATACATGAACCTCCCCTTTTTTTATCATTTCTTGACCAATGCGCTGCCAACTTATAGTTATTGAGAAAAACATTTATTTCGTGTCCACGCTTTACGAACGTTTCACTTAGGCATATTATATCAATACATTTATTTTTATTTTTGAGCTTATCTAGTAGTAGTTCAAGGTCATCTTTTTTTTTTAAAGGCTTGCGATATTTTGATGAAAAACCCTAAAATTATGAGATTGAGTCTCGAAAAAAGCACTTATTTTTTTTATTTATTGTTTTAAAGTAATGTAGGATTGTACCTTTTGTTTGCGATGTTGAGTTATTTTGTTTTTGAGGTATTATGGATTTATTATTGTCACAGTTTTTAAAATAGAAAGGGATTGTACCTTTGCTAACCTGGGGACGCTGTTTGCAATATGAATAATTGTTCATTATTGTATTAGGATTGTTTTTATGTTTGTGGTCTTGCCAAATTTTTCCAAAGTTTATTATAAATTTTTTCGTGTATTCATGGGATTCAATTTCAATTTTTAATTTTTCACATAGAAATTTAAAATGTAGTCATGGTTTCCGTTTAAAGTTAAATTAATGAATTTACAATTGGGGAAAAGGGAGCTTAGGGTTTTTAAGTTGTGATTTATGGCAGACGTGTTTAAATAGGGATTAAAAATGTTTTGTATCAAGAAAACCTGGGTAGTCTCCATCTTTTTGAGTGCAATACTAAGTTCACATAACATTTTAGTAGGATTTTTTTCATTTGAGCCTATAAATAAAATTAATAAGTCGTTTTTACCCAAATGCGAGTAATTTGTGTTGAGGACAGTAGAACAATCCGCACCCGGTTTAACAAATGAGGCAATGTTACATTTGTATGGTGAATTTAGAAACATATTATTTAGGGCGCTAGAAATTCCTACAGCCTGTTGATCTCCCAATATTAATATTTCAGGTTTTGTATCGATAATGTGTTTTCTATATTGACTGGTAGTTAGTTTCGGTTTCATACAGTTGAGTTGTTCATATGTTGATTCATTCAACTTTTTTAGACCGATTTGGTGCGGTGAGGAGACAGATGTTCTAGGTGTTTGTTTTTCTACAGAAGTTTCATGTTCTGCTTTTTTTGATGTTGCGGATGTGTTCCTGGTAAGTCGTTTATTCTCTATTTGTGTCGATATGTTACTTGATACATGATATTCCTTTTCTTGAGAGTTACATATTGGTGAGCTAGTTGTTATGTTTATTGTTGAAAGAAATCTTTTGTATGTTTCAATTACTCTATAACACTTATTTAATTCTGTTTGTAGTTTCTTCTTTTCTACTATCAAGTTTTCTATTTCCATATTTGCGGACATTAATTTTGTATTAAGTTCATCAACTTGGATTTTTATTTCATTAATATCACTGTCATTTAGGAACTGAGAATTTTGTAAGCTTTTCATTGTATTGTCAAGTATGGAAGCGTTAGAGTAATCAAATGTGCTATTTAAAAATCTTGAGGCATCTACTGAGTTAGATCTTCTCATTTTTCTTCTTTGAGTTATGTTATCATTCCTGGTGTTATCCATGATTTTGGTTCAATATAATTCAAACTATGCAAATGTTCTACTGCGTCTTTGTTAGCTTAAGTTCTTAGTGTTCGTTCTATTCGAAAATCATTCAAAAACCATAAATTTTATTTTCTTCTAATGTAACATTTCATATCCAGAAGTAATGTTCTAAATTCATATAATGTTCATTTTATGCTTAGAAGAAAAAGCGAAAAGCTAAGCTTGAGCTAAGGATCGAACTCGGATAATATTGACTAAGGGCTCGACGCAGCGCCTTAACCGCTTAAGCCACTGATCTGCTGTCAGTGTAGATGAAATTAGCAATCGTCTATTTATGTTTGTTTAGAGTTATTGAGGGTAGTCTTAAGAAATAACTCGATTCTCAATATAACGTTCACCTCAGATTTAAAATACTTCACTGGCACTGAGAATTAATGCACAATTGATTGTTATTTAATCACAAGTTATACGTATCCGTTTTGGCACAATGCGTATCACTATTGTTCTTTAATTTGGATCAAAGTTTCCTTGTGTTCTATGTTTATTATTTGTTGTTCACACTGTCACTTTTGTTTATAATTTATTGGTTTTCTTGGCTCAATCGATATAATTCACAATTGAAACATTGATTTAACACTCCATTAATACTTTTACGATGTTTTAATAACTATATTTTGGTTAAATCTATTTTTTAACAGCCAAAATACACAGAGCAGTTGTTTACGCTTCAAAGTACCCTACCGGTGTTCAAACCGGTGTTCATACATTTCTAAGCTTTAAGCTAAGCTAACTAAGCTTTGCAGTTGGAATGTTTGTCAGAAAATTTAATTCATAATTATGATTCACACAATCAATCAGATTGCTTGCCAGTGTCCCCACGAGATGGTTCTTGTAGAACATGATGTCCAAGCTACAACCAAGGCCACAATGACAGCATAAACTCCCCAGTCTTTTGTTGTCTAAGTGGTCAGCCACATTACCAGAAAGCTAACCTACATCTAAAGGTCTATTGCACACGTGATATTCGGAATCTTAGTCCAAGTAACGCAGTCAAATCATATTAAATTGACTGAACATAAATACATTTTCACTGTTTTTCCAATGAGGTGTAATAAAATTGTATGAAGTTGTAGTAAGGCATTTTACAGAGTGTACTAAGAAAAAGGACCTTAAATGCCACTTATAAAGTACACCCTAAATTACAGCTTCTCAGTATCTTATTCACAAAAACCGAACGGGTTTTACATACGGAGCAAATACAAAGTAGGTATTTTCAAGTAGGTAATTAAATCAAATCAAACAAAAGAAGTTATTAAGATTCACTATGCATAAAAGTCCCTCACACAACAACTGTACAACAGCATGCAATATACATACAAGCAGATCAGAAGCTAACAAATTAAGATCCAACATATAAATAACATGTGAAGGTAAAATGCAACACAATGACAACTAATTAAATCATATTTTACATTGCCTTCAATAGTTTAAACATTTCATTATAATAAGAAAAACTAGATGTCAATATACATAATAATTCAGTCATGACATAAAATGTGATACATTACACATTTTTTTTGGATAGAAAGTCACTACCACTATAAAAACCTGGCCTGCCTGGAGGAGATCACTCTTTTAGTGATAAGGCCACCTATATTGTCATTCTCTATTTGTTCGTTGATTTGATTTTTTTTTTGTGTATTTTCATTGTAACTGGTTTGGCAATAAAGTGTTTTTTCATTTCATTTTTCATTTCAAGTTCTGAGAGTATATTTAAACGCAACGGCAAAAATTTCATTTCTTCTGGTAAATGGTTGAACACTCTTACTGACAATGCAAGGCAGTTTTTATTACAGATTTCTGTTTTAATATTTGGCAAACTAATTTATTGGGGTATCTTATGTTAAACGTACAACATTGTTTTTTTGTTGTATACAACTCTTGGTGTGTTTCCACAAATACACATATTTCAAAGGTATATATGCTGGAAAGTGTTAGTAATTGAAATGATTTAAATAAAGGCCTACAGGTTGTCCACGAGCTGACATCATCTATGGCTCGAAGGCACTTTTTCTGTGCAATAAATGCTATATTTATTTTCACTGAATTTTCCCAAAGTAGAATACCATACCTCAATATTGACCAAGCCATGGTAAGCCTTTAATGCTGTTTCCACGTTTGTAATTTTTGAGATTCTCCATAAAGCGTAGGAAAATCTATTTATTTTTCCGCATAGTTTGTCGATGTGTGTTTTTCAAGTGCAGTTTTGGTCAAGTTCTATGCCTAGAAATGAGGACACCTCTGTTTCATTTATGGACTTATCATGACACTTAATATTCATAGCGGCTTTTTTGGCACCTTTATTAAAAACTGCATATATTTAGTTTAACTGATATTTATTTTTAAGTTATTTAATTCTAGCCAATTTACGACTGATACTATAGGCGAATTTATAACGTCATTAAAATCTTCATTTGAATCGTCAGGAATAATAATGGATATGTCGTCTGCATATAATGTTTTATAAAACTTTGTTATGCTTGGCAAATCATTTATATATATTAGAAATAAAAGGGGACCTAATAAACTACCCTGTGGAACTCCAACTTTATTTGGCTTTGTTTTAGAGTACCACGTTTCTTGGTGAGCATCTTTATTTGTACCTATTATTCCAACAAACTGCAGCCTATCATAAAGATAACTCTCTAACCATTTTAATGATAGACCTCGAATTCCATAGTAATTTGTGTGATACGTGATCGAACGCTTGAGTCATATCGAAAAATACAACGACAGTTTTTCTTTTTTTATTAACATGACTTATTATTTCGTTAATCAACTTAAATGCCACCAGTGTTGTGGATTTACCCTTCTGGAAGCCATACTGATTTGAATTTAATATTCCAAATTTAGACATAAAGGACATTGGCAGACCGCCATACATGGCTTTAGATGGAGTTAAAGTGGAGCGTTTAGAAGTCATCTAAAACTATAGGACATGAAATCTGGAAATAATTTAAAAAATATATTTATTATGGAGTATGTCTAGGATCAATAATAATTGCATTTTCATTAAATACTAATTTTGAGGTTATGATTACAAATTACCTTTATTTACATAGGTAATGACTACTATCACCAACCGACCATGATAATATGACACGTAAATGTTCATCAATATCTTTAACTTAATCAACTAGTCCAAAAATCACAGCAATAAGTTGTCGTAAGTGCAATCTATCGGAATCCTTAGGCACAAAGGCTTATAAAGTCACCTTATATAAAATAACTAAAAGAATCGCAAATCCTCAGAGCAAAACCAAGGCACTCACACAAACACAAGTGACAAGTCCAAAAGTAAAGAAACGGTTTCATTTTCAAGTTATGTTTTTTATCTCAAACTCGTAGGCAAAAGCTATACAGCCAAGAATAAGGATGAGTAATAAATCATTTTCAATATGAAGAATATAAAAAAAATATTATTTCATAAAAATGAGTCCTTAAATTCTGAAGTGACTATAATTTCCTATATTTAAAATGTATATTACAAAATCAAATACTTGTGCTTGGTCACAATCAATCCTTTGTATCGTAATAAAAAATGACAGGAGCTAAAACAAACTGATCAAGTCAAATCAAGCATTATAAATCATCTGTTTTTTTGGAGACTTCTACACATAAAGTTAATATTATGGAAATTCACATAAAAAACGCTCACTGTTTACTTAAATAAGGATTCGCCATTATTCTTTCATAAGTCTGTTATGAATACATTTTTCAAATACTGTAGCTAATATAGGAATTAATGTTATCGGTCTAAAGTTCATCAGTAGTTCTCTGTCGCCTTTTTATGTATAGGCTTTATGACTTTTAGCTTGAGCCTTTCAGGATATACACCATCTTTAAAAGATAAGTATATTATATGTGCAAGTACTGGAGCAATTATATTTTTATAGTTTTAAAATTTTGGTAGAAATTTTATCATAGCCTGAGTTTGTATCCTTCAATGATTTAATAATACCTCATATTTCTTCTTTATCGGTTGGAAATGAAAACATGCTTGCACTTTTAGATTAATTAATGTCATAATTTTGCGCATGTGGTTTTGTCTTGGAATTATTAGTTAAAAAGTCATTAAAAGCATTGCAGATGTCAGTGGGATAAATACAATTATTGTTATTCATGTCAATTATTTTTGTCATGTCGCGATGCAAAAAGTTCGTTGACCTTAATAATATTCCAAGATGTCCTTGAAATATTTGTAGCACTATTTGTGATGGACTTGTTGCTTTTGTAGAGGTTACAATAAATTTTTTAATTGTTGTATCTATTATTGTATCTATTAAATTTTATTTTATCTTCTACGTTACCAGTTTTATAATATTTATACCTCAGTTTGCGTTTCGATGCGCATGATATTTAAATGCCTTTGGGAATCCATTTGCTTTTTTTAGGTCTTATATATTTTTTTATTAAGTACTCAGGAAAACATTGCTCATAGAGTAACATTAACATGTGGTCAAATTTGTTAAAAGCTAAATTTGGGTCAACCTCTTCGTAGGCAACGTCCATGATAAGGAAGAAAGGTAGTTAAAGAATTTTGTTCCATTATCTGAGCTCACGCTTCTTTAAGAAACTATACTTCTAAAAACCTACTTAAGAAAACTAAAAAAGGAAGATATTAGAAGAATTTATAATAAAACGTGTTAGTCAATCAACGTGTAGTAAAGAAAGAACTGAAGCCCTACTATGAACTATTATTGCGATTCAATTGACGACCTAAAATAAACTGCTTTGCTATTTCATACCACGACGTCATTAAAGCGATCCAGTTTAGGTTGACGCCAAATCAAGTCGGCAATTGGATCGCAAACTGTTTTAGTTCGTTCATTTTTCGTACCATGAGGTGATATTTCAACCTATATTGGATGACTTAAATGTCAAAGTAAGCGATTCAAAAAAAGTTGCTACTTTCTTGGCGTAAAGTGAATCGTTTCGGTTTATCTTTAAAAAAATAGTTGAATTTATAGGTAATTTAAGGTATTTCAGTTGGATATTTAGTGTTTCTTATGTGTTAATGTGAAAAAGTGAGTTCTAGAGCTATTTTTTATTGTAGATGTCTGACGAATTAGTCTTTTTTATTTTCTTGGAAAATGATAATGAAATAAACACAACACTGAAACAATCTGACCCCTTTTATTTGGAAGATGAAGAATATACAAAAAGACTAAATAACAATATCGGTTGTCTAAACGATTGGTATAAGAAATGTGTGATGAGCTGAGCCCATTGTTGAAAAATCCAACAAAATCAACTGATTTATCACTAGAGACAAAAGTAGAAGTCAAATTGGGTGCGTTCTAAACTCGCAATATTCAATTTATTTTTACGTCAACACTAAGGAAACCTTTAATTATTTGTAATTTAAAGAATTATATAAATTGCTATTATTTAATGAGTACTAAAACGGGCTTATGGTATATAATTTGACACTAAAAAGCGCAATTTTAAAATATATTTGTTGTTATTTTTACACAAAAAACACCGCTAAAATCATATCAACTAGATTTCGAAACGCAACGCATATGGTTCGAGTAAAAGAGACAGACTTATGCAACGAGTGTACAGCGTCATCTCTTTCTCACACGTGGACCACAGACAAATTTCGATCTTTCATTCCTCCGTGAGCGATTCAAACGCCAGTTAGCTAAAGGCACTTCATGGTACGAATCTTAGCGATTCAGTTTAGGTACCTAAACTGGATTGCATCGGAATTGAATGGCTAACTAAAAGTTGATGGTAGGCCTTCTGGTTGTTTCACTGTTTTTGAATTTGTTAGCTCAGCACGAAGTATGTAACACCGGCCTGTGAGCGTCATCTGTTGATGAATAGTAAAAACTTTTAGTTATGTTTGAAAAGACTAGAGGTCTAATTGTTCTATGATTAACACGATGCAAACTAAATATATCATTTTTTCAAAGTTGAAATATATTTTTTTCTTACATGTTAAAGTAAAAAATAAAACACAGTAAAACTTAAATTAAATCTTGATTTATTTGGCCGGCTTTCATTCAGTGAACGTTGTTCATTGATAATTGTCAATGTCAGATAAGACCAGCACAGATGTATGTAAATGTATGTAACTTTGTTTTTGTGAGTGGGGTGGGGTGATTGTGGAACGGAGTGGTCGGTTGGTAAAGTGTTGTGTTAAAATGAGTTTTAAAAACTTTGTTTTGTTTTAGTTGTGAAATCACATTATCTTTATTTAACAAAATGGTTTAGTGTGTTTAGTGTAACTTATAGCTAAATATCTTTTATCACAATGAAGGTTATTGAAGCCAAAATAGTGGTTCTCGGCTCGCAAGGTATAGTAACTTTAAAAAAACTTTTGAATAATTATCTGATCCGCATGACATAATAAACTGGTATTATAATGTAACTACTTTACTAGACAAGCTTGTTATTTAACTGATGTAGCTGCACCTATGCACTCTAAACACGATTATTATTTTACCTTAGTTTAAAAATATCTACCAACAGACTTTGATTTCAAGTTACTGTAAACAATTTAATACTATGTAGTTTACCTACTTAAATTAAAAGAACAGTTCATAGAAGTTATTTTGTGTTCATTGATTATAACCAAACAGGCAAATAAAAAAAGGCTTTTTGAATCTTGGGCTTAAAAGTTATGTAGAAATGTTATATTCATTGTTGTTTGTTTTTGTATATTGTTTCATAAGATATGCAAGCAATTTATTATTTATATAATATTCATAGTCTTTGAACGCAAAGGTTAAATTTACAATTCTACAATGAAAAATATTCCACCATAAAGATATAAAGTTTTAGAATACATAATGCTTTCATACAACTAAAGCTACATACTTAATACCACCTATAAAAGTTAAATCACCTATAGTAAATATGCCACTTGATTTAACTAACAAACTCGCTCACTTTTTATTCATTCTTAACTATATTTAACCAGTGTAAAAGGAGAATATTATCATTATTTTGAACTTTAGTTTCAGGTGTTTGGTTCAAAAGTATATAGTCAAAATGCAATACTTTAGTATATTCATTGTTAATAAAAGACAGGTTATTGATTTTACAGCTATTTAAGTTTACATTAAGAATATATCTGACTCAGTCCGTATCACTATCTGTCACTAAAGTATGTCTTCTTGTGGTAGCGTCGGGTGACGGGTCGCTCACTTCCCTCTGATGTGTAAGAAGGGTGATGGCTTGATCCCATGTTAACTCATGAACGGGTGCCATTTGAGGGTGTTTATCATTTGGATATTTGGGGGAGGGAGAATTGCTTAGCTAATAGATGCAAGTTCGTCTTTACGAAGGTTTTCCAAACTGGTATATATGTTTTAACACTTTGCAGTGTGCACGCCAGACTCAATAAAGTTTTAATTGCAATACAATGATAACAATTAGAATATTACAAATCAATTAATTTGTAATGCACCATTAGCTAAGTATTTTATGGATATAATGTTGCATAAGAATTTTACTTATCCATGCATATTATTATAAAGAATATTAGCTTGATGGAAGTATGAATTAATAATCTATGAAACTCTTGAATTGATTAAATGATCTACCATTAGAAAAATGAGTCCTGAAATAAGCTAGGTTTAATTTTATTCCCAAAGGATTAGGAGTGTCACAAGTAATGCATAAAGTGACCCTTAATTCTGTTTTTTATATTTTCTGGCACTATTACCTTATCTTTTTGATATATTTATATGCATATTCCCTAATTCCTAACTAATTTTTATTTCTTTCAAACAAGGCTAATGAAAGACTATCTGATATGCAGAAGAGTTAGTTTCTGTAATTGATAACAACTATGGTGTGTCATTGATTCAGTGGTTAAGGCACTGGCCTGCTAACGTGATGTCCCAGGTTCAATGTCAGTCACTTTCAAATTTACCAGTATTTACAAAACTGTGAAGGAACCTTGTGAGTGAATCCTAACAAGATACGAGTGTAGTAATTATTTTTCAAATAACTTGGCTGAAACTATGACTTGATTGAGGCCCATGTTTCAGTTGGGCTTTAGGTTAGGTTCAGACTGTATTAGCTAATGAAGCATCATTACAACATACTTGCCTAGAGTAACTTTTTATATTGTCTAGTAGTATTGTGTTCCAACATATGAGATGTAAAGTTATAAGGGGCAGGCATGAAATCAAGATCTTACCTTTCTGAGCTGTACTGTTTCAAAATATGTTTTTATGTTTATTTGTTTGTGACCTAAGTCTTAGACCATAGTCTCAACAGTTTCAAAAATACCACTTCAATCTGGTCAAAATACGGGTGTACTAGGAAGAGTTGATATAGGATGGTTGCTAACAAGATAATATTTTTAAAATATTGCACATACTGGTTAAACAAATGCTATTTCAATACAAGGGATACTCATAATCCACTTAATATCAAAACCATTAATCTCAGGTGGCTTCAACCTTGTGAGAAACTCTTGATATTATCTATGCATAATTTTGTTTCTATTGATAAAATGTTCAAAAATTTGTAATAGTTTTAGAGCTCATCAACTACATTTAATTCACATGTTACATCCTTTACACTTAAAAAACTATATTTGCAGACTAAAATTTTCAAAAAATGACCACTAATTAATTAGTATTCAGTAAATTAGTTCATAGCGAAGACTACGGGTAGTATGAAACTACATAATGTGTATCAAATGACTGTTCGGCATTCACTGAAACGTGACAGCTGAGCGATTGAACTCTGATGTGCCACAGTCTAGGTAACTAGGTAAAAATGGTTTTTGGACACTAAATATAAGCTAATTTGGAAAATTCCTCTTACATTTGAGAGACATAATTTTTATTAGTAATTGCTGAAATGATTTGCATCAAAATTTGGGTTTTTTTTTAAAGTTTTGCCTTTCTTTCTACATTGATGAAAGTTAAATAGCAGTAGCGACAAGCTCCGGGGGCACGGTCTCTTTAGGCATCTGGGCCTCTCGTCTGATGAAATGCAATCGCGTGTAAATTTGCTTGAATAGAACCGAGGCGACACGACAAGTCGTGTAGTGTCGTTGTTTGCGCACCACGTCAATGCATCATTCTGTATGTTTCTTAGCTCATTCACTTAAAGCTTTTGAATATTTGAATGCGTTTGAGCACTGTTTTATTTGACGTCAATAAGAATTGACGTCAAATAAAACATGACTCTACCACCAGTTCGGAAAAACCTTTGTGAAGAAGACTGGCAAAAAACTTCACGGGTAAATTTTTTTCAAAATCAATTTACTGTTAGTTCGGCAAGTCTCTACAACCTCCCAACAACTATCCAAACACCGCGGGATCCAGCCATCGCCCTCCTCAACCATACGTCCGTCTACGCTGGTTGTTGGTCTTATTTTCCGTAGAGCGATTATGTGAAATAGTTTTTATTCTGAAATATCTTTGTAGCGTGGCAATACAAGTGTTACCAGTCAATTGGTAGGTAACTATATTAGTAAACTAATGGCCCGTGAAGCTTATTTATAACCTGCTGCGCGACTGAACGTAGCTTCGTGTCTGTGTGGCTGTGTATGGCGTCGCACCTTGTGAACGGGTGGTTCGAGTTTGATTTAGTGAATGTTGTTTTTCTGTTGTTGAGTTTTGTGTTGTTTAGATCAGCTCTAGGACAGAACTAGTGTTACAGTCCTTAGTTGAACCGCCATACGAACTGCGTTTACATGGTCGACTTCAGGTTCTAGCGAAGGAACAAATAGTATAACATCAGAAACAGAGGCAACGCATCATCGATTGATACTCCGATATAACAATCAATCAAATAAACTCTTTGTGGTTCACGGTAAATGATGGCGGAGATCAACGACTCGACTTACCATCAGATACCTAATTTCGCCTTTTTTTCCGCCTTTATTTGCTTACATTCGTTGGTCGGTTCTTACCTCAAATGTGTGTCGAAGCTGCGTCTCTGAAAAATACCTTTAAATCAGTTTTTTCTTTTTTGTTTTTCACAAACTTCCAATTTTCTTTTTATATATCCATTACAAATAAGTTAAATGCTATTATAAGTTATAAGTAATTGGGTACAAATTTTTTTTTATTTCATATTTAAATAGTTTATCAACAGTAAATAAATATTGCAAAAGTAACACTATGTTTACAATCAATAGTTTTCTAGATACAGCGATGTGTTCGAGGAGCCGCTGCGAGTCGCCGAAAAACGCTCCATACAAAACGGTACTGAGCTGTGACGTCACGACTTGTGAATCATACTAAAATTGTATGGGCGTTTGGATAAAATATATAATAGCTACGTAGATAATGCGTTTACATGCATACTGTCATAGTAAAAATTGTTAAATTTAATGTCAGTAAGCTAATGATATTTAAAAATTTTAAATATACTATAATAAGTTTTTGCTTCTTTTTTAAAGTTTTCAAATCTATATAATTTCGATATTAAATTCATAACTATATTTTTCAAAACATTGTACCTGTCAAAATAACTAATATTTTATAAATAAATTATAAAAACTTGCATTTTTAAATGGTGTCATCTACCCAATTATAAGTCACTACTAACGTTCCCAATTTTCGAATAAAAATGTTGCAACTTAAACTAACTATTATTCATCAAACCTCACCGTATACTTATTTTAATGTCAATTAAACATATACAAGCCATTCTGTGGTGTTCACAATCTGATCATTTAAATATTAAGTGTTACTCAATATTAGGTAAGGTTTCATTCAACTCTTTATTTAAATTGTAATCCAAGGTCGGATTCGTCATGGAAGCAAAATGTATCTAATGGCATCGCGTCTGACAGGTTTGCCTTAATCACAAACTTAGCAAACTATTTCTTTAATAAAGCAGTCTAGGGCTTTTTAACTTACTAGCAGTACTGAGTAGGACAGCGCCGCTCCAAAATGAAGAATCAATAAGACTGTGCTATTGTTAGTTACTTATTTATATATTTATTTCTAAATGTAATACATTTAATGTACCAAAAAAATGTATGAAACGATTCGGCGTGCTTTTTTATCCAACTGTCAGAAGGAGAGTTAACTTTATCGAGCGGATATCTTGTAGGTATATATATACCTATGTATCTTTGGCATGCTCTTCGGTCTAATTTTTTAACGGTTAAAACGTAGTTTCATAGTACCTACCTTCTATTTCGTGTATTAAATATTTTTTATAAAAGAGTGCGGAGAGGTTTTTTTCGGCAGTTTTTTTTTTATTTCTACCCATAATAATAATACCTTTTAATAGTCGAAGTTGTAAGTTGCTTGTCGTCTGACGTTCATTAAGTGTTTCTATTATAAACCAATAATGAAATAAAATTATGTTTTTTAATTTGACGGATTTTAACATATTAGGCACTGCGCAAACGTAGACACTTTTTGTTGCCGACACGACACACCATCACTTTTTGATCGTCAATTTAGTATGTGTTAAGTGGAAGCAACTGGACACAAAAAATGTTTACGTATGCGCAGGGAGTGGATGGATATCATACTAGTTCTATATATAAATCAAATATTCATCGGTAGCTTGTATCTGACACAAGACACAAAAGTGTCCACGTTTGCGCCCTGCCTGAGTGTCATTAGATTCGTCTCAATATAACACAATAACACGAGCCAATAACTTTAAAAGATCAGCTTTCTGTCAAATTCTGCGGTTAAAAAAAACGTTATCGAGTTATGACAATTATAGATAAATTAGCTAGCTCTTAAACGTGCGAATCTTTTGATTTCTTCCGTCAGCACGACAGCCCCTTAGCTAACATTTAATGCTCTTTTGAGAGAAATACAGGGCCGGATTTAGAGGTCTGGAGGCCCTGGGGCAATAAAGGAGTGAAGGCCCCAAATTAATTTACGAATGAAATAAAAAATAAATCAAGTAATGCGAAACAAACTCAAGTTATTAGAATTAACATGTTAGTAAATAATAATTTGTGGACATTTTTGTGTAAGTTTTTACTTTGAAGAAGTGTTATTGATTGTAAAAAACAGAAAAGCTTTTCTAAATCAATTTTCTTATTAATCTCTATTGTGGGGGCCCGGGGCTGCAGCCCCTGAAGGATCTGCAGAAATATTTGGCATGATTGTCCTGTAAGGTGTGCCCAGAAGATACAGATACTCTTTACAACTAAAAGTAGAATTTTTTTTATAAAATCTGGAAAACCCAATCTAAATAATAGTTATACCTTTTGATGCATGAAACACCTACGACTTATGACATCGAGGGGTGCGTATGCTACTTGCCATGGGGTGGCTCGAGTGCTGGCCGGTGATGAATATAATAAAAAAAAAACTTTTTTACTAGTTACACAGGATAGTTCCTTGCGATAAAACACGCTCTTAAATTCACAATATAAACAGAACTCTTGCCACCACACTAGGTGTCGCAACCTACACGATTTGCAGAGCTTCCGAAAATAATTGATTCTCGTTAAAGATATAGCTTTTTATCACTCAGTGTTGCTATACAATACAGATTCAAACGACTCAGTCCGCAATGTTTGGCTGTGAACTCGTGACGCAGAACTCGCAAACTCCATTACAGCGTGCGTGGTTCCAGCTTGGCACGGGCTTCATGATAAGGGCTTGTTAGGTATGTCGCCGATTCTGCATTCCTTTCTATTTTAAGCAGATAATTAAATGTATTTATTTATTTATTTATTTATTTTATTATTAGGGAAGCTTACAGCTGAAAAAAACACTAAAGTATAAAGGCAATTGATACTGATGGCCATTTAAAAGCTTCCACCGGTATACAGTAGGTACAATTGATTGACAGCAGTATCTACAGTAAATACAACTGATATAATAAAACTAAAAAATAAAAACAGAGTACATTACATACATGAATCAAGTAAATGAAATAAAGTGTGACATTACATCGGTAAGATTAAATTAATTAGTTTGTAACGAAGAACTTACAACTTAATTTATTTCTAATTGTCGCTATCGATGTGTTAAACAAGTCAATATCGTTGTCATCACCACTAATGTCATTAAAGCATCTGCTTGCTCTAATAATGTACGAGTTTTGTTTATACCTCGTCCTGCTGAATGGTACGTGTAGTAAGGCGGGCTTTCTAAAGGATCTAGAGTTGGTACGTAATCCTAGTTCACTGAGTAGCTCCGGACAGTCAACCGAACCATTAGCGATACGAAGGAGGAATGTGACGTCCGCTACTCTCCTTCTGTCACTCAGGGGGAGGTAGTGGAATTTACGGCATCTTGCCTCATAGTCCGGCAAAAATACTTTGGTGCGAAATTGTAGGTACCGCATAAACTTCTTTTGAATACGCTCAAGCCTTGAAGTGTAAACATTATATTGGGGATTCCACACCTGAGTGGAGTATTCCAAGTGACTACGAACATAAGTATTAAATAGGATTTTTATTGTTCTCAAGCTATGGAACTCGGACGACATTCGAAATACAAACCCTAACGCCTTGGACGCTCTTTTAACAACTGCGTCAATTTGAGCATCAAACAGGAGTTTGCTGTCGAATACTACTCCCAAATCATTGACTGAGTTCACTCTAGAAATGGGGCCATTTATCAGATGGTAGTCAAAGGTAACCACAACTTTTTTGCGTGTGTATGAACAGATAAAGCATTTCGATACATTGAGATCTAATTTATTACGAGAACAGTATGCCTGAAATCTGTTAAGATCTTCTTGTAATAGCATTGCATCGTTGTGATTTTTGATTGGACAGAGAATCTTCATATCATCCGCATAAAGTAGTATTTTGGAAGTGAGAAAACATGAAGAGATATCGTTGACAAAACATATAAATAATAGCGGACCCAATAATGAGCCTTGGGGAACTCCAGAAGGTATGTAACGTGTATTAGATGAATAACCATTCAAAACCACAGTCTGGCATCTGTTCCGGACATACGATGAGAACCAGCGGTATAAGTCTCCTCGTATTCCGATGGCTTTGAGTTTGTTCAGTAAGATGTCATGGTCAATACGGTCGAAACATTTACTGAAATCTGTGTAGATTATATCTACCTGTGATTGCTTTGACATATGATGCAAAATAAAGTCAGTACAGATTAACAGGTTCGAGGTAGTGGATCTTCCTTTTAAAAAGCCATGCTGACATTCACTAAAGGTGTTTTTGAGGGTAGAGTACACCTGTGCGTAAATGATTTTTTCTAGTAGCTTGGCAAATAAGCATAATTTAGAAATTGGTCTGTAATTTTTGATATCATTTTTGAGACCTTTTTTGTGTATAGGGGTTATGTAGGCGGATTTCCATATGCGAGGAACAATACCTTCGGATACTGATCGTTGAAACAGTATGGTGATGGGATTAGTTAGACTGCTAGCACAGTTGTAAACAAATATAGCCGGTATACCATCTGGGCCCGCTGACTTATTAAGGTCCATTGTTTTAAGTAGTTTTACTACCTCAGCTCGCGTGATATTAATGGTGGAAATATCAGAGGTCGATACTATGTCGTCCAGATCATTTAAACGATCTTGGGGGATAAGAGGAGGAGCTGAAAACATGGAGTCAAAGTAATCTGCAAACATATTGCAGATTTCATTGCCGTCCTCGGACGTACGAGAGCCAAAATAAAGCACTGAAGGATAGGAATTGCTCGATTGTTTGGTTTTAACATATGACCAGAATGCGCGTGGATTTTTTTGTATAGAAGTTTCAATTGTTTTTATATAGCTATCGTACATATCTTGTTCCATAGATTTAGCTCTATTTCTTAATATAAGAAAAGATTCGTGATCGTGCTTATTGCCATAACGTTTGTACTTTTTGTGACACTTGTACTTCTCCTTTAAAACTTTTATTAGTGGTTTTTTATACCATAATGGGTATTTATGATTAGGGCAGATAAGTTTTGATGGTATATGTAATTCACGCAAGTTATACAGTGTTTGATACAAAAACGCAACTGCGTCTTCAAGAGGCTTGTTGCAAAGTTCCTCCTGCCACTTGATTTTGTTTAATTTTGAGTTAATAGCATCATAGTCACCATTACGATAAAGGAATTTTGTGTAGGACAATGGTGTAATGGTATGTAATTGCACAAAATTTGCTGCGACAACGAGAGCCCTGTGATGAGGGTCTTCAGGGAGTAAAGGAGTATTACAGCAGGACACTTTTACTTCATGGTTTGAAAAAATTAAATCAAGCATTCGGTTGTTTGTGTTTAAGACATTATTGTATTGCATAAGATTGCAAGTGTTAATGTCATCAAAAAACTGGACTTGGTGTGTACCTGTAATGTTGCCCGGGTCTAGGGATATGCCATCATCATTTACCGACCATGAAATATTTGGTAAGTTGAAGTCACCGAGTATGATTATTTTATCTAATGGATTATTTGATATTATAAGAGAACAATTATTAGAGAAGTTAAGTAGTTGGGTTGCAATATGATTGCCTAAATTTTGATTACAAATATAAACTAAACAAAGATGTATTTTGTAATACGAATTACGGCTGCGATTTTTAATTTTTAATGTCACCCAAAGATCCTCTGCGGTGGAAGACCATTCAGTGTGACTTTCTGATATAATACTCCTGCGGACCGCAACCAAGACTCCACCTCCCATTGACTGTCGAGTCGCATGATAGTCTCTGTCTTTTCTCCAGACGATGTACTGGTCATTAAAAAGTTCACTGTCACATATGCTGTCGATTAACCATGTCTCCGTTATACATATGACGTCATATGAGCTCGTGCAGATATTCCTATAAAATGTCGTCGTTTTAGTCCTTAATCCACGTACATTTTGGTAATAGATACTAAGCGGAATCATCTTTGGTTGGATAATCAATCGAACACTGTTTAGCCAAAAAACTGCCATTAAGGTCTAAATCAGTTATATCCGAGCTGTGAATTATGTCCTGTGGTGAACAAAATGAAGTAAAGCAGAAGTTAAATATAAAATTGACAGCAGAGTAGTTTATAAGCTTGTATGAATCTCCATCTGAGAGATTAGAGTATACAAATGTGACGCACACAGTGACATTGCTTTCACAGATAGGCATGATAAAGCGAGACTTACTGAATGGTCCGTTGCTCGGTGCTACAGCAAGCGAATAAACTTTAGATGAATGGTAAGTAGTGATGAAATTATGTAAGTAGCGACAGATGATTTTAACAACATTAGTGGTGACACGAATATTGCTGACTAAACAAACACAAGGTTGATAAGTAAAGTAACAAGCAAAAACAGAAATAATAAAATTCAAGTAACACAGCCTGTGAATTATAACTTTTTTAAATCTGACTCTGATTTTACCAGCACTACAGGAGATGAAGAGTTTTTCCTAGCAAATATTTTACATCCTTTCACCCATATGTATTCGTAGCCTTGATTTTTGGCAGAGACTTTAGTTTTATTTAACAATATTTTATTGTTGACGGTAAGATGATCGTTTATAAATATTTTACCGTCTCCGCGTAGTCCAATGTCTGATGGAGTGATGCGGCACTTCTTGGCAGCGGCAATAAAGTTATCCTTTACATATCTACTATGGATACAGGCGATAATAGATTTGTTTGACTTGTCGTTTCTCATTGGCACTCGAGCTACATAATTTATCTGATCTTTAGGTATTGGATATTTAATGTGATCTCCTATCTTTGCGAGGATATTGAACAAATTTTCTGACTCACTAACTACAACACCTTTTATTTTAATGTTGTTCAGACGTGTTTTTTGATCATTTTCTTGAATATGGAGTTCGAGCTTTTGTACTCGATGTTGCAAGCTAGCAACTTCCTCTTTTGTGTCTAGAAGAGACTGTATTTCTTTGTCCATTTTTGTTATTTTTTCTGATAGATCACCAACAGTGCTGTGAACAAACTCAATAGAGCCTTTGAGGTCTGACATGTCAGCCTTAATGAGCTTCAATTCCGCCAGATCCGCCTGAAAGGTTTTTATACTTTCAACTAAATTAGGCAGAACCGACATCTGGGTTGATAGTCGTTTGAGTTCCAAAACCACAGTGTCAAAGTTAGCTGGTGTGGGGGATTTTGGTCCTTGAGTTTTGGTGCCCAGTATCATTGGGCTGGCCGTATTTTTACAGGAGATGCATTTCCATGTGCTTTTCCTATCGCCCAGTTTTCTATAGCCCACCTCGGTAATGCCCGAACAGGGAAAGTCAAAGCGCTCCTGGCACACCGAGCACTGTACGCCATCAATAAACTCACTTTCACAGCTTTTGCACCTGAACATTTTTATTATTATTATTTTCAATAATGTAGGTGACAATCAAATCCAGCAAAAACCTTGTAAGATATGACAGCAACAGTTAATCTTGATTATGCTTGATATGCACTCAGCTGCTTTGGTTCAAGTTCCAAACCACAGATGGCGTTAATTTGACTGGCTCGATTTATTTAGTTCGTGTTTAATCTCAAGTAGGATTAGCAACAATGTACACTCTGTGTATAGTTAAATACCAAAGATTTGTTTCAAATTTTCACTGTTTTTGCACTGTATAATTACTTCTCAACAATTATTAGACCACAAAAAGAAAACAGTACTGAGTAAAACTGATAAGAAACACTTAAGAACCACTGCATCTATTTTTAAATATAGGAACGGGTAAAGGACCTGCTGTTTACAATTGAGCGCACAGAGTATGGAGTATAATGGAGTATAATGGAGACTTGCAACATTTGGTACTCGATGACTTTCTGTAAAGTCCGGAAAAGGACACGTGCGCTAAATAAACGATTCTGAGCAGTTTGGCCAAAGACACTACAGAGCGAAAGTGAAAGGAAACTCTTCTTAGAACTTCTGCAGGTCAGCTGAGAACTTTGTATGAAGGGAAAGTCTTTGGAAATTCGGCTCAGGGTTCTGGTCTGAGCTCATGTGCTGTTTTTCCGAACTAAAAAAAGTCACGGTGGATATAATAATAATAATAATAATAATAATAATAATAAACACTTTATTGCTCATAAACTTGAATGTAGAAATTGTGAAAATTAACATTTTATCTAGGGTGGGCAAAGGTGGCCTTATCTCTAGCAGCGATTTCTTCCAGACAACCTTTGTGTTGACGGAAATCAAGACGAAACCGGGGGTGCCAATTAGTAAAATGTATATAATTAATTTTTAAAATATGCATTAATACCAAAATACATACTTTTATAAATAAATAAATACTCTTATATATTATAATTGCAATATATATAAACATGCCTAGTTAGTTATACCTACAGTGAACGGAATTTCTAGGTCTACAAGAAAACTTGTTTTACTGTACCTTTAACTAAAGCATGAAGAACAATTTGAGATATAACGACATACGTGTATGTGCAAATCTTCACTTATACACTTATACAAATATAGACTTATATAAAGTATTGATAAATTATAAATTCGCTAAGAAATCTACTTATACTATTTCCATTTCCTTATTTTCTCGATGACAGCTCTAATTTGATATAATGCTCTCTAGCTCCAGCCAATAGCTCCATCCCTATCAGTTTCTCCGACTCTGTTATTATATAACCTTGTACATGTGTAAACGTCATATTTTTATTAAATAATGCATACATAAGGTAAAAAAAACGCTCGCACAAGGTTACACAGGAGCTGTCATCGAGAAAATAAAGAAATGGAAATAGTATAGGTGCGCCTTAAGAGTGGCCATTATCGAAATAATAATCATAGAATTGGTGAAGCCTCAGCGGTTGTTCCGATAACGTTGCGTAGCAGTAGGTACAGGCGCGTGTAGATAGTAGTTACGTGGTTTCTGTTGGTCCTTTTGTGCGGCGAAATGCTTTTATAAAACCGGTACAGTTACAAGGAGACTCTGTTTAATTGTATGTAGCACCCAAATACAAGGTATTTTTTCAATCCATGCCCAAATTTTTACAGGAGGCTTAGAATCGGTAATATAATCGATTAATGTACCTAATAAAAATCTTTTATGTATTATAAACTCTTAATAAATATTTTATGTATTATAATACATAAATAATATGTCTCACGTTAGTTTTATTAATAAAAATCTTGTTTTTTTTTTCAAATTTGACGATTTTACTCCCTAAAACACAGTACTCACTGGTCACACTGCAAATGAATGGAAATTGAATAGTAAAAATAATTAGATAGTACAGTCATTCCAGTGTCGATTTGACCATGACCTAGTCAGGATTGCCTATGCTATTTTGATATAATTATTGATTGGGATAACTCTTAAATTGGCGGCACAAAACCAAATAAGTTATTCGAATCGCAAGTGTCATGAGATGGTACGTTGCTGCATGCGTGTTAGTCTCAATTATAATCCGCACGCTGAATGATGATCCCTATGACAGTTCGTTAGCGCTTAACATTGTACTGACGTCCTATCACATCAAATCCTTTAGAGGTCCATTAAAAAGACGATTAAATCATAATTGTGTACAATTGTAAATTATAAAAATGAATATTAAGAAATTATTACGTAATGTTCAGAAATAATAGAAAAAAACTCAATGCAAATGTACATGGTACGTGCTGCAAAAGTTACGTCGTCAAGCTGTTATCGACTAAGAAGGGACACATCGATAAACAAAATATCGATAATTTGTTGGAAATATAAAACAAATGCTTTGAGTTTGTATTTTATTTATATCAATCTGAATCTGATACAGGGTCAATCGGATTTTCAAAATCTGAGTCTGAACTGCAGCTATCCGTGACGTTTATTATTAACGGTTGGTCAATGATATTGTCGTATTGTACATCTCGATCCCAGTCTTGTAAGCAAATTTTCTTCGTTCTTTCGACCACTTTTCGCCAATAAAAATTAAAGTATAGTAAAATAAAATATAATAAGGCTCTTACTTTTTTATCTAGTGTTTTATGTCCATCAATGCGCGTAGTCTTTTTTTCAAAATAAATAAATATTGCTTATTATGTTGAATGACCTGGCTGAATGACATGACATTTGCCTGAAAAAACAGTATTTTATCGAAATTGTTTCGCATAACTAATACAACTGTCAGTTGAAACGTCATAGGGATCATCATTCGGCGTGCGGAGTATAAGATAGGGTAGGTTGAAATATACTAAAGTGTCGGTATCCTTATAAAACGTGGTCGTGTGTGTCATTGATAATTTTGTTATCAATGGTATGTAGTGCGCCCATACGTCACGTACCTTTCTATTTATTTTAAAATGTATGTTATTTACTAATTACGAGTGATTTTAAATATTTGACAAAATTTTTGGCTACCCTTTGAAAAAACACCCTTTATATCTACCTGTCTCAGTGTGATTGCGGCAAAACACTCGTTTGTTTTCGTTGCCCATATTTTAGTTACAACAGCAACTAAGTTTTGAACACGGTTTCGACAAGGAAAGTTTGTAACCACAATGAAGCATGTAATATAAGTCGACTCACTGTTTTGATACACGTAGACTGTGGCAGTCCGTCAGTGTGTCAGGCTGTATCAAGTTACCGACCTTGTCGGTTCGCTGATTCACTGACTTACTGCCACTATGTCGCGGCGATGTGCCGCCCGCCTGCCAGAAATATTTGGCAAAGAAGCGAACACAAAAAAATGTATTATACCCAATATTTAAACACGCATCACGCCTTACAAAAGGAAAAGGTTAATTGATTGGATTTATGGCCTGATTAAAATAAATATTCAAATTATTTTGCAGATAGTCTATTAATGTTGTCCGGCTGATATAAGAAAATAAACCACAAGTTGTATTTTGACAGCACTAAACTATCTTTGACTATTATTTGAAGGGGTATTTTGTGTACCCTGGGGGGGGGCATTTAGTAGGGTTTCTTTTAAAAAGATCTCGCCTTGGGCCGGTACTACAGTCTTTCCTGTTTGAACGATCTCAATAACCACGTAATTATAAGTGTTCCGGATAAAGGGGTGGAACAGCCAGCGCGTTACTGGAACAAAGGCAATTCCAGCTTAACGCGTCATTAATGGATAACCAATAAATAACAATGTAATTAATTATAACATCTACGATTTAGGTACTATGTCTATGGGCACGTATGCCGCAATCCACCATGAGATGATGACATACTAAAACAAAAAGGTATATCTCTCTCTGACTTTAACAACGGCTGGGCTCGCGATGACTGTTGCGGAATCTCACCAAATAAGGGAACTTGATAATATACTAAACAAATCTTTCTCTACTATTATGAAAAACAAAAATTGTTTGTCTATGTAAATTTAAGGTATGAACTCAGAAACAATGTATAATATATTCTTTATCATATTACCTATCCCAAAGTTTCTATGATTTTAAATTTGTCCCAAAACTCTCACAGGATCAGCAGTTACCCCGTTGACATCCCCTACCTTTACGTTACTTTTAAAACCCCTCCCTTTCTTCTCCAGGAGTAGGCAAGACAAGCCTGGTGGTGCGGTACATCGGCAAGATGTTCTCCAAGCACATCTCGCCCACCATCGGAGCCTCCTTCTTCACCTGCAACATCAGCGTGGACGACGCCAGGGTCAAGCTTCAGGTGAGGTGGCTGATCAGCCGGGTGTCCTCGACGTACTAGGCCCAGGGTAAGGCGAGAATCGGTCTTTTGTAGGCGCTCCGCACACAAGGGGACAACAGTTAGGTGTTTTGTTGAACGCTTTTTGCTTTTTCGCCGGGTACTGCCTCGCCTTCGTTCGCTTGGTTCGCGCAGGGTATCATACACACATACACAGGGTACATATGTCGGAGATGGCTCGCTCTATAGTTAAATACTCCAAACGGGTTGGCTGATTAATTCCACTGAACAAACCAGCTTAATTACGTTTTCACATCGTGTGTTTTATTGCTACTTAAATAATAATCAATGACTAAAAAATGTCGGCCTACGCGCACTTTATGTAATTATCTATATACATATAAATTAAAGTATTCTATAGCGCAATAGACCTGTGCGCGCACCTCGAAGAGCAAGTTAAGTCCCGATTGTTTATCTATACCAATGTTCAAAAAACATATAAAAAGCAATAATTAAAACAATAAAAATTCTTTGAATTGGCTTACCGGTAGGTAGGTATATCTAACCGTACGGCTTCACGCAACCTTATACTGCATGGTAAGTAATTATCACAACTAATGAAATGCACTTCTGCCTGTACTCATATCGTGATGGTTAAAAACGCTAGACGCGGGTTCGTTGCCTTCCAAGACTCACTTTGTGTTTAATACATAAAAAACAAATTAATATATTAACAAAAAATAAAAAAAAACTTTTATTGCGGACCATAATCCATACTTTGGTTAGTAACACAATGAATTTAAAGACTATGTTAGTAGATATAATATACAATTAATTCATAAAGTTGTTCCGATTTTTTGAGACATTGGGCACATGGACATGCACGTGTGCCCAGTGTCTCAATATAGGGCACTCAGGTTTATCAGATATAACACCCAGAATGCTGTTGGCGCTCCCACGCACCCTGTGCAGCAGCGGCGCGATTCGTTTACGAATGATGGCGTAAAAATCATCGGTGTAGTTCATCATGCAAACGTACCTGATGCACTAGAGTGTCGTGGGAGCCCCAACAACAGCCTGAACGCGTTATTGTATTGAACACAATAACGCGTTCAGGCTTTGACAGAAGGCCTTGAACAAAGTAATTTTGACCTCCGCCGTGCAGCGATAAAACCTGCGGGCCAGCATATTGCAGCGGACAGCCATCGCCCTCCGTTCTCTTTCTATGTCTTTATCATCTGTTAAACCCTCGGTTACCAACGTCAAATTGGCTAGGGCGAAGTTGAAAGTGACCAAAGGTGACAGAAAACCATGTTAAACTATTTGAGGGTTCGTCCACAAAGTGTGCCAGCGAAGTTTTATTAAATATAGCAGACTGTATCTCCTGCATCATCGCAAACTATACTTATATTTCAACTACAACAGAAACAATGAAATATAAGTGACATGGTTCCCCTCTGAAAGTGGTTCCGAGACACACTTGGCCAGTTTTTATTTTATATATATATATATATATATTAATTTTAAGAGAATAACTAGTTATCAGCTATTATTTTCAACGAAACACCAAACTCTACGACCATTCAGCTTAATCAGGTCTAGAGTAGACCGGTTTCAGTTGAATTAACTAAATATTGTAATTTTTTATATCTGTCTGTCTATAGCTACATATGTGTTATAAAAACTGTTTATAATATTAAGGTCAACAATTCACATTTGAGGACCGAGTAGCGTAGTGGTTAATTGCCCTGCCTCATACGCCGGAGGTCCCAGGTTCGAGCCTGGCCGGGGCATTCATTTGTGTGATGAACATAATTGTTGTTGATATTTATATAAGTATGTTTATTCTGGGTTCCCCCCCCCCCCCAGTTCGCTGTGTGGTCATCCATAACACAAACTCTGCTGACTTTAGGGCCTTACAGTTGGTGTGTTTGTCTGGGGATTTATTATTTATTTATTTATTTATTATTACATGTGACAATGGTTAAGGTTACATATCTTTGTATAAAAAAGAAAAGACTGTTTTGACTTTTTACCTATTGATGTAGATTTCAAACGGCTCAAAATTTCAGCGTAGAGGTTATACAAATACAATACAAAGTTCAAACTTTAAATTGATAATTGAATATGAATAAACCGCACACGATGGACAAGATCGCTCAATTACATGCTCTGGTTTTGTAGGCTCAATGTATGTATCTTTTGAGCTGAATTCGCAGTGCGTGGAACCAACCCTTTCAAAGAACGCAGATCTTGTTTTGTCGGTACACATATAGACTGTATATTGGAATTTTATCCCGAAACGAGAGTTTACTCTACATTATCACAGAAATTAGCCAGGCACTTATTAATCGATGTAGATTGACAGGTTTTAGTCATCGGCAGAGCACTAACAATCATTACCAGCTTAGAAACAGCTGATGAACCGGTACACAACGTTATCAGTTAATCTTGACCGACGACGCAAGGGCCAGGCTTCCTTGATTCCACTTCTAGGTAAGGTTACATGTGGAATTCCGTCGTTCTGACACGAGTTTCACTCTCGTATAAGAAGCCAGTCACGCTGGGTCAAGATGTCACGGTAGCAGGAAATATGTGGCGGAGGTTTCGCAGATACTGGGACATACTTCAATGTTCTTATTAGTTAGTTGGAAGCATTGTGATGATGTCTATTCCGTGGTTCCTGTAGGAACCGATTTGAATTCATCTTCAAAATATTTTGGTCATCGTTTATACAAGCAGCTTATTTCATAGGCACTGTCGCGTAATTGTTGAAAATTTTGTTGGTCAAAGGGTTTAATGGTCCCGCAGTGGTGAAAGATTGTTCCGTCTTGCCAGTCATCACCATCTTTCATCTGATGGTAAGTGGCATTCATACTCACGGACTTCATAAGTCGTAGGTGTTGTATTTATCGATATTGATCGTGATTATATCGACTATTGATGCGTTGGAAACCGTAACTGCACTAGTTGTCTTTCCCTTAAACCGGAACACAAACACATATATGAATAATAATAATAATAATAATAATCTATATTTGCCAATACATGCGTACATACAATAGGTGGAAAGTATTATTTTAGTGGCGATACATGTACTGCGGCGAGGCAGCGTGCAGATATTGCAGTCAAGTTAATGAAGTGAAGTGAATTAAAACAAAATATACAGTAAATAAAATCCTCATAATATGTCATATCTAAGTATTATTTCACATTGCATGTGTTTATTATTGCAAGCAAAATTTGAATTGAACTATTACCTTGACATTACTTTTGCAATGGAGACATATATATAGTTTTACATACGTTTAACCCCACTCTCTGCACTCCAGGTGTGGGACACCGCAGGCCAGGAGCGGTTCCGCGCCATGGCCCCCATGTACTACCGCAACGCCAACGCCGCGCTGCTCGTGTTCGACATCACCAGCGCCAGCAGCTTCGCCGCCATCAAGAGCTGGGTCAAGGAGCTGCAGACGTGAGTGCGAGCTTGCTTTTCGTCAGGATCCTTTTGTTATTCATTTTCAGGTGTTAGTCTTCCATCTGACGGCCGAGGAGCGTTAGTGGTTGTAGCCGGGCCAAGGTTCGAGCCCTGGTCGGGGCATTCCTTCGTTCGATAAACACTGATGTTTGTTGTTTATTCTTGGTTCCCCCCCCCCCAGTTCTCTGTATGGTCATCCATGACGCAAGCTCTGCTTACTTTGTGGCCAAACAGTTGGTGTGTTTGTCTGGGGAGAAAAAGTAACTATTTAACCGATGTTTTGATAAATAGCACTTTTAGTACCTAGTATAGTAGATAAATAGTACCGAGAAATATATATATATATATATATATATATATATATATAGTAACGTTCATCCACGTTCATTTGTTTGTTGTGCTAAGGGAGCAAAAGAATGTTCAGTGAAGTAACAGTAGTCCAAGGTCTTCGGACCTTGTAATTGGGTAGATGACACAATTTAAAAATGCAAGTTTTTATAATTTATTTATAAAATATTAGTTATTTTAACAGGTCCAATGTTTGGAAAAATATAGTTTTGAATTTAATATCGAAATTATATAGATTTGAAAACTTAAAAAAAGAAGCAAAACTTATTATAGTATATGTTAAATTTTTAAATATCATTAGCTTACTGAAATTAAATATAACAATTTTTACTATGACAGTATGCATGTAAACGCATTATCTACGTAGCTACAGAGACTACTAAATAACTATAGACTGACCATCTCCATACGAAAATTCGTGACTCGGAAAAAGCTCAAAATCCAAGCTATTACTAGATGTCGCTCTCAAATAGCTTGGACCAACCTTGTCGTCTTTAATTTTTATATGAATTATTGACAAGAAACGTAATGCAAATGCTAGATGGCGTTGTCAAATAACCTGAAACCTTAGCAAGTAGGATTTATTCCTTTCCTGAAATTGGAAAATGTCATCGTTTTATATCATTGATTTTGATAATTTTACTCAATAAGAATAGGTAGATAGTAATTTATTCTTACTTTATAGATGATAAAATAACAACTACAAAAGACCATAAACATACTGGTATAAGTTTATTTTGTTCAGAGACGCCTGGGCACTACCATCCTCCTTATTTTAATTGCCATAATAACCTATTTTTAAAAGCTTTTATTATCACAGTTGTGATAAACGCACATGTTATACATATATAACATATATGTAGCAGCCAAAACGTAAACTTAATCAAGGTCTATAAAATTTGCACGAGTCACAGTAGGCGAGCAGAAATATTGTGAATTCAAAGAAATGCAGGGAAAAGTGCCAAAACAAACACACACCCATAGCAACAACAATAAACGACAAATAATTCAAATTGTCAAACAAATCAAACATTGTCATAAAAAGAACAAAAAAAGTTGATGGATAAAGAACATTTTTTTAAATAATAATCCAGCAAGAAAATATTTATTTAACTACTGCAAAATAGTTATGAGATATATGCATTATAAATAAAAATTATGCACTTATTAAGACATAATTTTTATCGATATCAAGAAATAAAGTAAAATATTATATACCTATTAATTAAATGCACTGAAATTAGTTTTATTATGTTCAGGCAGATAAGAACAAACTGTGGAGATGAATGCTGTATTTTTATGGCAAAAATTATATACTGGCAATACACTAACCCAGTAACACTACAAATAATATCCGGGGTGGTGTAAAGTTTTCTGTTACTGAATTATAAGAGCGGCAACATAGCATCAAATAATATAATGCACTAGCTGGCAACGTCTGTTGTCGCCTGATACCTACGGATAGTACTTGCAATGAAATATCAAATGATTTTGTAAACAGCTCCATCTTAAGTTTTTTTAAGCATTTTTTTGAGTAAATTTAAATAACCATAAATCTAATACAACTAACGCCATCTCTCTATCTTAAAAACAACTATTTTTCAAGTCACAAAATTTTGTTAGACATGGTTAGTCTATAGTTATTTACTAGTCTCTGGTAGCTATTATATATTTTATCCAAACGCCCATACAATTTAAGTATGATTCACAAGTCGTGACGTCACAGCTCAGTACCGCTTTGCACGGAGCGTTTTTCGGCGACTCGCAGCGGCTCCTCGAACACATCGCTGTATCTAGAAAACTATTGATTGTAAACATACTGTTACTTTTGCAATATTTATTTACTGTTGATAAACTATTTAAATATGAAATAAAAAAAATGTTTGTCATGTACCCAATTATATGATAACAGGTTAGTAAGTTTAATGGAAGTAGAGTTTATAATGATAAGATCTCGTCTGGGGGGGGGGGGGGGTTCTTCCTATGTTGATCGCCGTAATGTTCACGTTTACGTGGTCGGGTGTCGGGTAAAGGAAGGTAACAGCCAATTCAATTACAGCAACAAAGGTAATTTCAACTGAAGGCTACGGTCAGCAACCCCTCGCCACCCTCACTATTCTTAAATAAACACGTACCACTATCGATGACCATGGGAACGTCGCTACGCACCATCAGAGTGGTCATTTGCCGGTCTTAATAACTTTTAACTAAATAATGGAAAACGCATGAAAATCGAGTCGTCTCAACTAGCAAGATATTCGAAATATTGGTCATTCGCAATGTAAAAGCTGTTAAAATAGTTTGTTTGCAGAATATGGTCTAGGCTGGGTGTTACAATTAGTGTGACGGCATCTTCCACCGCTGTGACGGCGTGCAAATGTTTAACTTGATTTTAGTTTGGAATACAATAGATAATTGACGACAGTACTTAAGACGTCATTATATAAATAGGGACCAAAACTAATTTTTTCATTCCTATACTTCCAAAATAAGTGAGAAATGCAATACATAATTAAAATGTTACTGATATTAATAAATTAAATGTCAAAAAATCATCTTTATAAATGTCAATTTATAAAATTAAATATAATTCCAAATATTAACTGAATAACTTCATTCATTCATTATAAATAAGAACGTCAAATAGTGGAATTCATTAATATTATTAAATGTATCATTATCATTGATAACAATTTTCAGTCAATAAATTAATTTAAACAAATTCCAATTCATAATTTTTGTTTGTTGTCCACTTACAGCCCGTATTCGTCTGAGCACATATGCATATTTCTCTAGCTTCGATCGAAAAATCCTCACATGTGCTTTCCAATCACACGATTTATCAATTTCGGACACCAGAAATGTTGTTGAGTTTACATTTTTTATTGGTTCATCATTATAGTTATATCATGAGTTAGTTTAATACTCATGAAGAGTAAAACTAGTTCGCGAACCGTACACTTCTACAATCTTCAAGTTGATACGCAAACGGTATAACCAATTTGTGGCATCGCGCTTTACTACAAACGCAAAACCCTTTTCAGCTGTAATTCCTTTTTTTTCTCACAATACAAGCACAAATACGTTCTTATTTAACAAAATGTCTGTCTCCCCAGTAACGTACGCGAACCGATGGTCCTGTCCCTGGTGGGCAACAAGAGCGACCTGGAGGAGGCCCGCAGCGTGGGGCGCGGTGACGCGGCGCAGTTCGCGGAGTCCATCGGCGCCTCGTACCTCGAGACCTCCGCCTTGCACGACCAGGTAGCTTTACGCCAGTAACACTATATTATAATTCGCGGAATCGTTCTTCCCGCTGACCCTTTAACTCTGCGTGTGGTCTTTATTTTACTTCTTTATGATTTACAAACAAATCGGGTCGCTCACTTCCCTCTAAGGGTGTTACCACACCAATCGATCGTCCGACGATCGACGTCATTTGATTGGTGTGGTAGAAACCGTCGATCGACATCGACTGTTCTATTCTGCCAATTACCAATTCAGAGGTGGCGTCAGACAATTGTAGGCCATCACGCCTACTGCGACGTCGACTTCGATGGACGGCCGATCGATTGGTGTGGTAACACCCTGATATGGTTTCGTCCCTTGGTGGGAGTGGGACTTACCGAGTTAACAGATACAGATAAGAATAATTTTGTATAGACATAAAGGGACATTGCAAAATTTATTTTGATAAAAATATATCCGTGAAGTTTCTTGACAGTTATCTTCACGAAGTTTTCTCCGAATTGGTAGTAGAGTCATGATTTAACGTCAATAAGAACAAGTAATTGTCAATATTGAGAAATAAATATTGAAAATGAGCAAAAATTAAATGAAAATGCAAAAATGGAATAAACATCACACCAGTCTTGATTCGATCGCCCGCCCGACAACACGTCCGAAATGACACATTATTTCGTAAAATTGTTTAAACTTCTTAGTTGCAGCTTCATAAGGTGTGGCAAGCAACGATCGGCTGTAATGCAATGAAACACGATTTATATTCCAAGTTATTTATTCATAACTTACACCGAGTTAACACGGGACCCTTTATACGTTAATTTGTACGAGTATTATAACTAATGTCGCAAAACCCAAAATCCTTACTGTGGCCATGATTAATTGAAGGTAGCATTATTAGCAAGACGTTTTCGGCCACAACTTCCACCGCCATGTAAACCAGGCTCTGTTGGCGGCGGTACAATATCCATCCGGCTGCCGGGTGGCTGTGTCGACGAACTGTGCCGCTGGGCAATTATTTTCGGCTTCTGCGAGACTAGCCGAATTTGCCAACCAAAAGAGACTACCTAATCGGTACAAGTTGGGTAGTAGTTGCTTCGGGTACCCCCCCCCCCACCTTATGTTACAATCGTTTCAGGACTACCAGTGTTTATTGACAATCAAACACAGAAATATTGTTATCGTTTGATGTTAGTAATATTAATGTTGTTCTGATGCATTAGGGCGCATGTAAGAAAAAGCTTCATGGCAATAAGGTTTCCTACATATCTTGAATTTATCGTATGTCTTTTCTGATCACAATTAAGAAAGTCGTTTTGTATTGATGTGTCGGTCTGAACGTTTGCAGAACATCGAGGCGGTGTTCGAGAGCGCGGCGTCCGCGCTGCTGCAGATGGCGAACGACAACGTGTCGGGGTCGCTGCGCTCGTACGACTCGCTGGAGGGGGGCGAGCTGCCCGTGGGTGAGCAGGACACACATAGCTACTGACTCGCTTAATTTTTTTTGTTTCCCGTTTGGGCAGGAGGCAAAAAATGCATTTCCGCATACCTCTCTAATGAACACTACCCACTCGAAACCCCCTGAATGACTCGTGCAAATTTTTGCCACACAGCCTTCATCTGAGCGACGAAATTGACGGACAGTGTATAAGTAGGGCAGTCCGCGAAGACGCGCCCCGCTCTTCTTCCTAATCGCTTACAGTACAAGAGTATTGTAGCGAGCGCACCCGCTCAGCAACTGGAGAGGTGCAAGTTCGTAGATGGTTCTAACTATAATTGGACGTACCTATATCTATAAAAAGAATTCAACTCACATTTTACCAATTTCACATTTTACAAATTTATTTATTTATTTATTTACTACACACAACAGAATATAACTTTAATAAAATTAATTAAAACAAACTTTTAAACATACTTAAGTCTAGGTTGCATTCCACAAGAGTGTGTGTACCTAAAAAAATACATCAAGTAACACTGATATAGACAAAATCGTATATTAAATTAAAAAGTACCTCAGCCTTCATTACATCTGTAACACTAACTGATTAAACAGTTTAAAAAAAATTATTATTACTTTTTTTTTTCAAAATTATTTTACACATAATTTTGACCAGATTATGAAATTGTAAAATAAACGTGAAATTCCATTAAATCAAGGCATTCTGATAAACGATATTTTAAGAGTCCTAACAAACAGAACTTGTTTCGGTAATAGAATCTCGAATGCCGGGCTATTCCTGGCGATTGTTGCACAGACGAGCCATCCCCGCCAAGGGATTGTAAAAGGAGGTATTGTTTTTAAATACTTGCAAAGCAAAAAGTCCTGTTTGATTGGATCTACGAGCACTATAACGAATGTTAAAGTTTATATGCGAAAGTAAATTAGGTACTTCTATTCGCTTAACTATCCAAAAACGCCCTTATTCATAAGCGGTTACTTCTTAAACTTATAACAAAATTAAAAAAACTTAATTAATTGACAACGTGTCTAAAATGCTTGCATACTGCACTAATTTACTCGCAATCATCTTAGAAATAAGCTTACACTTTACAAAACTTGCATCCGCCCCATCATGACATATGCCAGTGTGGTTTTCGCTTACGCCAGTAAGTCGAACCTCAATCACTTGCAGGTTATTCAAAATAGGTTCTTACGCAAATGCGTCGGAGCCCACCCTATGTCCGCAACTTAGATCTTCACAAGGATCTCTTACAAGTTTACTACAGATATGGTTGTTGACATTGCAGGCTCGCCGAGCACCGACCCCGCCGTAGACGTGGGCCGCGTGGAGCTGCCCTCAGGCAACACACACGCCCTCGGTGAGCGGATCCAGCTCTGTTGCTAGCTCCCAGCGATCAACGCTCCGGAACACTCCGTGTGTGGCACAGTCTAGTTCCAGTTCTGTGGTCAAACTATTCTTCAAATTATAAAACAGTTGTGATGCGATCGGACAGCGAACTCCCGACCCACTCCTCCAAGAGGGACGTTTACAGGACATCGGCAGCTGGCGCGGATGTGGAGTATGAAGAGTGGAATTTTTGTTTTCCCTAAATGGTTTCTTTGGAAAAGTTGCTCAGAGTCATTCTCTGAGTTCATGTGCCAACACACAACGACAGCCACCCGATGTACTCGCGTATCTTAAGCTAAAATGTTACTGAGTACTTTATTTATAATTTGTATACTAAAAAGAAAAAAAATTCAGAAAAATTTTGTTCGCACCGAAATTTGCTTCCTTAGAAAATTTTTAAAACCTTTAACTGTAAATCGATGTTTACTAACATGTTCAATGATCCCTGATATAATATCGAGATAAATGCTAAAAATAAACTTACGAACTGCGAAGTGGGAATCATTTATAAGATTTTTGTCAAAGTAACATTTCAAATTAATGAAAATATTTGTAGAAGGCGACAAGTATCATGCTGTCTCACTCACACGTACGTCTGTCTATACTGACACGCAGTACTGAGTGAGAAAAATGTACCGATCGACTTAAATATGAGTAATGGCAGCTTTCGTAAGATTTGAGCATAACTCAAAATATAGTAAAATACAAAATCAAGATAGTTTTTTCAATACTCTAATATAACCTCTTCGCCGTTTAAAAACGTTTCTGCATACCATTGGATATAACAGTAAATAGCTAACGAAGTTATCAAAGGATCGTGTGAAAGAGACAAACGGATCGCTTTCTCTCGCTCTGCATCTAGCAGCGGACACATTCCAACACGTGAAGTGACTTCACGTGTGTATAATGTAATTTGCGTATGTTGCTCCGTGCACTGCGCACACGCAGAGTTCACTTACACATGTGCCTTATTTACACAAACGGAGTGTATACATTTAGGTTAAGTTATAACCTGTAAGAAAAATCTCTGTTATTTTATCAATTTTGAATTGTAATGTAAAATAACTAATAATTAATAAGTTTTATTCAAAACTTGATTACCTGCGGAAGTCATTGTTGCAATCGAACATTGTAATTATTCGAAAATGTTAGCATTAACTTCCTGTGCTTGTAAAAAGATCTATATAAGTTAAGCTATGTTTTATAGTAAATAAGTAAATACAGGGTTTCCCAAACTTATGTCAAGCTGATTGTAAGGACTTATACGGTCACACAGTTTGACCTAAACTCTACTTCACGGTGTATGGTCGGTGGCCGAGTGACGTAGTACCTCGTAAGCCGGAGGTCCCAGGTTCGAGTCCTAGTCGGGGCATTCATCTGTGTCGAACACAGATGTTTGTTCTCGGGTCATGGTTGTTTATATTCATATAATGTTTGTTTATTCTGGGTCCCCCTCAGTTCACTGTATGATCATCCATAACACAAGCTCTGCTTACTTTGGGGCCATACAGTTGGTGTGTTTGTCTGGGGATTTCCAATTATTATGATTATCCATATTCTTGTCGTTACAATTATTTTAATGACATGTTTTTAAATGAAAATCTCTGTAATGTCAAGTACTACAGCTTCCCAGTTACTGCGCGAGTTACATTCCGCTGTTTGACAATAAGCGTTGGAATAATCTCAATTTAATTGTCAAATAGAAAGTGACTTTTATTTTAAACTACACAGCGTACATTTTCTAAAACCATCTCGAACCAATTTTGTCGAAATGGAAGCCATTATTTGTTAATGAATTTTCATCACTAGGTGGTGTAGTCAAAGTCGCTTTTTGTTTGACAGTTTAACTGAGAAAGGTCTGTGATGAGTCCGAGCACGGTAGCCGTTAGTACGCCAAGAAAGTCCCTCCAATAGGATCACTTCCGTCACTTATAACTTCATTCTATTGGTTGGTTTTTACTGAGCTCGCCGTCGAACCTCCTTGCAAAGCTGGCGCCAACGCACCCGCCATCACGTCAGAATGGGCCTTTGTTTTGTTTAGAGCAATATATTACATCCATTGTAATGCAAGGTGCAGTCAAAAGATGGTTATATCTCAGTAACCACTCGCCCGCGTCTATATCTGTCGTATTGTTTTACTTCAAATGAAATAATTTTTAAATTGTTAACCATTGAATCTTATATTTGTGATTATAATAATCTAAACTAAGTATAACTTTATAAATAAATCAAGAGATTACTGATTCAAGTCAATATATAATTCCTTTTTTGTAAAGATATTGTTATACACCTAAGTGCAATGTATGGTTGCCATGGCGACGCGCCCCATGCGTGTCGAGAATGGCTTCCACTGCAATACGTTGCAGAGCCAATGTAATGACCTATGTTGTATATAAGAATGTATCGTTAGTACCATTCTGACATGATTAGATCGAATTCGAATGCCATTTGTTGTAGTGGTTCTTGCCTCAGACAATAATGTGATATGAACATTTACTAATAAAGGATATTTTTTTCTAAATTTCTTTGCGTATTATATAGTTTCTTTTTAATATTATCTGTTACATTCCTTATCTCCCTAAGACCGGATTTCATCACACTAGAAAAAGACGAAATCCTTAGCATAAGTCGATATACTCGGAAAAAACTAATTTTTATTTCATCAATTGTAGTTCTAGGAATAACTGCCGGTTCTGCCGATTTTTGTGGTTTGACGGAGCTAATTATTATTATTATTATTATTTTGTTTTTAATGGCAATCAGCTGCTGTCACTACTAGAAAAAAAAATTGACGGAGCTAATACAAGTTGGACTGTCAATCGGCTGTTTTTGTCAAGAGATGTATTGGTCCTCGTAGCTTTTGAGAAGGGTAAGTCTGCAACTAGTCGGGCCACACTGTCTGCCGTTGCGCTCAAGATGGTGGAACAGTTGTCCAACGGATAGTTGCGTTATTCCGAGGTTTGTTTGATGAAAGGGTTTTGAAATTAATTTAAGCATTAATATTTTGTTGGAACAACTTTATAATTCAAATTCAAAATATGTTGGTTCATCATAAGTAAATACATTTGTTGAAAGTCTTAATTTTCGTAATCTTCATCGACATTGCGTATATACAACCTAACTTCGGGGTTTAAAAAGTATTATGGGAAAACTGAGAGGAAAACACCTCAGGGCACTCTTTTATAAAAAATATATTTTATAAAGACTTCTATCATGAAATAAATACACACATTAGGTACAGCTAACTGTGCGTACTAATGAAACGCCGCAGCCGAGCTGTTTACATTGTATGTATGTACAGTATTTTTCACAAACAGAAACAGAAATAGCCTGTGGCGATTTCAATCTCGCGACATTTTGTCATCCAAATAATCTTTGATCTTACAGTAAGCTATTTGACATAGTGTTTCCTTTTAAGTTTTCTTGAACTGATTTCGGTATTTTTTTTTTGTACCAACGTTTTGACATTCAAACAAATGATTTGCTGCTTTCAGCCAGCCTAAACTTTGGAAACGCTAACTACATTCGTTCCCAGATTTTGCAAAGTAATCACATTGACAGGGTTATCTTTGTTAGGGTGTACCACACCGGTCGATCGACCGTCGACCGGTTAGTTTTAAATTAATTATATTCTTGTGAATGTACAAAATGTTTTCGTAAATATATGCGATGCAAGGGTTGATATTTCAATTTCTTTAAACTTTTCTCTGCGAGATTCACTATTTCTTTATTTTATATATCACGAATAGCCCTTTTTTGCAGAGTGAATATCGTTTCGATATCTGCGGGAAATCCGCACTCATGGATACCATAACACATCAGGCTATGAAAATAACTTAAATATTTTATACTAATATATTTTTTATTTATTTATTTATTTACATATTAGGGAAACAAACAGCATAACAATATTTCTTAAACATTAAACAAATAAATATTACATAGGCCAGTAAAGTTTCCACTGTTAAATTACAAATTTAAGAGCAGGTTATATTCTTGTTACAAATGACAGAAAAATAAAATGGTATTCTATATAATTACAATTCGAACTTAAAATATATAATATAAAAAGAGGAATGTCTAAGATAAGTGGATTAATTAAACACTTTTAAGGTTTCAATTATTTTTCTTAAAAATTGGGGAAGAGTTAATGCAAAAATATCATTATTTTCACAAAGTCGGTTATAGCTATTACATGACCTGGGAATAAACGAGTTCATGGCATAATTTGTTTTATAAGGAGGGCACACGAAAATCTTCTGTTTCTTCAGGCGAGGACAACCGATACTTATTTTACTCAACAAATATGCCGATTCAACATAGCTATTAATTATTTTGTACAGAAATATTTAGTCTTTTACATCGCGGCGAAATTGGAGGGAAATCATGTTTTCTAAATTATAGTGCGGCCATCTGAAGCTAATAAATTTATTTTGAATACTTTCAATATTGTTCTTGTAAATTTGGTATTGAGGGTTCCACAAAGTTGACGCGTATTCTAATATGGGACGGACGAAACTATTGTACAGTAATAAGATGGTTTGATATTTAATAAAATTACTTCCCGTGCGTCTTATAAAACCCAACATACGAAAGGCTTTATTCACTATGTAATCTATATGCAGAGTAAAGTTTAGTTGATTGTCAAGTATAACGCCGAGATCTAACTTGATTTTTCCGTGGGATCTTATTGTTGTTAAGCACGTAATTGAAGTTTATTGCCGCTCTTTTTCCGCGAGAACGTAATAATGTTACATTTATCGGTGTTAATGTAGAGGCCGTTTTTTTTTTCAATACTCTTGCAGATTAACGAGATCGTCCTGAAGAAGTAGACAATCAGAGGCAGACTTGATTTCCCGAAAGATTTTATCATCATCGGCGTATAGTAGAAAATTTGAATTTTTAAAAACAGTTACTATATCATTTATAAAAATATGTGGTCCCAAATGAGAACCTTGAGGTACCCCAGAGGTGACAGGGATGAAGTTGGAACAGTATTCTCTAATAGAGACCGCCTGGTTCCGATCCCGCAAGTAAGACTCAAGCCAGCGCAATAGATCGCCGTGTATACCGACTGCCTCCAATTTTTGTATTAATAAACAATGTGGAACTTTGTCAATACATTTGGAGTAATCAGTGTACACGGCGTCTACTTGAAGGCCCTGATTCAGAGCTCGCACGACTCTATCTGTGAACTCACATAGATTAGTTTCAGTTGACTTTTTAGACATAAAACCATGCTGCTGCTCTATAAGTATCGGTTTGATTACTGGAAAACTATCGTCATATACGATTTTCTCTAATAGTTTAGGTAATACATTCAGTTTCGAAATGCCTCTGTAATTCTGAATGTCGTGTTTATTACCAAATTTTAAAATAGGGACAGTAAATGATTGCTTCCAGGCACACGGCATTACACCTGATTTCAAAGATAAGTTAAACAGTATAAAAATTGGAACCGAAAGTTCTTCATAATAATGACGAATAAAAATGGCTGGTAAGCCATCTGGACCCGCTCCCTTAGTTACGTCTAAACATTTTAGGTAGTTCTTAACTTTTTCAAGGTGTAATTCTATTGAACTAAGGCTTAGAACAGGAAATCGAGCCAGAATCGAGTAAAAAAGAATTATTATCGGGAGATTCAAAAACTGACTGAAAAATTTATTAAACAAATTATTAATTTCCTCGCCGTTGGAAGCATTTTCAGTATTTAAGAACATAGTGTTAGGAAGATCACATGTAGTTCGCTTTTTGGCTTAATAAAAGACCAAAAATATTTGCTATTCGTAAATATCCTATTTTTAGCGTTGCGCACAAATGATTCATAGCACTGTAAAGAGATGACTTTTTCACGTTTCCTCAACATAACAAAACTGTTATAGTCATTACTATTTTTATAAATCTTCCATTTTTTGTGGTATTTTTTTTATGTATTTTAATTAATGCTGGAGAGTACCATATCTTGGATTAGAGCGCATAAATTTATGTGGTATAAATTCGTTAAATATAGATTGAATTTTTAAATAAAAATGTTCTAAACACGTATTTATATCTAATTGATCCAAAAATGAATACCAATCAACGTTCCGAAGAGCCATTTTAACATCTTCATGTTTAGCAGCGCGATAAAAATATACTTTACGAGGGGCCTGAAGTAGGTCCCGCGGGATGTCAGCTTGAACGTAAATAAATAAGGTCGGGTGGTAGGCATCCTCAGGAACCAGGGGATCTGTACATCTAGTAACCTTACACTTAACTGAACCAATAGCGAGATCTAAATATCGACCATCCTTATTACGTACGTGATTAAATTGATTAAAGTCATTGTAGGAAAGAAATTGGGAAACTATATTAACTAAAGCCTCAGATGAGGGCGATATATAACAAAAATCATTATTATAGGTCCATTCCGCTTGTGTTATATTAAAAGCTAGCAATATACAGGTATCGTTTGGAAAATTAGAACGTTTTTCAGTAACATAATCAAACATTTTAATTAATGATTCTTTATGTAGAGGGCCTTGTGGAATATAACAGCAAAATAAACGGAGAAGTGATGATGGTTCCCTACTTTTTACTCTTATAGTGAGTTCAAGTGCCTCGGCTGCAGCGTTAACGAAGTCTATCGTAGACGCGGATACAACCGGGATACCGCTCCGTATTGCCACCAACACCCCGCCATTGCTACATCGTACTGTTCAGTGAACAATTCATAATTATAAATCCCTTGTAATAGCCAAGTTTCGCTTAAGATTTTCCAGTTACCAGCCATCCATTCAAATACAGTCCACTACCCCGCAGTGTGGATAGCAATATTCACACCATAATTTTTGGTCCTTACGACCCTGGATATTTAAATCTTTTCAGTGTCTTTGACTATTAGGTCTTTACCTATGAAATTGCCGTTTTTCACGAAATAAATGAAGCGTAATTTTTTTATATATTTTTTATTTCTATTAATCAAAATAATCACCCATGCAATCAATGCATCTTTGCCAACGCATTGGTAGCTTATTGATGCCTTTCTTGAAGAAATCAGCTGGACGGGAGGCAACAAATTCTTCAAATGCATTTTGTACTGCCTCTGGGGTATTGAATTTTTTTCCCGCCAAGAAGTTATCCAAATTCTGGAAAAAGTAGAAGTCTGTAGGCGCAAGGTCTGGTGAGTACGGCGGATGACGGAGAACTTCCAACCCTAACTCTTGTAGCTTGGAGACCTGCTATGCAGTATGAGGTCGCGCGTTGTCGCGCAGGAGCAGTGGAGCCGAACGATTGACCAAAGCTGGTTGGAGACGTGCGAGCTTCTCCATCATTGTGTTCAGTTCTTCACAGTACACATCTGCAGGAATGCTTGTCCCGTTTGGCAAGAAGCTGTGATGAATTACACCCGCGTTAGACCACCAAACAGTGACCATCACTTTTCTAGGGGTAAGTTTTCGTTTAGGGCATTGTTTGGGTGCTGAACCAGGGTCCAACCAACTTGCTAAACGCTTACGATTGTCAAACAGGATCCATTTCTCGTCACAAGTAACAATGTGGTTCAGAATTCCTTCATTTGTATGCCTGCTGAGCAGTGCAAGGCACGTCTCCACGCGTACTTCGCGCTGGCGGTCATTTAGTTCGTGGGGTACCCATTTGTCAAGCTTTTTTACCTTGCCAATTTGACGCAAATGGACCAATATTGTTTTGATGCTAACGTCGAAAGCTGCTGCTAATTCAGCCATGGATTGAGTTTCATCAGCTTCCACAATTGCCTTTAATTCGTCATTGTCGACCAAAGTTTTCGGACGACCACGGGGTTCATTTTTCAGGTCAAAATTTCCAGAACGGAAGCGGGTAAACCAATAACGGGTGGTGCGTTCGTTTGTAGTGTTCGCTCCGTAAACGTCGTTGATGTTGCGTGCCGCTTGTGCCGCTTTGCTGCCACGACGGTACTCATACTCCATAATTACTCGAATTTTTAACTTATCCATGATGACGAAAAATGTTTGAATGCGTTGAAAACATAACACTAACTATTAAACAAATGACGATTTTAGAAAAAGAATTCCATGTTTGTCAAATAAAATTAATTTGAAATTAGAATTATCAGTAAAAAAAAAAGTATTTTCATTTGAAATGGCCAGTACGGCAAAACGGCAGTTTCATAGGTAAAGACCTATTATTAAAATATAATTCTTTACAATTTTGCGTATGGGACATTGAACGTTATTGCTTAGACTATAAAAGTGTTTCTTGCTTCAATCGTATTCACGCAACGTAAATGAAATCTTTTAAAATATGGTTATTTCATTACAATGCCTAAAACTGCTGCTTTATTATTACACAGTAACGCTTAATCTATTCATATTTCATAGAAATATATCGCATCTATATTGTTTTATTCGATTTTGTTCCAAAGTGAACAACGCCCCGTACAAGTGACGGTGGTTCGAAATCTTACAATAAAATATTAATTCTTAACGCACAGCGCTGACCCGCCGAACCTTAATATATACATTCTACTATTTTAATACATATATAAACTTCGTATTAATAGTACATTTAATCAAAGTTATATATTTACTGGGATTTTCTTGTTTTAATAGGTTATATTACATATTTTTTATATAAAAATATATATATATATGTGTTCGTGTATGGAATGGACCACAGTTTTTATATTAAATACTGCTATTTAGTTTCTATATCGCTACGCACCTATTTAGGTAATTCTTGTGCCCAACCTCGCGTTGTAGGTACATTCTTGTGCTCGTTCGCTATATACTCGCTATACAATATTCGCTCACGGTTTCGCCCGCTGATTTACAAATTTGTTTGTTTGTTTTATAAATTTTATAACGCGCCTATTTAGGTATTTTTTGTGTTTGCCCTCGCGTTGTAGGTACATTCCTTTGGTCGTTCGCTTTATACTATATTCGCTCACGGTTTCGCTTGTTTGTATTCGAATTTATTTGTGTCTGTAATAAATTTCGTAACGCACCTGTTTGGGTATTTTTGTTTTAAATAAATGTCGTACTGACTATACAATATTCCGTCGCTCGCTTGCTACTCGCTCACGGTTTTACTCGCGGATTTACGCATTTAATTTAGTTTATGCACTTTTTACTTACGCACGTTTATTGTGTTTTGATTTAACGTAACTTTAATACTTTAATACTGATTACTTCATTGTGTTTTACGTTATATTTTATTGCATTTACTGTTAATAAAACATAGTCGACTTTATTTTGAACTTTTGATTTTTGGTTGATTTCTAAAAATATTTATCGTTAAGATGGCAGAAATATCGAACAAAATTAAATTGTATGAAGCTAAGCGCGCTCAATACTTTAATTCTTTACAACGCACATTCGATCTTATTTCGGATTTACGCAGTGATAAGTCACGCAGTACGCTTGTCGCTCAAGCTCGCTTGATAGATCAACTTAGAAGTGAATACATACAGAAAGTTGTTCAACTTAACTTGTATCGCTTAGAACTGGATTCGTCTTACGAAGTTAACTACCAATCGCTCACTACGTTTGATGAAATGCTTTATTTCATTAAGTCGACGCTCGAACGCGTAGATCGAAAGAGTGCCGCAGCGTGCACTACCGCTTCTGCTTCCGCTCTGCTTCATTCCGACAGTAATCAATCCGTTCCGAACTTAGTGAAAATCCCGCGGATTACGCTTCCCGTGTTCGACGGTGAAATTCAGAATTTTCCATATTTTCATGAAACATTTAAACGCGTCATCCATGACAACAACAGTTTATCGGGCTCGGAACGCATTCATTACTTAGTTAGTCATCTCACTGGGAAGGCTTCAAATATTTGTGCCGGTCTTATTCCCTCCGCGGAACGCTTTGATAGACAAGTACCAGGACAACCGCGTCTTGGCTACTCACCTAAATTTATTATTTTCATTAAAACCGTTAATTAGTTCATCCGCTATTAACTTAGAAAAATTTATAGATAAATATACCTCGTTGATCTCCGCGCTCAAACAACTAAAGGTCGATGCCTTCTGGACTTTTTGTTTGTTTATATGGGACTAAAATTATTAGACACAGAAACCGCTAGGGCTTATGAGTCCTCACTTCGGGGATCGAAAGACGCGAGGCCATCTTACGATAGCTTCGTTACGTTTGTGAACGAACAGGTGAAGATTCTGCAGCGCACGGCTACGACGCGCGACGGCGGCGGCGGTGGCAACCCTGGCGCGCGCTCCTCACCGCCTGCTTCCGCTCGTACGCATTCCGCTTTTGTTTCTACGCAACCGCCCCGTGGCAAATGCTTATGCTGCCACGGCGAACCGCATCATATTTATAGTTGTCAGCAATTTCGTTAACTCGCACCGCATGATCGATATAAACCAAGGCGCTGCAGAGGCATGGAAATTCTTGAAATCTGTTGGTATTGGTAAATCTTCCACTAGTCATCATAACAACTTTGATTTGAATGCTTTAAACTCCCAATTTGCTAAACCAGCCGTAACTCTGAATCCGACTGTCAAAGCCAGCACTTTAAGATCTTTGCCAAATGCTACAAATGCATGTCCGTCATTATTTTTGAATACTGTGTCTGTGGACAGTGTTGGGCGATCTATTCTCTCCATTTCGTCAGCAGCTGTAGGAGATGACAAGATATGCTCCAAAATGGTCACCTTAATTTTACCCGTCTTATTACCCATACTCACCCATATATTTAATTATTCCCTGTCAACCACTACTTTTCCGAATTCCTGGAAACTTGCACATATAATCCCATTACCTAAAGTTACAAACCCTACCTCTCTTTCACATTTCCGACCAATATCTATCCTGTCCTTTTTGTCTAAAGTTCTGGAGCACATTGTCCATGAACAATTACTAGAGTTTGTATCCACTAATAATCTCCTCAGCAAATACCAATCCGGTTTCCGGTCAGGGCACAGCACAGTATCTGCTCTTGTTAACGTGACTGACGATATACGTTGGGCCATGGAGGGTGGATCGCTTACATTGTTAGTTCTACTTGATTTCAGTAATGCTTTTAGTTGTGTTGACTTTGATATTCTTCTCGGAGTGCTAGAATCACTGAATTTCTCCCCCTCTGCGGTTGCTTGGTTTAGTTCTTACCTTCGAGGTCGATCTCAGCGGGTCCGCTGCGAGGAGTCCTTCTCCGAGTGGTGTGATCTCGTTGCGGGTGTACCTCAGGGTGGCGTTCTCTCTCCATTACTCTTCTCTTTGTTCATTAATTCTATCACTAAAGTTATCTCAAGTAATTACCACCTCTATGCGGACGACTTGCAAGTTTACCGCCATTTCACTGTTAGCAATGTTGGCTCTGCCATTGCCGCGATTAATAAAGATCTTGGCCACATTAGTAAATGGGCTTCATCTTTTGGAATCCATGTAAATCCTAGCAAGTCGCAAGCAATAATTGTAGGCAGCCGATATATGAAGGGTTGCCTTGATATGGATGCTCTTCCAACTGTAATACTAGATGGTACTTCAATTGCTTTCACTGATACTGTAAAAAACTTAGGCGTGATAATTGACTCAAACCTCACGTGGCAAGCTAATGTCGGTGAAATTGGTCGTAAAGTCCATTACTCCTTTCACACTCTCAAGTGTCTCCAAAGTTTTTTGCCTTATCCAACCAAAATCACCCTTGCACAGGCGCTCATACAGCCAATCATAGATTATGCAGACGTGTGTTACTTAGATGCTACAGAAGAACTTTTAAATAAGCTGGAGCGTCTGCAGAACCTATGCATTCGGTTCGTGTTCGGTCTTAAGAAATATGATCACGTTTCAGAATATCGAAAGCTACTCCGATGGCTACCGATTCGGTTACGTAGGAACACTCGCATTCTCTGTCTACTATATAATGTCCTTTACAACCCTTCCTCTCCCCGATATCTTAGTGAGCGTTTCTCTTTTATGGTTTCCTAAGATAAACTGTGCAGAACTCGCAAGCGCACTCTCCTTTACCTTAAACCTCATAAGACCGATTTCTTTTCCCACTCCTTTACTGTTCATGCCGTCAGACTGTGGAACTCACTTCCTTATGAAATACGTGAAGCAAAATCGTTTCCAATTTTCAAAAATAAAGTAAAGCAACACTATCTTTCTCAACCTTAAAATGTTGTGTTGATGTTCAAACTTTATTAATATTAATATAAATCATTCGTTTATAAATGTATGTATGTATATAAATATTAGAATTTTATGTATGGGTTTAAGTTAATTTATATGTTTATTTTATGATTATTTATTGTATTCTATTTTATTTTATATTATTTGAATATAGTTGTACACACTAAATTTGTTCTGTACTACTTTGTCCAGTAATAGGTCTGCTGGTAGAAATTTCTATTAGAAATAAGCTGTACCTTTGTACTTTATTAGTTTATAAGTCATTTTTATCATTGTGTTTTTCTCTGTGTACATAAATTATAAAATAAAAAAAAATAAAAATAAATTCGCAAAACTCAACAAATTGTGTAACAATTGTTTGAGTCCGCACCATTCAGTTGGTACTTGTAAATCTGCTTCTTCTTGCCGCAAGTGTAATGCTAGACATCATACCTTGCTGCACTTTGGAGATAGTACTTCGTCTGCGTTGAATGCGCAACCGCACCATTCGGTTCCTTCTCAGGACCATACCGCTTATAACCGCGTTCGCTCAAATCCTCCCGCGGATAAACCGCAATCCTCACAACATCAACCGCAATCGGACAAAGTCGCTTTGTGCACATTGTCGTCAACGTCTTCTCATCTTGCGCTCGCTAATACTGAGGTCTTAGCCACTGTTCAAGTTTACGTTGCTCATGATGGCCGTGAACATAAAATTCGCTGTTTATTAAATCCAGGTTCGCAAAAACATTACGTTACTGCGAAATGCTGTAGAAAATTAGGCTTACGTCCTAATCGCAATGCGCCTTCTGGCACTGTACAAGGTATAGGAGGTACCGCACAGGTAGTTCGAGGTTCAGTCCAGTTATCCCTCAGGTCGAAGTTCAACTCTCTTGCTTCGTTCGCTATTGACGCTTTGGTGCTCAATCAAATTACCGGACAACTGCCCGTGTGTCCAGTCGATCGATCTTCTCTTGCAGCCTTTGGCCATATTCCGCTCGCTGACGATCTATGGAACACACCCGGAGATGTTGATATTCTGATGGGTGGCAACCTCTTTGCGCAACTTCTTCTACCTGGCAAACTCGTAAACAAACCTGGATATCCAACCGCTTTAGAAACCGTCTTAGGTTACATCGTCCTCGGTGACGCACCTACTTCTATTTCACCACCGCATTCGTCATTTTCGTTCTGTTCCATCGCTACTTGTGAGGTGAAATCTTTAGTTCACAAGTTCTGGGAAATAGAAGAGGTTCATGCGAAACCGCCAATGAGTATTGATGACAAGAATTGTGAGGACTTTTACGCCGCAACTACGACTAGAGACGCATTCGGGAGGTAAAAAGTCGCACTTCCTTTTTAACGTGATCCGAGCTGTCTCGGGGATACGTTTGATATCGCACGACGCCGGTTTCTGTACCTAGAACGTCGTTTTGCAACGGAACCGTTTCTCAAAACGCTATATGATGATGTCATAAAAGATTACCTTGACAAATCATATTTAACGCTTGTGATAGATGACTCCTATAATTTCGCTTATTACATACCGCAACATCCTGTTTTACGAGAGGACAAGGTCGCTACGAAAGTTCGACCTGTGCTTGACGCTAGTGCTAAGTTCGACAACGGAACTTCACTAAATGTCCTTTTACATTGTGGCCCTAATCTGCAGAAGGAAATTTTTGACATTTTATTGAATTTACGCTTATTTAAAATCGCTATTTGTGGAGACATTCAACAAATGTATCTGCAAATTGAAACCCGCAAACAGGATCGTCCTTGTCAACGCATTTTTTATAGATTTGACTGCAACGACCCAATACAAACATATCAATGTGATCGTGTTACTTTTGGTTTAAAATCTTCACCGTTTCTTGCACTACGCACGGTCGCCCGTCAATTGATAAAGCTGTTCAAGGCCGGGGGCTTTCATCTTGGCAGTTGGTCCAGAAATTCCTCGGAAGTTCTGGAGTATATTCCTGAGGCTCTCCTATTCACGCAGAGTGTTGATTTGTACAAATATGGCACTATAAACATTTTAGGACTTCGTTGGCTTCCTTCTGAAGACGCTTTCTCTTTCTTTGTCAATACTGACGACCGCCCTTATTCTAAAAGCAACATGTTATCTTCTGTCACTCGTTTGTACGATGTGTTGGGACTTGTAGCTCCTGTTGTTTTATTCGCTAAACTTTTAATTGAAGAATTATTTATTTTAAACATTGATTGGGATTCTGTTCCCCCACCGCGTTTTACTAAATTATGGAATAAATATGTCGTCGAATTACCATTATTATCTCGTTTGAGATTTTCACACCACATTGGTGTCGTTGTCCAATGTTCGGCAGTGATACTCGGATTTGCAGATGCCAGTGAAAAGGCGTATGGTGTAGTGGTGTACTTCCGTGTCTCCACTCCAAGTTCACGCACGGTCACCTTAGTGACCGCTAAATCTAAATTCGCACCTATTAAGGTTATTTCGCTCACACGACTGAAGGTATACGCAGCTCTTCTCCAGTCCAACCGCTACCGAGTACCGCTCGTAATCGCATTGATTTTATATTCGCAATTTCGGATTCTACTGTTACACAAATTTTCACCTTTGCAGAGCTTTCGACAGTAGTCGTGCAAGTAAGATCTCTGCTCAATTCTCGTCCACTTACTGTCCTCAGTTCGGATCTCTCGGAACCTGAGGCTTTTTTCCCTGCTCACTTCCTGCATACCGCACCGCTGAAGATCCTCCCCGCTTTTCCAGTCGAGACAACTTCAACGCACTTACTTAAACGTTATGAACTTTTAGACAAATTTGACAATCGTTCTGGAAAAGATGGCATTCGGAGTCACTTCACACATTACCAGCCAGGCAGAAGTGGAACACGCCATGTCTTCCCATCGTGGAAGGAACGGTCGTTGTTGTTATGCAGGACAATGCTGCACCACTAACTTGGCCTCTGGGTATTCTTACCAAAGTCATACGAGGCAAGGAGGGAATTATCCGCATTGCAGAGGTCAGGACCAAGTACGGTATCTACCAACGCCCAGTTAAACTGTGTCCGCTTCCTACACAATAGTAAAACGCATTTTAATATAATTTAATATTTTATAATAATCTATATACGTATTATGCATTTTTTGTATATTAATCGCATATCTAAGGTATTTATATATACGCACATATATTTACGTAATATCGCATATCCTCGCATTTATATATACATCGAGCGTATAAACGCATTTGTTTATACAGTTTATGGTATTTCGCATTATGAAGAACCGCACTTCTTTGCGTTACAATATAGTATTTTATTTCATATTACCGCATAGCAATTAGCTAAACCGCGTCAATATAAACTAAACCGTTCGCTTTAACTTATGTTATTTAGTTACGCATTGTTTGATTCAGATATTTTTACGCACCGCAATATGGTTCAATCGGCCGCATTTACACCAATATGGTTTTCTTTTTAATTTCCGCGCTAATTTTGAAAGAGGATCTTTCAAGGCCGGGGGCATATGGTTTGGCCGTTTCTTCATATTTCGCATTACTTTTAATTCATAATTTAATTACACTCTCATCGCATTACTGGGCATGCTGAACCGCATTTTGTTTCCTTGCTGATTGAATGATGGTGGATTAGCATGAACTTTACCGCGCTTGTGACAAATGTCACTGTCACGAGCATCAGCGCCGCCTAGTGAACATTCGTAGTTCGCTTCGCATACCTTACCGCGCGCGCGCCGGCCGCTCCACAAAAATATAACTTATTACAAGAAATAACCCTGAACAATCATTGTGAATCAAAGGTCTTGTGAGGTGTCAGTGCTGGTATTCGAATCAAGGGACCCTCTGCCTGGATTCGCCGCAGGAAAGCATATAAGGACAGTGCTAAGTCGTGCCGAGAGTGTTTTTCAATTCGGGAATGATTTAAGATTTTCACTACTAAAGAAGAATAAAGAGAATAACCTACAGACAACCCTAGACAACGCCGTTTGGAGTAGCATCACTATCCAAACTTACGCAATTAGCCTTGCGACTGAAATAGGAATTTATTTTCTAGTTTCATTAATTTATTGTTGTCTCCACAGATGCTGCGCAAGATACGAGCAGCCAGATGGACTCCAGCGGAGGAGGCTTCGGTGCCAGCCTCGCCGCGGCAGGGCGGCTGCCAGTGCCAAATTCCCGCGCGCTGCCTCGGCCCGCGCACGCCCTCTGCGCTTCGCCGACGAAGGGTGGTCCGCCCCGGCCGCACGACATCTAACTCTACGAACTGGTGACTCCTGTTGTCGAGAGGCGCCAAGATGTTCACGCGAGTGAACAGGCATCTTAGTCAGCAGCGCGTTGACCTACCAAAAACGTAGCAATTTTTGTGCAGAATTAGTAAATACAATAGAACAAATAAATCAATTGACGTATTTTACATGTACACACACTAGTGTACATAAATTTGATATAAATCGCTTTAATTTTTATAATTGAAGTCTGTTTGGAATAAGACTCAACGCTGTTTCAATTGGGCACCCCTTGACAAGACGACTACCAAGCTGAGCTAGCCACGACGACGCCCTGAAGAAGTACTACGACGTGACTGGGCTTACCTGACGACTACTGGAAGAGACCTGGACGACGTCGTTCCGTCTATGACTTGCAGCTTCTTCTCACTGTGGCCAAGACACCTTTAGCCATCCAACGATCGGTCTTGTGAGTCTGCTTGACCTGCAGTGAGAAAACCTTTCCAAGCCTTTCATCCCTTTCTCTTCCGCTTATTGCCTTAGGTCTCACGGCAATAGGTATCCCGCATCTATTTATATATACGTAGTGTATGGATAGGTTAGGTACGACATTAGGGTTCTTTTCCTTCATGTACAGTCGGCCAACTATTACAGCACATTACAGTTCTATACAGTCACACTAAAGTTAATAATTTACAGTGGGTTTATTGATCTCACGACATACACATTACACTATTCAATAGACACGTGAAAGTACACAGGGTTTGGGCATACTTTCAGAAAGCAATAAAACATAAGTTGCTGGACGAAATAAATAACATTCCATTTATAAATAGGTAGCTTTATTAAGTTATAACCCAAAAATGTATCTCCGTAAGCTATATCTCTCATTTACATTTTGTTTCTTATCATGTTAACTCATTTACAAAAGTTCAAAGGTCAACTGCACTGGAACATTTGGCGGAAGCAGATCAACACAGTTTTTGTATTTCTGGTCTTGCTAATTGTTTTGTGTTAAAAATCTGTACTTTACTGTGTGTGTCTAAGTGATGTTATTGTTATATTTTGTTGCTGTAGTAATTTGTGAAATAAACGAGTTTGAGTTTGATTTGTGGATCTTTTACTGTGTGATCCTATCTACTAAAGTACTACAATTGTTTCATTCTGTTTGCAATAACTCAAAATAAAACAAAATGGCTATTTTATAACTTTTTGAAATAATAAATATGTAAATGTACTTACAATTTACTTACAGTAAGTGATTAGGCGTGTAACATACTCGTATATAGTTGTACGATCACTTTTTGTTATTAAAATGATTCTTCATGTCTAGGTGCGACGTATGTTCCTTATAAAACTGACAACAAGGAGAATTTAGGCGTCGGATCTCCTTGGAAAACATCTCGTTACTCCTCTGATTTTAATCGACTTCTGGTTCAAAGGGCACTTGAAATCGGTAAACAGACTTCTATCTCTGAAGGGATTGGAGGTAGAATTAGGCGTCCTATTTGTTTCTCCATTATCGTCAACGAATCCATTTTCTGAGTTTCCTATAGACTCGTTACTACCAAAATTGCGTGTTTCCTCGACACAGCTTCCATTCACGGACGTGAATCCTAAAAGGCAAACAATGTCTATTGCAAATCCATCTTCAACCTCAAGTTCGATTGTTTCTGCATCCTGCTTTCTGCCTCTAACACAGCTGCCGCCACTGGCCTTGTACCCTGCAGGGCACGTGACGCCGTCAGGTCTCCCCTGAACTGGCACCGCACTGGCGCGTGTCACCTCACAGTCGTCCCCGGAAGAACACGGAGTCTGCTGCGGAAAAATCTCGTCCCACAAGTCGATGTATTCAGTAGACTGTTCAAACTGCTTACTGGTGGGGATTATACCGGTTTTTCGTTCATTTTGATTACTAAGACGATTTTCCACATTTCTCGTATAAAATTTTTTGTTAACTTCACTACAGTTTTTGAGAGCACATTTAATCAGCAAATAAATTACCTAACTCGCGAGTGAACCTCGCTGGCGTACAGAATTTGTGGCGATAAATTTGATGACTCGCGCACTTGATGACTCAACTTATCATAGTGAAGTCAAATGTACTCACTCTATTTTGGTAAATTTGCAAAGGAATTAAAGCTGTGAATTAAAGCTTACTATTTTCAATGTAACTTAACACAGTACCTATAATTAAACTTTGCATGTATGCATAGCCGACGACGTCAGCGACCACACACACTTGTAGACAGGTTGGGCGGTGCTTACTTGTCACGCCGCAACCCCGCATGGAGATGCGGCGCTAGTGTGCTATGCTCATCAAGAATCTGCAGTCAACGTTGGAAACTGCACCACCGCACACCGGAGCGGTGCAGCGTGAGACTGCCTTCTTAGTACCAACTTCTTGCAAATATTGTTTATTATTTAACTATGACCCCAGAAAAATTTATCGTAGATGTTATAACATAAACAGAAATTATATATCCCAATGCAAAGATTAGGATTGTATTCGAAAAATTTATTCTGTATGGCAATCCATAGTTTTCTACTAGAAAAAAATTACTGTTGCGTAAATGAATTTTTAAAAATCACGTAATTATGTTATTGACATTGTATAATTTTATTCTATACCGACATTTAAGTATATTATAGAAATTGAATTGTTATTGTAATTGAATGAATTCAATCTTGTAATTAGGCTTTATTTATTTTGACAATTTTAATTTTACTAATTTTATTGCTTGTGACATTTATTTATATTTGGGAAATTTAATACTTAATAATAAGGACATCTAATTTGTATTTTTTGAATTCGAATAACCTAAAAAATAATAACAATAAATGTTACATTACTAGAAAATTATTATAAATATTTGCACGCCTGTTAAGGTTGAACATGATTGTACTTCCAAATTATTTAAGATCATTGTATATTTTGACCATGTTCAGGGAGTATAATTTTTCTTTCTTTCTTTCTTATTTATGAATTAGGTATATTCTTATTTACTGCCTATCGATAGGGACGCGTTGCCGACCGGGGGCCTAAGTTGCAATTGCCTTTGTTCCAGTAGTTAACTACTCTGGCTGGCCCTTCCCTTGATCCGGATCACTACCTCGTGAACGTGGTTGTTACAGCGGCCCAAACAGGAAGGACCACTCCAGACGAGGTCTAACCATCAGAAACTCTACTCCCACTTGCAAACGAAGAAGTCTTCATTGTCATCATGATGCCAGCTGCTGAGTGCCTAGGTACTGCAACGTTTGCTTGTGCCGTATTTATTAAAAGAGGTTATTGCACAAACAAACTTGCCGACATTTATGACTGGCAACTTATAAGTCTGTCAATATTTGATTTTATTTGTGAAATGTAAAATATATATATTATGGAAGGTTGTTCCATGGCGTCCCTTGAGGGGATTGCTTGATGGATTTCCTTGACAGGATTCCTTAGAGAATTCTATTGCGGGCTTCGTCCCCAAAATAGTCTAATAATTATTCTTATATGCTATTTATAAATAGATTCATTTTAAATAAAAAGTGTATTAAATGATATATGTGTTTTGTCCTTGATAGTTAGGAAGACCTCCCTAGAGTAGAATTATCTCATCAAGGGTCCCGGACCGCTTGATGGTGGAGGCGCCGGGTATACAATTGCAGTGATATAAAGTGTAATGCTGTGTTGTATATTTTATTTCAGCTATATTCCCAACTAAGTATAGCGGAAGGAAGATTTTGGAGGGCAGGAGCCATCTAAAATACCAGGAGTAAGGGAGAAACTCTAGAAGGTGATTCATCCAACGGGCGAGGAAGGAATTTCCCAAACTTCAACCGGCGTCGTTGGGACAGCTTGAAACATTGTAGATGCCGATTGATCAAGATAATGTTTTATTGAAGCTAATAAAGAAGGTAAATAAAGATTTATATAATTTGCTTATCATCGAAGGTATGATAGTGCAGCGGAATGCGGCGAAATTCTGCGCTGATTTGGATTTAAACTGTGCCTATTGGTAGTTATCGATAGCGGAGAAGGATAGACACGAAACTGTGGAAGTCGAAAACTTGGTCGACCATATGAAGGTTTATTTCGAGTATTGCGATATATAGGATGTGACAATTGTCTTGTGAAAAAATACAAAATGGCCAAGATGGATTGTGCATGTGAATAGATTGGAACTATTTAATGTTCGATAGAATGGAATTAATGATGAAATTGTGTCTGTATTTATATATGTAAAATGGGGTTTTTGTGGATGCGTTTGTTTCTTGAAATATTATTATATTATTATAATTTCTTTATTTTTAGAATTAATAGAGTAATAGTACACATTTAGGTGTACAAATATGTATATCGTTCATTTGTAGATATGCAACGATTAGAATTTCGTTGGTGTTTTAGAATAATATAAGAAACTAATATATTTTTTTTTCTCAAATTCTATGTATACTTCACAACGCAATGCTCCGAGATGATATATCCTGCAAAGCCGATCCAAACAGCATCACCAAAAAGGAGATGCAATGGATGGACGATGCAGATAAAAGAAAATAAGGAAAAGGTTTTTTTTCATAAAATATATTGAAATAAGAGGGTATTTTATTTAATGGTTTAATAAATTAATTTTAAATACCCGAAGAGAAACCTCTGGGGGGCGGCAGGTACACGCGGCACGTATTTACCGCGTTACATTTTATTTACGAATCATAAATATACGTGTGGTGCCAATGCTCTAAAGAAGTCAATTTTCAAAGACTAAAATAACACTATAGATAATGTGCACGTTTAATTTGAGCCACGCCTAATAATCTCCATAAGAGAGAAGGTGATAGCCGATTTAGCTATGCGGCCAAAGTTTACGAGTATATATAATATTGTGATATTGATGTCTGTGGGTCAACACGCGGATGTAGAATAGGATCCTCAGTGGGTTAAATAATAAAAGGGTTGTGATGGAATAGGTAATGATTTTTTGTGAACGTGATTGGTATAGAATTTTGTCAGGTGTATTTCGGTGCATTTTGAAAAAGTTCTCTGCATTGCGTTGTGAAATATTAATTTATAATTTATAGGTATCATTCTGGGTTAAGTAAAATACTTTGGATCCGATTTTATGATCTTTTCATAGGAAGATTTGTCCGGTAATAGTTAGGCAGGTAAAATCTTAATATTTAGGTAGGTAATGTTTAAATTTTCGAAAGTTACAAACTTTCAAATAAACTTTTAATCATTCAGAAAAGTTTAAAGTTAATATGACAGTTCATGTCAAACGTGTTTGTTTTGCCAACTGAATGATAATGTTTGATAATATAATTTGATTAATTTAGTATTAATTTTAATATAAATGGGATTAATTAAATTTACTTTTATTGGGATATTAATATATTTATTACTTATCAATTAATTATAATTATAATTTGGTTGTATTCAATGGGTTATTTTAACAATTGTTGATTAATTTAATAATAAATATTGGTTATTTGAATTTGCATATGATTGGGTAACGTAAATAATTAATATGGGGTTGTTGATTATTCATGAATTGTATGAGAAATTAAAATAATTTACACTGTTTTATTTAGATATTAATTAACCAGCCGGGATCTTGGCTGATTTTCATCAGGTTTTGTGGCTAAGGCTCTATTGATGGAGAATAAAAACTATAAGATCAATTTTGATGTAATAAGATGTTGTAATTTAAACATGATCAAGTATATATATTCCTATCGGTAGGGGACTCATCTGAGAGTAATCCCGATTAATGTATATGGTCCTGATTTAGGTAGGGTCGTTATTTAAGAATGAAATGTATATAGGAATTTATTTAATCAGCTTCACTAATTAAATAAATTAAACAAGAGGGGCGATTGCAACGTTTGCTTGTGCCGTATTTATTAAAAGAGGTTATTGCACAAACAAACTTGCCGACATTTATGACTGGCAACTTATAAGTCTGTCAATATTTGATTTTATTTGTGAAATGTAAAATATATATATTATGGAAGGTTGTTCCATGGCGTCCCTTGAGGGGATTGCTTGATGGATTTCCTTGACAGGATTCCTTAGAGAATTCTATTGCGGGCTTCGTCCCCAAAATAGTCTAATAATTATTCTTATATGCTATTTATAAATAGATTCATTTTAAATAAAAAGTGTATTAAATGATATATGTGTTTTGTCCTTGATAGTTAGGAAGACCTCCCTAGAGTAGAATTATCTCATCAAGGGTCCCGGACCGCTTGAGTACCTACCTCACGCGCCCGACCTGACTGAAGGCGGCATGCGTCACGTCATTACTCTTAACTACTTAGGTAGGTATTTATGCTTGTGCAAATACAGTTTAAGGGAAGGACGAGTCTCTAATCAAATGCGCATGACTCTTCGAATCCATAGATGTAAATTCATTGGTTCCGATACCGTAGGTACTGACTGCGAATGGACCTTGTAGCCACGACAGCCTTAGTGATCCCTGTGCAGGGAGATCCGCCTCGGCGGAAGAAGCTGGTGGTTTCCGGAAATGTATGTCCACCACGCCACTTGCAGTCCGCCGCTTGCCTGGTATGATGGCCTGTATGGGTCAAATCTTAAAATTTGTCATCATGGTAGGTTTGAAGAATTCCTTACTAAATATTAAATAAATAAATCCCCAGACCAACTCACCAACTTTACGGCCCGAAAGTAAGCAGAGCTTGTGTTATGGATGACCTACCTACATACAGCGAACTGAGGGGGGGGGAACCAGAAATAATTCTTAAATAAATATAAACCTAAATGCTTTCGCATTGTAAATTCGGCAGTCACTGACAAGCCGGCGCCTTGACTGTTTATCTATTGGCAGAACTCTTGTCTGCTGCCCTTCCGCGTCAGCATCTCTAACGTATCCAGTTTATGGTAAGTGGTACTCGTGCCAATCGATGTCATTAATCGTAACTGTTTTTTAATATAGATTACTAGGTATTATCACTAATGACCATTAGGTTTGAAGATTTACGTTTTTGACCATTGTGTTACTTGTGCCTCTTTGGTTACAATGGAAATATTGAGTAGCTAGGTACCGTCACGGCTAAGCCTTTGTCGATCGTCGATCGACGTTGCCTGTTCACGTCGAATGCCTCGATGATTCAGTAAAAAGGTCGATATAATTAAGAAAACAAACATATTTGAATATACGTTTGACATAAAAGAAATTAGAGAAATAATATCTACATTCTGACTTGCTCCATCTTAGGAGTAAGATGTACTAATTTAAAGTTATTAAAAATAAATGGAATAAGTTTTTCAAATAAATGTTTAATTGTACATCCCTGTACTCAACCGTCTACGTCACAATGGTAACCATTTATTTCACGGATGAAGTGCGACCTTAACGTCGCAAACCATCACGTCGCCATTACTCGGCATGACATGGTCTAAATCAGGTCTAAATCAACAATATTGTCAAGGCCTATTATGTAATGACAATAAGAATTCAGTTTAGTTCTATAAAATGTCTATTTCTTTTTATTGTTTATTAAAGGAAGACTAACAGCCAACATAACAATAATGCATATCTATGATAGCAATAGTGGGCCCATTATAACTCCTCACCAATATAAACAAATTACGTATAATAATAACGTACAAATTTACCGCACAATTATGTTATTTAAATCACACTTAAATCTACTCCTTAAAAACTATTTACAATTACTATTATGACCTAACATTTCTTCCACTATATAAACCAATTTATTATTTGAAAAAAAAATTGCTCATTATACGTCTCGCTGATGTAACGTTGGTATTAAATAAATCGAAATCAAATTTCCAAGTCAATTTATTAAAATTATTGCTCGCTCGCCAAATAAAGGCGTTTTGCCTATAACTCGTAGATGCTAAGGGTACATACTAAACTGAATATTTCTAAGAGGTTTGGCAGGACAACTATGATGAAGTTGGCTGAGAAGTTCCGGGCTATCAATATAACCAGAGGCTATCTTCAGCAGGAAAATAAGGTCAGCAATTTCCCGTTTCTTAGCAGGAGGGAGAAGGTGGTGCTTTCTGCAATAATCCATATATATACATACATAATTCTAACCTCATATCATAGGTATACCATGTAGAATCCACGCCGCGGTCAAAAAAGGCGCGGCAACGCCGGGACCCGATGTGGTGCGGCGTCGCCCGCGTAGAAAAATTTTTTTGTTTGTTGTTTTCTTTAAAGATAAATATAATTTTTTTCTAAGTAGGAACCTAATACTAGAATTAAAACAAATTATATGCTGTAACTATTTTATAGAACTTTTGCAGGATTTAAACGCGCTCGCTCTACAATCAAGCTTATACCAGATACAGAAAATAATTTTTCATTAACAGGCGTACTTGTCGTTGGGATCTTTCCCAGTATACCCTTTGAAAATATACCCGTGAAGTTTCTTGCCAGTTCTTTTTCACGAAGGTTCTTCCAAACTGGCGGTAGAGATATGCTTTATTTGACTTCAATAAGAACAAGTACTTAATTGTCAATGTTGAGAAATAAATAAAAATATTTCATTTCCCTCTCGCTAAAATCCTAAACAAAACATCGCCAGATTACCGATACATACACTACACAGAGCCCTCAGCTCTGCGCAATGCTCCTCCTCATATTTTAAGTTTAGCTATATAGTTCGTTCGCGTTAAGCATGCAGTGAGTCATCGATGCAACTAATCCATAGTTGCCAATGTATTAAACATACTAGCCAATGAGATTATCGTATTAGAAAAAGGTTTGTCGGTGATGCTATTGGCTATAATCGAATGCTGAGACGAACGTCACTGCATTCTTAACGCGAACGAACTATAGTAAAAGTTGGTCCTAATTTTTTAAATCAACTTTTGCCGTATAAGAACGGCAAAAGACTACGCCAGTTTTACATTCTGTTATTTAAGTTACTTCGGCTTCTTTTCAGCGTACTTATCCTTTATATTCGGACCAGCTCTTCATAGCGCCATCTATCGAATAAGGAAAATCCGTTATTGAAATCCGTGGTATCCTCTAAGATTTGAGTTAATATGGTAGAAGTGAAACTATACATTGCCCCATCCAGTAGTCAGTACCTAAACGTCTGAAAGTAAAGAAAACTGAAGTATTCGTTCTTAGGTTAACTAACTCTAAAGTCCTAAACCATCGATTTTAGAGTTAGGGAAAACACGTTCATATATTTTGAAAAATGTTAAAAAGGTATACTACTTAGGAATGGAATTCGGTCATAGTCATCAAATGTGTATCTAAGGAACCCTATGCCTAAAATTACTTTATTTTTTTTGTATTCCATTCCATTAATTTATTCCAGAACACCCTGTAGCTAACTCATTGGTGGTCACCAGCATTGACCTCGGAAACAACAAAATCGACAGGCCAGCCACTTTGACAATTTTGTTTTTGTCTCTCTCATGCTGCTGTTAGTGAAACAACCTAAAGAAAGAAAGAAATATAGGAAATTTTATTTGTACAGAATAATAAAAAAAAGGTTATAAGTACAACTATTAATTAAGTGTGAAAATAGGTAATGATAATAAGTAAAAAAATACAAATGACTACAACAAAAAAACTAATAAAAAAAGGAATTAAATAAGAGCAAAACAAAATCTGTACTTAAAAATTAGGTACTAACAGAAAATCTTTTAATATTAGTACACAAGAAGAAAACATAAATATGCTTGAAGTATATATGTAAATATATGCTTGAAGATAGAGACTAGTCAAATATTGTGCAACTGGCTGTAGCGCAACGAACATATTGCTACTAGGAGCAAATCATTGATTTCAGATAAAGCCTGTTGAGATTTGCGGTGGGTGCAAAAAATTTTTGCTTTTAAATTACAAGATTCGAAGCAGTGTCATGTTAATTCAAATAGAGTTCCAGATGTTAGAGTTCAAGTTCCAGTTCAAGATGTAAAGAAGTCAATTCTCTCCATATCTTCAGCTGCTATCGGCAATGATAATTTGTGCTCTAGAATGGTAACTCTCATTCTTCCTATGTTGTTACCTATTATGACCCACATATTTAATTACTCCTTGTCTACCTGCACTTTTCCATCGGCATGGAAGCTTGCGCATGTTATTTCTTTACCCAAAGTATCTAATCCTTCCTCTGCATCAAACTTTCGTCCAATATCCATTCTCCCATTCCTTTCTAAAGTTCTAGAGCACATAGTTCATAAGCAATTGTCAGCATTTTTATCTAAAAATAATGTACTTAATTAATTCCAGTCCGGCTTTCGAGCAGGCCATAGCACTGTAACTGCGCTCCGCAATGTAACAGACGATATTCGCTGGGCCATGGAGAATAAGTCACTTACTATGCTGATCCTATTAGACTTCAGTAACGCATTTAATTCCGTAGATTTTGATGTCCTTCTCGGTTTTCTTAAATCCTTAAACATCTCCCCTTCTGCATTGAGCTGGTTCAACTCCTATCTTGGGGGCCGATCGCAGCGTGTCCGCCTTGATGAGTCCTACTCTGACTGGTGTGATCTAGCTGCTGGCGTGCCCCAAGGTGGCGTTCTCTCTCCGTTACTCTTCTCAATATTCATCGACTCTGTGACTAAAGTCGTATCCTCCAATTTCCACTTATACGCAGACGACTTGCAAATTTATCGGCATTTCTCAGTTGCAGATGCCGATTCCACGATCGCATCAATTAATGAAGATCTTTGTCGTATCAGTGACTGGGCCAAATCCTTCGGATTACTTGTAAATCCAAACAAGTCCCAGGATCATTGGCAGTAAACATTTTCGTGGGTGCCTGAATATCTCGGCTCTAGCTCCCATACTTCTGGACGGTATTCCAATTCCTTTCACTGAAAAGGCTAGAAATTTTGGTGTGACTGTGAATTCAAACCTTAATTGGAACGCTTATGTCGCCAAAATTAGTAGGAAAGTCCACTTTTCATTTCATTCCCTGAAAAGCCTCCAAAGTTGTCTGCCTTTACCTACTAAAATATCCTTGGTCCAAACAATTATACAACCCATTATTGACTATGCTGATGCTGGCTGCCTAGATGCCACCGAAGAGTTGTTAAATAAGCTGGAACGGTTGCAGAACCTTGGCATCCGTTTTATATTCAGTCTTAAAAAGTATGATCATGAGTCCGAGTTTCGCAAGCAACGCCGGTGGCTCCCAATCCGTTTTCGTAGGAACACTCGGATTCTTTGTCTCCTCTTTAATATCCTGAACAATCAAACCTCTCCTTCCTATTTGCGTAAGCGCTTTTCCTTCAATCATCCCCACGATGTTATTTGTAGACCTTCTAAGCGTAGATTACTTCAAATGCCTAACCATAAGTCCGATTTCTATGCTTATTCCTTTTCCATCCATTCAGTTAGACTATGGAACTCACTGCCACACTTTATTAGGGAGATAAAAACATTACCTCTCTTTAAGAAGAAAGTTAGAGAGCACCACCGTAGTCGTCATGTTGCTTATTATATGTACGGTTCCATAAAATTATATGTTATGTATTATTGTATTATATTAGTATTTATGTAGTTATATTATTCGTATTTTGTGTATGTAAATATATATTTTCATGACACACTTAGTTGCATTTCTTTAACTAAGCTTTCCAGTCACAGTTCTGCGGGAAGAAATTTCTTTTAGAGATAAGCAGTACCTTTGTACATAACTTTTTTTTTGTTTTTATTTTCTTTTTTAAGTTTCCTTTTATGCTTTAGTGTGTACATAAATTGTTAAATAAAAATAAATATGTCGTCGAATTACCATTATTATCTCGTTTGAGATTTTCACACCACATTGGTGTCGTTGTCCAATGTTCGGCAGTGATACTCGGATTTGCTGATGCCAGTGAAAAAGCGTATGGTGTAGTGGTGTACTTCCGTGTCTCCACTCCAAGTTCACGCACGGTCACCTTAGTGACCGCTAAATTTAATTCGCACCTATTTAGGTTATTTCACTCGCACGACTGGAGGTATACGCAGCTCTTCTCCAGTCCAAACTCGTCAAAATGGTTCTTAACACATATACCGCTCGCTATCGCATTGATTTTATATTCGCAATTTCGGCTTCCACTGTTACACAAATTTTCATCTTTGCAGAGCTTTCGACAGTAGTCGTGCAAGTAAGATCTCTGCTCAATTCTCGTCCACTTACTGTCCTCAGTTCGGATCTCTTCAAACCTGAGGCTTATTTCCCTGCTCACTTCCTGCATACCGCACCGCTGAAGATCCTCCCCGCTTTTCCAGTCGAGACAACTTCAACGCACTTACTTAAACGATATGAACTTTTAGACAAATTTGTACAATCGTTCTGGAAAAGATGGCATTCGGAGTCACTTCACACATTACAAGCTAGGCAGAAGTGGAACACGCCATGTCTTCCCATCGTGGAAGGAACGGTCGTTGTTGTTCTGCAGGACAATGCTGCACCACTAACTTGGCCTCTGGGTATTCTTACCAAAGTCATACGAGGCAAGGAGGGAATTATCCGCATTGCAGAGGTCAGGACCAAGTACGGTATCTACCAACGCCCAGTTAAACTGTGTCCGCTTCCTACACAATAGTAAAACGCATTTTAATATAATTTAATATTTTATAATAATCTATATACGTATTATGCATTTTTTGTATATTAATCGCATATCTAAGGTATTTATATATACGCACATATATTTACGTAATATCGCATATCCTCGCATTTATATATACATCGAGCGTATAAACGCATTTGTTTATACAGTTTATGGTATTTCGCATTATGAAGAACCGCACTTCTTTGCGTTACAATATAGTATTTTATTTCATATTACCGCATAGCAATTAGCTAAACCGCGTCAATATAAACTAAACCGTTCGCTTTAACTTATGTTATTTAGTTACGCATTGTTTGATTCAGATATTTTTACGCACCGCAATATGGTTCAATCGGCCGCATTTACACCAATATGGTTTTCTTTTTAATTTCCGCGCTAATTTTGAAAGAGGATCTTTCAAGGCCGGGGGCATATGGTTTGGCCGTTTCTTCATATTTCGCATTACTTTTAATTCATAATTTAATTACACTCTCATCGCATTACTGGGCATGCTGAACCGCATTTTGTTTCCTTGCTGATTGAATGATGGTGGATTAGCATGAACTTTACCGCGCTTGTGACAAATGTCACTGTCACGAGCATCAGCGCCGCCTAGTGAACATTCGTAGTTCGCTTCGCATACCTTACCGCGCGCGCGCCGGCCGCTCCACAAAAATATAACTTATTACAAGAAATAACCCTGAACAATCATTGTGAATCAAAGGTCTTGTGAGGTGTCAGTGCTGGTATTCGAATCAAGGGACCCTCTGCCTGGATTCGCCGCAGGAAAGCATATAAGGACAGTGCTAAGTCGTGCCGAGAGTGTTTTTCAATTCGGGAATGATTTAAGATTTTCACTACTAAAGAAGAATAAAGAGAATAACCTACAGACAACCCTAGACAACGCCGTTTGGAGTAGCATCACTATCCAAACTTACGCAATTAGCCTTGCGACTGAAATAGGAATTTATTTTCTAGTTTCATTAATTTATTGTTGTCTCCACAGATGCTGCGCAAGATACGAGCAGCCAGATGGACTCCAGCGGAGGAGGCTTCGGTGCCAGCCTCGCCGCGGCAGGGCGGCTGCCAGTGCCAAATTCCCGCGCGCTGCCTCGGCCCGCGCACGCCCTCTGCGCTTCGCCGACGAAGGGTGGTCCGCCCCGGCCGCACGACATCTAACTCTACGAACTGGTGACTCCTGTTGTCGAGAGGCGCCAAGATGTTCACGCGAGTGAACAGGCATCTTAGTCAGCAGCGCGTTGACCTACCAAAAACGTAGCAATTTTTGTGCAGAATTAGTAAATACAATAGAACAAATAAATCAATTGACGTATTTTACATGTACACACACTAGTGTACATAAATTTGATATAAATCGCTTTAATTTTTATAATTGAAGTCTGTTTGGAATAAGACTCAACGCTGTTTCAATTGGGCACCCCTTGACAAGACGACTACCAAGCTGAGCTAGCCACGACGACGCCCTGAAGAAGTACTACGACGTGACTGGGCTTACCTGACGACTACTGGAAGAGACCTGGACGACGTCGTTCCGTCTATGACTTGCAGCTTCTTCTCACTGTGGCCAAGACACCTTTAGCCATCCAACGATCGGTCTTGTGAGTCTGCTTGACCTGCAGTGAGAAAACCTTTCCAAGCCTTTCATCCCTTTCTCTTCCGCTTATTGCCTTAGGTCTCACGGCAATAGGTATCCCGCATCTATTTATATATACGTAGTGTATGGATAGGTTAGGTACGACATTAGGGTTCTTTTCCTTCATGTACAGTCGGCCAACTATTACAGCACATTACAGTTCTATACAGTCACACTAAAGTTAATAATTTACAGTGGGTTTATTGATCTCACGACATACACATTACACTATTCAATAGACACGTGAAAGTACACAGGGTTTGGGCATACTTTCAGAAAGCAATAAAACATAAGTTGCTGGACGAAATAAATAACATTCCATTTATAAATAGGTAGCTTTATTAAGTTATAACCCAAAAATGTATCTCCGTAAGCTATATCTCTCATTTACATTTTGTTTCTTATCATGTTAACTCATTTACAAAAGTTCAAAGGTCAACTGCACTGGAACATTTGGCGGAAGCAGATCAACACAGTTTTTGTATTTCTGGTCTTGCTAATTGTTTTGTGTTAAAAATCTGTACTTTACTGTGTGTGTCTAAGTGATGTTATTGTTATATTTTGTTGCTGTAGTAATTTGTGAAATAAACGAGTTTGAGTTTGATTTGTGGATCTTTTACTGTGTGATCCTATCTACTAAAGTACTACAATTGTTTCATTCTGTTTGCAATAACTCAAAATAAAACAAAATGGCTATTTTATAACTTTTTGAAATAATAAATATGTAAATGTACTTACAATTTACTTACAGTAAGTGATTAGGCGTGTAACATACTCGTATATAGTTGTACGATCACTTTTTGTTATTAAAATGATTCTTCATGTCTAGGTGCGACGTATGTTCCTTATAAAACTGACAACAAGGAGAATTTAGGCGTCGGATCTCCTTGGAAAACATCTCGTTACTCCTCTGATTTTAATCGACTTCTGGTTCAAAGGGCACTTGAAATCGGTAAACAGACTTCTATCTCTGAAGGGATTGGAGGTAGAATTAGGCGTCCTATTTGTTTCTCCATTATCGTCAACGAATCCATTTTCTGAGTTTCCTATAGACTCGTTACTACCAAAATTGCGTGTTTCCTCGACACAGCTTCCATTCACGGACGTGAATCCTAAAAGGCAAACAATGTCTATTGCAAATCCATCTTCAACCTCAAGTTCGATTGTTTCTGCATCCTGCTTTCTGCCTCTAACACAGCTGCCGCCACTGGCCTTGTACCCTGCAGGGCACGTGACGCCGTCAGGTCTCCCCTGAACTGGCACCGCACTGGCGCGTGTCACCTCACAGTCGTCCCCGGAAGAACACGGAGTCTGCTGCGGAAAAATCTCGTCCCACAAGTCGATGTATTCAGTAGACTGTTCAAACTGCTTACTGGTGGGGATTATACCGGTTTTTCGTTCATTTTGATTACTAAGACGATTTTCCACATTTCTCGTATAAAATTTTTTGTTAACTTCACTACAGTTTTTGAGAGCACATTTAATCAGCAAATAAATTACCTAACTCGCGAGTGAACCTCGCTGGCGTACAGAATTTGTGGCGATAAATTTGATGACTCGCGCACTTGATGACTCAACTTATCATAGTGAAGTCAAATGTACTCACTCTATTTTGGTAAATTTGCAAAGGAATTAAAGCTGTGAATTAAAGCTTACTATTTTCAATGTAACTTAACACAGTACCTATAATTAAACTTTGCATGTATGCATAGCCGACGACGTCAGCGACCACACACACTTGTAGACAGGTTGGGCGGTGCTTACTTGTCACGCCGCAACCCCGCATGGAGATGCGGCGCTAGTGTGCTATGCTCATCAAGAATCTGCAGTCAACGTTGGAAACTGCACCACCGCACACCGGAGCGGTGCAGCGTGAGACTGCCTTCTTAGTACCAACTTCTTGCAAATATTGTTTATTATTTAACTATGACCCCAGAAAAATTTATCGTAGATGTTATAACATAAACAGAAATTATATATCCCAATGCAAAGATTAGGATTGTATTCGAAAAATTTATTCTGTATGGCAATCCATAGTTTTCTACTAGAAAAAAATTACTGTTGCGTAAATGAATTTTTAAAAATCACGTAATTATGTTATTGACATTGTATAATTTTATTCTATACCGACATTTAAGTATATTATAGAAATTGAATTGTTATTGTAATTGAATGAATTCAATCTTGTAATTAGGCTTTATTTATTTTGACAATTTTAATTTTACTAATTTTATTGCTTGTGACATTTATTTATATTTGGGAAATTTAATACTTAATAATAAGGACATCTAATTTGTATTTTTTGAATTCGAATAACCTAAAAAATAATAACAATAAATGTTACATTACTAGAAAATTATTATAAATATTTGCACGCCTGTTAAGGTTGAACATGATTGTACTTCCAAATTATTTAAGATCATTGTATATTTTGACCATGTTCAGGGAGTATAATTTTTCTTTCTTTCTTTCTTATTTATGAATTAGGTATATTCTTATTTACTGCCTATCGATAGGGACGCGTTGCCGACCGGGGGCCTAAGTTGCAATTGCCTTTGTTCCAGTAGTTAACTACTCTGGCTGGCCCTTCCCTTGATCCGGATCACTACCTCGTGAACGTGGTTGTTACAGCGGCCCAAACAGGAAGGACCACTCCAGACGAGGTCTAACCATCAGAAACTCTACTCCCACTTGCAAACGAAGAAGTCTTCATTGTCATCATGATGCCAGCTGCTGAGTGCCTAGGTACCTACCTCACGCGCCCGACCTGACTGAAGGCGGCATGCGTCACGTCATTACTCTTAACTACTTAGGTAGGTATTTATGCTTGTGCAAATACAGTTTAAGGGAAGGACGAGTCTCTAATCAAATGCGCATGACTCTTCGAATCCATAGATGTAAATTCATTGGTTCCGATACCGTAGGTACTGACTGCGAATGGACCTTGTAGCCACGACAGCCTTAGTGATCCCTGTGCAGGGAGATCCGCCTCGGCGGAAGAAGCTGGTGGTTTCCGGAAATGTATGTCCACCACGCCACTTGCAGTCCGCCGCTTGCCTGGTATGATGGCCTGTATGGGTCAAATCTTAAAATTTGTCATCATGGTAGGTTTGAAGAATTCCTTACTAAATATTAAATAAATAAATCCCCAGACCAACTCACCAACTTTACGGCCCGAAAGTAAGCAGAGCTTGTGTTATGGATGACCTACCTACATACAGCGAACTGAGGGGGGGGGAACCAGAAATAATTCTTAAATAAATATAAACCTAAATGCTTTCGCATTGTAAATTCGGCAGTCACTGACAAGCCGGCGCCTTGACTGTTTATCTATTGGCAGAACTCTTGTCTGCTGCCCTTCCGCGTCAGCATCTCTAACGTATCCAGTTTATGGTAAGTGGTACTCGTGCCAATCGATGTCATTAATCGTAACTGTTTTTTAATATAGATTACTAGGTATTATCACTAATGACCATTAGGTTTGAAGATTTACGTTTTTGACCATTGTGTTACTTGTGCCTCTTTGGTTACAATGGAAATATTGAGTAGCTAGGTACCGTCACGGCTAAGCCTTTGTCGATCGTCGATCGACGTTGCCTGTTCACGTCGAATGCCTCGATGATTCAGTAAAAAGGTCGATATAATTAAGAAAACAAACATATTTGAATATACGTTTGACATAAAAGAAATTAGAGAAATAATATCTACATTCTGACTTGCTCCATCTTAGGAGTAAGATGTACTAATTTAAAGTTATTAAAAATAAATGGAATAAGTTTTTCAAATAAATGTTTAATTGTACATCCCTGTACTCAACCGTCTACGTCACAATGGTAACCATTTATTTCACGGATGAAGTGCGACCTTAACGTCGCAAACCATCACGTCGCCATTACTCGGCATGACATGGTCTAAATCAGGTCTAAATCAACAATATTGTCAAGGCCTATTATGTAATGACAATAAGAATTCAGTTTAGTTCTATAAAATGTCTATTTCTTTTTATTGTTTATTAAAGGAAGACTAACAGCCAACATAACAATAATGCATATCTATGATAGCAATAGTGGGCCCATTATAACTCCTCACCAATATAAACAAATTACGTATAATAATAACGTACAAATTTACCGCACAATTATGTTATTTAAATCACACTTAAATCTACTCCTTAAAAACTATTTACAATTACTATTATGACCTAACATTTCTTCCACTATATAAACCAATTTATTATTTGAAAAAAAAATTGCTCATTATACGTCTCGCTGATGTAACGTTGGTATTAAATAAATCGAAATCAAATTTCCAAGTCAATTTATTAAAATTATTGCTCGCTCGCCAAATAAAGGCGTTTTGCCTATAACTCGTAGATGCTAAGGGTACATACTAAACTGAATATTTCTAAGAGGTTTGGCAGGACAACTATGATGAAGTTGGCTGAGAAGTTCCGGGCTATCAATATAACCAGAGGCTATCTTCAGCAGGAAAATAAGGTCAGCAATTTCCCGTTTCTTAGCAGGAGGGAGAAGGTGGTGCTTTCTGCAATAATCCATATATATACATACATAATTCTAACCTCATATCATAGGTATACCATGTAGAATCCACGCCGCGGTCAAAAAAGGCGCGGCAACGCCGGGACCCGATGTGGTGCGGCGTCGCCCGCGTAGAAAAATTTTTTTGTTTGTTGTTTTCTTTAAAGATAAATATAATTTTTTTCTAAGTAGGAACCTAATACTAGAATTAAAACAAATTATATGCTGTAACTATTTTATAGAACTTTTGCAGGATTTAAACGCGCTCGCTCTACAATCAAGCTTATACCAGATACAGAAAATAATTTTTCATTAACAGGCGTACTTGTCGTTGGGATCTTTCCCAGTATACCCTTTGAAAATATACCCGTGAAGTTTCTTGCCAGTTCTTTTTCACGAAGGTTCTTCCAAACTGGCGGTAGAGATATGCTTTATTTGACTTCAATAAGAACAAGTACTTAATTGTCAATGTTGAGAAATAAATAAAAATATTTCATTTCCCTCTCGCTAAAATCCTAAACAAAACATCGCCAGATTACCGATACATACACTACACAGAGCCCTCAGCTCTGCGCAATGCTCCTCCTCATATTTTAAGTTTAGCTATATAGTTCGTTCGCGTTAAGCATGCAGTGAGTCATTGATGCAACTAATCCATAGTTGCCAATGTATTAAACATACTAGCCAATGAGATTATCGTATTAGAAAAAGGTTTGTCGGTGATGCTATTGGCTATAATCGAATGCTGAGACGAACGTCACTGCATTCTTAACGCGAACGAACTATAGTAAAAGTTGGTCCTAATTTTTTAAATCAACTTTTGCCGTATAAGAACGGCAAAAGACTACGCCAGTTTTACATTCTGTTATTTAAGTTACTTCGGCTTCTTTTCAGCGTACTTATCCTTTATATTCGGACCAGCTCTTCATAGCGCCATCTATCGAATAAGGAAAATCCGTTATTGAAATCCGTGGTATCCTCTAAGATTTGAGTTAATATGGTAGAAGTGAAACTATACATTGCCCCATCCAGTAGTCAGTACCTAAACGTCTGAAAGTAAAGAAAACTGAAGTATTCGTTCTTAGGTTAACTAACTCTAAAGTCCTAAACCATCGATTTTAGAGTTAGGGAAAACACGTTCATATATTTTGAAAAATGTTAAAAAGGTATACTACTTAGGAATGGAATTCGGTCATAGTCATCAAATGTGTATCTAAGGAACCCTATGCCTAAAATTACTTTATTTTTTTTGTATTCCATTCCATTAATTTATTCCAGAACACCCTGTAGCTAACTCATTGGTGGTCACCAGCATTGACCTCGGAAACAACAAAATCGACAGGCCAGCCACTTTGACAATTTTGTTTTTGTCTCTCTCATGCTGCTGTTAGTGAAACAACCTAAAGAAAGAAAGAAATATAGGAAATTTTATTTGTACAGAATAATAAAAAAAAGGTTATAAGTACAACTATTAATTAAGTGTGAAAATAGGTAATGATAATAAGTAAAAAAATACAAATGACTACAACAAAAAAACTAATAAAAAAAGGAATTAAATAAGAGCAAAACAAAATCTGTACTTAAAAATTAGGTACTAACAGAAAATCTTTTAATATTAGTACACAAGAAGAAAACATAAATATGCTTGAAGTATATATGTAAATATATGCTTGAAGATAGAGACTAGTCAAATATTGTGCAACTGGCTGTAGCGCAACGAACATATTGCTACTAGGAGCAAATCATTGATTTCAGATAAAGCCTGTTGAGATTTGCGGTGGGTGCAAAAAATTTTTGCTTTTAAATTACAAGATTCGAAGCAGTGTCATGTTAATTCAAATAGAGTTCCAGATGTTAGAGTTCAAGTTCCAGTTCAAGATGTAAAGAAGTCAATTCTCTCCATATCTTCAGCTGCTATCGGCAATGATAATTTGTGCTCTAGAATGGTAACTCTCATTCTTCCTATGTTGTTACCTATTATGACCCACATATTTAATTACTCCTTGTCTACCTGCACTTTTCCATCGGCATGGAAGCTTGCGCATGTTATTTCTTTACCCAAAGTATCTAATCCTTCCTCTGCATCAAACTTTCGTCCAATATCCATTCTCCCATTCCTTTCTAAAGTTCTAGAGCACATAGTTCATAAGCAATTGTCAGCATTTTTATCTAAAAATAATGTACTTAATTAATTCCAGTCCGGCTTTCGAGCAGGCCATAGCACTGTAACTGCGCTCCGCAATGTAACAGACGATATTCGCTGGGCCATGGAGAATAAGTCACTTACTATGCTGATCCTATTAGACTTCAGTAACGCATTTAATTCCGTAGATTTTGATGTCCTTCTCGGTTTTCTTAAATCCTTAAACATCTCCCCTTCTGCATTGAGCTGGTTCAACTCCTATCTTGGGGGCCGCTCGCAGCGTGTCCGCCTTGATGAGTCCTACTCTGACTGGTGTGATCTAGCTGCTGGCGTGCCCCAAGGTGGCGTTCTCTCTCCGTTACTCTTCTCAATATTCATCGACTCTGTGACTAAAGTCGTATCCTCCAATTTCCACTTATACGCAGACGACTTGCAAATTTATCGGCATTTCTCAGTTGCAGATGCCGATTCCACGATCGCATCAATTAATGAAGATCTTTGTCGTATCAGTGACTGGGCCAAATCCTTCGGATTACTTGTAAATCCAAACAAGTCCCAGGATCATTGGCAGTAAACATTTTCGTGGGTGCCTGAATATCTCGGCTCTAGCTCCCATACTTCTGGACGGTATTCCAATTCCTTTCACTGAAAAGGCTAGAAATTTTGGTGTGACTGTGAATTCAAACCTTAATTGGAACGCTTATGTCGCCAAAATTAGTAGGAAAGTCCACTTTTCATTTCATTCCCTGAAAAGCCTCCAAAGTTGTCTGCCTTTACCTACTAAAATATCCTTGGTCCAAACAATTATACAACCCATTATTGACTATGCTGATGCTGGCTGCCTAGATGCCACCGAAGAGTTGTTAAATAAGCTGGAACGGTTGCAGAACCTTGGCATCCGTTTTATATTCAGTCTTAAAAAGTATGATCATGAGTCCGAGTTTCGCAAGCAACGCCGGTGGCTCCCAATCCGTTTTCGTAGGAACACTCGGATTCTTTGTCTCCTCTTTAATATCCTGAACAATCAAACCTCTCCTTCCTATTTGCGTAAGCGCTTTTCCTTCAATCATCCCCACGATGTTATTTGTAGACCTTCTAAGCGTAGATTACTTCAAATGCCTAACCATAAGTCCGATTTCTATGCTTATTCCTTTTCCATCCATTCAGTTAGACTATGGAACTCACTGCCACACTTTATTAGGGAGATAAAAACATTACCTCTCTTTAAGAAGAAAGTTAGAGAGCACCACCGTAGTCGTCATGTTGCTTATTATATGTACGGTTCCATAAAATTATATGTTATGTATTATTGTATTATATTAGTATTTATGTAGTTATATTATTCGTATTTTGTGTATGTAAATATATATTTTCATGACACACTTAGTTGCATTTCTTTAACTAAGCTTTCCAGTCACAGTTCTGCGGGAAGAAATTTCTTTTAGAGATAAGCAGTACCTTTGTACATAACTTTTTTTTTGTTTTTATTTTCTTTTTTAAGTTTCCTTTTATGCTTTAGTGTGTACATAAATTGTTAAATAAAAATAAATATGTCGTCGAATTACCATTATTATCTCGTTTGAGATTTTCACACCACATTGGTGTCGTTGTCCAATGTTCGGCAGTGATACTCGGATTTGCTGATGCCAGTGAAAAAGCGTATGGTGTAGTGGTGTACTTCCGTGTCTCCACTCCAAGTTCACGCACGGTCACCTTAGTGACCGCTAAATTTAATTCGCACCTATTTAGGTTATTTCACTCGCACGACTGGAGGTATACGCAGCTCTTCTCCAGTCCAAACTCGTCAAAATGGTTCTTAACACATATACCGCTCGCTATCGCATTGATTTTATATTCGCAATTTCGGCTTCCACTGTTACACAAATTTTCATCTTTGCAGAGCTTTCGACAGTAGTCGTGCAAGTAAGATCTCTGCTCAATTCTCGTCCACTTACTGTCCTCAGTTCGGATCTCTTCGAACCTGAGGCTTATTTCCCTGCTCACTTCCTGCATACCGCACCGCTGAAGATCCTCCCCGCTTTTCCAGTCGAGACAACTTCAACGCACTTACTTAAACGATATGAACTTTTAGACAAATTTGTACAATCGTTCTGGAAAAGATGGCATTCGGAGTCACTTCACACATTACAAGCTAGGCAGAAGTGGAACACGCCATGTCTTCCCATCGTGGAAGGAACGGTCGTTGTTGTTATGCAGGACAATGCTGCACCACTAACTTGGCCTCTGGGTATTATTACCAAAGTCATACGAGGCAAGGAGGGAATTATCCGCATTGCAGAGGTCAGGACCAAGTACGGTATCTACCAACGCCCAGTTAAACTGTGTCCGCTTCCTACACAATAGTAAAACGCATTTTAATATAATTTAATATTTTATAATAATCTATATACGTATTATGCATTTTTTTTGTATATTAATCGCATATCTAAGATATTTATATATACGCACATATATTTACGTAATATCGCATATCCTCGCATTTATATACATCGCGCGTATAAACGCATTTGTTTATACAGTTTATGGTACATCGCATTATGACGAACCGCACGTCTTTACGTTACAATATAGTATTTTATTTCATATTACCGCATAGCAATTAGCTAAACCGCGTCAATTTAAACGAAACCGTTCGCTTTAACTTATGTTATTTAGTTACGCATTGTTTGATTCAGATATTTTTACGCTCCGCAATATTTTTTTTTAATTTCCGCACTAATTTTGAAAGACGATCTTTCAAGGCCGGGGGCATATGGTTTGGCCGTTTCTTAATATTTCGCATTACTTTTAATTCATAATTTAATTACACTCTCATCGCATTACTGGGCACGCTGAACCGCATTCTGTTTCCTTGCTGGTTGAATGATGGTGGATTAGTGCCTACAAACTAGGGTTGTAACGGAGGCCTTGTTAGCGGGGCGGAGGCGGATGCGGAGGCGACGAGTTTCACCGCGGATGCGGAGGTTAACGGAGGCGGAGGCGGATGTGAAAGTAGATATAGAAAAAATTTAAATTTATGGTTCATTAAAACAAAAACTTTATTTTAAATACGTACATTCATAGTAGTACACTTAATAAAAAAATATTACCTTCTAGTAATTAAAATTAAGGAGAGGCAAATTGTATTTGACAAACAATAGTTTTGCTGCTTTGTCACCTTCAAGACGATTTCTGAGGGGCTCACGAATTAAGCCATTTGAACTAAATAATTTGTATCATTAATTTGACAAATGACATATGCCCACCGCCACTTAACCGCGTTCCCGCCTCGCACTCGTTGATTCTTGACCATTTCGCGCGCAACACGCGGCCGGATGGTCGTTGAGCGTCGCTGCTTGCGCGTTATTGTTTTATGATTACGTAAATAAACCTCCGTTACAACTCCGCAAAAACTGTGCGGAGGCGGAGGCGAAGCTCCGTTACAACCCTACTACAAACCGACCAGCATTAACTTTACCGCGCTTGTGACAAATGTCACTGTCACGAGCATCAGCGCCGCCTAGTGAACATTCGTAGTTCGCTTCGCATACCTTACCGCGCGCGCCGGGCGCTCCACAAAAATATAACTTATTACAAGAAATAACCCTGAACAATCGTTGTGAATCAAAGGTCTTGTAAGGTGTCAGTGCTGGTATTCGAATCAAGGGACCCTCTGCCTGGATTCGCCGCAGGAAAGCATATAAGGTCAATATAATATAAGGGTGCTTAGTCGTGCCGAGAATGTTTTTCAATTCGGGAATGATTTAAGATTTTCCAGTTACCAGCCATGTATTCAAATACAGTCCACTACTAAAGAAGAATAAAGAGAATAACCTACAGACAACCCTAGACAACACCGTTTGGAGTAGCATCACTATCCAAACTTACGCAATTAGCCTTGCGACTGAAATAGGAATTTTGTTTCTAGTTTCATTAATTTATTGTTGTCTCCACAGATGGTGCGCAAGATACGAGCAGCCAGATGGACTCCAGCGGAGGAGGCTTCGGTGCCAGCCTCGCCGCGGCAGGGCGGCTGCCAGCGCCAAATTTCCGCGGGCTGCTTCGGCCCGCGCACGCCCTCTGCGCTTCGCCGACGAAGGGTGGTCCACCCCGGCCGCACGACATCCAACTCTACAAACTGAAGACTCCTGTTGTCGAGAGGCGCCAAGATGTTCACGTGTGTGAACAGGCATCTTAGTCAGCAGCGCGTTGACCTACCAAAAACGTAGCAATTTTTGTGCAGAATTAGTAAATACATCAATTGACGTATTTTACATGTACACACACTAGTGTACATAAATTTGATATAAATCGCTTTAATTTTTATAATTGAAGTCTCTTTGGAATAAGACTCAACGCTGTTTCAATTGGGCACCCCTTGACAAGACGACTACCAAGCTGAGCTAGCCACGACGACGCCCTGAAGAAGTACTACGACGTGACTGGGCTTACCTGACGACTACTGGACGAGACCTGGACGACGTCGTTCCGTCTATGACTTGCAGCTTCTTCTCACTGTGGCCAAGACACCTTTAGCCATCCAACGATCGGTCTTGTGAGTCTGCTTGACCTGCAGTGAGAAAACCTTTCCAAGCCTTTCATCCCTTTTTCTTCCGCCTATTGCCTTAGGTCTCACGGCAATAGGTATCCCGCTTCTATTTATATATACGTAGTGTATGGATAGGTTAGGTACGACATTAGGGTTCTTTTCCTTCATGTACAGTCGGCCAACTATTACAGCAGATTACAGTTCTATACAGTCACACTAAAGTTAATAATTTACAGTGGGTTTATTGATCTCACGACATACACATTACACTATACAATAGACACGTGAAAGTACACAGGGTTTGGGCATACTTTCAGAAAGCAATAAAACATTAGTTGCTGGACGAAATAAATAACATTCCATTTATAAATAGGTAGCTTTATTAAGTTATAACCCAAAAATGTATCTCCGTAAGCTATATCTCTCATTTACATTTTGTTTCTTATCATGTTAACTCATTTACAAAAGTTCAAAGGTCAACTGCACTGGAACATTTGGCGGAAGCAGATCAACACAGTTTTTGTATTTCTGGTCTTGCTAATTGTTTTGTGTTAAAAATCTGTACTTTACTGTGTGTGTCTAAGTGATGTTATTGTTATATTTTGTTGCTGTAGTAATTTGTGAAATAAACGAGGTTGAGTTTGATTTGTGGATCTTTTACTGTGTGTACTACAATTGTTTCATTCTGTTTGCAATAACTCAAAATAAAACAAAATGGCTATTTTATAACTTTTTGAAATAATAAATATGTAAAGGTACTTACAATTTACTTACAGTAAGTGATTAGGCGTGAAACATACTCGTATATAGTTGTACGATCACTTTTTGTTATTAAAATGATTCTTAAACAAACTTTACTTAAACACAACTATAGCATAGGTACATGTCTAGGTGCGACGTATGTTCCTTATAAAACTGACAACAAGGAGAATTTAGGCGTCGGATCTCCTTGGAAAACATCTCGTTACTCCTCTGATTTTAATCGACTTCTGGTTCAAAGGGCACTTGAAATCGGTAAACAGACTTCTATCTCTGAAGGGATTGGAGGTAGAATTAGGCGTCCTATTTGTTTCTCCATTATCGTCAACGAATCCATTTTCTGAGTTTCCTATAGACTCGTTACTACCAAAATTGCGTGTTTCCTCGACACAGCTTCCATTCACGGACGTGAATCCTAAAAGGCAAACAATGTTTATTGCAAATCCATCTTCAACCTCAAGTTCGATTGTTTCTGCATCCTGCTTTCTGTCTCTAACACAGCTGCCGCCACTGGCCTTGTACCCTGCAGGGCACGTGACGCCGTCAGGTCTCCCCTGAACTGGCACCGCACTGGCGCGTGTCACCTCACAGTCGTCCCCGGAAGAACACGGAGTCTGCTGCGGAAAAATCTCGTCCCACAAGTCGATGTATTCAGTAGACTGTTCAAACTGCGTACTGGTGGGGATTATACCGGATTTTCGTTCATTTTGATTAGATTCTTCAACTGAATACCGCGGCAAGGAGCACGCTGATATTGCAACACACCTAAGACGATTTTCGACATTTCTCGTATAAAATTTTTTGTTAACTTCACTACAGTTTTTGTGAGCACATTTAATCAGCAAATAAATTACCTAACTCGCGAGTGAACCTCGCTGGCGTACAGAATTTGTGGCCATAAATTTGATGACTCGCGCACTTGATGACTCAACTTATCATAGTGAAGTCAAATGTACTCTATTTTGGTAAATTTGCAAAGGAATTAAAGCTGTGAAAAACAGTAATTGATCCTCTTGATTTTGCTGAATACCTTTAGTTATAATTCTTTATATCATAAAACGTTGCAAAATATGTTTAATTAATATTACTTACTATTTCCAATGTAACTTAACACAGTACCTATCATTAAACTTTGCATGTATGCATAGCCGACGACGTCAGCGACCACACACACTTGTAGACAGGTTGGGCGGTGTTTACTTGTCACGCCGCAACCCCGCATGGAGATGCGGCGCTAGTGTGCTATGCTCATCAAGAATCTGCAGTCAACGTTGGAAACTGCACCTCCTTACACCGGAGCGGTGCAGCGTGAGACTGCCTTCTTAGTACCAACTTCTTGCAAATATTGTTTATTATTTAACTATGACAGAAATTAGGATTGTATTCGAAAAATTTATTCTGTATGGCAATCCATAGTTTTCTACTAGAAAAAAATTACTGTTGCGTAAATGAATTTTTAAAAATCACGTAAATATGTTATTGACATTGTATAATTTTATTCTATACCGACATTTAAGTATATTATAGAAATTGAATTGTTATTGTAATTGAATGAATTCAATCTTGTAATTAGGCTTTATTTATTTTGACAATTTTAATTTTACTAATTTTATTGCTTGTGACATTTATTTATATTTGGGAAATTTAATACTTAATAATAAGGACATCTAATTTGTATTTTTTGAATTCGAATAACCTAAAAAATAATAACAATAAATGTTACATTACTAGAAAATTATTATAAATATTTGCACGCCTGTTAAGGTTGAACATGATTGTACTTCCAAATTATTTAAGATCATTGTATATTTTGGCCATGTTCAGGGAGTATAATTTTTCTTTCTTTCTTTCTTATTTATGAATTAGGTATATTCTTATGTACTGCCTATCGATAGGGACGCGTTGCCGACCGGGGGCCTAAGTTGCAATCGCCTTTGACCAGTAGGTAACTACTCTGGCTGGCCCTTCCCTTGATCCGGATCACTACCTCGTGAACGTGGTTGTTACAGCGGCCCAAACAGGAAGGACCACTCCAGACGAGCTCTAACCATCAGAAACTCTACTCCCACTTGCAAACGAAGAAGTCTTCATTGTCATCATGATGCCAGCTGCTGAGTGCCTAGGTACCTACCTCACGCGCCCGACCTGACTGAAGGCGGCATGCGTCACGTCATTACTCTTAACTACTTAGGTAGGTATTTATGCTTGTGCAAATACAGTTTAAGGGAAGGACGAGTCTCTAATCAAATGCGCATGACTCTTCGAATCCATAGATGTAAATCTCATTGGTTCCGATATCGTAGGTACTGACTGCGAATGGACCTTGTAGCCACGACAGCCTTAGTGATCCCTGTGCAGGGAGATCCGCCTCGGCGGAAGAAGCTGGTGGTTTCCGGAAATGTATGTCCACCACGCCACTTGCAGTCCGCCGCTTGCCTGGTATGATGGCCTTTATGGGTCAAATCTTAAAATTTGTCATCATAGTAGGTTTGAAGAATTCCTTACTAAATATTAAATAAATAAATCCCCAGACCAACTCACCAACTGTACGGCCCGAAAGTAAGCAGAGCTTGTGTTATGGATGAACTACCTACATACAGCGAACTGAGGGGGGGGGGGGGAACCAGAAATAATTCTTAAATAAATATAAACCTAAAAGCTTTCGCATTGTAAATTCGGCAGTCACTGACAAGCCGGCGCCTTGACTGTTTATCTATTGGCAGAACTCTTGTCTGCTGCCCTTCCGCGTCAGCATCTCTAGTTTATGGTAAGTGGTACGAACCAATCGATGTCATTAATCGTAATTGTTTTTTTCTCATCACAAATTACTATTAGGTTTGAAGATTTACGTTTTTGATGGAATGTCAATGGAAATATTGAGTAGTCACGGCTAAGCCTTATTCGATCGTCGATCGACGTTGCCTGTTCACGTCGAATGCCTCGATGATTCAGTAAAAAGGTCGATATAATTAAGAAAACATAAATTTGAATGTACGTTTGACATAAAAGAAATTAGAGAAACAATACATTCTGACTTGCTCCATCATCGGAGTAAGATGAACTAATTTAAAGTTATTAAAAATAAATGGAATAAGTTTTTCAAATAAATGTTTAATTGTACATCACTGTACTCAACCATCTACGTCACAATGGTAACCATTTATTTCACAGATTAAGTGCGACCTTAACGTCGCAAACCATGACGTCGCCATTACTCGGCATGACATGGTCTCAGTTCTAAATCAACAATATTGTCAAGGCCTATTATGTACCAACATAACAATAATACATATCTATGATAGCAATAGTGGGCCCATTATAACTCCTCACCAATATAAAATAGTACAAATTTACCGCACAATTATGTTATTTAAACCACACTTAAATCTACACCTTAAAAACTATTTACATTTACTATTATAACCTAACATTTCTTCCACTATACAAACCAATTTATTATTTGAAAAAAAAATTGCTCATTATATGTCTCGCTGATGCAACGTTGGTATTAAATAAATCGAAATCAAATTTCCAAGTCAATTTATTAAAATTATTGCTCGCTCGCCAAATAAAGGCGTTTTGCCTATAACTCGTAGATGCTAAGGGTAAATACTAAACTGAATATTTCTAAGAGGTTTGGCTGGACAACTATGATGAAGTTGGCTGAGAAGTTCAGGGCTATCAATATAACCAGAGGCTATCTTCAGCAGGAAAATAAGGTCAGCAATTTCCCGTTTCTTAGCAGGAGGGAGAAGGTGGTGCTTTCTGCAATAATCCATATATATACATACATATTTCTAACCTCATATCATAGGTATACCATGTAGAATCCACGCCGCGGTCAAAAAAGGCGCGGCAACGCCGGGACCCGATGTGGTGCGGCGTCGCCCGCGTAGAAAAATTTTTTTGTTTGTTGTTTTCTTTAAAGATAAATATAATTTTTTTCTAAGTAGGAACCTAATACTAGAATTAAAACAAATTATATGCTGTAACTATTTTATAGAACTTTTGCAGGATTTAAACGCGCTCGCTCTACAATCAAGCTTATACCAGATACAGAAAATAATTTTTCATTAACAGGCGTACTTGTCGTTGGGATCTTTCCCAGTATACCCTTTGAAAATATACCCGTGAAGTTTCTTGCCAGTTCTTTTTCACGAAGGTTCTTCCAAACTGGCGGTAGAGATATGCTTTATTTGACGTCAATAAGAACAAGTACTTAATTGTCAATGTTGAGAAATAAATAAAAATATTTCATTTCCCTCTCGCTAAAATCCTAAACAAAACATCGCCAGATTACCGATACATACACTACACAGAGCCCTCAGCTCTGCGCAATGCTCCTCCTCATATTTTAAGTTTAGCTATATAGTTCGTTCGCGTTAAGCATGCAGTGAGTCATTGATGCAACTAATCCATAGTTGCCAATGTATTAAACATACTAGCCAATGAGATTATCGTATTAGAAAAAGGTTTGTCGGTGATGCTATTGGCTATAATCGAATGCTGAGACGAACGTCACTGCATTCTTAACGCGAACGAACTATAGTAAAAGTTGGTCCTAATTTTTTAAATCAACTTTTGCCGTATAAGAACGGCAAAACCTACGCCAGTTTTACATTCTGTTATGTAAGTTACTTCGGCTTCTTTTCAGCGTACTTATCCTTTATATTCAGACCAGCTCTTCATAGCGCCATCTATCGAATAAGGAAAATCCGTTATTGAAATCCGTGGTATCCTCTAAGATTTGAGTTAATATGGTAGAAGTGAAACTACACATTGCCCCATCCAGTAGTCAGTACCTAAACGTCTGAAAGTAAAGAAAACTGAAGTATTCGTTCTTAGGTTAACTAACTCTAAAGTCCTAAACCATCGATTTTAGAGTTAGGGAAAACACGTTCATATATTTTGAAAAATGTTAAAAAGGTATACTACTTAGGAATGGAACTCGGTCATAGTCATCAGATGTGTTTCTAAGGAACCCTATGCCTAAAATTACTTTATTTTTTTTGTATTCCATTCCATTATTTTATTCCAGAACGCCCTGTAGCTAACTCATTGGTGGTCACCGGCATTGAACTCGGGAACATCAAAATCGACAGGCCAGCCACTTTGACAATTTTGTTTTTGTGTCTCTCATGCTGCTGTTAGTGAAACAACCTAAAGAAAGACAGAAAGATAATAAATGTTTATTTGCACAGAATAAAAAAAAAAAGGTTATAAGTACAACTATTAATTAAGTGTGAAAATAGGTAATGATAATAAGTAAAAAAATACAAATGACTACAACAAAAAAACTAATAAAAAAAGGAATTAAATAGGAGCAAAACAAAATCTGTACTTAAAAATTAGGTACTAACAGAAAATCTTTTAATATTAGTACACAAGAAGAAAACATAAATATGCTTGAAGTATATATGTAAATATATGCTTGAAGATAGAGACTAGTCAAATATTGTGCAACTGGCTGTAGCACAACGAACATATTGCTACTAGGAGCAAATCATTGATTTCAGATAAAGCCTGTTGAGATTTGCGGTGGGTGCAATAAACTTTTGCTTTTAAATTACAAGATTCGAAGCAGTGTCATGTTAATTCAAATAGAGTTCCAGATGTTAGAGTTCAAGTTCCAGTTCAAGATGTAAAGAAGTCAATTCTCTCCATATCTTCAGCTGCTATCGGCAATGATAATTTGTGCTCTAGAATGGTAACTCTCATTCTTCCTCCTTGTCTACCTGCACTTTTCCATCGGCATGGAAGCTTGCGCATGTTATTTCTTTACCTAAAGTATCTAATCCTTCCTCTGCATCAAACTTTCGTCCAATATCCATTCTCCCATTCCTTTCTAAAGTTCTAGAGCACATAGTTCATAAGCAATTGTCAGCATTTTTATCTAAAAATAATGTACTTAATTAATTCCAGTCCGGCTTTCGAGCAGGCCATAGCACTGTAACTGCGCTCCGCAATGTAACAGACGATATTTGCTGGGCCATGGAGAATAAGTCACTTACTATGCTGATCCTATTAGACTTCAGTAACGCATTTAATTCCGTAGATTTTGATGTCCTTCTCGGTTTTCTTAAATCCTTAAACATCTCCCCTTCTGCATTGAGCTGGTTCGACTCCTATCTTCGGGGCCGCTCGCAGCGTGTCCGCCTTGATGAGTCCTACTCTGACTGGTGTGATCTAGCTGCTGGCGTGCCCCAAGGTGGCGTTCTCTCTCCGTTACTCTTCTCAATATTCATCGACTCTGTGACTAAAGTCGTATCCTCCAATTTCCACTTATACGCAGACGACTTGCAAATTTATCGGCATTTCTCAGTTGCAGATGCCGATTCCACGATCGCATCAATTAATGAAGATCTTTGTCGTATCAGTGACTGGGCCAAATCCTTCGGATTACTTGTAAATCCAAACAAGTCCCAGGATCATTGGCAGTAAACATTTTCATGGGTGCCTGAATATCTCGGCTCTAGCTCCCATACTTCTGGACGGTATTCCAATTCCTTTCACTGAAAAGGCTAGAAATTTAGGTGTGACTGTGAATTCAAACCTTAATTGGAACGCTTATGTCGCCAAAATTAGTAGGAAAGTCCACTTTTCATTTCATTCCCTGAAAAGCCTCCAAAGTTGTCTGCCTTTACCTACTAAAATATCCTTGGTCCAAACAATTATACAACCCATTATTGACTATGCTGATGCTTGCTGCCTAGATGCCACCGAAGAGTTGTTAAATAAGCTGGAACGGTTGCAGAACCTTGGCATCCGTTTTATATTCAGTCTTAAAAAGTATGATCATGAGTCCGAGTTTCGCAAGCAACTCCGGTGGCTCCCAATCCGTTTTCGTAGGAACACTCGGATTCTTTGTCTCCTCTTTAATATATTAATATATATCCCTATTTAATATCCTGAACAATCAAACCTCTCCTTCCTATTTGCGTAAGCGCTTTTCCTTCGATCATCCCCACGATGTTATTTGTAGACCTTCTAAGCGTAGATTACTTCAAATGCATAAGTCCGATTTCTATGCTTATTCCTTTTCCATCCATTCAGTTAGACTATGGAACTCACTGCCACACTTTATTAGGGAGATAAAAACATTACCTCTCTTTAAGAAGAAAGTTAGAGAGCACCACCGTAGTCGTCATGTTGCTTATTATATGTACGGTTCCATAAAATTATATGTTATGTATTATTGTATTATATTAGTATTTATGTAGTTATATTATTTGTATTTTGTGTATGTAAATATATATTTTCATGACACACTTAGTTGCATTTCTTTAACTAAGCTTTCCAGTCACAGGTCTGCTGGAAGAAATTTCTTTTAGAGATAAGCAGTACCTTTGTACATAACTTTTTTTTTGTTTTTATTTTCTTTTTTAAGTTTCCTTTTATGCTTTAGTGTGTACATAAATTGTTAAATAAAAATAAATATGTCGTCGAATTACCATTATTATCTCGTTTGAGATTTTCACACCACATTGGTGTCGTTGTCTAATGTTCGGCAGTGATACTCGGATTTGCTGATGCCAGTGAAAAAGCGTATGGTGTAGTGGTGTACTTCCGTGTCTCCACTCCAAGTTCACGCACGGTCACCTTAGTGACCGCTAAATTTAATTCGCACCTATTTAGGTTATTTTGCTCGCACGACTGGAGGTATACGCAGCTCTTCTCCAGTCCAAACTCGTCAAAATGATTATTAACACACATACCGCTCGCTATCGCATTGATTTTATATTCGCAATTTCGGCTTCCACTGTTACACAAATTTTCATCTTTGCAGAGCTTTCGACAGTAGTCGTGCAAGTAAGATCTCTGCTCAATTCTCGTCCACTTACTGTCCTCAGTTCGGATCTCTCGGAACCTGAGGCTTTTTTCCCTGCTCACTTCCTGCATACCGCACCGCTGAAGATCCTCCCCGCTTTTCCAGTCGAGACAACTTCAACGCACTTACTTAAACGATATGAACTTTTAGACAAATTTGTACAATCGTTCTGGAAAAGATGGCATTCGGAGTCACTTCACACATTACAAGCTAGGCAGAAGTGGAACACGCCATGTCTTCCCATCGTGGAAGGAACGGTCGTTGTTGTTATGCAGGACAATGCTGCACCACTAACTTGGCCTCTGGGTATTCTTACCAAAGTCATACGAGGCAAGGAGGGAATTATCCGCATTGCAGAGGTCAGGACCAAGTACGGTATCTACCAACGCCCAGTTAAACTGTGTCCGCTTCCTACACAATAGTAAAACGCATTTTAATATAATTTAATATTTTATAATAATCTATATACGTATTATGCATTTTTTTGTATATTAATCGCATATCTAAGGTATTTATATATACGCACATATATTTACGTAATATCGCATATCCTCGCATTTATATATACATCGAGCGTATAAACGCATTTGTTTATACAGTTTATGGTATTTCGCATTATGAAGAACCGCACTTCTTTGCGTTACAATATAGTATTTTATTTCATATTACCGCATAGCAATTAGCTAAACCGCGTCAATTTAAACTAAACCGTTCGCTTTAACTTATGTTATTTAGTTACGCATTGTTTGATTCAGATATTTTTACGCACCGCAATATGGTTCAATCGGCCGCATTTACACCAATATGGTTTTCTTTTTAATTTCCGCGCTAATTTTGAAAGAGGATCTTTCAAGGCCGGGGGCATATGGTTTGGCCGTTTCTTAATATTTCGCATTACTTTTAATTCATAATTTAATTACACTCTTATCGCATTACTGGGCATGCTGAACCGCATTTTGTTTCCTTGCTGATTGAATGATGGTGGATTAGCATGAACTTTACCGCGCTTGTGACAAATGTCACTGTCACGAGCATCAGCGCCGCCTAGTGAACATTCGTAGTTCGCTTCGCATACCTTACCGCGCGCGCACCGGCCGCTCCACAAAAATATAACTTATTACAAGAAATAACCCTGAACAATCATTGTGAATCAAAGGTCTTGTGAGGTGTCAGTGCTGGTATTCGAATCAAGGGACCCTCTGCCTGGATTCGCCGCAGGAAAGCATATAAGGACAGTGCTAAGTAGTGCCGAGAGTGTTTTTCAATTCGGGAATGATTTAAGATTTTCACTACTAAAGAAGAATAAAGAGAATAACCTACAGACAACCCTAGACAACGCCGTTTGGAGTAGCATCACTATCCAAACTTACGCAATTAGCCTTGCGACTGAAATAGGAATTTATTTTCTAGTTTCATTAATTTATTGTTGTCTCCACAGATGGTGAGCAAGATACGAGCAGCCAGATAAACTCCAGCGGAGGAGGCTTCGGTGCCAGCCTCGCCGCAGCAGGGCGGCTGCCAGTGCCAAATTCCCGCGCGCTGCCTCGGCCCGCGCACGCCCTCTGCGCTTCGCCGAGGAAGGGTGGTCCGCCCCGGCCGCACCACATCCAACTCTACGAACTGGTGACTCCTGTTGTCGAGAGGCGCCAAGATGTTCACGCGAGTGAACAGGCATCTTAGTCAGCAGCGCGTTGACCTACCAAAAACGTAGCAATTTTTGTGCAGAATTAGTAAATACAATAGAACAAATAAATCAATTGACGTATTTTACATGTACACACATACATATACATAAATTTGATATAAATCGCTTTAATTTTTATAATTGAAGTCTCTTTGGAATTGGACTCAACGCTGTTTCAATTGGGCACCCCTTGACAAGACGACTACCAAGCTGAGCTAGCCACGACGACGCCCTGAAGAAGTACTACGACGTGACTGGGCTTACCTGACGACTACTGGACGAGACCTGGACGACGTCGTTCCGTCTATGACTTGCAGCTTCCTCTCACTGTGGCCAAGACACCTTTAGCCATCCAACGATCGGTCTTGTGAGTCTGCTTGACCTGCAGTGAGAAAACCTTTCCAAGCCTTTCATCCCTTTCTCTTCCGCTTATTGCCTTAGGTCTCACGGCAATAGGTATCCCGCATCTATTTATATAGACGTAGTGTATGGATAGGTTAGGTACGACATTAGGGTTATTTTCCTTCATGTACAGTCGGCCAACTATTACAGCACATTACAGTTCTATACAGTCACACTAAAGTTAATAATTTACAGTGGGTTTATTGATCTCACGACATACACATTACACTATTCAATAGACACGTGAAAGTACACAGGGTTTGGGCATACTTTCAGAAAGCAATAAAACATTAGTTGCTGGACGAAATAAATAACATTCCATTTATAAATAGGTAGCTTTATAAAGTTATAACCCAAAAATGTATCTCCGTAAGCTATATCTCTCATTTACATTTTGTTTCTTATCATGTTTACTGATTTACAAAAGTTCAGAGGTCAACTGCACTGGAACATTTGGCGGAAGCAGATCAACACAGTTTTTGTATTTCTGGTCTTGCTTATTGTTTTGTGTTAAAAATCTGTACTTTACTGTGTGTGTCTAAGTGATGTTATTGTTATATTTTGTTGCTGTAGTAATTTGTGAAATAAACGAGTTTGAGTTTGATTTGTGGATCTTTTACTGTGTGATCCTATCTACTAAAGTACTACAATTGTTTCATTCTGTTTGCGATAACTCAAAATAAAACAAAATGGCTATTTTATAACTTTTTGAAATAATAAATATGTAAATGTACTTACAATTTACTTACAGTAAGTGATTAGGCGTGAAACATACTCGTATATAGTTGTACGATCACTTTTTGTTATTCAAATGATTCTAAAACAAACTTTACTTAAACACAACTATAGCATAGGTACATGTCTAGGTGCGACGTATGTTCCTTATAAAACTGACAACAAGGAGAATTTAGGCGTCGGATCTCCTTGGAAAACATCTCGTTACTCCTCTGATTTTAATCGACTTCTGGTTCAAAGGGCACTTGAAATCGGTAAACAGACTTCTATCTCTGAAGGGATTGGAGGTAGAATTAGGCGTCCTATTTGTTTCTCCATTATCGTCAACGAATCCATTTTCTGAGTTTCCTATAGACTAGTTACTACCAAAATTGCGTGTTTCCTCGGCACAGCTTCCATTCACGGACGTGAATCCTAAAAGGCAAACAATGTCTATTGCAAATCTATCTTCAACCTCAAGTTCGATTGTTTCTGCATCCTGCTTTCTGTCTCTAACACAGCTGCCGCCACTGGCCTTGTACCCTGCAGGGCACGTGACGCCGTCAGGTCTCCCCTGAACTGGCACCGCACTGGCGCGTGTCACCTCACAGTCGTCCCCGGAAGAACACGGAGTCTGCTGCGGAACAATCTCGTCCCACAAGTCGGTGTATTCAGTAGACTGTTCAAACTGCGTACGGGTGGGGATTATACCGGTTTTTCGTTCATTTTGATTAGATTCTTCAACTGAATACCGCGGCAAGGAGCACGCTGATATTGCAACACACCTAAGACGATTTTCGACATTTGTCGTATAAAATTTTTTGTTAACTTCACTACAGTTTTTGAGGGCACATTTAATCAGCAAATAAATTACCTAACTCGCGAGTGAACCTCGCTGGCGTACAGAATTTGTGGCGATAAATTTGATGACTCGCGCACTTGATGACTCAACTTATCATAGTGAAGTCTAATGTACTCACTCTATTTTGGTAAATTTGCAAAGGAATTAAAGCTGTGAAAAACAGTAATTGATCCTCTTGATTTTGCTGAATACCTTTAGTTATAATTCTTTATATCATAAAACGTTGCAAAATATGTTTAATTAATATTACTTACTATTTCCAATGTAACTTAACACAGTACCTATCATTAAACTTTGCATGTATGCATAGCCGACTACGTCAGCGACCACACACACTTGTAGACAGGTTGGGCGGTGCTTACTTGTCACCCCGCAACCCCGCATGGAGATGCGGCGCTAGTGTGCTATGCTCATCAAGAATCTGCAGTCAACGTTGGAAACTGCACCACCGCACACCGGAGCGGTGCAGCGTGAGACTGCCTTCTTAGTACCAACTTCTTGCAAATATTGTTTATTATTTAACTATGACCCCAGAAAAATTTATCGTAGATGTTATAACATAAACAGAAATTATATATACCAATGCAAAGATTAGGATTGTATTCGAAAAATTTATTCTGTATGGCAATCCATAGTTTTCTACTAGAAAAAAATTACTGTTGCATAAATGAATTTTTAAAAATCACGTAATTATGTTATTGACATTGTATAATTTTATTCTATACCGACATTTAAGTATATTATAGAAATTGAATTGTTATTGTAATTGAATGAATTCAATCTTGTAATTAGGCTTTATTTATTTTGACAATTTTAATTTTACTAATTTTATTGCTTGTGACATTTATATTTGGGAAATTTAATACTTAATAATAAGGACATCTAATTTGTATTTTTTGAATTCGAATAACCTAAAAAATAATAACAATAAATGTTACATTACTAGAAAATTATTATAAATATTTGCACGCCTGTTAAGGTTGAACATGATTGTACTTCCAAATTATTTAAGATCATTGTATATTTTGACCATGTTCAGGGAGTATAATTTTTCTTTCTTTCTTTCTTATTTATGAATTAGGTATATTCTTATTTACTGCCTATCGATAGGGACGCGTTGCCGACCGGGGGCCTAAGTTGCAATTGCCTTTGTTCCAGTAGTTAACTACTCTGGCTGGCCCTTCCCTTGATCCGGATCACAACCTCGTGAACGTGGTTGTTACAGCGGCTCAAACAGGAAGGACCACTCCAGACGAGCTCTAACCATCAGAAACTCTACTCCCACTTGCAAACAAAGAAGTCTTCATTGTCATCATGATGCCAGCTGCTGAGTGCCTAGGTACCTACCTCACGCGCCCGACCTGACTGAAGGCGGCATGCGTCACGTCATTACTCTTAACTACTTAGGTAGGTATTTATGCTTGTGCAAATACAATTTAAGGGAAGGACGAGTCTCTAATCAAATACGCATGACTCTTCAAATCCATAGATGTAAATCTCATTGGTTCCGATACCGTAGGTACTGACTGCGAATGGACCTTGTAGCCACGACAGCCTTAGTGATCCCTGTGCAGGGAGATCCGCCTCGGCGGAAGAAGCTGGTGGTTTCCGGAAATGTATGTCCACCACGCCACTTGCAGTCCGCCGCTTGCCTGGTATGATGGCCTGTATGGGTCAAATCTTAAAATTTGTCATCATGGTAGGTTTGAAGAATTCCTTACTAAATATTAAATAAATAAATCCCCAGACCAACTCACCAACTTCTTCTTCTTCTTCCAACTTCCGCGTCAGCATCTCTAACGTATCCAGTTTATGGTGAGTGGTACTCGTACCAATCGATGTCGTTAATCGTAACTGTTTTTTTCTTATCACAAATGACCATTAGGTTTGAAGATTTACGTTTTTGATGGAATGTCAATGGAAATATTGAGTAGTCACGGCTAAGCATTAGTCGATCGTCGATCGACGTTGCCTGTTCACATCGAATGCCTCGATGATTCAGTAAAAAGGTCGATATAATTAAGAAAACAAATAAATTTGAATGTACGTTTGACATAAAAGAAATTAGAGAAACAATACATTCTGACTTGCTCCATTATCGGAGTAAGATGTACTAATTTAAAGTTATTAAAAATAAATGGAATAAGTTTTTCAAATAAATGTTTAATTGTACATCACTGTACTCAACCGTCTACGTCACAATGGTAACCATTTATTTCACGGATTAAGTGCGACCTTAACGTCGCAAACCATCACGTCGCCATTACTCGGCATGACATGGTCTAAATCAGGTCTAAATCAACAATATTGTCAAGGCCTATTATGTAATGACAATAAGAATTCATTTTAGTTCTATAAAATGTCTATTTCTTTTTATTGTTTATTAAAGGAAGACTAACAGCCAACATAACAATAATGCATATCTATGATAGCAATAGTGGGCCCATTATAACTCCTCACCAATATAAAATAGTACAAATTTACCGCACAATTATGTTATTTAAACCACACTTAAATCTACACCTTAAAAACTATTTACAATTACTATTATGACCTAACATTTCTTCCACTATACAAACCAATTTATTATTTGAAAAAAAAATTGCTCATTATACGTCTCGCTGATGCAACGTTGGTATTAAATAAATCGAAATCAAATTTCCAAGTCAATTTATTAAAATTATTGCTCGCTCGCCAAATAAAGGCGTTTTGCCTACAACTCGTAGATGCTAAGGGTAAATACTAAACTGAATATTTCTAAGAGGTTTGGCAGGACAACTATGACGAAGTTGGCTGAGAAGTTCCGGGCTATCAATATAACCAGAGGCTATCTTCAGCAGGAAAACAAGGTCAGCAATTTCCCGTTTCTTAGCAGGAGGGAGAAGGTGGTGCTTTCTGCAATAATCCATATATATACATACATATTTCTAACCTCATATCATAGGTATACCATGTAGAATCCACGCCGCGGTCAAAAAAGGCGCGGCAACGCCGGGACACGATGTGGTGCGGCGTCGCCCGCGTAGAAAAATTTTTTTGTTTGTTATTTTCTTTAAAGATAAATATAATTTTTTTCTAAGTAGGAACCTAATACTAGAATTAAAACAAATTATATGCTGTAACTATTTTATAGAACTTTTGCAGGATTTAAACACGCTCGCTCTACAATCAAGCTTATACCAGATACAGAAAATAATTTTTCATTAACAGGCGTACTTGTCGTTGGGATCTTTCCCAGTATACCCTTTAAAAATATACCCGTGAAGTTTCTTGCCAGTTCTTTTTCACGAAGGTTCTTCCAAACTGGCGGTAGAGATATGCTTTATTTGACGTCAATAAGAACAAGTACTTAATTGTCAATGTTGAGAAATAAATAAAAATATTTCATTTCCCTCTCGCTAAAATCCTAAACAAAACACCGCCAGATTACCGATACACACACTACACAGAGCCCTCAGCTCTGCGCAATGCTCCTCCTCATATTTTAAGTTTAGCTATATAGTTCGTTCGCGTTAAGCATGCAGTGAGTCATCGATGCAACTATGGATACTAGCCAATGAGATTATCGTATTAGAAAAAGGTTTGTCGGTGATGCTATTGGCTATAATCGAATGCTGAGACGAACGTCACTGCATTCTTAACGCGAACGAACTATAGTAAAAGTTGGTCCTAATTTTTTAAATCAACTTTTGCCGTATAAGAACGGCCAAAGCCTACGCCAGTTTTACATTCTGTTATGTAAGTTACTTCGGCTTCTTTTCAGCGTACTTATCCTTTATATTCAGACCAGCTCTTCATAGCGCCATCTATCGAATAAGGAAAATCCGTTATTGAAATCCGTGGTATCCTCTAAGATTTGAGTTAATATGGTAGAAGTGAAACTATACATTGCCCCATCCAGTAGTCAGTACTTGAACGTCTGAAAGTAAAGAAAACTGAAGTATTCGTTCTTAGGTTAACTAACTCTAAAGTCCTAAACCATCGATTTTAGAGTTAGGGAAAACACGTTCATATATTTTGGAAAATGTTAAAAAGGTATACTACTTAGGAATGGAACTCGGTCATAGTCATCAAATGTGTATCTAAGGAACCCTATGCCTAAAATTACTTTATTTTTTTTGTATTCCATTCCATTAATTTATTCCAGAACACCCTGTAGCTAACTCATTGGTGGTCACCGGCATTGAACTCGGGAACATCAAAATCGACAGGCCAGCCACTTTGACAATTTTGTTTTTGTCTCTCTCATGCTGCTGTTAGTGAAACAACCTAAAGAAAGAAAGAAATATAGGAAATTTTATTTGTACAGAATAATAAAAAAAAGGTTATAAGTACAACTATTAATTAAGTGTGAAAATAGGTAATGATAATAAGTAAAAAAATACAAATGACTACAACAAAAAAACTAATAAAAAAAGGAATTAAATAAAAGCAAAACAAAATCTGTACTTAAAAATTAGGTACTAACAGAAAATCTTTTAATATTAGTACACAAGAAGAAAACATAAATATGCTTGAAGTATATATGTAAATATATGCTTGAAGATAGAGACTAGTCAAATATTGTGCAACTGGCTGTAGCGCAACGAACATATTGCTACTAGGAGCAAATCATTGATTTCAGATAAAGCCTGGTGAGATTTGCGGTGGGTGCAATAAACTTTTGCTTTTAAATTACAAGATTCGAAGCAGTGTCATGTTAATTCAAATAGAGTTCCAGATGTTAGAGTTCAAGTTCCAGTTCAAGATGTAAAGAAGTCAATTCTCTCCATATCTTCAGCTGCTATCGGCAATGATAATTTGTGCTCTAGAATGGTAACTCTCATTCTTCCTATGTTGTTACCTATTATGACCCACATATTTAAATACTCCTTGTCTACCTGCACTTTTCCATCGGCATGGAAGCTTGCGCATGTTATTTCTTTACCCAAAGTATCTAATCCTTCCTCTGCATCAAACTTTCGTCCAATATCCATTCTCCCATTCCTTTCTAAAGTTCTAGAGCACATAGTTCATAAGCAATTGTCAGCATTTTTATCTAAAAATAATGTACTTAATTAATTCCAGTCCGGCTTTCGAGCAGGCCATAGCACTGTAACTGCGCTCCGCAATGTAACAGACGATATTCGCTGGGCCATGGAGAATAAGTCACTTACTATGCTGATCCTATTAGACTTCAGTAACGCATTTAATTCCGTAGATTTTGATGTCCTTCTCGGTTTTCTTAAATCCTTAAACATCTCCCCTTCTGCATTGAGCTGGTTCGACTCCTATCTTCGGGGCCGCTCGCAGCGTGTCCGCCTTGATGAGTCCTACTCTGACTGGTGTGATCTAGCTGCTGGCGTGCCCCAAGGTGGCGTTCTCTCTCCGTTACTCTTCTCAATATTCATCGACTCTGTGACTAAAGTCGTATCCTCCAATTTCCACTTATACGCAGACGACTTGCAAATTTATCGGCATTTCTCAGTTGCAGATGCCAATTCCACGATCGCATCAATTAATGAAGATCTTTGTCGTATCAGTGACTGGGCCAAATCCTTCGGATTACTTGTAAATCCAAACAAGTCCCAGGATCATTGGCAGTAAACATTTTCGTGGGTGCCTGAATATCTCGGCTCTAGCTCCCATACTTCTGGACGGTATTCCAATTCCTTTCACTGAAAAGGCTAGAAATTTTGGTGTGACTGTGAATTCAAACCTTAATTGGAACGCTTATGTCGCCAAAATTAGTAGGAAAGTCCACTTTTCATTTCATTCCCTGAAAAGCCTCCAAAGTTGTCTGCCTTTACCTACTAAAATATCCTTGGTCCAAACAATTATACAACCCATTATTGACTATGCTGATGCTTGCTGCCTAGATGCCACCGAAGAGTTGTTAAATAAGCTGGAACGTTTGCAGAACCTTGGCATCCGTTTTATATTCAGTCTTAAAAAGTATGATCATGAGTCCGAGTTTCGCAAGCAACGCCGGTGGCTCCCAATCCGTTTTCGTAGGAACACTCGGATTCTTTGTCTCCTCTTTAATATCCTGAACAATCAAACCTCTCCTTCCTATTTGCGTAAGCGCTTTTCCTTCGATCATCCCCACGATGTTATTTGTAGACCTTCTAAGCGTAGATTACTTCAAATGCATAAGTCCGATTTCTATGCTTATTCCTTTTCCATCCATTCAGTTAGACTATGGAACTCACTGCCACACTTTATTAGGGAGATAAAAACATTACCTCTCTTTAAGAAGAAAGTTAGAGAGCACCACCGTAGTCGTCATGTTGCTTATTATATGTACGGTTCCATAAAATTATATGTTATGTTTTATTGTATTATATTAGTATTTATGTAGTTATATTATTTGTATTTTGTGTATGTAAATATATATTTTCATGACACACTTAGTTGCATTTCTTTAACTAAGCTTTCCAGTCACAGGTCTGCTGGAAGAAATTTCTTTTAGAGATAAGCAGTACCTTTGTACATAACTTTTTTTTTGTTTTTATTTTCTTTTTTAAGTTTCCTTTTATGCTTTAGTGTGTACATAAATTGTTAAATAAAAATAAATATGTCGTCGAATTACCATTATTATCTTGTTTGAGATTTTCACACCACATCGGTGTCGTTGTCCAATGTTCGGCAGTGATACTCGGATTTGCTGATGCCAGTGAAAAAGCGTATGGTGTAGTGGTGTACTTCCGTGTCTCCACTCCAAGTTCACGCACGGTCACCTTAGTGACCGCTAAATTTAATTCGCACCTATTTAGGTTATTTCACTCGCACGACTGGAGGTATACGCAGCTCTTCTCCAGTCCAAACTCGTCAAAATGGTTCTTAACACATATACCGCTCGCTATCGCATTGATTTTATATTCGCAATTTCGGCTTCCACTGTTACACAAATTTTCATCTTTGCAGAGCTTTCGACATTAGTCGTGCAAGTAAGATCTCTGCTCAATTCTCGTCCACTTACTGTCCTCAGTTCGGATCTCTCGGAACCTGAGGCTTTTTTCCCTGCTCACTTCCTGCATACCGCACCGCTGAAGATCCTCCCCGCTTTTCCAGTCGAGACAACTTCAACGCACTTACTTAAACGTTATGAACTTTTAGACAAATTTGACAATCGTTCTGGAAAAGATGGCATTCGGAGTCACTTCACACATTACCAGCCAGGCAGAAGTGGAACACGCCATGTCTTCCCATCGTGGAAGGAACGGTCGTTGTTGTTATGCAGGACAATGCTGCACCACTAACTTGGCCTCTGGGTATTCTTACCAAAGTCATACGAGGCAAGGAGGGAATTATCCGCATTGCAGAGGTCAGGACCAAGTACGGTATCTACCAACGCCCAGTTAAACTGTGTCCGCTTCCTACACAATAGTAAAACGCATTTTAATATAATTTAATATTTTATAATAATCTATATACGTATTATGCATTTTTTGTATATTAATCGCATATCTAAGGTATTTATATATACGCACATATATTTACGTAATATCGCATATCCTCGCATTTATATATACATCGAGCGTATAAACGCATTTGTTTATACAGTTTATGGTATTTCGCATTATGAAGAACCGCACTTCTTTGCGTTACAATATAGTATTTTATTTCATATTACCGCATAGCAATTAGCTAAACCGCGTCAATATAAACTAAACCGTTCGCTTTAACTTATGTTATTTAGTTACGCATTGTTTGATTCAGATATTTTTACGCACCGCAATATGGTTCAATCGGCCGCATTTACACCAATATGGTTTTCTTTTTAATTTCCGCGCTAATTTTGAAAGAGGATCTTTCAAGGCCGGGGGCATATGGTTTGGCCGTTTCTTCATATTTCGCATTACTTTTAATTCATAATTTAATTACACTCTCATCGCATTACTGGGCATGCTGAACCGCATTTTGTTTCCTTGCTGATTGAATGATGGTGGATTAGCATGAACTTTACCGCGCTTGTGACAAATGTCACTGTCACGAGCATCAGCGCCGCCTAGTGAACATTCGTAGTTCGCTTCGCATACCTTACCGCGCGCGCGCCGGCCGCTCCACAAAAATATAACTTATTACAAGAAATAACCCTGAACAATCATTGTGAATCAAAGGTCTTGTGAGGTGTCAGTGCTGGTATTCGAATCAAGGGACCCTCTGCCTGGATTCGCCGCAGGAAAGCATATAAGGACAGTGCTAAGTCGTGCCGAGAGTGTTTTTCAATTCGGGAATGATTTAAGATTTTCACTACTAAAGAAGAATAAAGAGAATAACCTACAGACAACCCTAGACAACGCCGTTTGGAGTAGCATCACTATCCAAACTTACGCAATTAGCCTTGCGACTGAAATAGGAATTTATTTTCTAGTTTCATTAATTTATTGTTGTCTCCACAGATGCTGCGCAAGATACGAGCAGCCAGATGGACTCCAGCGGAGGAGGCTTCGGTGCCAGCCTCGCCGCGGCAGGGCGGCTGCCAGTGCCAAATTCCCGCGCGCTGCCTCGGCCCGCGCACGCCCTCTGCGCTTCGCCGACGAAGGGTGGTCCGCCCCGGCCGCACGACATCTAACTCTACGAACTGGTGACTCCTGTTGTCGAGAGGTGCCAAGATGTTCACGCGAGTGAACAGGCATCTTAGTCAGCAGCGCGTTGACCTACCAAAAACGTAGCAATTTTTGTGCAGAATTAGTAAATACAATAGAACAAATAAATCAATTGACGTATTTTACATGTACACACACTAGTGTACATAAATTTGATATAAATCGCTTTAATTTTTATAATTGAAGTCTGTTTGGAATAAGACTCAACGCTGTTTCAATTGGGCACCCCTTGACAAGACGACTACCAAGCTGAGCTAGCCACGACGACGCCCTGAAGAAGTACTACGACGTGACTGGGCTTACCTGACGACTACTGGAAGAGACCTGGACGACGTCGTTCCGTCTATGACTTGCAGCTTCTTCTCACTGTGGCCAAGACACCTTTAGCCATCCAACGATCGGTCTTGTGAGTCTGCTTGACCTGCAGTGAGAAAACCTTTCCAAGCCTTTCATCCCTTTCTCTTCCGCTTATTGCCTTAGGTCTCACGGCAATAGGTATCCCGCATCTATTTATATATACGTAGTGTATGGATAGGTTAGGTACGACATTAGGGTTCTTTTCCTTCATGTACAGTCGGCCAACTATTACAGCACATTACAGTTCTATACAGTCACACTAAAGTTAATAATTTACAGTGGGTTTATTGATCTCACGACATACACATTACACTATTCAATAGACACGTGAAAGTACACAGGGTTTGGGCATACTTTCAGAAAGCAATAAAACATAAGTTGCTGGACGAAATAAATAACATTCCATTTATAAATAGGTAGCTTTATTAAGTTATAACCCAAAAATGTATCTCCGTAAGCTATATCTCTCATTTACATTTTGTTTCTTATCATGTTAACTCATTTACAAAAGTTCAAAGGTCAACTGCACTGGAACATTTGGCGGAAGCAGATCAACACAGTTTTTGTATTTCTGGTCTTGCTAATTGTTTTGTGTTAAAAATCTGTACTTTACTGTGTGTGTCTAAGTGATGTTATTGTTATATTTTGTTGCTGTAGTAATTTGTGAAATAAACGAGTTTGAGTTTGATTTGTGGATCTTTTACTGTGTGATCCTATCTACTAAAGTACTACAATTGTTTCATTCTGTTTGCAATAACTCAAAATAAAACAAAATGGCTATTTTATAACTTTTTGAAATAATAAATATGTAAATGTACTTACAATTTACTTACAGTAAGTGATTAGGCGTGTAACATACTCGTATATAGTTGTACGATCACTTTTTGTTATTAAAATGATTCTTCATGTCTAGGTGCGACGTATGTTCCTTATAAAACTGACAACAAGGAGAATTTAGGCGTCGGATCTCCTTGGAAAACATCTCGTTACTCCTCTGATTTTAATCGACTTCTGGTTCAAAGGGCACTTGAAATCGGTAAACAGACTTCTATCTCTGAAGGGATTGGAGGTAGAATTAGGCGTCCTATTTGTTTCTCCATTATCGTCAACGAATCCATTTTCTGAGTTTCCTATAGACTCGTTACTACCAAAATTGCGTGTTTCCTCGACACAGCTTCCATTCACGGACGTGAATCCTAAAAGGCAAACAATGTCTATTGCAAATCCATCTTCAACCTCAAGTTCGATTGTTTCTGCATCCTGCTTTCTGCCTCTAACACAGCTGCCGCCACTGGCCTTGTACCCTGCAGGGCACGTGACGCCGTCAGGTCTCCCCTGAACTGGCACCGCACTGGCGCGTGTCACCTCACAGTCGTCCCCGGAAGAACACGGAGTCTGCTGCGGAAAAATCTCGTCCCACAAGTCGATGTATTCAGTAGACTGTTCAAACTGCTTACTGGTGGGGATTATACCGGTTTTTCGTTCATTTTGATTACTAAGACGATTTTCCACATTTCTCGTATAAAATTTTTTGTTAACTTCACTACAGTTTTTGAGAGCACATTTAATCAGCAAATAAATTACCTAACTCGCGAGTGAACCTCGCTGGCGTACAGAATTTGTGGCGATAAATTTGATGACTCGCGCACTTGATGACTCAACTTATCATAGTGAAGTCAAATGTACTCACTCTATTTTGGTAAATTTGCAAAGGAATTAAAGCTGTGAATTAAAGCTTACTATTTTCAATGTAACTTAACACAGTACCTATAATTAAACTTTGCATGTATGCATAGCCGACGACGTCAGCGACCACACACACTTGTAGACAGGTTGGGCGGTGCTTACTTGTCACGCCGCAACCCCGCATGGAGATGCGGCGCTAGTGTGCTATGCTCATCAAGAATCTGCAGTCAACGTTGGAAACTGCACCACCGCACACCGGAGCGGTGCAGCGTGAGACTGCCTTCTTAGTACCAACTTCTTGCAAATATTGTTTATTATTTAACTATGACCCCAGAAAAATTTATCGTAGATGTTATAACATAAACAGAAATTATATATCCCAATGCAAAGATTAGGATTGTATTCGAAAAATTTATTCTGTATGGCAATCCATAGTTTTCTACTAGAAAAAAATTACTGTTGCGTAAATGAATTTTTAAAAATCACGTAATTATGTTATTGACATTGTATAATTTTATTCTATACCGACATTTAAGTATATTATAGAAATTGAATTGTTATTGTAATTGAATGAATTCAATCTTGTAATTAGGCTTTATTTATTTTGACAATTTTAATTTTACTAATTTTATTGCTTGTGACATTTATTTATATTTGGGAAATTTAATACTTAATAATAAGGACATCTAATTTGTATTTTTTGAATTCGAATAACCTAAAAAATAATAACAATAAATGTTACATTACTAGAAAATTATTATAAATATTTGCACGCCTGTTAAGGTTGAACATGATTGTACTTCCAAATTATTTAAGATCATTGTATATTTTGACCATGTTCAGGGAGTATAATTTTTCTTTCTTTCTTTCTTATTTATGAATTAGGTATATTCTTATTTACTGCCTATCGATAGGGACGCGTTGCCGACCGGGGGCCTAAGTTGCAATTGCCTTTGTTCCAGTAGTTAACTACTCTGGCTGGCCCTTCCCTTGATCCGGATCACTACCTCGTGAACGTGGTTGTTACAGCGGCCCAAACAGGAAGGACCACTCCAGACGAGGTCTAACCATCAGAAACTCTACTCCCACTTGCAAACGAAGAAGTCTTCATTGTCATCATGATGCCAGCTGCTGAGTGCCTAGGTACTGCAACGTTTGCTTGTGCCGTATTTATTAAAAGAGGTTATTGCACAAACAAACTTGCCGACATTTATGACTGGCAACTTATAAGTCTGTCAATATTTGATTTTATTTGTGAAATGTAAAATATATATATTATGGAAGGTTGTTCCATGGCGTCCCTTGAGGGGATTGCTTGATGGATTTCCTTGACAGGATTCCTTAGAGAATTCTATTGCGGGCTTCGTCCCCAAAATAGTCTAATAATTATTCTTATATGCTATTTATAAATAGATTCATTTTAAATAAAAAGTGTATTAAATGATATATGTGTTTTGTCCTTGATAGTTAGGAAGACCTCCCTAGAGTAGAATTATCTCATCAAGGGTCCCGGACCGCTTGATGGTGGAGGCGCCGGGTATACAATTGCAGTGATATAAAGTGTAATGCTGTGTTGTATATTTTATTTCAGCTATATTCCCAACTAAGTATAGCGGAAGGAAGATTTTGGAGGGCAGGAGCCATCTAAAATACCAGGAGTAAGGGAGAAACTCTAGAAGGTGATTCATCCAACGGGCGAGGAAGGAATTTCCCAAACTTCAACCGGCGTCGTTGGGACAGCTTGAAACATTGTAGATGCCGATTGATCAAGATAATGTTTTATTGAAGCTAATAAAGAAGGTAAATAAAGATTTATATAATTTGCTTATCATCGAAGGTATGATAGTGCAGCGGAATGCGGCGAAATTCTGCGCTGATTTGGATTTAAACTGTGCCTATTGGTAGTTATCGATAGCGGAGAAGGATAGACACGAAACTGTGGAAGTCGAAAACTTGGTCGACCATATGAAGGTTTATTTCGAGTATTGCGATATATAGGATGTGACAATTGTCTTGTGAAAAAATACAAAATGGCCAAGATGGATTGTGCATGTGAATAGATTGGAACTATTTAATGTTCGATAGAATGGAATTAATGATGAAATTGTGTCTGTATTTATATATGTAAAATGGGGTTTTTGTGGATGCGTTTGTTTCTTGAAATATTATTATATTATTATAATTTCTTTATTTTTAGAATTAATAGAGTAATAGTACACATTTAGGTGTACAAATATGTATATCGTTCATTTGTAGATATGCAACGATTAGAATTTCGTTGGTGTTTTAGAATAATATAAGAAACTAATATATTTTTTTTTCTCAAATTCTATGTATACTTCACAACGCAATGCTCCGAGATGATATATCCTGCAAAGCCGATCCAAACAGCATCACCAAAAAGGAGATGCAATGGATGGACGATGCAGATAAAAGAAAATAAGGAAAAGGTTTTTTTTCATAAAATATATTGAAATAAGAGGGTATTTTATTTAATGGTTTAATAAATTAATTTTAAATACCCGAAGAGAAACCTCTGGGGGGCGGCAGGTACACGCGGCACGTATTTACCGCGTTACATTTTATTTACGAATCATAAATATACGTGTGGTGCCAATGCTCTAAAGAAGTCAATTTTCAAAGACTAAAATAACACTATAGATAATGTGCACGTTTAATTTGAGCCACGCCTAATAATCTCCATAAGAGAGAAGGTGATAGCCGATTTAGCTATGCGGCCAAAGTTTACGAGTATATATAATATTGTGATATTGATGTCTGTGGGTCAACACGCGGATGTAGAATAGGATCCTCAGTGGGTTAAATAATAAAAGGGTTGTGATGGAATAGGTAATGATTTTTTGTGAACGTGATTGGTATAGAATTTTGTCAGGTGTATTTCGGTGCATTTTGAAAAAGTTCTCTGCATTGCGTTGTGAAATATTAATTTATAATTTATAGGTATCATTCTGGGTTAAGTAAAATACTTTGGATCCGATTTTATGATCTTTTCATAGGAAGATTTGTCCGGTAATAGTTAGGCAGGTAAAATCTTAATATTTAGGTAGGTAATGTTTAAATTTTCGAAAGTTACAAACTTTCAAATAAACTTTTAATCATTCAGAAAAGTTTAAAGTTAATATGACAGTTCATGTCAAACGTGTTTGTTTTGCCAACTGAATGATAATGTTTGATAATATAATTTGATTAATTTAGTATTAATTTTAATATAAATGGGATTAATTAAATTTACTTTTATTGGGATATTAATATATTTATTACTTATCAATTAATTATAATTATAATTTGGTTGTATTCAATGGGTTATTTTAACAATTGTTGATTAATTTAATAATAAATATTGGTTATTTGAATTTGCATATGATTGGGTAACGTAAATAATTAATATGGGGTTGTTGATTATTCATGAATTGTATGAGAAATTAAAATAATTTACACTGTTTTATTTAGATATTAATTAACCAGCCGGGATCTTGGCTGATTTTCATCAGGTTTTGTGGCTAAGGCTCTATTGATGGAGAATAAAAACTATAAGATCAATTTTGATGTAATAAGATGTTGTAATTTAAACATGATCAAGTATATATATTCCTATCGGTAGGGGACTCATCTGAGAGTAATCCCGATTAATGTATATGGTCCTGATTTAGGTAGGGTCGTTATTTAAGAATGAAATGTATATAGGAATTTATTTAATCAGCTTCACTAATTAAATAAATTAAACAAGAGGGGCGATTGCAACGTTTGCTTGTGCCGTATTTATTAAAAGAGGTTATTGCACAAACAAACTTGCCGACATTTATGACTGGCAACTTATAAGTCTGTCAATATTTGATTTTATTTGTGAAATGTAAAATATATATATTATGGAAGGTTGTTCCATGGCGTCCCTTGAGGGGATTGCTTGATGGATTTCCTTGACAGGATTCCTTAGAGAATTCTATTGCGGGCTTCGTCCCCAAAATAGTCTAATAATTATTCTTATATGCTATTTATAAATAGATTCATTTTAAATAAAAAGTGTATTAAATGATATATGTGTTTTGTCCTTGATAGTTAGGAAGACCTCCCTAGAGTAGAATTATCTCATCAAGGGTCCCGGACCGCTTGAGTACCTACCTCACGCGCCCGACCTGACTGAAGGCGGCATGCGTCACGTCATTACTCTTAACTACTTAGGTAGGTATTTATGCTTGTGCAAATACAGTTTAAGGGAAGGACGAGTCTCTAATCAAATGCGCATGACTCTTCGAATCCATAGATGTAAATTCATTGGTTCCGATACCGTAGGTACTGACTGCGAATGGACCTTGTAGCCACGACAGCCTTAGTGATCCCTGTGCAGGGAGATCCGCCTCGGCGGAAGAAGCTGGTGGTTTCCGGAAATGTATGTCCACCACGCCACTTGCAGTCCGCCGCTTGCCTGGTATGATGGCCTGTATGGGTCAAATCTTAAAATTTGTCATCATGGTAGGTTTGAAGAATTCCTTACTAAATATTAAATAAATAAATCCCCAGACCAACTCACCAACTTTACGGCCCGAAAGTAAGCAGAGCTTGTGTTATGGATGACCTACCTACATACAGCGAACTGAGGGGGGGGGAACCAGAAATAATTCTTAAATAAATATAAACCTAAATGCTTTCGCATTGTAAATTCGGCAGTCACTGACAAGCCGGCGCCTTGACTGTTTATCTATTGGCAGAACTCTTGTCTGCTGCCCTTCCGCGTCAGCATCTCTAACGTATCCAGTTTATGGTAAGTGGTACTCGTGCCAATCGATGTCATTAATCGTAACTGTTTTTTAATATAGATTACTAGGTATTATCACTAATGACCATTAGGTTTGAAGATTTACGTTTTTGACCATTGTGTTACTTGTGCCTCTTTGGTTACAATGGAAATATTGAGTAGCTAGGTACCGTCACGGCTAAGCCTTTGTCGATCGTCGATCGACGTTGCCTGTTCACGTCGAATGCCTCGATGATTCAGTAAAAAGGTCGATATAATTAAGAAAACAAACATATTTGAATATACGTTTGACATAAAAGAAATTAGAGAAATAATATCTACATTCTGACTTGCTCCATCTTAGGAGTAAGATGTACTAATTTAAAGTTATTAAAAATAAATGGAATAAGTTTTTCAAATAAATGTTTAATTGTACATCCCTGTACTCAACCGTCTACGTCACAATGGTAACCATTTATTTCACGGATGAAGTGCGACCTTAACGTCGCAAACCATCACGTCGCCATTACTCGGCATGACATGGTCTAAATCAGGTCTAAATCAACAATATTGTCAAGGCCTATTATGTAATGACAATAAGAATTCAGTTTAGTTCTATAAAATGTCTATTTCTTTTTATTGTTTATTAAAGGAAGACTAACAGCCAACATAACAATAATGCATATCTATGATAGCAATAGTGGGCCCATTATAACTCCTCACCAATATAAACAAATTACGTATAATAATAACGTACAAATTTACCGCACAATTATGTTATTTAAATCACACTTAAATCTACTCCTTAAAAACTATTTACAATTACTATTATGACCTAACATTTCTTCCACTATATAAACCAATTTATTATTTGAAAAAAAAATTGCTCATTATACGTCTCGCTGATGTAACGTTGGTATTAAATAAATCGAAATCAAATTTCCAAGTCAATTTATTAAAATTATTGCTCGCTCGCCAAATAAAGGCGTTTTGCCTATAACTCGTAGATGCTAAGGGTACATACTAAACTGAATATTTCTAAGAGGTTTGGCAGGACAACTATGATGAAGTTGGCTGAGAAGTTCCGGGCTATCAATATAACCAGAGGCTATCTTCAGCAGGAAAATAAGGTCAGCAATTTCCCGTTTCTTAGCAGGAGGGAGAAGGTGGTGCTTTCTGCAATAATCCATATATATACATACATAATTCTAACCTCATATCATAGGTATACCATGTAGAATCCACGCCGCGGTCAAAAAAGGCGCGGCAACGCCGGGACCCGATGTGGTGCGGCGTCGCCCGCGTAGAAAAATTTTTTTGTTTGTTGTTTTCTTTAAAGATAAATATAATTTTTTTCTAAGTAGGAACCTAATACTAGAATTAAAACAAATTATATGCTGTAACTATTTTATAGAACTTTTGCAGGATTTAAACGCGCTCGCTCTACAATCAAGCTTATACCAGATACAGAAAATAATTTTTCATTAACAGGCGTACTTGTCGTTGGGATCTTTCCCAGTATACCCTTTGAAAATATACCCGTGAAGTTTCTTGCCAGTTCTTTTTCACGAAGGTTCTTCCAAACTGGCGGTAGAGATATGCTTTATTTGACTTCAATAAGAACAAGTACTTAATTGTCAATGTTGAGAAATAAATAAAAATATTTCATTTCCCTCTCGCTAAAATCCTAAACAAAACATCGCCAGATTACCGATACATACACTACACAGAGCCCTCAGCTCTGCGCAATGCTCCTCCTCATATTTTAAGTTTAGCTATATAGTTCGTTCGCGTTAAGCATGCAGTGAGTCATCGATGCAACTAATCCATAGTTGCCAATGTATTAAACATACTAGCCAATGAGATTATCGTATTAGAAAAAGGTTTGTCGGTGATGCTATTGGCTATAATCGAATGCTGAGACGAACGTCACTGCATTCTTAACGCGAACGAACTATAGTAAAAGTTGGTCCTAATTTTTTAAATCAACTTTTGCCGTATAAGAACGGCAAAAGACTACGCCAGTTTTACATTCTGTTATTTAAGTTACTTCGGCTTCTTTTCAGCGTACTTATCCTTTATATTCGGACCAGCTCTTCATAGCGCCATCTATCGAATAAGGAAAATCCGTTATTGAAATCCGTGGTATCCTCTAAGATTTGAGTTAATATGGTAGAAGTGAAACTATACATTGCCCCATCCAGTAGTCAGTACCTAAACGTCTGAAAGTAAAGAAAACTGAAGTATTCGTTCTTAGGTTAACTAACTCTAAAGTCCTAAACCATCGATTTTAGAGTTAGGGAAAACACGTTCATATATTTTGAAAAATGTTAAAAAGGTATACTACTTAGGAATGGAATTCGGTCATAGTCATCAAATGTGTATCTAAGGAACCCTATGCCTAAAATTACTTTATTTTTTTTGTATTCCATTCCATTAATTTATTCCAGAACACCCTGTAGCTAACTCATTGGTGGTCACCAGCATTGACCTCGGAAACAACAAAATCGACAGGCCAGCCACTTTGACAATTTTGTTTTTGTCTCTCTCATGCTGCTGTTAGTGAAACAACCTAAAGAAAGAAAGAAATATAGGAAATTTTATTTGTACAGAATAATAAAAAAAAGGTTATAAGTACAACTATTAATTAAGTGTGAAAATAGGTAATGATAATAAGTAAAAAAATACAAATGACTACAACAAAAAAACTAATAAAAAAAGGAATTAAATAAGAGCAAAACAAAATCTGTACTTAAAAATTAGGTACTAACAGAAAATCTTTTAATATTAGTACACAAGAAGAAAACATAAATATGCTTGAAGTATATATGTAAATATATGCTTGAAGATAGAGACTAGTCAAATATTGTGCAACTGGCTGTAGCGCAACGAACATATTGCTACTAGGAGCAAATCATTGATTTCAGATAAAGCCTGTTGAGATTTGCGGTGGGTGCAAAAAATTTTTGCTTTTAAATTACAAGATTCGAAGCAGTGTCATGTTAATTCAAATAGAGTTCCAGATGTTAGAGTTCAAGTTCCAGTTCAAGATGTAAAGAAGTCAATTCTCTCCATATCTTCAGCTGCTATCGGCAATGATAATTTGTGCTCTAGAATGGTAACTCTCATTCTTCCTATGTTGTTACCTATTATGACCCACATATTTAATTACTCCTTGTCTACCTGCACTTTTCCATCGGCATGGAAGCTTGCGCATGTTATTTCTTTACCCAAAGTATCTAATCCTTCCTCTGCATCAAACTTTCGTCCAATATCCATTCTCCCATTCCTTTCTAAAGTTCTAGAGCACATAGTTCATAAGCAATTGTCAGCATTTTTATCTAAAAATAATGTACTTAATTAATTCCAGTCCGGCTTTCGAGCAGGCCATAGCACTGTAACTGCGCTCCGCAATGTAACAGACGATATTCGCTGGGCCATGGAGAATAAGTCACTTACTATGCTGATCCTATTAGACTTCAGTAACGCATTTAATTCCGTAGATTTTGATGTCCTTCTCGGTTTTCTTAAATCCTTAAACATCTCCCCTTCTGCATTGAGCTGGTTCAACTCCTATCTTGGGGGCCGATCGCAGCGTGTCCGCCTTGATGAGTCCTACTCTGACTGGTGTGATCTAGCTGCTGGCGTGCCCCAAGGTGGCGTTCTCTCTCCGTTACTCTTCTCAATATTCATCGACTCTGTGACTAAAGTCGTATCCTCCAATTTCCACTTATACGCAGACGACTTGCAAATTTATCGGCATTTCTCAGTTGCAGATGCCGATTCCACGATCGCATCAATTAATGAAGATCTTTGTCGTATCAGTGACTGGGCCAAATCCTTCGGATTACTTGTAAATCCAAACAAGTCCCAGGATCATTGGCAGTAAACATTTTCGTGGGTGCCTGAATATCTCGGCTCTAGCTCCCATACTTCTGGACGGTATTCCAATTCCTTTCACTGAAAAGGCTAGAAATTTTGGTGTGACTGTGAATTCAAACCTTAATTGGAACGCTTATGTCGCCAAAATTAGTAGGAAAGTCCACTTTTCATTTCATTCCCTGAAAAGCCTCCAAAGTTGTCTGCCTTTACCTACTAAAATATCCTTGGTCCAAACAATTATACAACCCATTATTGACTATGCTGATGCTGGCTGCCTAGATGCCACCGAAGAGTTGTTAAATAAGCTGGAACGGTTGCAGAACCTTGGCATCCGTTTTATATTCAGTCTTAAAAAGTATGATCATGAGTCCGAGTTTCGCAAGCAACGCCGGTGGCTCCCAATCCGTTTTCGTAGGAACACTCGGATTCTTTGTCTCCTCTTTAATATCCTGAACAATCAAACCTCTCCTTCCTATTTGCGTAAGCGCTTTTCCTTCAATCATCCCCACGATGTTATTTGTAGACCTTCTAAGCGTAGATTACTTCAAATGCCTAACCATAAGTCCGATTTCTATGCTTATTCCTTTTCCATCCATTCAGTTAGACTATGGAACTCACTGCCACACTTTATTAGGGAGATAAAAACATTACCTCTCTTTAAGAAGAAAGTTAGAGAGCACCACCGTAGTCGTCATGTTGCTTATTATATGTACGGTTCCATAAAATTATATGTTATGTATTATTGTATTATATTAGTATTTATGTAGTTATATTATTCGTATTTTGTGTATGTAAATATATATTTTCATGACACACTTAGTTGCATTTCTTTAACTAAGCTTTCCAGTCACAGTTCTGCGGGAAGAAATTTCTTTTAGAGATAAGCAGTACCTTTGTACATAACTTTTTTTTTGTTTTTATTTTCTTTTTTAAGTTTCCTTTTATGCTTTAGTGTGTACATAAATTGTTAAATAAAAATAAATATGTCGTCGAATTACCATTATTATCTCGTTTGAGATTTTCACACCACATTGGTGTCGTTGTCCAATGTTCGGCAGTGATACTCGGATTTGCTGATGCCAGTGAAAAAGCGTATGGTGTAGTGGTGTACTTCCGTGTCTCCACTCCAAGTTCACGCACGGTCACCTTAGTGACCGCTAAATTTAATTCGCACCTATTTAGGTTATTTCACTCGCACGACTGGAGGTATACGCAGCTCTTCTCCAGTCCAAACTCGTCAAAATGGTTCTTAACACATATACCGCTCGCTATCGCATTGATTTTATATTCGCAATTTCGGCTTCCACTGTTACACAAATTTTCATCTTTGCAGAGCTTTCGACAGTAGTCGTGCAAGTAAGATCTCTGCTCAATTCTCGTCCACTTACTGTCCTCAGTTCGGATCTCTTCAAACCTGAGGCTTATTTCCCTGCTCACTTCCTGCATACCGCACCGCTGAAGATCCTCCCCGCTTTTCCAGTCGAGACAACTTCAACGCACTTACTTAAACGATATGAACTTTTAGACAAATTTGTACAATCGTTCTGGAAAAGATGGCATTCGGAGTCACTTCACACATTACAAGCTAGGCAGAAGTGGAACACGCCATGTCTTCCCATCGTGGAAGGAACGGTCGTTGTTGTTCTGCAGGACAATGCTGCACCACTAACTTGGCCTCTGGGTATTCTTACCAAAGTCATACGAGGCAAGGAGGGAATTATCCGCATTGCAGAGGTCAGGACCAAGTACGGTATCTACCAACGCCCAGTTAAACTGTGTCCGCTTCCTACACAATAGTAAAACGCATTTTAATATAATTTAATATTTTATAATAATCTATATACGTATTATGCATTTTTTGTATATTAATCGCATATCTAAGGTATTTATATATACGCACATATATTTACGTAATATCGCATATCCTCGCATTTATATACATCGCGCGTATAAACGCATTTGTTTATACAGTTTATGGTACATCGCATTACGACGAACCGCACGTCTTTACGTTACAATATAGTATTTTATTTCATATTACCGCATAGCAATTAGCTAAACCGCGTCAATTTAAACGAAACCGTTCGCTTTAACTTATGTTATTTAGTTACGCATTGTTTGATTCAGACATTTTTACGCACCGCAATATTTTTTTTTTAATTTCCGCGCTAATTTTGAAAGACGATCTTTCAAGGCCGGGGGCATATGGTTTGGCCGTTTCTTAATATTTCGCATTACTTTTAATTCATAATTTAATTACACTCTCATCGCATTACTGGGCACGCTGAACCACATTCTGTTTCCTTGCTGGTTGAATGATGGTGGATTAGTGCCTACAAACTAGGGTTGTAACGGAGGCCTTGTTAGCGGGGCGGAGGCGGATGCGGAGGCGACGAGTTTCACCGCGGATGCGGAGGTTAACGGAGGCGGAGGCGGATGTGAAAGTAGATATAGAAAAAATTTAAATTTATGGTTCATTAAAACAAAAACTTTATTTTAAATACGTACATTCATACACTTAATAAAAAAACATTACCTTCTAGTAATTAAAATTAAGGAGAGGCAAATTGTATTTGACAAACAATAGTTTTGCTGCTTTGTCACCTTCAAGACGATTTCTGAGGGGCTCACGAATTAAGCCATTTGAACTAAATAATTTGTATCATTAATTTGACAAATGACATATGCCCACCGCCACTTAACCGCGTTCCCGCCTCGCACTCGTTGATTCTTGACCATTTCGCGAGCAACACGCGGCCGGATGGTCGTTGAGCGTCGCTGCTTGCGCGTTATTGTTTTATGATTACGTAAATAAACCTCCGTTACAACTCCGCAAAAACTGTGCGGAGGCGGAGGCGAAGCTCCGTTACAACCCTACTACAAACCGACCAACATGAACTTTACCGCGCTTGTGACAAATGTCACTGTCACGAGCATCAGCGCCGCCTAGTGAACATTCGTAGTTCGCTTCGCATACCTTACCGCGCGCGCCGGGCGCTCCACAAAAATATAACTTATTACAAGAAATAACCCTGAACAATCGTTGTGAATCAAAGGTCTTGTAAGGTGTCAGTGCTGGTATTCGAATCAAGGGACCCTCTGCCTGGATTCGCCGCAGGAAAGCATATAAGGTCAGTGCTTAGTCGTGCCGAGAGTGTTTTTCAATTCGGGAATGATTTAAGATTTTCCAGTTACCAGCCATGTATTCAAATACAGTCCACTACTAAAGAAGAATAAAGAGAATAACCTACAGACAACCCTAGACAACACCGTTTGGAGTAGCATCACTATCCAAACTTACGCAATTAGCCTTGCGACTGAAATAGGAATTTTGTTTCTAGTTTCATTAATTTATTGTTGTCTCCACAGATGGTGCGCAAGATACGAGCAGCCAGATGGACTCCAGCGGAGGAGGCTTCGGTGCCAGCCTCGCCGCGGCAGGGCGGCTGCCAGCGCCAAATTTCCGCGGGCTGCTTCGGCCCGCGCACGCCCTCTGCGCTTCGCCGACGAAGGGTGGTCCACCCCGGCCGCACGACATCCAACTCTACAAACTGAAGACTCCTGTTGTCGAGAGGCGCCAAGATGTTCACGTGTGTGAACAGGCATCTTAGTCAGCAGCGCGTTGACCTACCAAAAACGTAGCAATTTTTGTGCAGAATTAGTAAATACATCAATTGACGTATTTTACATGTACACACACTAGTGTACATAAATTTGATATAAATCGCTTTAATTTTTATAATTGAAGTCTCTTTGGAATAAGACTCAACGCTGTTTCAATTGGGCACCCCTTGACAAGACGACTACCAAGCTGAGCTAGCCACGACGACGCCCTGAAGAAGTACTACGACGTGACTGGGCTTACCTGACGACTACTGGACGAGACCTGGACGACGTCGTTCCGTCTATGACTTGCAGCTTCTTCTCACTGTGGCCAAGACATCTTTAGCCATCCAACGATCGGTCTTGTGAGTCTGCTTGACCTGCAGTGAGAAAACCTTTCCAAGCCTTTCATCCCTTTCTCTTCCGCCTATTGCCTTAGGTCTCTCGGCAATAGGTATCCCGCTTCTATTTATATATACGTAGTGTATGGATAGGTTAGGTACGACATTAGGGTTCTTTTCCTTCATGTACAGTCGGCCAACTATTACAGCACATTACAGTTCTATACAGTCACACTAAAGTTAATAATTTACAGTGGGTTTATTGATCTCACGACATACACATTACACTATACAATAGACACGTGAAAGTACACAGGGTTTGGGCATACTTTCAGAAAGCAATAAAACATTAGTTGCTGGACGAAATAAATAACATTCCATTTATAAATAGGTAGCTTTATTAAGTTATGACCCAAAAATGTATCTCCGTAAGCTATATCTACACATTTACATTTTGTTTCTTATCATGTTTACTGATTTACAAAAGTTCAAAGGTCAACTGCACTGGAACATTTGGCGGAAGCAGATCAACACAGTTTTTGTATTTCTGGTCTTGCTTATTGTTTTGTGTTAAAAATCTGTACTTTACTGTGTGTGTCTAAGTGATGTTATTGTTATATTTTGTTGCTGTAGTAATTTGTGAAATAAACGAGTTTGAGTTTGATTTGTGGATCTTTTACTGTGTGATCCTATCTACTAAAGTACTACAATTGTTTCATTCTGTTTGCAATAACTCAAAATAAAACAAAATGGCTATTTTATAACTTTTTGAAATAATAAATATGTAAATGTACTTACAATTTACTTACAGTAAGTGATTAGGCGTGTAACATACTCGCATATAGTTGTACGATCACTTTTTGTTATTAAAATGATTCTTAAACAAACTTTACTTAAACACAACTATAGCATAGGTACATGTCTAGGTGCGACGTATGTTCCTTATAAAACTGACAACAAGGAGAATTTAGGCGTCGGATCTCCTTGGAAAACATCTCGTTACTCCTCTGATTTTAATCGACTTCTGGTTCAAAGGGCACTTGAAATCGATAAACAGACTTCTATCTCCGAAGGGATTGGAGGTAGAATTAGGCGTCCTATTTGTTTCTCCATTATCGTCAACGAATCCATTTTCTGAGTTTCCTATAGACTTGTTACTACCAAAATTGCGTGTTTCCTCGACACAGCTTCCATTCACGGACGTGAATCCTAAAAGGCAAACAATGTCTATTGCAAATCCATCTTCAACCTCAAGTTCGATTGTTTCTGCGTCCTGCTTTCTGCCTCTGACACAGCTGCCGCCACTGGCCTTGTACCCTGCAGGGCACGTGACGCCGTCAGGTCTCCCCTGAACTGGCACCGCACAGTGCGTGTCACCTCACAGTCGTCCCCGGAAGAACACGGAGTCTGCTGCGGAACAATCTCGTCCCACAAGTCGGTGTATTCAGTCGACTGTTCAAACTGCGTACTGGCGGGGACTATACCGGATTTTCGTTCATTTTGATTAGATTCTTCAACTGAATACCGCGGCAAGGAGCACGCTGATATTGCAACACACCTAAGACGATTTTCGACATTTCTCGTATAACATTTTTTGTTAACTTCACTACAGTTTTTGAGAGCACATTTAATCAGCAAATAAATTACCTAACTCGCGAGTGAACCTCGCTGGCGTACAGAATTTGTGGCGATAAATTTGATGACTCGCGCAATTGATGACTCAACTTATCATAGTGAAGTCAAATGTACTCTATTTTGGTAAATTTGCAAAGGAATTAAAGCTGTGAAAAACAGTAATTGATCCTCTTGATTTTGCTGAATACCTTTAGTTATTCTTTATAACATAAAACGTTGCAAAATATGTTTAATTAATATTACTTACTATTTCCAATGTAACTTAACACAGTACCTATCATTAAACTTTGCATGTATGCATAGCCGACGACGTCAGCGACCACACACACTTGTAGACAGGTTGGGCGGTGCTTACTTGTCACGCCGCAACCCCGCATGGAGATGCGGCGCTAGTGTGCTATGCTCATCAAGAATCTGCAGTCAACGTTGGAAACTGCACCACCGCACACCGGAGCGGTGCAGCGTGAGACTGCCTTCTTAGTACCAACTTCTTGCAAATATTGATTATTATTTAACTATGACCCCAGAAATCATTTATCATAGATTTTATTTATTAATTATATTCTTATTTACTGATTATCGATTAGTGATGCGTTGCCGACCGTAGGCCTTTGTTCCAGTACAACCTCGTAAACGTGGTTGTTACAGCGGCTCAAATAGGAAGGACCACTCCAGACGAAGTCTAACCGTCAGAAACTCTACTCCCATTTGCAAACAAAGAAGTCTTCATTGTCATCATGATGCCAGCTGCTGAGTGCCTAGGTACCTACGTCACGCGCCCGACCTGACTGAAGGCGGCATGCGTCGTCATTACTCTTAACTACTTAGGTACTGTATTTATCTTTGTGCAAACACAATTTAAGGGAAGGACGAGTCTCTTAATCAAATACTCACGACTCTTCGAATCCATAGATGTAAATTCAATGGTTCCGATATCTTAGGTACTGACTGCGAATGGACCTTGTAGCCACGACAGCCTTAGTGATCCCTGTGCAGGGAGATCCGTCTCGGCGGAAGAAGCTGGTGGTTCCCGGAAATGTATGTCCACCACACCACTTGCAGTCCGCAGCTTGCCTGGTATGATGGCCTTCTTCAAATCTTAAAATTTGTCATCATAGTAGGTTTGAAGAATTCCTTACTAAATATTAAATAAATAAATCCCCAGACCAACTCACCAACTGTACGGCCCGAAAGTAAGCAGAGCTTGTGTTATGGATGACCTACCTACATACAGCGAACTGAGGGGGGGGGGGAACCAAACATAATTCTTAAATAAATATAAACCTAAAAGCTTTCGCATTGTAAATTCGGCAGTCACTGACAAGCCGGCGCCTTGACTGTTTATCTATTGGCAGAACTCTTGTCTGCTGCCCTTCCGCGTCAGCATCTCTAACGTATCCAGTTTATGGTAAGTGGTACTCGTGCCAATCGATGTCATTAATCGTAACTGTTTTTTTCTTATCACTAATGACCATTAGGTTTGAAGATTTACGTTTTTGATGGAATGTCAATGGAAATATTGAGTAGTCACGGCTAAGCATTAGTCGATCGTCGATCGACGTTGCCTGTTCACGTCGAATGCCTCGATGATTCAGTAAAAAGGTCGATATAATTAAGAAAACAAATATATTTGAATATACGTTTGACATAAAAGAAATTAGAGAAACAATACATTCTGTACTAATTTATAGTTATAAAAAATAAATGGAATAAGTTTTTCAAATAAATGTTTAATTGTACATCCCTGTACTCAACCATCTACGTCACAATGGTAAGCATTTATTTCACGGATTAAGTGCGACCTTAACGTCGCAAACCATCACGTCGCCATTACTCGGCATGACATGGTCTAAATCAGTTCTAAATCAACAATATTGTCAAGGCCTATTCTGTAATGACAATAAGAATTCAGTTTAGTTCTATAAAATGTCTATTTCTTTTTATTGTTTATTAAAGGAAGACTAACAGCCAACATAACAATAATGCATATCTATGATAGCAATAGTGGGCCCATTATAACTCCTCACCAATATAAAATTGTACAAATTTACCGCACAATTATGTTATTTAAACCACACTTAAATCTACACCTTGAAAACTATTTACAATTACTATTATAACCTAACATTTCTTCCACTATAAAAACCAATTTATTATTTGAAAAAAAAAATTGCTCATTATACGTCTCGCTGATGCAGCGTTGGTATTAAATAAATCGAAATCAAATTTCATAGTCAATTTATTAAAATTATTGCTCGCTCGCCGAATATAGGCGTTTTGCCTATAACTCGTAGATGCTAAGGGTAAATACTAAACTGAATATTTCTAAGAGGTTTGGCAGGACAACTATGATGAAGTTGGCTGAGAAGTTCCGGGCTATCAATATAACCAGAGGCTATCTTCAGCAGGAAAATAAGGTCAGCAATTTCCCGTTTCTTAGCAGGAGGGAGAAGGTGGTACTTTCTGCAATAATCCATATATATACATACATATTTCTAACCTCATATCATAGGTATACCATGTGGAGATCCACGCCGCGGTCAAAAAAGGCGCGGCAACGCCCGGACCCGATGCGGTACGGCGTCGCCCGCGTAAGAAAACTTTTTTGTTTGTTGTTTTCTTTAATGATAAATATTATATTTCTAAGTAGGAACCTAATACAAGAATTAAAACAAATTATATGCTGTAACTATTTTATAGAACTTTTGCAGGATTTAAACGCGCTCGCTCTACAATCAAGCTTATACCAGATACAGAAAATAATTTTTCATTAACAGGCGTATTTGTCGTTGGGATCTTTCCCAGTATACCCTTTAAAAATATACCCGTGAAGTTTCTTGCCAGTTCTTCTTCACGAAGGTTTTTCCGAACTGGCGGTAGAGTCATGCTTTATTTGACGTCAATAAGAACAAGTACTTAATTGTCAATGTTGAGAAATAAATAAAAATGTTTCATTTCCCTCTCGCTAAAATCCTAAACAAAACACCGCCAGATTACCGATACACACACTACACAGAGCCCTCAGCTCTGCGCAATGCTCCTCCTCATATTTTAAGTTTAGCTATATAGTTCGTTCGCGTTAAGAATGCAGTGAGTCATCGATGCAACTAATCCATAGTTGCCAATGTATTAAACATACTAGCCAATGAGATTATCGTATTAGAAAAAGGTTTGTCGGTGATGCTATTGGCTGACGAGACGAGACGAGATCTTAACAAATGGAGCTCTACTGCCATTCTCTGAAACTAATATATAGACCTCCGTGCAGTAGAAGGAGGTATTTTGAAACTCAGCTGTCATCTTGACAGGAGACATTTCATTTACGGTTAGCGTGTTGCACGCCACGAGCCTTCGTTGCCCGTGATTCTACCGCCTGACACTACTAGTAGAGTGAAGGGAAATTTTACTTCCCCATGACACAGAGTGAACTATAAAATCTCCCGTGGATTACCTCATTTCCAATGGCACTACTAATACTAAGTAAAAAGTATATAAACATATTTTTAAATTTTATTCAGTAACATTTTCAATAAGTTTTTTCTTCTTAGTAGGTATAACTAAAAAACAAAAATTACCTCTTATAACGAAATTTTAATAAAACAATATAAATAAAAACAAGACTTCGTAATATTCATCGCAACTTGTCTAATGTGTAACCAACAGTTATTTCGCCATTGATAAATTGAAGGAGTATGTTCATAATGTGATCATCATTGTCGATCGAAATTTTAGTTCGCTTTGATCCTTTGTTCGATTGTACTCTTTTTAACATTTTCGTTTTTTGGAAGTCCGTTAGGAGTTTTAACAATCTTGGTAGTGTAATTGAACCACCCTTCGTCACCCTTTTATTAATTTTAGAGTGCCAACTTTCCAAAACGTTGTTGGTTCGATGACGTTGACCATAAACACTCAACATTTTAGCAAAATTTTTTTTAATCCAAAATTTTTCTATATAATTTTGGAACTTCTGTATGCCCAAACCTTGACTTTCAGCTTTTATGTATTCCCAACCCCGTACTATGTCTTCAGTCGGCAGTAATGGAATGACTGCTGTTAGTCCAATAATACGTTTGTGGCCTTTTCTTTTAGTATAGCCTAGAGTTTTAGCTTTTTTCCATACTGCTTTTGACCAATGGTAAAAACAGCCTTTTAGTTGAATATCAGGGAAAATTTCTGTTAAACATTGATGGCTGCTAACTCAAAATCACAATGAAAAATATTAGGGGACCAATTCGGTAACGTAGATTAAATTAAATTAAATAATGTCTCGTATGTTTTCTGTTGCTTATTTGGCATTAAAGCAAAAATTAAGGGAATCACATTTGTGGTGTCTACCGTGCTACCGATGTCACCATGAATGCTGTATAATTCAGCAAACGGTAAAGGACAACTTCTAAAAGTCGCATCTCCAAAAAACTCACGGATTTCGCCAATCAGTTGTCTACATTCTTGCGTACAAAACAAAATAATACGATTTCCATGGTAATAGTAGTCAGCTAAAATGAAATCTGTAAAATCGGATGGTATTTGAACTTCTTCTAAATTCTTGTAAACTGTTTTCATCACACCCAGTGCTTTGTTCCTCTTGTCGTATAAGGAATGTTGTACACTTGAAAATGGTGGTAGAAATGACACGAAATTAAGACCTTTATTTTGAAACGAATTATAGGCTTCATCATATAACTGAGTAATTGGTTTGACAGATTTTGTTACGAGATTCTTTAAATCTTCAATTTGTCTAGTAACTAAGTTTCTACCCACTAAAGGTTCACAAGTGTGAAGTTTCTGTGATGCTTTAAGCAATTGGTCCCCCTAAAATTATCGGAAGAATCATTGATTAATCAAAAAAATGTTTAGTTAACATGACAAACAGGCGGTTGAAATTAAATTACCTATAGTAGTACTCACTTTTATTGTAATTGTTCCCGGACAATTACGTTTCTTATAAGCAGAACATCGCCATACAGATGAACCATTTTTGAAATCGCGCATCTTATGATATTGGTAATCACGATTCATAACAACCTTGCCACCTTTATGTTGCCTAAAGAACAACTCATTTTCATCCATGTTTTAGGAAAAGGTTTTTTGCCAGAGATTTATGCACGAATACTTTAAAAAACAGTTATGATTAGAACTATAACGCATAGCATTGCATAACAATGGCATTGTCATTTTCTACTCATCAAATTTATCTGAATGGCCAGTAACTTCCTTGTTCCAAGTAGTTTAAGGTTGCAGTTCATGATAATGATATACTCGTACCTACTTTGTATACTCTCATAATAGCTAACTCGTGCCGTGGCAAATAATATTTCCTGTGAAACTATTAATAACAGTGAGTGTCACAGGAAATATACTTTTACCTGCAGCACTACCAGTAGTGTCATGGGGAAGTAAAATTTCTCTTCACTCTACTAGTAGTGCCACGCGGTAGAGTCACGGGCAACGAAGGCACTGAGGTGACATTTCCAAAGTATACTTGTACCACTGAGTCTCGCAACTGGTTGTCTGTCGAGTCTATGGTTTGTTGAGGTCCGTTTGTCGAACTAGAGCTGGCTGTCCGGTTTCAGTAATAGATATTCACTACTAGTCTTAGTTTATGTAGGTAGTAACGACTTACAAAAATATATTAAATGAAGGTGTCTTAAACATTTGAATGTTTTTTCGAGGTGATAAATGATGGAGAAAAGGATCTTGATAGTTTTGACAACCTTAAATAAAATATCCTTTTACACGCTATCGACTACTAGATTATAAATTGAGATTCTTGCAGTTGTTATATTAATGGTAAATAATTAAAGCAAACGAAAAACTTCAAAGGAGTTCTTAAAAAGGAAAATAACGTCAACAGATAACGGATAGAAGTGTAACACCTTCGTTTTCATCGTCACGTTCCATCAGGGGAGATAGAAGACAAACGGCTCATCATTTTTCAATAAAAAAACAAAACGCCATACTTCATTATGCAGTGTAGCTGTTTTACAGATTTGAAAATATTTTCCTATTACAAAACTAAACGAAATTAAGAAATATTGGCATTTAATACGTATTAATTTCATGAAACACAAATAGGTGGTTCTGTAGATCCATCGACTTCTGCCATTCTATTTTTTGTATGCATTCAAATAAAATGGGAACATTTAAACGATACTGCATTCCAACCAGTGTTGCTAGATCAGGGGATTTCCCCCTTTTTCGACCGAATTAGGGGCAAAATAGGGGAGAAAAATATTTGGGGGATTTTTAGGCCCAATTTAAAAATCATCAAATACAGTATTTTTTTACCAAATATCACGTTCCTGACGTTTTGTTACTAATGGTTTTTTATCATCTTTAAATTACCTGAGCGCCACAACTAGTCTAGGTCGAGATTCGAGGTGTTGATGATAACGAATACATTTTTCTATAGTAATAAAATGTGGCAATAATAAAGTTTAATAACATATGAACCGCATATGAGCATGTACCTCTTTAAAAAACCCGCGGCCTGCCACCATCCGCTTGGACAGGGTATTCTAGGGGATTCCTAGGTGTGAAATCAAATTAGTCTAGGGGTATGTCGCCGAGAGAATCTGGCAACACTGGTTCCAACCAAATAAGAAAGTAGTGTAATAACTGATTTTTTTTCCAAGATGTTAAAGGTTATTTAAAATAATGAGACATGGTTAAGTAAAGAGTAAAATATATTTACTTTTTTATTTTCTTTACATTTAGTAAACTTAAACTAAAACATATTTTAAAACCACTTAAAACAGAAACCTAGTAAGATAGAACGTTGAACACATCACAGACTAAAGACATAAAGGTGGTTGTAACGAACACTAATCATCGTACGTGTCACTAAAGTAAGGCCGATGAGACGAGATAATGTATTAAACAAACTTTCGTTAAATCCGTCTATTTCCGTCCGTTCCGACGGCTCTTCTGCACCACGAACCATGCAACCACAACTATGGTCGAAGAACTGACACCAACGCGAGAGATAAGGACAGATATAATACTCGCTCGCTTTCGCAACGTAACTCAGTAACGGCCTGCACATGAGGAGATATAGGCCCAGCTCCCCAGTAGCAGAGCTGCCCGTTATATGTTGGAAGTAAAAATTACACTCGGAAAATAAGACAAGTACTATACGCAGATCCGCTATCAAGCTGTGGCTGTAATTGGGTATATGACACCATTTGAAAATGCAAGTTTTTATCATTTATTTATAAAATATAGGTTATTTTGACAGGTACAATATGTTTTGAAAAATATATTCTGAATTTAATATCGAAATTATTTTTTTATTTTATTTTATTTTTTCCTTTAGTTGGGAAACAAACAGAACAATCACTTTAAATACAAAAATATTCTCTAAATAATTCACAATCCAGCAAAGTCTCTCTAATAAAATTTACAATTGTTAGTTAATTTAGAATGTAGAATACCAACAAACTACACAGTTAGATAATTTGGATTTAATTACATATTGAATTTAAATTAACACAATTAAACAAGGATTATTAAAGCAAATTAAATTATTTCTTTACATTTACAAAATAAATAAATACGGATAGGAAGTATAAAAATGCTATTAAATTACTTCTTGAGGACTTGTAAAGTTTCTCTAATGCTACGCTTAAATTGCTTTAGAGAGAGATTGAACATATCTAAGTCACTGAACACTTTATTGTTTGAATTACAAGATCTGTAAATAAATGAATTTGTTGCATAATTCGTACGCATTGTGGGTGGCTAAAAAGCATGAATTCTTCTTGAATTGGTGCGGCAACAACGAAAATTAATCAGCTCTAAGAGATATGGTGATTCGATAAACTTGTTAATAATTTTGAAAAGAAATATTTGATCGCGAGCTGTCCGTCTGTCCTCCAGGGAAGTTACTACTATTGTTGATGGTTGCCCTAAAAGTAAAGTTCTATAATTTAAATATTTAATAAATTTGTTTTGAATTTTTTCTATTTCATTTATATAAACTTTATACTGCGGATTCCAAGCGACAGAGGCATACTCTAGAATCGACCGAACAAAACCGTTATAAAGCATCACTAAGGTAGAAACATTTTAAAAGTCTACGCTAACTCTCAGTACGAAACCCAGAATGCCAAAAGCCTTTCTAACGATTGCATTTATGTGATAATCTAAAACAAGCTTACAATCCAGATAAACACGGAGGTGTTTCACCAAAAAAAACTCTTTGAAGTGTTTGATTTTGTAATGGATACATAATCGGTTGTTTTTTTCGGATTATATAGATTTATTATGATTATACAGATTTGAAAACTTAAAAAAAGAAGCAAAAACTTATTATAATATATGTAAAATTTTTAAATATCATTAGCTTACTGACATTAAATATAACAATTATTACTATGCCAGTATGCATGTAAACGCATTATCTACGTAGCTATTATATATTTTATCAAAATGCCCATACAATTTTAGTATGATCTACAAGTTATGACGTCACAACTTGGTACCGTTTTGTACGGAGCGTTTTTCGGCGACTCGCAGCGGCTCCTCAAACATATCGCTGTATCTAGAAAACTATTGATTGTAAACATACTGTTACTTCTGCAATATTTATTAACTGTTGATAAACTATTTAAATATGAAATAAAATTTTTTTGTCATATACCCAATAGCACTGCGTACATTCATTCGCACATTCGAGCTGGTATTTATTTCCAGCGAATACCTGCTTTTCGAAGTGTAGGTTCACAAGACCTTGCTTACCTCTATCGAATGCAAGTTCATAATGGGTCTTGTGTTTAATTATACCTCCCATCCACACTCGCTGTGCACGATTCTATCTACTTTCCTTTAAGAACCGGGTCTATCACGACTCCATCAACAGCAGATGAACCATCACAAATTAGATCCAGGCTACGACACGCGGTGCTCGCGCCTGCAGCATGAAGTTACTTCCTGGGGCGGCGGTGATGAGGGGGGACGTTTAATATACAATGAAGGCAGATAAGTTCCGGATAAAACATCTGTTTTAGTTTACATTAGCGAGACGTTCGTCGCCTTTACACTTACAGTACCAGTTGAGGAGTGACTTTACAAAAGGGGATATCTACATCCCTTTACATTGCAAAAGGGGATATTTAATTTATGTTTATTTAGCACCACTAAATTAGAAAGCCAAATATTTTTCTTATAGGCCCTTCTATTAATCTTGTTACATAGTACCTACATAGCTATGCAGAGTTTATGTAGATCTGTGTGTCTTGTCTTTGTCGGTTTTCTTAATTTTCTGAATAAAATGATAAGATGTAGAGATCCCCTTTTGTAAAGTCACTCCTCAGTTATTATTGTTTGTTTCTACTGAACCCGATGTAGTTTACTAGGTTTGTTTTACTCCTCATAAATAACGCGCACTATCGTTACATAAAATAATCAGTCAACTCAACAATCAGCCATCACTATCCGTGTTCTGTGGGATTCTTTGGACATAATAATAAATGTTTATGTGCTACAATATTTTATAGAAATTACTTGTAAACTATAACAATATTTCACATAAGCTATAACACTAAGTAATCTTTGACAAAATCCTGCAAATACCGAAATTCGATAACCTGAGACTCCGAAGCCAGCGCTCCTCCGTCACAACAGGAGTTACCTATTTTTTACTACAATATAAAAAAATATATTAAAGAAAAAACATCAAATTGTACAGTTTAAAGAAAAACAAGTTAAAGTGTGTACAAACAATTATTAAGTTACCAGCGTGTCAAACAAAACGCCTAAGAACAAACTGCACATAACGACATTGTTAGATATGTTTGCTGAAACTATTACCTACTTACAATAAATATCGTTTAATTTTCTATAACAGCGGTTGCAAGGCAACGACGACATCTGAAAACTGTCCTGTGGGAGCGTTTACTACCCTCCACCTACCACGGAGGGCACACAGTGGTGATACCATTGGACTACCCGTTTGTCGACACACAGCTTCAATAAGAAATAATAAGGTACAGAGATTTTATTATTCTATTAAGACAATATTTTTGGATATTAACTTTGTCTAAAAGAAGATAATTTTCTAAGCTCAATTGTAAAATCTAATCTCATAATTAATAGCATTAATTATATTTAATTCTGCTTTAGTTTTGAGTCAAAAATAATGGAATAATATACATTTCTTTTCAATTAACCTTAAAATAAAACATATTCAGTAAGGTTGAACAATGACAGAAATGAATGCAAGGAAATGTAAAGAGAAAGTTACAAGCGGTGGACTATCTCACTTAAGGATATTGTTTGGCCACCGTTCATTTATAACATAATTTACTTAGAGAAATAATAAACAATTTCTACTACTCTAATAAATGGTGACTACTAATGAGCACTTTTCTCCATCAAGCACAATGGTGACACAAGCACATGAACACAAATACGGTATGTCTCATATCTCTAAACCATCTTTATATATTACTTTATGCAGTAGGATATAAAATTTCATGAAAATAATTTCATAATATATGAGATTTAAGTTACAATAAACAAATAAATATTGATTCACCACAGGAGACAAGCTTATCTACATTGACTCTTTCCAATATAGATATTTCTAAGAAGATCAGTCAATACAAATCTTTTTTGAGCTTTTCAATTTGATGTTTGAACCAAGTTATAAAAGTGAACCACATATGGGAGTGGATAGAAATCCTTAACTGCTTAAAGATAACATTCCAAAAGACCAGAATATTTTTACTGTCTATTAGACAAGCCCGAACTTCCTGTCTATTAGAATGAGCTTCATATTAGCATTGTATGAAAGTCGATGTTGCTCGCATTCACATAGTGGGGGTATCTTCACATTTGCAAGGAATATTGTGGAGTTGTTTGTTCCAACCCAGGGTTGGTAGCAGTGTTGGCTCGCACTATTATTGGCCTGCCCTGAGCGTACACTATTTGTTCGCTGTAATTTTTCACATGTTGATTTGGTATCTGTTGAATGTTGGTGTTGGTATTGGTTGATTGGTATAGTGGGTTCTCCGAATGCACTTGTACCGTCTGCATGGGCGCCTGTGTCATTAAAGCACTAGGATTTTGATAGCTGGCACCGGTGTGGACTCGATAGAAGACATTCTGCAACTGATTGAACCCAGAAACTATTTGCGTGGGTGTGTTGATGTTGCACACGCGGATGTCGTTCGATGGGATGTTTACTGCGTTGGGAGTCAAGGTCGCCATGTGTTGGTTGACGTTTTGATTGTTCGGTCCTATGATAATAGGCTGGTTGGTGTTGTTTGGCATCGCGACGACGCCTCGATCTATCAATATTAGTCCTGGCGGAGGCCGCGTCGGCTGGCTCTCAGGAATGGTGCTGGTGGGTTCGCCAGCGAACGCCTCACTGTATGACTGCACATTCGTGATGCGTATGTTGCGGAGCGGGTCATTTAAGTCTACCTCCGGTTGTTCTTGTTGGGGAATATTTCTAGCCTTAGATTTAACTTTCAGTATCGGTTGTTTATGACGCGCTCTAACTGAATAGTCTTCGCGTTTCGAACTCTTTATCACAACGTTATCCGAGTACACGACAAAGGGCGCGTCGACTTCGTCCTCGCTGTCCGATATAATTATAGTGGAAGGCGCTTTTTTAGCAGTTTCTTTTTCGACGTTACCGAGTTCGTGCGAACTTGCTTTCTTGCATTTCTCGTTAATTTTGCTCGCGTCTAGTATGACCAGTTTCGACTTCATCAGCGGTGTGCTTTCACCGCCTACAGGTTTAGTGTTGTCAGCATGTTCACCGAGGTTGCTCTGCTGCGTTGCGTCCCTGCAGCACGGGTTGTTGTCCTGCGAGATCCTGCAGTTGTCTATCACCAACAACGGCATCTTAGGACTAGTATCAGCACAAGGCTTTGGGAGGACCTTGTGGTAAGTGGTTTTACTATTTTTTTTCGGGTTACTACGCTTCGACGAGTCTCTTATTTTGATTTTATAAACGTCCCGTTCATCACTCGAGGCAAGTTGCACTATTTGGGCATCTCTAAACAGATATTGTCCCAGCACCTTCCCAGGTGGACTATCGCGAGACGGGGTTTGTAGAGTCGAGTTCACAGGACCGCTAGAAGATTCCTGAATACGATCAACAGGCAAGTTTAGATACGAAGCCACCGTCTGGTTTAGAATTCTTGGATTGGTAGATAAACAAATGTCGTGTGCCGCTGAGTTAGGAAGGCAGTTACCGTCTGAGCTGCTGTCACTTATTGACAAAACTTTGCTGTTCGGAAGCTCACTTTTTCCATTCACTTCAGTACTATTATTACATTCTAACGTCTCATTAACTTCATTCATACTTTTACGCGTTGTTTGACAAATGACCGAACTATTGCAAGCCTCAACGCTTCTTGCTCGGGAAATAAGACTTTGAGATTCAACATAAACATTTCTTTCAACGCTTTTACACTTTTCGCCGTTTTGGCCACATGTACCACTATTTACGCCACTATCTTCATTCTTCTTGCCTTTGTTCTTGGCCAGGGGTCCGAAGTGAAAGTACTGTTGGTTGATGTTCTTCTGTCGGATCCACTCGTCGAGGTCTGAGGAGGGCGCGGGGGCGGCGGGGAGCGCGGGGCGAGGGGACTGCTTTTTGCGTTTCGGACCGATGACTTGCTGGATTTCCGGCATCTGTAAATTTTACAATTGCATAAAGCTTAAATTTATCTTTGAAATGTATTTAAATTTTAACCCATTCGTCGGCAAACGGGCATACGCATAACGTCATAAGACGGTAATATTTGCCTATAAACATTATTTAGACATGTCGTCATAGGCTCCGCAAAAAGGTGTGTGTTCGAGGACAACAAAGTGTCGGCGTGGGCACAGAATGAGGTAACGTTGCGACTCATTGACATTCTATGAAACCTTTGAAATACTTAATTTTTATCTATAGCCGATGGCCGCGCGGTTCCGCAGGTTGTATGTCGCATACGTACGCACGGACCTCAGCAGTCGCTGGCATTAAATTGACAAATACTGATCGCAATGGATTCAGCTACAATGTTCCTTTGTTCCTATGATTTTACTGGATCTCCCTTCCATTTGACCGGAACAAAATGTGTGTCGTTCTACGTTTCACTATGCGCCGGGCGCAGTACAGGGTGATCTACTAAGTACAGCGATTTGCAAAATTACAGCTTACATTTAAAATTGCTTGGGTTTACTCAAAATTACACGCAAACACATCGACCACTTATAGCGCTAAAGGTTCAGTGGATATTTAATTTTGAAACATGTGACATTGAACCACCCGGTAGTGAACGAAAACATCATAAGGAATAATTCCAAGGTCCTGATTCACATAACCAAATGTGTAAATTCCAACAACCTGGAATAGGTAAACGTGGTCAATTATAATTAAACTAATTGTCTAAAACCACCCACAATTATTGATGAAATAGGAGGGCCCAGCAGTATGCAGAGACGTCTAAGATCATTGTCAATAATAATTACTTTATTTATTTAATTTACATCATGGTATGCTGCCTTGCCTCATACGCCGAAGGTCCCAGGTTCGAGTCCTGGCCGGAGCATTCATTTGTATGATGAAGACAGATATTTGTTCTCGGGTCATGGTTGTTTGTATTTATATATGTATGTTTATTCTGGGTTCCCCCCAGTTCGCTGTATGGTCATCCATAACACAAGCTCTGCTTACTTTGGGGCCATACAGTTGGCGTGTTTGTCTGGGGTTTTCTATTTATTATTAAATACAGTTTAGCCTATGGATACAAGAGTTTTAACAACACCCAGGCTAAACAATGTCCCGAAATGGCTCCGGGACCGGGGGTTCAGAAAAACATTGGCTAATTTAAACGAGCACATGTCAACTCACGCCGCTCAGCGCGTGCAGCAGCCGGCGCTGCAGGCGCCGCGCGTACTGGCGCGACAGCCTGCTCGGCTGGCCGGACGCCATGTCTGCAATACATCAATACATTAAGATACACTCTTGTATACTATAATCTGTTTTTTTAACAAACGAGTACCGAAAATGTTGACTGCGTCGCTATTGGTCCAAGTAATCAATATAAAGTCCGTTTTGAACAAACGCTGTAGTTCTATTGGTCCTATAGGCATAGGCAATGACCCCTAACAATGACCCATCTCACTCTGTCGATATCGGAAATGTGCGAGAGACATACTCAGTACTCGTTAATTAAAAAAAAACAGGCTATCGCTCTAAACACCACAACATGTCGCGTCTTTTCAAGGACAGGCGTTCTTAGTATGACGGAGTGATTGCCAAATGTAGCATTGAGTTTATACAACTTCAGTACATACAGCCAGAGGAAAGAACTAGCGACGCGGTACTCCGGCAACTGATGTGCAGAGCTTCGCGACAACGGCCCTCGGGGCGTGGCTCTCCACAACTGCACTTGTTACCCAGAGAGGGAACACTCGTGGGGAACGTGACCCACAAACTTGACGACCGAGTAGCGTAGTCGTTGGTAGCCCTGTCTCATACGCCGGAGGTCCCAGGTTCGAGTCCTGGCCGGGGCATTCGTTTGTGTGACGAACACAAATGTTTGTTCTCGGGTCATGGTTGTTTATATTTGTATATAAAGGTACCGTGTTGTACGGAGCATGCTTCGGCGACTCGCAGCAGCTCCTCAAACACATCGCGGTATTCTGCCCCCCCCCCTTAGTTCGCTGTGTGGTCATCCATAGCACAGGCTCTGCTTACTTTGGGGCCATACAGTTGGCGTGTTTGTCCGGGGATTTATTTATTTATTTTCAACATAAGAATTATTTCGAAGGTATATATAAAATCTGCACTCCCTAGTGTTAGTCAATCTTGTTTGGATGAATTGATTATATTCGTCATTATATGTATAAAGAACACGCCTGAACGCCATTACAAAACACTGGGATATATTCGATTAATAATTCAATGCCGACCATTCATAAGCTTCAGTTGGAATTGACGAGATTTCAACAAGAGACACTTGCGGCCTCTAGTGGCGTACCTCGGCTGGCGTCGCACTCCTCAACGTCGTCCATGACCTGCGTCCGTTCCAGCTGCTTGTCCGACTCGAGCGTATCGCTCTGAAAAGTAACATATCATTTGCAAATGTTTATTGTATGGCTGGGCGTATCTATAATAAAATACCAAATGATATTAAGAATTCGACTTTTAGACTACTTAAAATAAATTTATTATATTATTTATTAGATAAGAGTTACTACTCATCGAATGAATATTTATTATAGATTCAAACCCTTAGCTTTAATAATTATTGTTATATGTATTTCGTAGTTAATGTTGACATTTTTAAATTTATAATTTGTTAGTTTGATTATATCACATCGCAAAGATTTGCACCCCGTTTGGCGCGGTGAAATCTGATGTACATATAATATACAAGACCTATTGTGTCGAACACATTTTGTTATATTTATTAATAGTGATTGCGATTATTAGTGTTGTAAGTTTTCGAACCAATAACATCGTTGGTTAAAGACACGTAAAGTTTATTGGATCAGAAGGTTATTGGATCCAAGTGTTTCTTACGTTTAGTACACGCAAACCAAATCGTCCCGAACAAGGTTCGACAAGATGGCGGCCACAAAGATACGTTGCATAGTTAATGGAATTATTGGAGCTAAATATACAGGATGTCTCGGAACGTAACGATCAAACGAAAGGGGGTTGTAGACCATGGACTGACTGTTCAAAAAAAAAATTTAGTTCTACACCTAAGTTACGTGGTTTAAAAGATAAAGGGTGATTTATAAATATTCCAGAAAATCACCCTTTGCGTCAATATTTTTGATGCTGCAGCTGCAAATACGCTTAGATTTAGTTAAAAACATGGAAAGTAAAGGAATCACATACCAGTACGCCATCTTGTTTGGAAGTTTCCGTGTTCAAACCTGCACGGCCCGCTTCATCTGTAAAGCATTCACAATTACGTACACAGCGCCACACTAGTCCACCTATGTTCTATGTCACAACTGGCTCATTCTAAGTCACCATCAGTTAGGTATGTCTAGATAATTTTTAAAAAGGGGATAGACTCGCCGTGCTCATTTGTTATGGATGTACCCAGAAACTACAGCAGCGAGAAGTAACAAAGGGTATTAGAATAAATATGTTTGTTTTGTTTCACCATCAGAAAGATGCTTTACCCAGGAGTAACACAGACTACATTCGAGACTCCGGCGACGCCGGGAGCTCCGCTAGCGGAACCAGGACCACCTCTACTTAATTACGTTACGCTATAATATTTCCATTTCTTTATTTTCTCGATGACAGTTCTAATTTGATATAATGTAGTGTCGTGACCAAATAAGTAATGATATCGATCGCACATATTTATTATATTTTGAACAAAGACAAATACAACAAAAACATTCAAATATATTTTTTCAAGGTGGGAACACTCAATGGCCCACCGCCATTTTGTGTTTGTTTTAATCTGTCACTCGCAACAAGACGGTCGTGCTGGTCACTACATTTCTGTTCGCTGAGTTTTTTCACATTTTCCATACGTTACGTTGTGTATTTTGTGTTCCTCCGTGTTGATTGCTGCCCAGCTGTCAAATATCAAAATGCCGAAAGGATCTATTCTAAAAGGCAGGCGAGAGAACTGGTGATCAAGGTTCGTAATTACTTTGAAGCCGAGTATCAAAATGGTGGCCCGCTATTACCACTGTCGCAAGTGCGAGAGCGTGTTGCGGCCGGAATAGGAATTAGTTGACCTACTGTTTCAAAAATTACTACCGAAGCTTATGGTACAAGCGGCATGCAGGAAAAAAAGGTTCGTACGCCGAAGAAAAAACGCCAACCACGTCGTGTGACATCGGTTGACAACTTCAACGCTGATGCTATTCGCCGTTATATATATGACTATTACTTGCGCAAAGAAATTCCAACACTTAATAACTTGTTGTTTCTTTACGTGAATGTGGTTTGTTCCATGGCCAAAAATCGTCATTAAGCTTAGTTTTGAAAGAAATTGGATTTTCTAAAAAAAATCGGACAAACGTAAAATATTGATGGAGCGTCACGACGTTACTATGGCTCGCTGCGAACTTTCGAGCGAAGCCAAAAAGATATCAGATTGGTCAAATGTTATTTTCACTGACGAGACTTGGTACAATGCAAACCACACAGTATCTAAGAACTGGACTGACGACACCGCCGCTTCCACTAGTTCAGTGGCAATGGGAAAAGGTGAACGCCTTATCATATACCATGCAGGGTCTACGGAAAGTTTCGTGTCAGATGCTTTACTGGCCTTTAAATCCAAGAAAACAGTGGACTACCACAAAGAAATGAACGCGGAGATTTACGAAGGATGGTTTAAAGAAATGGTGCAATCTCTGGAAGTCCATAATTATTATGGACAACGATACATATCACTCCAGACAAATTAAAATGCCGACGCAGGCCAATAAAATACAAGAGATAATTAACTGGCTCCACCGTCATGGCGAAAATGTGGATAGTACTTTATTAAAAATACAATTAGTGAATATTATCGACGAAATAGCTGCCGATTTTGGTCATTGGGTTCTTCGACTTCCGCCGTATCATTGCCAGTACAAGCTACAGAACTAATATGGGCACAAATCAAAGGACACGCCGCTCGAAACAATACCCATCCCCTTTTTACGGCAAACAAGATGTTGGATTTATTAAAAAAATGCACGTGCGGAAGTAACTGCCGAGAACTGGGAAAAAATTGTGAGAAGAACCCAAAACATTATAGCGTCGGATTGGGAAATTCATGTGGCAGTCGATAATATACAAGTACAGGAACTTATAATAAATGTTGGGGAGAGCTCATCGAGTGACAGTGACGATTCATCAGATTTTGATTAAAATAAATAAATAAAGATTACCTGTCGTTATAATTATTTCGTTTCATTGTCGAGTACCTACCTATACCTACTTATTTTACAACAGCTTCGAAAATTTTAAAGAAGTTGGCATTGTCAATCAAGAATTAATACGTGTAACATCTTGTAATAAAATATAATATTAGTTAATAAATTTGTACAAAGGTATCCGGCAGTAGCTTAGTTTCTTTCATTTTGTAATAAATATCGGGTCTGTTATCGTGTTACGTTTATCGACATAGCTCTATCCCTATCAGTTTCTCAGACTCTGGTACTATATAACCTTGTACGTGTGTAAACGTCATATTTTTATAAAATAATGCATACATAATGTAAAAAAAAAAACGCTCGCACAAGGTTACACAGGAGCTGACATCGAGAAAATAAAGAAATGGAAATAGTATAGTTAAGGTGTTTCGATCGACATCGCTCGATTGTTGTGGTAGCGATGGCTGATCGACGGGTACACTTATCGATCGCTGCCATCGATCGACATCGATTTATACCATCGATTGATGTGGTCTAGTAGAAACTATCGATCGACGTCGACTGTTTCATTCTACCATCGATCGATGATCGATCTTACTCACCTGTAACTGGGCTCGCGCGACCCGTCCACTCCGCTCTCGAGGATGCGCCCTGGTTCTGTAATGACATAATAACAGTTACAATCTGTAACGTTACACCACAACACATTATACTATTCCGCAAATACTTGAATAAAGAACCTGGGTTTATAATAATGAAGTAAGATATTTAGATTTGAAGTGAGATAAGACTGCAAGCTCACCTCGCCGACAGCCATAGGGGCCATGGGGGCCACGTGCGCCGTGCGCGCGCTGCGGTAGCTCTGCCGCACGGCCGCGATGTCGGGCAGCGCGACCACCTTCCTGGCCTGGTCGGCGCCCTGGCTGGCGTGGCTCGACGCGCTGTCGCTGGTCTCCGCGTCACTCGAGTCCAAACGCAGTCTTTTGATCAACAAATTGTTCAGCTCGTCAGATTCCGTTGAAAATGTTGAGGTTTCAAGTTTATTTGGCATAACTGCATCACTTTCTGTGTTACCAATCTTTCTTTTTGAACGTTTTCGGCCTGGAGTCCTAGTTTTAGAATCCCGATGCCTCAAAGCTGTTTTAGTGATGTTGACTTCCGCCAGGTTGGGTGGTTTCACTCGTAACACAGTGAAGGGCTGGCTGGGAGGGTGGCCGCCAGTCTTGTCATGATCTAGCCGAGTCAGGTCCACAGTGAGCGGGCTGCACAGGCGCAATAGAGTGTTATTGTGAAAACTTTTGGGAAGTATATTTTTTATAAGTTTCCTGTTGAAGTCTGGATTTTTTTGCAGTTCAGTGGTGATGTATGGTTTCAATTTATATTTCTCTGGTTGGTTGTTGGGTGTGTGAGTATCGGTGGGTGTGTCTGTGGTTGTGAGTGTCTGGTCGAAGGGTTGGGTTTCATCGTTGGCATCATTCGACCGAGATTCTGTCGCGGATTTACTTGATTCGGCACCTGTAATAAACCAAATCAATATTAATTTATGGTTTATTAACGCTTGTTATACATTGTATGAATTGAAATACACGTCAATGGAAACTGCATTAAAGAATTACACGAGCTAGACGAATAGATAGTCAGAATTATTTTAGAAATAAATAGTTGTTGGTTCCGAAACTGTTGCGTTTTTGTTGGCGTTATTTTATTTTAGTTGCCACTTAAAATAAATAAACATAATGAATATTACAATAAACTACACCGGGTGACTTTACCGTCAGGAAAATCAGACTAGGAAAAAGTCCGAAAATAAAAAAAGGAAAATTTCCTACGAATCCTTCCGAGTCGACGGCCAATTCTGTATAAAGAGTTGAATTTCAATTTTAGCTGTATGGTTTCGTTTTAGTCGTCTGATATACAAAGTAAACATGACTTGAAAACAACGGAAAAACACTCACCGTTATTACGATTTTCTAGCATCTTCTCACAGACGTCACTTGCATCCGCCGGACGCCCATCTTCTTCGTCACTTTCAAACACGATCCTCACTTGTACGCAGTCAGGGTTCATCGTCTCCAGCAGCTTAGTCTCGCACGGGGCGGAGCCGCTGGTCGCATCACAGCTATCTGAGTCGTCGTCAACAAGCGCGATCGTCATACAATCTTCTGTTTGAGGGAACTTGGTTTTGCCGTTTGAAGTGAAACTTCCGTCCTCTGCTTCGGGGTTGGAAGGAATTTCTTGTGACGGGACCCCCACGCCGAGCGTTTCTGTTAAGAAGAGGGTTTTTGAGTTAATCGTAGCAGATTTAATTTGTGGTAGTTAGATTTCTTTAGTTAAGAGCGCGTCTAGGCGCCTTTTTTTTCTCAACATTTAAAATTACTTGTTCTTATTGACGTCAAATAAAACATGACTCTACCACCAGTTCGGAAAAACCTTCGTGAAGAAGAACTGGCAAGATATCAACAAATCACACAAGGCTGGTATTTTTGTAATCAAATTTCTGTAAAATTTTGTCATTTGTATTTAAATATGAGGTTGTCTAATCTTTAATATACATTGATAGATACATTGTACGGTGTACATAAAGCATCAATTAAGTCACTCATCATTATTATTTTTTAATTTTTTATTTACACGATACAAAAAGGAATGTACAGATTTCAACACTCAATACTTTATTGTTTCCTTACATCATTTACATAAATTGGTACAAACAAATTAATAAGATGACAAATAAGGGCCTTGTGAGGCGCTGCAATTTGGGAGAGAGGGGGAATAAGCATGGTTGCCGGCTATGAGAATAGAAAAACAAATGTATTGTGCGGAACCGATACTCACGGTCGGCGTTCTCTTGGTTCTGCGCTTTACTTGTATCTTCCGCGTCTTCACGTTCGTAGTCGTCGTCCTGAAATCATCAGAACGTTAAAAGCAAATTTTAAAAGTAAATTTATTCAAACAACAAGCCAATCAATATTGTTCAGTAGAAATAAATGAACAAACAATTGAGGGAACAAAATTCGCATATCGTTTGAACAGCAGTTCGTGCACGAACCAGCTGACACTTTCGGTTCATTCAGAGCTCGTACAAGACATTCACACAGTTACACTCGTTCAACTTATAACAACCGCTTTTTGTGTCGGGGTTCACAAGCATATAATGCCCTGAAAAGCAAAATTTTAATACTTTTGTGTAAAAATTCTAGCATTCAACCAATGGCGTAAAAACAAATAAGCAGCGGCGTGTCTAATACGAAAATCAGAAAATATAATGTCCCAAGAATTTGTAACAAAATTAAAACGTTTGAATTTCAAACATACGTCACTGATGAGCAAGGATCGGAATAGGGTGACTATATTAACCCAAACTACGGAGAACTGAGACAGAAAGTGGAGACTTCCTCACGACGACAAATTTTTTTTGCCGGAATTCGGGAAAAAATTTAATTAAGTTGAAAATAAAATTTATTAATTATGGATAATAGTATATTACGCAGCTAGTGAATAAAGGACGGATTTAAAGCGAGGGCCGTAGATGAGTCACGAGCAAGTGAAGGATTCTAACGATTGAATCACGAGCGCAGCGAGTGATTTAAGATGATTGAATCACGAGCGCAGCGAGTGATTTAAGATGATTGAATCACGAGCGCAGCGAGTGATTCAACTGTTAGAATCCTGAGCGACGCGAGTGATTCATGGCCCTCGATATAAATTCGTACTTTATTCAGGAGTTGCATACTATACTTTATACCATGACTACGAGAAAAAGACATAATTTAAGCGAAAATAGAAATATAATCAAGAAATAATAAATGTTACATTAATTGAAATGGACATTAAAATTAGAGCAATGACTGAAATTAAGCGTAATTTTCTTATTATTATCATTAGGGTGGTCAACTTGTGAAACAATATTTATTAATCTAATGCCAAACTCCTTGTCACAAATATCGACCAATCAAATCTCGAGAATTTATTTGCACCAAAGAGTTTGAATTTCGAATCTTAGCGCAAGGAGTTTGTGTAAGCATTGAAATGTAGATCGGATATATTTTGTGTTCCAAATTCAAACACCAAAACAGTGAATAAAAGGCCTTTTTATTCACTGTTTTGCGTGAATAAAATAAGCTTTTTAGAGTAGGTATGGTATAAAGGCTATTTTTAGCTAAACTTGCAATCACCAAATTTTTGGGATTTTCACGTAAAATCTTATAGGAATTTATGATCTTTAAACTAACCGTTATATCAAATCATTGAATACATGACGTTTTATCAATAAATATAATTTAATCACCATAAGGAAGTCTCCACTTTCTGTCTGTGTTCCCCAAATTTTAGGTAAATATAGTCACCCTATTCCGATCTTTACTAATGAGTTATAAACATTGCTGATTTAGCTTCAATCAATATTGCACCTTCCGCAGCTTAGTTTTAAAACCCCTTTTGGTTCGGACGATTTGAACAAAAAGGCCAATTCTCTTTACGACTGTTCAGCCTAAAATAAATAAAACGTTTTAACTTAATTTAAATATGTAAGTATGTACCTGAAAACGTTGCAGTTTAGTACTGCAATAAATCTTCCAGGACTCAGGCCAGCTCAACACGAGACGCGGGAATCTGCAATCAATATTTAAATAATGATATATTTAGAAGCCACTCAGCAGTTCACGGTTTACCCAAAAAAAAATGCTAGCTTCATGTCGCGCCAACTAAACTCCTCAAACTGACTTAGTTCAGCTTTAATGCATTTAAAAACAAGTACAAATCTTAATTGATCCACGTTAAGTTCCTTAGTGGTTCATGACATTTAATTTATTAGAGCAATTATTATTTTTTTAGTAAAAATAACAAACATAAATTTTTAAACTACAGCTTTTACTCACGCGTTATTGTTTAGTGACTAGTGACTAGTTTCGGACTCGTATGGAGTCCATCATCAGGGCCGAGTACAGTCGCAAGTCACGAGTGCAAGGCGAGGCACAGCAGCGACTGTTTGGCCCTGATGATGGACTTAAAATTTTTAAAATTAATAACAAATATTTAAAAAAATATGTACCTAGAAAGTTTGGTTCGACATTTTGAGTTTACGAGAATCTGCATAATGATCTGTGTTCTGTAGAAATGCGATAAGTACTCCGGTCTTTCTATTATAGTGAATATATTAGTGAATTATTGTTTATCAATTAAATTCTAAAGGCTTTAGCTTTACGAAATATTAAAACAACAACAATATCAAAAGGTTTAATTAAAATCTAAATTGAAAAACTTGGTTACGCGCTCGTTGTCCAATTCAATGTTGAATAAAATACCTCTAATCTAAAATCAATGAAATTTTCTATAAAATACATACTTTGTTTAGGATAATGTTTCACAGCCGCTATGTGCACAGATGCCAACAGTACAAAAACAAAATATTTTCATACATAAAGACCAGTGACTAATGGCGGAGGAAATCCAGGAGCGTATTGTTAGAAAAACGTCTATTTAGTGAGAGAAGATTTTTGAATCTAAATATGCAAGATATGTTCTAAGTGGTTTGGATTAAAGTCAATACCATTTGTATAAAATTATTCAAGGAAGTATTACACATTCAGTAGGAACCTTGAGCGTTTTTTGTGACTGAGAGATAAGAGTGTGGTTTAAGTAAGTGATTACATGTCAAACCCAACATTTACGATATGAAATGTGCAGTTATGAATAAATCGAAAAGGAACAGAAGGTAGGTTATCACAAAATAAGTAAATAAGAGCAGCAGGTTTCTACCCAAACACAAAAAGATAACAACAAAAAAAATGGCAACAGCAACAAAAATGGTAACAACAACAAAAAAGACAACAACAAAAATGGCAACAACAACATAAAGACAACAACAAAAGAGGCATCAACAACAAAAAGACAACAACAAAAAGACAACAGCAACAAAAAGACAACAACAACAAAAATGGCAACAGCAACAAAAAGACAACAACAACAAAAAGACAACAGCAACAAAAAGACAACAACAACAAAAAGACAACAGCAACAAAAAGACAACAACAACAAAAATAGCAACAGCAACAAAAAAGACAACAGCAACAAAAAAGACAACAGCAACAAAAAAGACAACAACAACAAAAAATGGCAACGGCAACAAAAAATACAACAGCAACAAAAAAGACAACAAAAACAAAATGGCAACGGCAACAAAAAAGACAACAGCAACAAAAAAGACAACAGCAACAAAAAAGACAACAGCAACAAAAAATGGCAACAGCAACAAAAAAGACAACAAAAACAAAAAATGGCAACGGCAACAAAAAAGACAACAGCAACAAAAAAGACAACAGCAACAAAAAAGACAACAAAAACAAAAAATGGCAACGGCAACAAAAAAGACAACAGCAACAAAAAAGACAACAGCAACAAAAAAGACAACAAAAACAAAAAATGGCAACGGCAACAAAAAAGACAACAGCACCAAAAATGGCAACAGCACCAAAAAAGACAACAAAAACAAAAAATGGCAACGGCAACAAAAAAGACAACAGCAACAAAAAAGACAACAGCAACAAAAAAGACAACAGCAACAAAAAATGGCAACAGCAACAAAAAAGACAACAGCAACAAAAAAGACAACAGCAACAAAAAAGACAACAACAAAAAATGGCAACGGCAACAAAAAAGACAACAGCAACAAAAAAGACAACAAAAACAAAAAATGGCAACAGCAACAAAAAAGACACCAGCAACAAAAAAGACAACAGCAACAAAAAAGACAACAGCAACAAAAAAGACAACAACAAAAAATGGCAACGGCAACAAAAAAGACAACAGCAACAAAAAAAAACAACAACAAAAAATGGCAACGGCAACAAAAAAGACAACAGCAACAAAAAAGACAACAACAAAAAATGGCAACGGCAACAAAAAAGACAACAGCACCAAAAAAGACAACAGCAACAAAAAAGACAACAGCAACAAAAAAGACAACAGCAACAAAAAAGACAACAGCAACAAAAAAGACAACAACAAAAAATGGCAACGGCAACAAAAAAGACAACAGCAACAAAAAAGACAACAACAAAAAATGGCAACGGCAACAAAAAAGACAACAGCAACAAAAAAGACAACAACAAAAAATGGCAACGGCAACAAAAAAGACAACAGCAACAAAAAAGACAACAGCAACAAAAAAGACACCAGCAACAAAAAAGACAACAGCAACAAAAAAGACAACAGCAACAAAAAAGACAACAACAAAAAATGGCAACGGCAACAAAAAAGACAACAGCAACAAAAAAGACAACAAAAATGCACCTGTTCGCGCCGCCGTCGCCGTGGAAGCCGACACCGGCGTCTCGCGCCGGCGGAGCGCCGCCGCTGCCGCTCCACCTTAAGTCACATTAATCGACATGAATGTTCCATGATGATGATGGCAGTGCTGCAACAAATACTTAGAAATCTCTTTTCTAACAAACTGATACAAATAAACTGAACAAATAAAATCTTCTGGAGACTCTACCCAGGTCAGATTCACGGAGACGTTAGATTAATGTGAAGTCGTAGCGATGTGCTTGAGGAGCGGCTAAATCTTGCACAAGCTATCGAGCTTCGGTTAGCGCGACGAGGTCTACATGAGCAGCCGCGCTTGTGTCACGACAGAAGGGGATGGCCTGCCTCTGCCTCATCGGAGGTCCTACGTGACTCGGAGCCACAGGCAGTTATCAGCCAGGAGCGGGACGGCGCGGGGCGTCGCAACTGGCCCTCCGTTCGATAATATACTCCCACTAATTCCTTTAATAACGAAACACCACGCCCACTTTGACCAAGTAGTTAATTCGAACATTTTTAGAAGAAAAGTTTTTCTGAAAAACGTAAAAAAATATAAACAACTTTTTGTATTAACAAATATTCGAAATCAAGGATTATTTTTTAACATGGCCGTCACCAGAGAACACATCGAATTCTCTGCAACAGGTCCCCTCACCTGCTCTGACTGGCTATCAACAGGGAGAAATTGGGCGTTCTCCATTCATCTTCCCCCCCTCAGTTCGGACGGATCGGCACCGATGAGCGGTCATCCTCCCTGCACCGCTTCGCCGCCTCTTTGTGCGACATCACCTCCTAGAGTCCCCCTCAGCCTCAACCAGTCCAAATTCAAGTTAATAGTCTCAGGGTCAAAAATGCGGCCTGGCATTTGGCTGCTGAAGTTAGGGGGTCGTCTCATGAACCGCCAATATGATATGTCAATTTTCCCAAACTTTTGCGTGCACACATATGTTTCATTTAAGATTTCGGAAGATGTATTTGTAAATATATTATGAACTCACAGTTTAGCCATTTCCAGGTGAATGTTCTCCTTCTGCTGCTGGTCAGACAGGGCCTGATGCGTCTCGTCCAGCAGGTAGTGGAACCGCCGCTGCAGCACGATGGCCGAGCACGTGCGCCCGCTGGAAGAATTATAATGAATTTATTTATTGTGGCTACTAGGCCCACTTGTTACAAAAATATTATTTGGGTGCGTTCCGAATGCTGCTCACAGCTCTATCAGCATTAAAACTGCTCATAACCGTTCTGATTCGTTATAGCGCGCCAAAAGTGATATTTTTGCTATTCCAATCGGTACGGCAAACAGCGCGTTAAATTCTAATTGTTCCCCGCTTAAATCCAAAGTTATATCTTCATTAAGATCTTCGACACTGATTGTATCAGGAGAATTTTTTTTATACATTATTATATATATTATATTTAATATTACAAAATAAACTTTGCTTATTAATAAGCAAGCTTGTAAAATCTTTAATCGCCTAAGTAAAAACTTCAACACAGAAACGTCATGTGTCAGTTTTGACAGCCCGCTCAAAGCGACCATCCCCGTACAGCTTGGGCACTGTGGCGGAAAGATGGCGGCCTTTTTGACGTCATCGTCTAACTACAGTGCCTTTATTTATGGGACAGAGGTCCTTGGGGCAGCGCGGGCGTTTGTCAATGTTACTATATAATAAGTACATTGTTATTGACTATCTAACCGTTGACAAGATTTTGTAAAAAAAAAATAGTATATCTCGCTCCTCCTGATTCTCCCACAGCCCTCTCCCCCTATACTGGATTACGCAGATATAACCTATCTAGATCTGACCGAGGAGCGATAAACTTGAGCGCCTCCAAAATGTTTGTATACGGTATATATTTTCATTACGAAAATATGAGCATGTTTCTGATTTCCGCGCTAAGCTCAAGTGGCTCCCGATTCGACTTCGCAGGAATACACACATTCTCTCTCTTCTCTATGAAACACTGTTCAACTCATCTATTCCAAAGTACCTAAAGGAGCGTTTTAGGTTTCGACATCAGGATCACGACCGATTCTTACGTTCATCTAACAACATGCTTCTGTCCAGCCGCATCACACATCTGAATATTTTCACAATTCATGTACAGTGCGTGCTGCGGGCTCGTGGAGTTCCTGCCTACATACTGCTAGAACTGTCACTTCTTTTAAGTTTAATTTAAAAAAGTACTATCTACCTAATATTTATCCAACATAACATTTTATTCATTTATATATTAACTGTATTTTTTTTATACATAGTATTTATGTATAACTACTTAATATGTATGTGTAATATTTTTATTGTTATTCATTATAGTATACTATACTTATATATACATTCTCAAGTCTTTAAAAACTCTGCCCAATTATGTTTCATTTGTTACTCTGTTCTCATAGTTTATAAAGGGTTGATTGGTAGAAATCGCTTTAAGCGATAAGGCCACCCAAATTGTCAGTTTCTTTAATTAACTGATTTTTTTATTGTACTTTGTTTTTGTTTTGTTGATGGCAATAAAGAGTTTTGATTATTATTATTATTCTCTTTCTCTGTGGGAGGGAATGGCTATTTCTGGTGTCAGAGTAGATTAAGGCGCCTCCGGGAGCCCCACAGGCCTCTGACATTAGGAAAAGTTGTTCAGTTTAAGCAACTCTTACACCCTGCATGTGTGTGTTATATAACAAGCCAGCACACTCACGTGGCCTCGTAGCGGCGGCAGAGCTCCCGCCAGCGGCGCGGGCGCAGGTCCACGCGCAGCTCGCGCGCCAGCCGCACCAACAGCAGCGCCGCCGGCTGGTTCTTCTTAGTTACCATGTACTGAAGTAAAATAAATATCATAATAATCATCATGAATGCATATACCAATAGATTGAGGTTCCAGCACAACTAACGCAAGCAGAAATTTGTTTTTTAACTTTGACTGCTGATTGGTCCATTCATCGCAGTGTGCGACCTGGACCTGGTCATCGCGGATACCACTATCTATAGTTTGTCATACCTACCGAAAAAGGTGTCTTAAAGGTGTCATAAAATTATCTATTTTGAATCCTCCAGGTCTAGAAGAGTGACATAATCAGTCTCCTTTTTACAATGAGAACGCACGTAATGTTTTTCCTCGAACATGCGGAGAGCAGGTGGTAGAGGTACAATAGAAACTCACAACAAAATGGTGGCTGGAGACGACGTGTCTGTCGACGAGGCGCCACTCAGCGCGCGAGAGGCGCAGCTCGGGCGGCAGCGCAGCGACGCGGTCATCCGCCGCCGTCAGCTCCAGCAGCTTGAGCCGGCACACGCAGTTCACGTACTCTCTGGAGTGAGACGATGATTCAAATTCAACTATTTATTTCCCAACATTGACAATTACTTGTTCTTATTGACTTCAAATAAAACATGACTCTACCACCAGTTCGGAAAAACCTTCGTGAAGAAGAACTGGCAAGAAACTTCACGGGTATATTTTTTTCAAATAAATTTACAGTGTCTCTTTATGTCTATACAAAATGATTCTTATCTGCATCCGATCAATCTCTTTTTTTGCGTGTACACTAGAAGCTACACACATGATGGCAAATATTTTTGGATCCTTGTCACCACCGTTGGATTCTAGTTAACACCAGAGACTAGTAAATAACTATAGACTGACCATCTCCATACGAAAATTCGTGACTCGGAAAAAGCTCAAAATCCAAGCTATTACTAGATGTCGCTCTCAAATAGCTTGGACCAACCTTGTCGTCTTTAATTTTTATATGAATTATTGACAAGAAACGTAATGCAAATGCTAGATGGCGTTGTCAAATAACCTGAAACCTTAGCAAGTAGGATTTATTCCTTTCCTGAAATTGGAAAATGTCATCGTTTTATATCATTGATTTTGATAATTTTACTCAATAAGAATAGGTAGATAGTAATTTATTCTTACTTTATAGATGATAAAATAACAACTACAAAAGACCATAAACATACTGGTATAAGTTTATTTTGTTCAGAGACGCCTGGGCACTGCCATCCTCTTTATTTTAATTGCCATAATTTTTAATATGTATAAGTAATTTTTACTGTGGGTTTATGTGGCAACATTAAAAAATAACAATCTGTGGTGACAACTCTTCCTGTTCCTCTTTTGTTGATTGTCAATCGCTATGCTCTGTAATAATTGTAAAGTGCAACATAAAATAAAACAAAGGCTTTTCCAGCATCAAGTTGTTTGTTTGTATTACTTTACCCTGCGCAGCTCCTCTGACCTCAACAATAATAACCTATTTTTAAAAGCTTTTATTATCACAGTTGTGATAAACGACGCACATGTTATACGATATATGTAGCAGCCAAAACGTAAACTTAATCAAGGTTCATACAATTTGCACGAGTCACAGTAGGCGAGCAGAAATATTGTGAATTCAAAGAAATGCAGGGAAAAGTTCCAAAACAAACACACACCCATAGCAACAACAATAAACGACAAAGAATTCAAATTGTCAAACAAAAATAAAATGTGATAAAAAGAAGAAAAAAAGTTGATGGATAAAGAACATTTTTTTAAATAATAATCCAGCAAGAAAAAAATTTTTTCACTACTGCAAAATAGTTATGAGTTATATGCATTATAAATAAAAATTATGCACTTATTAAGACATAATTTTTATCAATATCAAGAAATAAAGTAAAATATTATATACCTGTTAATTAAATTCACTGAAAATCGTTTTATTATGTTAAGGCAGATAAGAACAAACTGTGGAGATTAATGCTATATTTTTGTGGGAAAAATTATATACGGGCAATACAGTAACCCAGTAACACTACAAATAATATCCGGGGTGGTGTAAAGTTTTCTGTTACTGAATTATAAGAGCGGCAACATAGCATCAAATAATATAATGCACCAGCTGGCAACGTCTGTTGTCGCCTGATACCTACGGATAGTACTTGCAATGAAATATCAAATGATTTTGTAAACAGCGCCATCTTAAGATTTTTTACGTATTATTTTTACAAAATTTAAATGACTGTACTTAAATGACTAATACAACTAACGCCATCTCTCTATCTTAAAAACAACTTTTTTTCAAGTCACAAAATTTTGTTAGACATGGTTAGTCTATAGTTATTTACTAGTCTCTGTTAACACGTAACGAACTAATTTTATGTTCAAGATATAATCAATGTTAGATTAAGGAGTCACATCACATTTCTGGCCATTACGCGAACGCAGTCACCTCAGAGTAATCTTAGACAAATTCCAGATAAAACAACAACTATATAAAGTGCTTAAAACCACTTTGGTAGATTTCAAGATTATTTACGCAATATTACGCAAAAATAATCAAATCCCTCTTTCGGAACATACACTAAAATAAAATAAAGTAAAAAAGATGACCTACTGATATTCAGTTTATCAAATTAAAGGCCAATAAATATAGATTATCGTACAATCATTAGTTTAAATATATAGTCATTCCTAACATTGTAAGATATTTTTTTAAATATATCCTTTCCCCGATTTTTTTTATGATTCACTCTAGATAATTCATGTGAAAAAAAGAACTGACAGATTGTTGATTGACTGTCAAAACTAATCCGCCAATAACGTCCATTACTTGCGGGTTCACTCGACGACACCGTTTTTACACTATACAATTTTTATATAGTGTTGTTACTTTTTTTTAACATTGACATTGATACATTCAAAAGAAAACAAAATGGTAACTTATGATTGATTTTTCGCAAATTATATGTCAATTTTTTACAAGATTTTTTGATTTAAAATTAAGGAAGTTTAAGGGGGGAAAGGTTACTCGTGAGTTAATCTTTCATGTGTACTACTGACCATTAGCAGGTCAAAATCCCATACTTTCACCGTTTAAAGATTAGCATGGGTTATAGAAACTCAAGAGTTATCATAAAAGACGCAAGAGCTAAGCAGGTAAAACCGTGCAACTGCAATCTAACGTAAAATGATAATACTTATATTAGGTTGTTCATACTAAATGTGTGGCGACTTGTCGCGCACTGTTTTTGAACGGATGCATGTTACGACTTGTAGTAGTGCGATTGGGTTAACAAAGAACAGACGTGTTTCTTGTTGAATTTTGATTTAAGTTATTGTGAGAAATGGATCAAACAAAATGTACTCGACCTGTACTTCTCCAGGACAATGCTCGCCCGCACAGAGCCAAGATTGTTACAGATTTTTTTTCAAGAAAAAAATATAACGCTTTGGACACATCCTCCTTACTCACCAGATTTAAACCCCCTGGACTATGGCTGTTTTGGGGAATTGAAAAGAATGTTGCGAGGTAACATGTTTGATAATTGGGATCAGCTCACAAGTTCATTAGAAGACATTTTCAGACAGTGCAAGAAAAATAAAAAGTTTAAAAGTATTCAAAGACTTCCAGAGCGCTGGCAGGCGGTAATGGAAAGCGAAGGGGATTATATATAAATTATATGTATTTAATTTATCAACAGACTCTCACATTTGAAATAAAGTATCTTTTTCTTACCACATGTTTGGTGTGAACAACCTAATATTAAGTATTGTTTGAGTGGTCAATGCTTGATAAACCAAATATGCAAACTTTCATATCATAGGATTCGTTCAACTTACATCAACTTCGACGTCTGATGCACAGTCAAATTGTATTTTTTGGATATCCCAACCTTGTCGGACGGAGTCAAGAAGCAGTCCCGAGTGAAAGAAGCGGCGTACTTCTCTATTAAACTTTTCTGAAACAAATATTTAATAAATGGTAGTTAAATATAACCATTGACAAAGAATAAGTAATATGTTCGCGCCGATGTGGCGCTCAGTGTGTAGTTTAGGCTACCCGCATAGTTTTAATATTTCTTTGACGTTAGCTGTCAAACGCGCCGCATCATTCGCTACCAAATAGTACATAGCCGCTCGATACGCACCGCACGCTCCGACCCCCCACGTGCGTCGGACGCTGTGTACCACCTACTTTGTAGAAGGGAAGTTTCTTCTGAGCTCCCTGGCCGCACCGCTCGTGGTTGCCCGCTTACTAGCGACCCACACCCGCTTACTGGACTGCAGTATTTAACTACTGGAAGAAAACACTTGGAATAACCCGGGCCCGGAAGAAGAAAAGGTCTAAGTACCACCGCTCCAGGTCGTGTGTTTGGGTGAGAGCTAGGTGCCTCCTTCCAGGTTAGTGTAGTGTAGTCCCTTATATAATAGGTATTAGATCCTACAACCCGCCTATAACCTAGCCCGCATACCACACGGCTGTGTATCCCAAGCGATCATAGGGTGGCCTTCGCTATCGAAGAAGTGGCCGCCACATAATATCTTGTTTGTTGAAGCGCAAAAACGAGGACAAAGATGTCACAGGCCTGCACAAGACGAAACACTGTACTTTTAAAACCGCCTTTATTAGGTCCGGGTTAAAGATTACGAAGGAAACCTATCTAAGGCGTTGTACAATACTATACAATAATTCTTTATTGCCATCATAACAAAAAAAACATCAATTTATAACCAGCTACCTTTAATAATCAAGAACTCCAAAACACTAAGTACTTTCAAAAAATTACTACAATCTCAAATCTTTAAAATTCCTATTTATGCACAATAATTAACAAATATCATCCAATAGATATATATACCGGGTGTACAATCCAAATGGGTCAGTATGGAGAAGTCAGAAACTATGAGAGATAGCGAAATCTGTTCTTAGGAGTCATGGCGTCGATTTTAGATTTAATAATAATAACATTCAAACTTTTTTCTTAACTCTCATACATAACCGGGAATCAAACCTGGTCAATACTCTTGTAATCGCGTCAAGTATTGGTCCGTAAGTATATGGACCAAATTTGGCTATGAAATCTTGGGTAAACAAGACTGACAATAAATTAGACTGAAATGGCCACAATTTAATTAATTAGCAAAATGTCGTGAATAATATGAATCGATCATCAATTATCTGAAGAGACCACTTATGCATATCGTTTCTATATCGATATTATGCATTACAAATAGCATTTATTTAAAATTAGAACGCATTTGTTCAGCGGGCGTGCCGAATCATTTAAAATTTTAAAATGGAATACTTCTTTTGGAATGAATGTCATATTTTAAATAAAACGAGCCTTTTTATAACCTCTTCGTTTTGATTTTAGATAGATTATTATTGTGTTATGTGTCACGTCTATCCGCGAGATACCTATTCACTCGACGCTTGAAAGAACTAGGACTATAGTTTTCTGGAAACACAGACGCAGGCAGTTCATTCCGCACCTTGTTATAAGGATAAATTTCAGTAACTAATTGAGAAAAAGAAGACCTTATGCTGTAAAACAAATATTTTAAATCAACTAAAGTGTGAGATAGTGGTTTTCGATTCGCATTTTAAAGGAATCGATAGTTTTTGAAGAATGCAGTGAACAGGAATTGAATTCCAGATTGAAGTGGAATAAGCGACAATTAGCGATGCGACGTAATGCGACCAAAATACTTCAGGCGACTTGTGCCTGTTTTAACTATGGGCAAGTATACTGCGTTGTTACGAGAAAACTCTTATTTTAAATACTTAGCCCCACAGAAACTTCGTAAACATAGAAGAAAAACAAATATTATTTATTTAGAGCGAAAAAAATTTGGAGAGTTTCATCATTTAAATCCGAAATTAAGAAATTATCCACGTATGTTTGAAGAGTATTGTGGCTTATTACCTCGCACTGCATTTATAAGGAGATTTAGATACATATTTTTCTAATAAAACCACGTCGTCGTTACGTCTCGTCGCTCATAAAACAAGTTCGCTTCTGGTCGCGTCTCGTCGCAGACTGACTAGCGCGACTTTTTTTTTTTTTTTTTTTGCTGCCGAGGCACCCTCGCGGGAGGGAGGTGGAAGATGCGTCATGCATACCCGCCCGCAGGTAAATTCCTCTGCGGGGGGGTTATGTGGGACTCACCAGAATGGCACCTACCCACTAAAAACCACCTGTTGGCTGTAGTTATTACCGTTAGCCTTCATCGGAAGCGACACCCGTCGGGAAGTTGGGCGCGCTGGCGGAGACCCGCTAGCGGGTCTTCCGCCTGTAGTGAAAGTTGCACTGAAGGTGCTCAAAGGGACATGAGTTGGTGGCCGTTCTGGGCAGCCTCCTGTGAAGCCGGGGCTGGGCAGAGGTCGGCCGAAGCATGATTTAGGGATCAATTCATTTAAATGAACCTACAATGAATTGAGAAGGGAACTATGCTCCGCCAGAGCTAGCAATCGCTCTGTCGGAGTACGTGAAGCCCTAAGTTTACGGGCTAAGACTGCGATTTCACTAACATCGACATTTTTTAAAGTGTCGCAGACGATACGCATATCGTCTGCTACGGAGGATTGAGGAGTGGGTTTGAATGGGCGAGGAGCCGGGATGGGATTCGATGCGGGGCGCTGCCTCCAGTTTTCTGGGGCAGGCCTAGACTGTGTAGGCTTTGTAGCCGGAGGAACCCGGCTACGCAGCGGCGGAAAGTTTTCTTGAGAAAGGCGCGGGGCCTGTTTGGGTGCCGACCTCTTGGGATTGGAACGCATACAACGGGGTGCACGAGGGCAGCCCCTGTAATTTGCGGTGTGGCCGGACTGGCCACAAAGCACGCAATCGGGAGGAGAGGGAGTTTCAGGAGTGCGATTGCACTCCTTAGTGAGATGAGGGATCAGGCACTTGACGCACCTGGGCGGTGCGCGGCAGTTGGCCGCCGCGTGCCCGTACAACTGGCACCGATGGCACTGGCCGGGATGACCGCGGCGATGAGGCGCCTCGATTGAGATCCCAGAGAGGCCGCAAATAGAGCTAACCCCTTTCAGGATCTCTCTGGACTTGGGGACGTTGGCGAGAATCACCAAAGCGAGAGGGTGTTGCCTCCCGTACTTGCTGTGCATTTTATGCACCGCGAGTGCCGGGAAGCCTTGGGACTGCAGATCCTCCAGGATAGCCTCGTTCGATAATTCGAACGGGACTCCCCTGAGTACCGCTCTGATCTTACGCTCTTCTGACAGAGCATAAGTGTGATAAGCATATTGCTTATCGGTGAGGAGCTTAGTCAAAGCTCGGAAATCGTCTATCGACGAGACAGTGATTTTAATAGATTCACCCGAGTTTACCGCTCGGGTGTAATGGATCTTGTGCTCATTGCACAATGTCGAGACCTCAGTCCATTTACCCTTTTCCCGAAGGAAAACGGGTGGTGGGACCTTGGCCTTGACAGAAGTTGGGGCCGGAGCGGGTGTTGAAGACACCGGGGCAGCTGGCGTTGAAGACGCCGCAGGGGGTGTAGGGACGGGCGTCGAGGGCGCCGGGTCTTGTTTCGAACGCTTCTTAGAGCGCTTCTTAACAAGCGTAAAGGAGGGAGACTCAGGGCCAGTTGGGGTGGCGTCCGAGGATGACTCGGTCGCGGGTGCAATACTAGCGTGACAACGTAGGCCACTACTATATACAACAACCACCTGATATTTTCGCGTCGCGTCGCGTCGCATCGCGTTGCCGCCTTTGTCGTTCACCTAGCACAACGGGTTAGAGTTTTGTTGAGATCTCATCTGGGGCAGTCCTAGAGTCCTCTCAATTTTGACCATCATAATAATTACGCACACGTGGTTGCCGTATTGCATATTATACAGGGTGTCCCAATACTCAACGTCAAGCCGAAACGGGACGATACGATAGATGGTAACTATCTTTAGAAAAATTAGAAAAAATACAAATAACACAATTACCAAAAAATTTCTTAGAAATAAAACTTTTTGCCGAAATATGAATTCAACATTTTCAGAAATCTCGACTTTGACAGAGCTTCCTGGAGAAAAAAAATGTACTAGAGTGCCTTGGCAAGTGCCATCAAAAGTTGGCGCCATTAATCAGGATTCCAAAATGGTACAATAGACCAGGGTCTATATTTTTGAGAACAAAAAACCGTGGCTCCGATTAAAGGAGAAGAAAAGCCAGTATAATTGCTTGAACAAAGGCTATTTCAACGAAAGCCTGCGGTCGGCGACGGTGGACATCATCACTTTCAAAACCTTACAAACACTTACGACTTATGACGTATGCGTGCTCGTTTACTGGCTAAGAAAATCTCACCTTGAGATGACCCCTAGCTTGTGACTCTTTCTTTTTCCGTTCAGAATACGACTCCTGCGATTGCTTGTCCAACTTCTGAGGACAAGAGGAGGCGGTCTCTAAGGCCTCTTTAGGCGGCAATTTGTCCGCCAAATGTTGATCAGCAGCCTTGAACATCTGAAATAAATACAGACTAATATTAGACAAATTTCAAATGAAACAACTGCTCGATAGTCTATTTTGGTTACTTCCACAGCCTCATGACATATGGTATACTGTTGTGGGGGAGTGCTGCCGACATCGATACTATATTTATTCTGCAGAAAAGGGCTGTTTGCGCAATCTATCAGCTCGGTCCAAGGGTGTCACTTACAAGTAAATTTAAGGAAATAAATATTCTTACTTTCCATTCACTATATATTTTATAAAAATTTAAAAAAAGAACATAACCTTGTTCAAAAGAAAAAAAGATTTGCACAATGTTAACACAAGAGGAAGAAATATGCTGGCAGCTCATAATAGTAGGCTTCATAAAGTCACTAACTCATTCATGGGTCAATGTATACGCTTTTATAATAAGGTTCCTGAGGATATCCAAGGTCTTCCTACTGACAAATTCAAAGAAACTATAAAGCAGAAGTTGTGTGCAAAAGCATATTATATATTATCCGATTATTTGGATGATAAAAGCCCTTGGATTTAATCCCCTCATTAACAGGATTGTACTAGTATTTGTAACAAAACATGTGTAATGTGTCTGTATGTTCGTTGAGTTCTTCGTCCCGATAAATATCTAAAGCGTCATTGTCACTAAAGTACGTCTTCTTATGGTTGCGTCGGGTGACGGGTCGCTCACTTCCCTCTAATATGGTTGAGGAGGGCGATGGCTGGATCCCGCGTTAACTCGTGAACGGGTGCCGTTTGAGAGTGTTCGTCGTTTGGATACTTTGGGGGAGGGAGACTTGCCGAGCTAACAGGTGCAGATAAGAATAATTTTGTATAGACATAAAGAGACTCTGTAAATTTATTTTTATATTCTGTAAATTTTTATATCATGTTTTATTTGACGTCAATAAGAACAAGTAATTGTCAATGTTGAAATATAAATATTTCATTTAAAGTAATATATTGTACGTGATAAAAAAAAAATTTTACTATCATCATCACCATCATATCAGCCACAAGACGTCCACTGCTGAACATAGGCCTCCCCCAAAGACTTCCAGAGCGACCGGGCGCACGCGAAATTAATTTAATTTTAATAAAAATTTTAATCAATTTAAAAATTTTTTTTTTTACTATGTTGAAATTAAAAGGTATTGCTACATCCCTGGTTCGAGTCTTGGTCGGGGCATTTATTTGTGCTGAACACATATGTTTGTTCTCGGTTCATGGTGTGTGTAGTTGAGTATGTAAGTGTGCTGTACGGTCATCCATAACACAAACTCAACTTACTTTGGGGCCTTACAGTTTGTGTGTCTACTTGGGGATTTATTATTATTACATTTAAAATGATTGCCATTTTCTTGAAAACACTAATTTACACTTTGAGATAATGATTTGTAGTTTCAAGCGATTAATCAGCTTTCGACTACCTCTACGCCACTGCTGCAGCTGCTACTAATAAGGACTGGTCTGGATTAAAAACCATTGAAATCTTAAACATACCCAATATTTTTCTACCATATCATCAATAATTATTTTTATGGTGTAATTTGTACATGCCCATAATTGGTGTGGACATAGGTTGTTATACCTTATTTATTATCTAGTATAGTGAAATTCATATGTGTACACTGTTGGTGTGTCTTTATAAATAATTTTTTTTTACAAGAAGACCAGGCTCTTTTTGACATTATATTCAATACTTAATTTTTCAAAACAGTTTACTTATATTTTCTAAATAAATTGTAAAAACATTTTTAGTTTTATTCATTCATCTACATTTGATAACTCTTCATTTCTTTTTTCTTTTTTTTTTGTTAGATAAATGCAGAAATACCAAAGTACAACTGTTCTTTCTGTTTTCTGAAGGCAGTAGAAGAAAGCTAAGCTTGTTCCTATTTCCTTGTTCCCATTTCCTTGTAGCATTTGGTTATTAATCCAAAGTACTATCAACTAACAAATTTTTGTTACCATTATTTTACAAAATAAGTGATCCTTATTTTTTGGCAGGTAATTGAGGCAGTCCCTTACAAGTCACAAGTAGCATGCCTCCTAATAAATAAAAAATTAATTTGGAACAAAGCCAAATACTTTGGGCACACTATCTCTTACATCTTTGTTACAAAGAGTCAGATACACATATTTCAATTCTTAAATACAAACAAATACTGTTTCGAAATATTTGTTACACAAAACCTGGAAGTTATGAGTTGAAGTGGTCTAATGCTAATATTTCAAGCTATAATACTATCATAACTTGTTTAATTAAGCTATATTATAGGATTTGAATCATAGTATTCTGTTTATGAAAAAGTGCATAGGTTTCTGTCATTCTCCTTTAGATTTAAAATATTCGAAGCTCCCACAATTAAGATAGCTAAACTTGTTATAAACAATTTTGCAAAAAAAAATATTGGAACTTATATCCTATCAAGAAAATAAAAAAATTTGTTAAGGCAAATTTAAAACTGGCTGCGCAACAGTTGCACTGACTGATGTGTGGCTAACAAAAGCCGTATTGTGATGCCATCACCACTCAGAACTGGCTTAAAACAGAATCTATTGCTAAATTACATGCACAATTTGACGTAGTTTAGCAATAAGGATCCAACCCACAGAAAAGAAAAAAAAACTGTCAATGTCGATTAATGGTCGATCAATTGGTGTGGTAACTCCTAAGCGCATTTTAGATTTTTTTGTGGGTTGGATCTTTATTGCTAAACTACGTCCAATTCTGGTATAATGTAGTAGACACTGTCACTTGCTTGTTAGCACCGAATATTTTTCTTATTTATAAGCATGGCATTGAAAAATCATACGGGTTTTATACATTATGTTCCTTAATTTTATTTTTATAGTCCGTGTAACATTTTCGTGATATAATGCAACACATTTTTATCTCAACAGGACATAAAACACCAATCTAAGAAGAAAGTTTTCAACAATCAAGTTTCGAGTGCCCACCTCCAAACTACAAGTGTCACCGATGCCAGCGCCCCTAGTGAGAAGAGGCTGATTGACAGAATGTGTTACGTCAGCCTGCATTGAGAAAGATTGTTACATTTTCTCAGGGCATCTGTTTGTATTTTCTCTGTGGCAAATACGCTCCCCGGATGCAAGGCACAAAGGCACTTCCCAGTCTTCACTTTTGTGTCATATTAAAGTCATTGTTTTTGACCAAGATAAAATTTTTGCAGAGATATAGCTTAGGGACTTGGATTCCACAAGATCTTATAACTTAACAGAGGATGAATTTGCTCTCGAGTATTAGTAAAATTGTTATTACATGATTCATTTGTTTTAGTTTTGTTAAATATTGCTAACAATGTAGATTTGATATACCTTATCATAACCAACATATGAATTGCAATACAAATATTGGCTTTCTATTTTATTTATACAATGTCATAGTTGTATCTTCTTAATTCTTTGTTTGATTCTGCAAAGCAAAGAGATTTCATAATAATTACAACTTTAACAATTAATACAAACTAGATACACAGTTCCATACAAATATGACACTTTAAACCATTCACAATGTTTAAAGGGTTGAGTTCATAATGTTCGTGTCGTCGGCCACTTATGTTTCAGTAAAATATACAGTTATAATTATTTTTATTATAATAATCAATAAGGTTAATACCATATTTTATAATCACATGAGCTAAATACTAATTAGTTTTTTTTATTTTTTAGTGTTAAAATAGCCACCATTAGAGTAAACTTATAATAACTATATTGTATTGCACCACAAATTCTTTAATCTAAAAATATTTGTTACTTCATTTAATAGGGAAAAATAGGAAAAATAAACAATTAACTACTAATTAATTATTTATTGTGTTAGTTTGCTATCTCATTAGTAAGCAGGCTGCATTCCCTTGTTGCACAAAAACAGAGCTACTGTTTTTTTATTGAGGGTTGCCGATCAAAGAAAATAATTTCGCACATAAACCCAAGCAAATAAAAAGCCCAAAAATAAAATATTTGACTATAAAGCTGACATAAATATATTTTTAGTGATATTATTTAATATGTTATGATTTCGACATTTTTTAAAGTAATTAATTCAACTGAATATCTTTGTCATCTATTTAAAATCATAAAGATTACCTCAAGTATTTCTTTTTGCATAATGATTAACCTATGGTTCGAGAACCCTGTCTGTATCGGTAAAGCTGCACGCAGTTACTTATGCCTTGGTTTGCTTTTATGTCTTTTATATATTTATTTACATAATTTGGTTCTGACTTTCTTTTTAGTAATTATTATAAAATGTTATAAAAATTAAGGTATAGTCATTTTTTGCGTAAAGTACTGAAATAAAAAGCTTATTGAGGGCCTGGAATGAACTTAACTATTTGTCAAGAAATGGCAATTAGTACAGAACATCCCAATTTGCAGCATGGTTTAAAATTCTATCTTCTTTCTATTTTTAATGAATTTTAATTTTTCATGAATGAAATTCAACTGTTTTTATCTGAAATTAAACTTAATAACATGTTGTTATATTGATTTTAGACTCAATTCATAGTTATAAACAATTACAAATATACTTTCCAGAAATATACCAATTCTTTTGCTTAATTTACAAGTGCAATTTTTTTACACATTTATTGTTGAAGTGAGCAAATGTTATACATTCAAAGGGAACCCAAATGCTCACTCGGCACTCTTTAGTGTGATCAATGTCTGCAATGTAATAACGATAATAATAAATCCCCAAACACCAACTGTATTGCCCCAAAGTAAGTAGAACTTGTGTTATGTATGACCACAGTGAACGGTTGGGGAATCCAGAATAAACACACTAATATAAATAAAAAGTCAATATTTATTACAATATTTCTCTTGGTTGTTTATGCCTTTCATTAGTTATAATTAAAGACATTACCTTTTAGAGTCAATCTATTGTTAAATTGATCCCACCAGATCTTCTCATTAGAACCTTCTGTGGAAATTGTTGTTTTTTCAAATGTTGCTCATAATGTTTAAATTGAAGAATTGCAAGCAGTACGAACAGATTTTGGATAATTCTAATTTTCATCTAGATCTAATGTCATTGTCTGGATTTTTCTCTCCATGCCTGTATATTCTGAATCTCACCTTTATTTCACCGCATGAACTGCTTTTTTGATTTATTTATTTAATTTTTTCTAACCTTTAATCGGTCTGTGACTATTTTCTGTTGTTGTTGTTTCTTTTCGCTCGTAAACGCAGGTAGAGTCTAACCAAGCCATATATCCTACGTGCGTTCCGATTGCCACTCACAGAGCTATCAGCTCTAAAACTGCTCATAACCATTCCGATTCGTTTTAGCGCATTAAAAGTGATAATTTTGCTATTTTTTAAATAGAAAGTTAAAATTTTACTCGTTCCTCTCTCTTAAATTTATAGCTACATCTAGATTAGGATTATCGACTCTGATAGTTTTGGAGCCATTTTTTAATATTATTACAAAATAAATTAATTAGCAAGCTTTTGTGAACGGCATTCGGAATGTAACCTATATCGCTCAGATCATATACCTATTCCGAATGCCTCTGAGCGCCGTCGTCCCTACGACCCCCACATCACGCCCATCCCGTGGGCAAAAACCACCAAGTACCTAGGCATAACGCTCGATCGTACGCTTTCACGCTACAAAGTCCGTAGACCGAGAAATGCACTCTCGGATCCCCCCGATCAACTTTCGGCTAATCTGGACCAGCTTAAGGCTGCCCAAGCCGTATAATCATCAATATAAAATATCATTTGCACCTTAAGTTATTAGCATTCTCAGCGGGTGACCCTCTAGCGGGTCCCTGCTTGCGCACCCACCTCCCTACCCGGGCGTCTCTCCGATGAAGGCTGACAGCATTCCCATGCTACAGCCGTTAAGGTGGTTTTTAGTGAGTAGGTGCCACTCTGGTGAGTCCCACATCACCGTCGTGAAAGTCGGAGGTACGATGTACGATGATACACGACTATCGTACGCAGATTGTACCATAATTTCCATTCTGATGAAAAATTTGATGATTAACCACTGAAACGTCCAAGTACAAGTTGTAATGACGCGCTATTTGCCGCGCTCGCGGCCGGTTGCCGTCGCGTCGAGCGCCCTATGACTGCATCTAGTTTCAAGTCTATTTTATCGTTCAAAGAGAAAATATAGCGTATTTTTGTTCCTCTTTGACGGAAAAGATTAAAAATTGTATATAAAATGTTAAGTTTCATTAATATTTGTGTATTCTGTTATCGCAAATATAGAATCTATTTAGTTAAACTTTTAAAAAATATGCTTGTTTTCATGTGTCTCTATCCTTTAACATTATTTTCTTCTTTATAAATTCGAAATGTTGGCGCGTTCATCACACTCGAAGTGGACGAGGGCCCAGCTCAGGTCTGTGCCATACGTTGAACATTTAATTTGAATTATTATTTTTTTTCCATTTAAACAACACAAGTTTACAAGATTTACACTGTAAATCATTTGCAACTTATTATTGTCACGTTTCATATGATTTTTTAAAGTATTTTAGCCATTTTCCTGATGGATACGATAATTTTGATCCATATAGGATAATTTTACGGCCTTGGTAACTGCCTGGCTTCAGGTTGTAAACACTTACTCACAGCGATATCGAAACTTCATCAAAGACGTCATAAACGACGCCATTCCAAACTCCTAAAGCGCTTAAACGCTCCATAATTTGATATTATTTCTTGAAAATTTTTCTGGTTTTCTAATTTGCTAAGGTTTGACCACCTCTATCTAATGCCATCAAAAATCGCCATTCGAACGGAAAAATTAAAAAAACAACTCGCAAGTAAAGCTATTTTCTTTCCAAAAATCTCCTGAAACGCTTAAACACTCCGTAATTTGAAATAAAATGTTGAATTTTTTTTTGGTTTTCTGAACGTTATCAAAAAATCGCCATTCGGAGGGAAAAATAAAAAAAAATCTAGCAAGTAATGCTGCGTTCTTGTTGAAAATATTCTGAAGTCCGAAATCTCTACATAATTTGAAATAAATTCTTTTATAGTTTTCTGGTTCTCTATTTAGCGAAGTGCTGTTTGACCGTCTCTATCTAACAACATCCATTCGGGCGTTAAAATTTAAAAAAATTTGCAAGTATATACCTTTGTTCTTTTTATGTTATTCTTAAATAATATTTGAAATAAGAATATTTGTCCAAAATACGAAATAAAAAAATAAACATAATATTATAAGTAGATCAAGTGATCTGAATATAGAGATCAAGTGCACACAAAAACCCTGTTTTTATTTTTCTTTTCCAATAAACGTGTAAATATTGCCAATTTTTTTCTTCAAAATCATTGCACAAAAGAATATTGGATGTTAAAAACTTTATTTCGGAAACATTGTTTATTCCTTAAGATTAGTAAGTAGGTGTTGAGAATGTCAAAATTATAAAAAAATCAGTTTTTATTAAGCAATTTTATTGAAAGAAAAATGATAAAAAATATTATAAATATTTAAATTGTTTTCATTGTTTAAAAATAAAACTCATAAAATGGAAGTTTGTGACTTTTCTTTATTCCGTGGTACGTAGCAATTCAACTACGTTTCGTTTGCCTGTGTTGCGGTATTTATTTATTTAATTTTTATTACTGAGCAGGATACCAATTAGCTTGTAAGAAAAAAAATTCACTTTATGGCCAATCGTGAATCGTTTGCGACTCAAAAAGTTGGCCACATCATGAAATGCGCTCAGTTCATGACATGAGCCATATATCATTTGGCCATGACAGATACACAAATACCTGATACTTTAGATACTGTAGCAGGTAAACGATGGAGCGCGCGATATTTATGATGCACATGATGGCACCCTGCCATTACTTACCGGATATTTGCATTCTCTATTTATTATTTAATGGGAAATTATAACTCAAGCCACAGATTTCTTTATTGTCCACGTGATCAAGCTTACCGGATATTTGCATTCTCCATTTATTATTTAATAGGAAATTATAAGTCAAGCCACAGATTTCTTTATTGTCCACGTGTTCAAAATTTTCATTTTATAACTTAGCCACGGGAAAATGAGATAGCCTCTAATAAACTAATGCCCGATTTCACCAGTAGCCCCTAAAATTTAAGAGTCTCCTATGCCAATTTAAGGGGCACCTAACGCAAGTTTTGTTTTCACCGACAGTCAAGTGAAACCATAAGCATTAGGGAGCCCTTATAATTTAGGGGATGAATTGACGACCCCGTAACACTTAGGTGACGTATATTTTTAGGTTTTTGCAACATATCCTTCCGACTGCCGAACAATAATTATTCCTAGTGCTGAAAATGGATAGTGACCACGATTTATTTGAAGATTTAGAAGCAATTGAAGATATAGAATTTTTAAGTGACCAAAATTTGTTTAGACGACCTCGTATTTGCTGGGAAAGATCGAAGGATTTTGAAAAATTTCACGACAAAGACTTTTTCATAAGATACAGGTTATCAAAAGAGAGTGTTTTACTTATATTGCAAAAGATTGAACATTTGTTAGAAATCCACGATGGCAGGTAAGTACCTACCTTAAAGTTTTATTACTACTTGCTTAATTTTGCGTTTAGTTTTATTTATGTAACTTTGTAAACTAGTTGTATCTTATTTACAGAAATAAATCTGTGCACCGATTAACCAACTGCTGTGTGCCCTTCGATTTTATGCAACAGGCAATCAATTATTATCTATAGCAGATCTAAATGGCATTAGTATTTCTACTTGCAGTCGAATTATAAAGAGAGTGTCTGAAGCTATTGTGGGTCAGCGAATGGAGTTTATACAATTTCCAGACACTGAAAAAGAACAACAAATAGTAACGACAAGACAAGATCACAGATTAAGATGTCATAGCGATTTTTTAGGCACTGGCGAAATTCGCCATGCAACCAAAAATGTAATTTTGCAACTTATTAAATTTCCCGTAAGTAGTCCCTCCTTTTTTAAAATTAACTGGAGTTAATAATGTTGATTTTAGTGTTTTATTTGGTTTTTTTAGCTAAATATCAATAAAATCGTTACCTCAATTAATTTATCGATAAACGTTTACGTAGAACCTCCGCACTAAACATCACCTAACTAGGGGACGCTTACTTACACTAATTTATTTCAATAATACCAACAGGTTTTCTGTATCGTCATATGATGGCTACTCAAGTAGGTTTTAACAGCATTATCATCATTTTAACTGTATTTACTTAACAAACGTAACAGTGTAGCATTAAAGTCAATTACTAAATAAATACACTACACTATTTGTACTATTTATTTCATATTCCAACCTTTATCCCCCAGAATTGTACCATTAGTATTGTTTGTTTTTTGTGTCTGTAATTGGTCAACACTAGTGTCGGATTTTTCTAGTTGCCTAAAAGGCATCAGATTATTATCATAATAATATAATACTCTTACTACAGTGATAGCGATAGATAGGGATTAACGTGGCTTCTGGAATACGGAGAAACTCGAGATATTTTTTGCCTATTGGGTCACTCATCCAAGTCCACTACAACCGCCTGGGGCTGTTTAACATGCATAAGCGCTTAAGAGCGCGTACGTTCACCGTGCCATTGAGCTTCTCATTGCTAATAACTTCAATACCTGTGCGTTTATAGTAGTAGGTAGATTGCCAGTTCGAATGTTCCTCAAATAGCCAATTCTTATTGTCACCCTGTTTGTTACAAAGGGACACGCGGCCTCTATACTGCTCGCTTTTTAGCTGCGAGTACTCGGTCCTGTTTGGTATAGTACGTCCATGGTTATTGTAGGTATAATTTAATGTTGCCACGCTTTGCTATAAAAAATAACCTTAAAATAAATGTTTGAATTCAATCAACAAAATGTTTTCTTTTATTTGCAGAATATCCACTCGAGTTATCAAATAAAAAGGGTTTGGCTAAATACAGTATGGACGCCAGCCTTGGCAATGTATAATCATGACGAATAGTGGAATATAATGTAAAACTGCTACCTGGTGTAACTGCATTTAAAATAAAACCTAGGAACTTTTCAAATTGTTAAAAAAGTGAAAAAAAGAAATGAAATAATATCCTGTCATATCTATGAAATAATACCAACTAGTTTAGTTCTCGAATATTCGAAAGCAAATATAATCTTAAACCAAATAAAACTAGCACGCACCTTGCTATCTTCTTAGCGGCTTCTCAGTTGGGTTTCACTGCACTACACAAACAGTTCGTCGAAAATGTCTAAAGCACTGGCCAGGCTGTCATAACGTCCAATCATATAACAATAAAATCTTGATAATTGCCAACAAGTTGGGTGTGGCGGATACAAGGGCTGCAAGTGAGCGTCCTTGCGCGAGCGGTGGTAGCTGCAGACTCCCACCATCTTGATTCCTTCCGTTGGCCTTTTTTTTTTTTGTTCCCCTCCACGGGTAGGGCAGGGGGATAAAAAATGCTCTGACGTATATTCCGCGCGCGCGATCGGAGTTATGTGGGACTCGTCCCGACGCCTACAAGAACTATACTCACTAAAAAACCCTCTGTCGGCTCGTGCAATTTTTTGCCACACAGCCTTCATCTGACCGACGGCCAATTGGAGAAATAGGCCGCGCTAGCGGGGCCCTTAAGGGGTCACCCGCTGGGATTTACATAGCACTGAAGGTGCTCAAAATGAAAAGTAAATAGGTAATTAAAAACATTAAAAATTGAAAAATAAAATTGCATTAATTCGGATTTACGTTAGAATTAGAATTTGCGGCCTGAAGGGCTTCGAGATCTAAAGTTAATTGTGTGGGTTCGCAAGTGTGCGCGTTTCTCGGTCTAGCGACTTTGAATTTCGAATCTAAAACAGGAGCAGTATATGAGACTGAATCTCGAACAAGATGATTGGGATGGGTTTCGGCGCGTTTGAAGAACGATTCTGACAGTGTTTTGAGGTGCTGTTGCACTGTAGGTAGTTCAAGATCTCTGTGCAGGTCCGCGTTACGCACGTGCCAAGGTGCGTTTGTGGCCCTGTGGCAGAAGAGATTTTGAACTACCTGCAGTTTATACAGGACGGAGGGTTGGGCGTGGGCAAAGACTGGCGAAGCATATGACATGACGGGTCTAACGCAGACCTTATAAAGCGTACGTTTATTTCTGAAAGACATTTTACTTTTTCTTTCTATCATACTATATAGGCGGCTTAAGTAAAAACGCGCGAGTTTCGTTACTCTATCGACGTGTGGCTTGAAAGAAAGCGTCTGATCTAAGGCGACGCCTAAGTATTTAATACTGCGCTTCCAGGGTATACTAACCTAACCTAACATTCGAATGTGGGGATCGTTGTAGCGATTACGGAGTTTGTAGTCGAATTGAATAGCAGAACTCTTTTCTGGGTTGACATCGATACGCCATTTTTGAAACCAAACACCGAGGGCGTTTACGGCCTTTTGGAGCTGGGTTATACGGGATCGCGTGACCTTTAGTGTAAAGGGCGGTGTCGTCTGCAAAGAGGGCGAGTTCGACGCCTTTCGGCGGGATGTCGTTAGTGCACACAGTGTACAGCAGAGGGGCGAGGACTGAGCCTTGCTCCAGCTTGGGACTCCAGCCTTTATGGGACGAGGCGCGGAGAGCGTGCCTTCATGTTTGAATCAAAACGTACGGTCTTTAAGAAACGACGCGATTAATCTGACTAGGCGAACCGGTAAGCCTATTTTGTAGAGTTTAAAAACGAGACCGCTGTGCCAGACTTTTTCGAAAGCCTTGGCTACGTCAAAGAGAACCGCGACTGTTTTATTACGACGCGGATAGAATCCTTCGAGTATGTACTCGACGATTCGATGGACTTGCTGAGGGCAGGAGTGCTTAGCGCGAAAGCCAAACGGTGGGGAATAATGAGAGGGTCGCCATCCTCTGGTAACAGATGGTTCCGCATTCGAGAGAGTATGACTCTTTCGAGAAGTTTAGACATTGCCTTGAGGAGGCTGATGGGTCTGTGATTAGCCGGGACATTCAGAGGTTCACCTGGCTTGGGGATGCCTATGACTGTCACTTCTTTCCAGGCTTTTGGAAAGTAGCTATGGTCGAAGCAGGCATTGAAGATAATAGCTAACAAGGTAAGCACCTGCTGGGGCAGGTGCTTACAGGGACGGGGAGATATTTTCCATGAGATCGTTAAACTGAGCGTCTCGGAGTTCCGCGAGGCAAGACCTAACTTTACGTTGAAGCTGATTCGCAGCTGTTCTATATGCGGGCGTGGGATATTTCTTGGCTCTCCGGAGAGCCGCGTTCTTGGCTTTAATGAGATTGCTTACGGCTAGGGGAAGCGTGGGTTTGCCTTGCTTAGCAATCTTTTCGTTATCGCTAATGGCTGAGTTGATAGCATCAGTGAGAGTGTTGACTAATGAATCTATTTTATCCGGGCTATCTAATTGGTCGGGCGAAATCGCGAGCGGAGAGTTCGGGGCCTCTAAGGCTGAAACTAACGTATTTTTAAAGCCTTTCCAGTTGGTAAAGGTCTTAGGAGATGTGACGTTAACGTTAGGCGCACCTAGTACGAGGGAGACGGGGTGGTGGTCAGAGCCTAGGTCATCGAGCCGTTCGATAGACCTGAGATCGAGATTGATTCGCTTGATAATTGCAAAGTCGAGGATGTCAGGAGAGTAGTTCGGATTGTTGGGATAGTGAGTGGAAGTGATGGGAGATATGACGTCTAAGTTAAGTGAGTTAGTGATGTCGAGGAGAGCGATACCGCTGGTGTTGGTCGATAGGCACGTCCAGTCAGTATGTTTGGAGTTAAAGTCTCCGAACATAATGACTGAATGGCCGAGGGCGAGAATGGCCTCAAAGTCGCTGCGGGTTGGTCTGGAGCCACATGGTATGTAGACTAAAGCTATGATGATGGTCGGATGACCAGTCATAGCCAGTCTACACACAGTGGCTTCCATGTTGAGGAGAGGAGGGGTAGGGAGAGGACAGTAAAGGAAGCCTCTTTTGTAATATATAGCGGTGCCGCCGAAACCATCGGAGTTGGGCCTATCGTTGCGAGTAAACGCGTACTTAGGAATAGCGAATCCCCTGGAGCGGTTTGGAGTAAGCCATGTCTCCTGGAGAAGCAATAAGTCTGGCTCTTTGTTCTGAAGGAACAGTTTGAGGTCAGGAAGGTTAGTGCTAAGGCTACGAGCGTTAAAAGATACTAGGGATAAGCCCTTTGGTTTAATACGACCGGACGCGGGATTTGCGCGTTAAAAATAAAATTTATAACGAACTTAGAGTGATGATGCGAGTGATGCTCGGCTAAAGCAAATAAACGCTCTTGAGGAGAGCGGGTGGCTCGCAGTTTGCGTGCGAGTACGGAAATTTCGTTAATGTCGACGTTTTGAATGACGTCGAACACGGTCTTCATGTCCTCAGCCAACGACGACTGAGGTGAAGATGACGGAGCAGAACGCGGCCCTACGGAAGCTATGGGAGCTGGGATAGGACGGGAAGGTGCAGGCGGAATGGCCGGACGCTGCCTCCAAGACAGAGCCGGAGTAGGCGTCGGCTGAACGGGCTTTGCTTCCGGGGGACCCCGGTTGCGCAGCGGCGGGAAGTTAGCGGGAGTGAGCGGCGGCGCCGGTTTAGGCGCGGCCCTCTTAGCGGTGGAGCGCGGAGCGCGCGGGCAACCCCTGTAGTTAGCTATGTGGCCGGACTGGCCGCACAGCACACCTGCAGGGGGGAAGTGGAATCGGGAGTGCGGGTGCACTCCTTAGTGATGTGAGGATCCAGGCACTTTACGCACCTGGGGGGAGCTGAACAGTTAGCCGCTGCGTGGCCATAGAGCTGGCAGCGGTGGCACTGCCCAGGGTGACCGCGGGGGTTGGGACGCTCGACGGAGATATTCGAGAGTCCGCAAATTGTGCGAGCCTCTCTGAAGATCTCCTTCGAGTTGGGAGTATTGGACAGGATAACTAGAGCTAAAGGAAAACGCCTACCGCGGTTGGAGTGCATCCATTGCACTGCTTCGGTCGGGAAACCCTGGGACTTAAGGTCCTCGAGGATTTCATCGTTCGCGAGTTCGAACGGGACGCCCCGTAGTACTGCACGGATCTTACGTTCCTCCGGGAGGGTGTATGTGTGATATGCGATTTGTTTGAATGAAAGTAACCTGGTGAACGTGCGAAAGTCGTCGATGGTTACGACCTGGATTTTAATTGAATCGCCTGCGTTGGTTGCTTTGAGATAGTTGATTTTTTGCTCTTTGCAAAGATTAGATACTACGGTCCATCGCGCTTTTTCGCTGAGAAAGACGGGTGGAGGGAGCTGAGTCTTCAGTGGGACGGGAGCGCAGCGCGTCGCTGGCTTCGATGGGACCGACGGAGACGCGGTTACTTCGAGCGATTTTAATGGCGCGGGGGCTGGTGTTGAAGACAACGGGGAGGGCTCGGGTATTGAGGATACCGAGGCTTTCTTTGAGCGCTTCTTGGAGCGCTTGGCGACTAGCTGAAACGCGGGCTCAGGAGAGCCGGTTAAGGTGACGGCATCTGACGACGTATCAGACGCGGGTTCGGAGTCGCTCCCGGGAGCGGTACGCTTGCGACGCGACGCGTGAGAGGATGCGACCGATTCGCAGTCCATCTCGGACGAGCCGGGAGACGCGGGAGAGCTGTAGACCTGAGGGGTCTGGACGTTGGAGGCCTGAGGGGCCGGGGTTGAGGCCTGAGGGGCCGGGGACGCGATAGTTGCCTGTAAGGCCTGCGTTATTACGTCATCGGATAAGTTGGCGCCGGACGCAACGAGTGCCTGGGCGAATGACCTAGCAAAGTTTACCAAGCTTTGCTGGCCCATTGGAGGGCTTGGTACTACAATATATGATATATAAATATATAAAAATGCCTAGGTTACCTAGCACCTAAACCTCCCTACCCGCGGTAGGGGGGCTGGGGACGACGCGAAGTGGTGCCCCTAATTTGGACAGCACTGTACCGTCACCCTGGGAAAGGCCCAAGTGCAAGGCCCAAGGGATCGGGTCAGCCGGTTTCTCCTTGGCCTGAAGGGCCTTGGAAGCGCACCGGGGCAACGCTATCAGGCTTAGTTGTCACCGTTAAGTATCCACCTGATCAAACGCGAGTCTACTACGGAGTGTGTTGCCAATAAATTGACAACAAAAACCGGCCTGACGAGGTTTGGTTGCACAGAAGTGCGGGATTGACTACGTTACGACCGGCCGGAGCCGGCCGCAGAGCGAGTCTCTGACTACGTAACAGGCGCCAAGCGTCAAGTACGCAGCCAGAAAAAAAGGCCCGAGCCTTGCGAACCACTATCGAATTTAATCGACCGCGGTAAGCTCAACCCTGTTGTTGCTGCAAGACCGACTTAGTTGCAGCCGATCGAAACCGGCCGCAGCGTAAGCCCTACAGAGGCTATCTCAATTCGTCGAGGACGAAGCGAGATTTATACGAATCACAGCGTATGAGTATTGCTACGAGTTGTCGTCGTGAGACGACAATCGTGACTTAACAGCTGGAGCGACCGCGAACGCGTCCGAGCGGGGCCGGACGCAGAACGGATCTGAGAGTGGCGTTTGAGTATTGCTATGAGAGAAGTCGTGAGACAACAATCGTGACTCGGCAGCCGGGAGCGACCTTCAACACGTCCGGGTCCGGACGCAGATCGGTCTCTTCCATTGGCCGAAGGTGCGTGATATTTGAAGATTGTAGGTAGTTCCCTACATCGAGCAATGCGATTGGCTAATACGCGGCGGGAATGAACTTTGACAATATCGCGAATTTATAATTTTAAATATGGCGGTAACAATATATAAGTAAATTTATCACATTAAACTGTTTATTTTTCTTCAAATATTTCACTTAAAATAGCTGCTTCAATACAAATTGGAGCAAGTACCTACCTGCGTTCAAGTTTCCTGAATGTCCAATTAATCTAAAAGATATTCAGTATATAAATTGGTACAACCAATTTGCTAGTTATAAATTCAGCGTGCATCCACCCATACATAGACTCAAAATAGGCACTTTTGAAACTGATGAAGATCAAACTGCTTCACAAACTGCTGCCGCAGGTTAGTTTTAATACTAGGCTTGAGTTGACGTTGTATTGACGTTCTGCCTCTGTCGATCTTCATTGTGCTATGTTTGCAGAAGTAGAGATTCATGTAGGCCTTTGTTGAAAAAGTTAAAAATTCTGACTTTTCCTTGCGTATTTATCTGAGAAACGGTTTTATTATTTGAGAATAACTTAGACAAATTTGAGTGTTTAAAAAGCCAGAGAATTAAGCATAAAATTAGATCTCAATCTCGAAAATTCTGAGAGTTACTTTGGCATGGCTCCCAAAATCTATAACAAACCACCAAATTATATAAAGGAGATAAATAATATGAATGAGTTCAAACAAAAATTGAAATATTATTTATAGAAAAACGTTATTATTCTGTACAAGATTATTTTTAATGATAAATGATATATGTTATTGGATTTAAGAATTGTTTTAAGAATTTTATTTTACGGAAAAATATTAATATAAAATGTAATGTACATGCCTTGATGGTGAAATATAGCTGAACTATTTTGTTTTTATATCTGTAATGACCCTACACCTGTATATACCCAAATTTGTGCAAATAAAATGATTTGATTAGACTTGATATTCCGAATTCGTTCCCTTGGCTAAGAGCGTAGGCAGGAAACCACGCGCAGCCGTGGACCGCACAAGGCGAGGTCTGACTCTCAACAACTTTAGACGCATTGATTGTTTACTGAGAAATCGATTCACTTTGCAGATGTACTATGTAAATATTAGGTCTTTACCTATGAAATTGCCGTTTTTCACGAAATAAAGGAAGCGTAATTTTTTTATATATTTTTTATTTCTATTAATCAAAATAATCACCCATGCAATCAATGCATCTTTGCCAACGCATTGGTAGCTTATTGATGCCTTTCTTGAAGAAATCAGCTGGACGGGAGGCAACAAATTCTTCAAAGGCATTTTGTACTGCCTCTCGGGTATTGCATTTTTTTCCCGTCAAGAAGTTATCCAAATTCTGGAAAAAGTAGAAGTCTGTAGGCGCAAGGTCTGGCGAGTACGGCGGATGACGGAGAACTTCCAACCCCAACTCTTGTAGCTTGGAGACCGTCTGCTGTGCAGTATGAGGTCGCGCGTTGTCGTGCAGGAGCAGTGGAGCCGAACGATTGACCAAAGCTGGTTGGAGACGTGCGAGCTTCTCCATCATTGTGTTCAGTTCTTCACAGTACACATCTGCAGTAATGCTTGGCAAGAAGCTGTGATGAATTACACCCGCGTTAGACCACCAAACAGTGACCATCACTTTTCTAGGGGTAAGTTTTCGTTTAGGGCATTGTTTGGGTGCTGAACCAGGGTCCAACCAACTTGCTGAGCGCTTACGATTGTCAAACAGGATCCATTTCTCGTCACAAGTAACAATGCGGTTCAGAATTCCTTCGTTTGTATGCCTGCTGAGCAGTGCAAGGCACGTCTCCACGCGTACTTCGCGCTGGCGGTCATTGAGTTCGTGGGGTACCCATTTGTCAAGCTTTTTTACCTTGCCAATTTGACGCAAATAGACCAATATTGTTTTGATGCTAACGTCGAAAGCTGCTGCTAATTCAGCCGTGGATTGAGTTTCATCAGCTTCCACAATTGCCTTTAATTCGTCATTGTCGACCAAAGTTTTCGGACGACCACGGGGTTCATTTTTCAGGTCAAAACTTCCAGAACGGAAGCGGGTAAACCAATAACGGGTGGTGCGTTCGTTTGTAGTGTTCGCTCCGTAAACGTCGTTGATGTTGCGTGCCGCTTGTGCCGCTTTGCTGCCACGACGGTACTCATACTCCATAATTACTCGAATTTTTAACTTATCCATGATGACGAAAAATGTTCGAATGCGTTGAAAACAAAACACTAACTATTAAACAAATGACGATTTTAGAAAAAGAATTCCATGTTTGTCAAATAAAATTAATTTGAAATTAGAATTATCAGTCAAAAAAAAAATATTTTCATTTGAAATGGCCAGTACGGCAAAACGGCAGTTTCATAGGTAAAGACCTATTATTTAAGATACTTATTTCTGAAACATTAATCGTGAATTTAGATGACTGAAAAGATGACTGATGACTGACGGAAACATCGCTTTTTAAAAAAGCTCTACCCGGTATGACTAATAATAATATAATAATGTTAACAGAACAAATAAATAATGGTTCTGATTAAAAAATAACTGTTCAATTAGTAAACACTGAAAAAACATTAAAAATGTACTAAAATAAAATACTTATATCAAAAATATCGTCCATGTAAAGTATTTATCCTAAAATCCATGGTATTCTATAAGCTATTCAAGGATAAATTACTCTAACTAGGATCAATAACCTCGATCAGGTTCAGGTTCATTACCTTGGATGGAAACCACAGATCCAAATCTTTAGAAGCATGGTAACGTTCAAGTCAAGCTGTCATTCGTGACCAGACTTTAACCTGCAAGTAATTCTATTTTATTGTACTTAATCGCGGCTGATTGCCATTTTTCAATTAACTAACTAACTAACTATTTCGCTCTTTCTCTCCGTCTCTCTTTGATCATAAAGCATATACTATGCGATTCAAATGAAAATGGAACGTCAATGACCTCTATCTGTCAAATTTCACTTGAAAATTATGGTCTGCAAAGAAAATCTTTTTGCATAAAAATAATGATTTATTTTACTTTTGTTTATTAAAGTATTATATCAAAAAGAAATTTTTCAAAATAAAACTGTATTAAAAAAAGAACTGTTTGATTTAGTAAAAAGGCACAAACCACCAAAAAACTATGTCAAAAATAACATTTTCCACTCTCACGGTTTTGAAATTTTGAGGTTGCCATCTTACAATTCTAATTTAAATCCAATGGCATGATAAAAACGTCAAAAGTTAGAAAGCCAAATTGATAGTTCGATGCTAGAAGCAATTGCTTGTTTAAAAAAATTCTATTTAAAAAATATATTTTTTAACCGGTTCGAATTGACAGCTATGAGTCACAATATGGCGCTAAGTCGGTCCTATTGTCATTTTTAGGTCACATTTTATGCAATTACTACAATACAACTTTACTTACTTTTTTTACTTTGTGGGTAGCCAGCATTGTGTTATACATGTACGATGTCTGTAGATTTATTTTAGCGAGTATCAGTTTTGACCTCGGTGATAGGCGATAAATAATTTATGAAAGGTGAAAGTGCATCTTTCAATATGCCTCGGTTGTTTTTTCGGAATATAAGTGCTAGTCTTGGCAGGGCGTGGCACGCTTGTCAACTTATGCTACATTGCGCGACCCAGTTTCGTGGCCAATCATATTACATATAGACAAGTTATCCGCTCTCAATAATGGCAACGCAAATGCAAGGCAATTGCCCGCTGTTAAAGACGGAATAAACGTTTCTTTTCATGCGTAAGTACTATTTTTTTATAATTAGGTATCTTATTTATTATTTGATTTTGCTATTTAAAATGACACGTCAACGAATTAACTGTTATTCATTGATGAACAAACAGGTTGAAAATATTAACTGTTAATTTACGTCAACGAACATGACTGACATGCCTTACTTCAATAGACATTATTTTATTCAATACCAAAAAAGCGGTTGAAAATATTAACTTTTAATTTCTCTACAGTTTCTGCTCAACGGATAATTTCAATACAAATTTCATTAATTTCTGAGAATCAACTGGTTTACGAAAATAACATTATAAACTTGAGCGGATGCCAAAAATTAGACACAATGTAGTAGTGGGCCACTGACAATGGAGTGTTATCGAAAATTTTTGCAATATTAGTTTAATACCTTCCTAGCGCGATTTAATATACTGGTAGCGACACCTAGTACATAAATGAATACAGTAGTAACAATGAACATCATTTGGAAATCATGAGTTTTTTTGGAATGTACTTGATTTGTATGATAATATATGAGCAGTTTAGATTACCAAAGGTGGGTTATGGGTGGTAGTACTATAGTAGTTCTCGAGCAAAGCGTTAGTCCAACGAGTAAATTCTGTCAATATTCAATGTTAACTCAAAGCAGCGAGCAGTCATTTTTATGATGCCTGTACTAGCTGACCCACTGTCCAATTTCCTTTTAATTTCTGATAACTTTGTAAATATATACAAAGCAAATCTAGAATATCGTTGCATTATACTTATCTGGTGCAGTAAAAATAAGTCTGTCCAATACATATAATTTTAGTGGTTACATGAAAAATGAAATGAATGGTTGCTCATTGTTTTTAACTGACAGGATTTTTAGAAAAACAATACAAATACATGAAATACAAGTAGTGGTCATTCTATTCGATTGGCGTGTGAGTCCTCTTTTAGACAGATTAGTATTTGTATTACCACGCTCAGATCTTCTTTATCTAGTAACGAAAACATGATAACAACTATTATTTAATACTTTACAAAAATTCATAGGAAATGCATAGTTATGTTTTATTTGTTGTAAATTGTTAAACTCAAGGTGTATACTTTATACATTTGCAAAACAAAATTCCAAGTACTTAGACCTAGTATGTAATTAAGTTTTTATTTCAATTCCAATCGATCGACGTCCATCGATGGTAGAATGGAACAGGCAACGTCGATCGATTGATGTGGTAACACCCTCAGATGCTTATATGCTACATGTAAGTGTGCCTGTGTGCATGCAAATGAGATTAAAATGTGTGAGTGTTATGTGCAATGCCATGAAAAAATAAAAAAATTAAAAAAGTTAAAGTTGTCGATAGTGTGAAATCGTAGGTTCGCGGCTACGGGTGTGTTTGTGGCTTTTAATTTCTATATTTTAATACTTTTGGTGAATATATTTACGTGGTGTGTTGTTATTTATAAAGTCAATTGTCTACTCATATTTAGAAATAAAGATTTCAGCATGAGACACAAAGTTTAGCTTTTTCTCAGCCCATATAATTGGTGGTAGGTATTTTGGCATTTGCTTTGCTTGCTGACGTAATAATTTTACCCATTTCACCATTTTTTGATATTTTTGGCTGTTTCATCATATTAAATGCGATTAATATGTTAGGTCAAGTAATAACCGATCGGAGGCCTAACTGTGGTACTTGTGCATCTGTGACATATTAAGATTACCTCGAATTACGGCGCACACCGCTAGATTTTTGTACATGATCAAAGGGCAGTAAATAAATAATTTTGTATGGACCGGTGTATGGTTTTATGTTTTATCCTAATTTATATAATTTAAACATTGTAATAAAAAATAAAAAACCTTACGTCATCGATTTAACTTTTGAGATATGATCGTTTAAACAATTAAGTCGTGCTCAAAAACGCGCTATCTCTGTGTTCAGCGTATCATAATTCTTCTCTGTAATCGAATAGTACTGAACAAAACACTTAAATATATAGTTTCATTCATACTAAACATAAAAAACATAACACTTGTTAGTGTTACAATAACAACTTGAGGCACAATGAATGTTTTTGTAAAACCCAAGCCGCGCGGCGAAACGCGGCGGCAGTTATAAAAAATTACGTGGCAATGTAGGGTGTGCGTCAAGTGCCCGTCCAGGCAAGCGAGCGGTTAGCTACAGGGGATGTTTGGAAGTTGAGTGATTTGTGTTTTCTTAATACAGTTTACAGAATGTAGAGCTTTCTTACCGAGAGGAGTTTGCTGTCAATGTATAGTTGTTCAGTAGGGTAGGTTTTTTTCCTAAAATATATTATTTTAATTAAAGTGTGTTTTCGCCACCCCCATATGAGACTACAATAAGTTAGTCCAGACTGAGCCAAGGAAATGTATGTTTATGATTTCCTTGGCACAACATCTCTCGAGCCTTTGAAAATCCAGCTCAGTTTTCTAATTCGGTTAATTACTTGCTCTAGGTGAGTATACCACGAAAGCCTGGGATCTAACTGTATGCCTAGGTATTTAATCGATGGTAAATGTTTAGTTGTAGGACAGTCGCAGAGCGTTGTAACAGAAGTGTATTTTTAAAGAGAAACGTTCAGGTGGTGGAGTATTTTGGTCAAGCTGCAGCATTTACAATTGGTTTTAGAAGTATTTATGGTATGGAGCCGTTAAGTTTTTTTTTATTTATTTTATTCAATACTTATTAGACATATAATTCTTATTTCTAACACACCTAAAACCTATTGGGTTTATATAAGTGCGAATTAGTCGCATTATATTACATCAAATACATGTATCACATTGTGTTACATAATATATTTTGAGCATGTGTTTACATATTTTATAATATTGTTTATTAATAATTTTGCATGTAGTTCATCCGGGATCGTATTTAATATATTGGGAAGCATGTATTTCCAGGTTCGTTTACCATATTCGGTATTATACTTAGGTAGAATATATTTTGGTGTATAATTTAGTTTACGTAGGTTGTTAGGTCTAAATTTCTTGTTAAGTCTATGAATGTTGTGATACTCATCAAGTATAAAATTCATATTTATTTTATTAAAAACCGATATAGCTTTACAATACCTGAATAAGCCACTTTCGTCTTTAAACTTTTCTCTCGCGTGTTTTGGTGCAATAGTTTTTAATAAACTGATTTGTAATTTATATATAAGGTTTAGAATAGTTTTGTGGGTGCGATCATAACTAGACAAACCGTAACTTATTATAGATTCACCTAATGACAGATACAATATTTTGAGTATATTATATGGTATTTTATACTTTAGAATCGAAAATTTGGGACGTAGCGCTCTTAATTTACTACATACATACTCAATATGAGGTCTCCAATTAAAATGTTTGTTAATTGTAAGACCTAAGTAGGTGTGTTGGTCTACTACTTCCAGATTTTGACAGAGGCAGGTGGTACGCCGGGCGTGCACACATTGATGGTTCTGTGCAATGACTACTGGATCCGAAGGGAACTTAATGTATGGTGATCTCATATGCATGAGTTCTGTTTTGCTTGCATTGATGACTTATCCTATGTCATGTGCCCATTTACACATTGTATCAAGATTACGTTGCATTGTGATTTGAGCCTCATAGATGTTCCTGCCATGTGAAATAAGGCATGTGTCTTCGGCAAATTGGTACACTGAGACCTCTGTGAATAAATTGCACATGTCATTCACATAGGCCAGGTATTCTATAGGAGCTTGTATTGATCCTTGAGCCGTACCCTGCTTGGTGGTGATAGGGTCGCTGTAGCAATCATTTACTTTGACCATTGTTTTCCTGGACTTATGAAAGTTGCGGAACCAATCTAGTGTAGGTCCAAGTCCCTCCAGTTTAGAGAATAGTGTATTATAATTTAAAACGTCAAACGCTTTAGTGAAGTCAATGAAGACAACCAGCACCTGTTCCCTATTATCCAGGTGGTGGTTGACCTCATCAACGAACCGACACGAGAGTTGAGTTGTACTTCGCCCCCTTTGAAATCCGTACTGATTCTTGTGTATTAAACGATGTTTTGTTAGGAAGTCTATTACCTCATTGCCCAGGTACCTTTCTTTCTTCAATAATTTTATCAGTACTACATAAAATAGTTATATCTAGGCCTATAGTTATTTATATCTTTAAAACAACCTTTTTTATGTATCGGTCTAATTATACCTATTTTAAGTTGGTTCGGGTAAAGTGACGTGGACATACATGCATTTACTAAGTGTGTAATAACTGGGGTAATCTGTTCACTTATACATAATAAATGTTTGGCACGTATATATTATCAACACCATGGCCTTTTCTCTTATTCATACGTTGTATAATATTGAATATAACATCATTTGTTGCCTTTTTAAGTCTCAATGATACTGTTGTATGATTCTTGTACGTCTTGCCTAATAACTTAATGTGCAATTAGTACTAATATTTTTAACATTTTCTTCAAAAACATATGCGAAATTATTACACACTGTTTTTATGTCACCCCTAAAATATTGCTTATTATTTCATCCACGGATTTACTAATTTTGCCACATAGATTATTTATTATTTCCCATACTAACTTTGTGTTTTTAAAATTTCTGCACTTTGCTTAAAATATTTGTTTTTGGTTTTATTTATGTACTTATTTGTTAGGTTTCTATATTTATTGTGTAATAATCTATGGTTAACGTTATTTTCATCGCGTTTATATATTTTATACAATTATTGTTCTTTCCTTTTGCACATATTAATTACACGTTCATTCAACCATTTGCATTCACTTTGTTGACTACAACTGAGTTTGATTTTTTTTTACATTTTTCATAGGTCTTACCATATTGATCTGTTATAAAATTAAATACATCATTAGGGTTACTAAGTTCCATAGCCGGTTGCCAATTAATTTTACTTAATTCGTTTTGCAATTTCTTATCATCTAAACAATCAACAAACCAATACTTTCCGTCTTTGTTTATCGAGTTGTAAACAATGACGGAACCGGTTATGTAGTGGTCAGCGATCTTATCGTGTACAACAGCTGTTATAACTTCGCGACACCCAAATGTGTGATCTATACATGACTTTGTTATTTGCCCATTTTTTGTTTCGACCCGCGTATGCTGTGTAATTCCACACTCTAGTCCTGATTCACACATACTGTTAAGGTAATAGGTCCGTACTGTAGAATGTTCACATAAATCAATGTTCATATGACCTATTAAAATTTAAGAGTACCTACTTACATTTTGAAAGTTGAATCACTCGCGATAATTCCTTTACGAATGATAATGGTGCATTACAATGTATTTTGTCACAGCCTTTATCGCAGGAAGCTAAGATGGTTATAGCTCTATGTTTTAAATATTAATTAATTTAAGTACTTATAATATAGTCGAGTGTAATAGATTTAGTTTTGTCTCATGGGGCTGGCATGTTTAACAAAAGCCCCTAAACAAATGGCGAATAAAAAAAAGGCTACCCTTCCTTTTTTACGATATGCTTTTACTATATTATTAGGATTAAGTTTCAGAGGATTACATATTTTGGTACATATATCTAAGACGTTCTCATTTTCGAATTCTTGTATTCCACATAATTCTACGTGATCTGCCATTTGTAACTGCTGCATAACCGATAATCGTTGCTCCAATGCCTCGTTTCGGGTACTTACATTTTTACATTGATTTCGCAGATCGTAGCATTGTTTTTCTATAGCTTTATTTTTGTTTCCTCCACATCCCGCCTCTTGATTTTGACTTCGCATAAAAACAATTGCAGCGTCATCAGGGTAAGAGAAAACTGGTGCGTTTTTAGGTTGCAGGTTGCACAAGTCATGTATACAGACTAAACAAAACGTGGGCCCAGTACGCTGCCCTGTGGTGTACCACACCGTAAGCTACGTCTTTGTCACAACTGGCATGCTTATCTAGTTTAACCCTCTGGGTTAACAAAGATTCAGTAGCCTTTGAAAAGATACAGCGGGGTGCATCTGGGGCCGATCATCTCCACTTTGTTTACAAGGAGTGGGACTGAAACAGTGTCGAAGGCTCTTTGTATATCTAGAAAACCGGTTAAATATTTCATATCACCATCTATTTGTTCAACTAGGAGGGACGTGCGAAAAGCTGCTGAATCTACGGTTGACATTTCTAGACGAAAAACAAACAACGCCGGCGACAAGATGTTGAATTCCTCTAGATATTTAAGCAGCCTGGTATTCATGAACTACGCCAATAGTTTTGCTATTACCGGTATAAATGCGGTTGGCCTATAGTTATTAATGTCGTATTTGTTTCCACTCTTGTAAACCGGAGCAATCAGAGCCAATGTCAGAATGTCTGGGAACAGACCTGTATTAAAACAACAAGTTTATAATTCGGACAATTATGATTTAAATATGTTTCAGGTACCTATCGCACCATCCCAGACACACTATCAAATTTAAAATTTAAATTTATACCTGAATTATAAATTATTTTATTTACTTCCTCACATGCAGTTTCTAGTAGGACGAAGGAGTTCAGTTGTGTTTTTTTAATATACTAATACGAAGTGCATGGTTTACCTTCTGAGTTTGTAGACCAAGATTTTTACCGACATTAGCTATAAGATCATTTATGTTATTAATATATTCGGTAGGGCTGAGATTGTTACAGTCAAAAACGGACCGCTTTGCGCCGGATGTGCTCGCTATCAACAAGACGTAGCTGCGGAGGTGCGAGGGGCCATGCGCCCGCGCTGCCCGGGTATCGGCTGCGGCACGTGCCGCGCCCACCCGCACAGCGCGTGCGCGGCGGTGGTATCAGCTACTATGTGAGGTGAGGCGGCACCGTGCGGGCCTGCTCGCACCCCACTTCTGACGTCGAGCAAATGTCGCTGTCGCTCAACATTAAATCAACACGGGTGCTTCTCGGGACTGCATACAGACCTCCATGGCTGAATACAAGCATTTTTCTGGATGCACTCACAGAATCCACATTGACTCTATCTAATCACGATACGCTCATCTGACCGGAGATTTCAATATTGACTTGCAAAATGACAAAGACGCAAAATATAGACAATTGCTAGAGTTCTTAAATAGTGTAAAATTTAAAAACGTAGTAGTTGAACCTACACATTTCACTGACCATAGTCAGACTCTCATTGACCTTGTGTGTACAAATGTCCCAGTCCTGAGTGTATATATGTTCACCATTCTGTTGACCTAGGTAAGCATGCTTTTGTTACTTCTTTATTTAAGATTAAAAAAACAAGACACCACCGATATGTATGACAATAAGACAATATAAAGACATAAACCCCGACGCTCTCAGCTTAGAATTAAATGCAATAGATTTTAATTATATTACTAAACTCAATAATGTAAATGAGATGGTTCGGGTTTTAAATGCAGTAGTGTTAAATCTGATGGACAAGTTGGCGCCCGTTAGGTCCATCACTGTTCGTGAGAAACCTTCTCCTTGTTAACCAGCAATGTGCACTTTATGATGAAGCTTCGAGACGAAGCTCATAAAAAATATCAAAAATCTGGTCTCCCTGCTCATAAAGTCGAATACAAAACGTTAAAAAAACTTCTTCAAGTATTACTGCTGAAAAAAATGCTTTCTACGAATACTACATAAATAGAAATATCAGTAACTCCAAAAAACTGTGGAAAAATTTAAAACGCTGCCTTACAGTAAACCCAAAGAAATCGCATGACTTGCCCTTACATCTTAGCGACCAAGATGTACTTAATGAGCATTTCTTAGGTACTCCTGGAGATAATGCGATCACTATATCCCAACTTACATACCTGGAATTCAACAAAAAGTATAACAGCATGTTTTCACTGCAACCTGTATCTTGTCATCAAGCCAGTAAGGCAATTATGTCAATCAAATCTAACGCTACGGGTGCTGATAGAATCACACAGGACATAATACTTCTAACAGTGCCACAAAGTCTCGAAGCCATCACTGCCATAATTAATGTGTCAATTCTGACATCCGTTTTCCCACATCAGTGGAAAACAGCCTTGGTGCGCCCTGTACCAAAAGTAGACTGTCCAAACACATTAAAAGTTATCCGCCCAATTATTATACTGTCATTCCTATCTAAGCTTCTGGAAAAAATTGTACATATACAGGTTGTAAAATACTGTGAATAGAATAATATTCTTCCAGAACTCCAATCGGGCTTTAGGCGGGGCCGCAGCACTACTACCGCACTACTAGATGTAGTGGATAATATTTTATCGAACCAGGATAAGGGTGATGCTACGATTTTGACCCTGCAGGACTTTTCACGCACATTCGACTGCATCAACATTCCGTTACTTTTATCCAAACTAGCATATTACGGGTTCAGCAATGCTTCGGTTAACTGGTGTCACAGCTACTTAACTGGGCGTAGTCAAAAAGTTGTAATTGACCTCTAATGGAACTATCAAGGAATTGAACCTGAGACCTGTTATAAGAGGCGTGCCACAGGGTTCCATTTTAGGACCCCTGCTTTTCATTCTGTACACTTCGGAACTACCTGATAGTATTTTCATTGTCAATATCACCCCAACTAGCACATTAGTGATAATTGCAGCTAAGTTTATGACTCCAAATTCTATATCGGTGCTATTTGGGTAAAAATTACAACTTCTTACTGCATAGGAGCGATAAATATAAATTAAGTCTATAAAATGGACTACGGGCTCAAATTTTTCAATTAATACCACCTACAGGGTTAAAATTGAGCACCTTACCACTGTTGTACCACTCTAAACTACAGTGTGAGTGTGAATTGCTACTTTAAGAGGTAATTTATACCTGTAGTGTGTCTTATAGCTACAAACGAGAAGCAATAACCACCATTACGCCCAACATTTCCAAATGGAAGCAAAATCAACTCTTAAACCACTGGAATATCTATAAGGATGATAAAATGAACCTTAATGGCATCATTGGTTCTAATTATATTTTTTCTTAAGTTTTAGAAGAGGGTTCTGTAGAAAGTTTCATATTTGTTATTGTGGAATTTACCCAAGGATTAACTTGTGAAAGTTAGAGGTTTAATGTAATTAGCTCCCTTTGTTATAAAACCAAAAGATATTACTACGGGATACATTAATATCAAATTTAATTATTCTAAATTCATTTTCATCTGATAATCAACATTTAGAACACAATTAGTTTTTTTTTATTTGATTTGCGTGTACCTTAATGATACGTTAGCCCAAATCAATATTTTACAATGCGTATTCAACTTTTGGAATCAATATGAAAATAAAACTAAACAGAACTCAGAATAATTAGATTCATATAAATTGTGTTCTGATTGTTGACCGAGGAAGGTAAATAAAATACATTTTTAACAGCTATCTGACTTATATTTAAAACTTAATAATTACGTCATTATTTTTACAAGGAAACAACTATATTTGTATAATGTTGATCTTAAAAACAATTCACTTATAAAATTCTTAAAAGAAAAGTGCTTCTGTAATTTTTGTGCCTTTTAGATTTTAACGAATTATTATATAATTTTCGGTGCTTGGCTCTGTGGCAGTGTTTGGTTTTCATGGCAAAGTATTGTATGCTGCATCTGTAGTTCCGTTACATAATACTTAACCAATATTGAGTGTATTACATTATTTTTATCCAAAAAAAGGTTTTTGTATTGTCCATTGATCCCTAAACTATTTTCCCCATAAAACAAAAGAATCATAAATAAAATTCACTCCTATGGCCCTTCTCTGGACCACTTAGTAATAAGAAAGGTGATTTTTAGCACCTACAACAGCAAAAATTGAAGTAAGCGGGTGAAAATTATTACCTATAGTAACAAAACGATTAGCCATCTTTAATGGAATGTTTTTATGAAAACCTAACCTCTAATTTACATTATTTTTACTAAACGTGTTTTTGTTATAACAAAAGAAGTGATTTTACAACTTTAATTCGAAAATTCACTATAATTACTTGTTATACCAATAATATTCTTGGTTAGTTTTATTTAAACTACTATAACCATATTTTATTCACACTGTTTTTTGTTGAAATTCTTATGAAATCATTATGGCGTGTAAATTTACTTAATAAACATATACACATTTTGCAGTAAAGTTAAGATCCCACTTGATTTTTCAGTACAGATATAGCAAATAGTTGAATAAAAGTATTTGGTACTTACTTTATCATGTTTTGTAGTTGTCACTTAAAAACTGTCACACGCCATTAATATTGTCAACATTGCAACAACAGAAACGAAACCTACGTACGAATGAACAAAATCTAATCGTTCACTCAACCGTTCAATGAACAGTTCAATCAAAGTGGCAAATCAGGGGTACAGGCGGTGCAATTTGCACTTTTAGGCACAATATGATACGCTCTAGACCTGCTATGCGATGTGCCCACTTAGGGCCATATCTGTTGCATAAGGGGTCTAGAGCAGGATATAGACCTTATCGTTAGCACCTTAAGTTGCAATATGATACGCTCTAAAGCTTATTCGCAACCATTTGTGCTAGTTGGGACATATATGCAGATGATTTGCAGGTGTACGTTCCTGTTAACGAATCAACAGTGTTGGACTCAATTTCATCACTTAATGAGAGGACTTATCTCGTATTTATTTTTGCCCGCACAAAACTGTTTAGTTTTAAATCTTACTAAAACGAAGTACATGATTCTGGGATCGAAAAGTAAAGTAGCGAAAATAGAACAAACAAACCCGCCCAGTGTCAAATGTACTCGAGGCCCGTAACCTTGGACTTGTCTTCGACGTGAGTCTTAACTTCGAGAACTATATACTGGAATGTGCACGCGTCTGTTTTTATCGCCTTAAGGTACTTTACAGAATGAGGGACCATATCTCCGTTGATGTAAGAGTCCGACTTTGTGGCCCTCTCGTGTTATCAAAGTTAAACTATTGCATCGCGGTGTATGGTTCCTGTGTTTTGCAGAGAGCGTAATGCTTGATACAACGGATTCAGAACACGCGTGCACGTTTTTGTTTTAAATTTCCCCCAAGAACCCATGTAACCCCGTATCTAAATAAAGCCAAAATATTACAGATGAAAGAACAGCAAAAACTCTATTTAGCTTCCCTTCTTTTTGAAATCATCAAGACCCAGCAACCCACCTATCTATTTAAAAAACTAGCTTGGCGCTCTGAACGTCGAATTAGAGCATGTAGTCACCCTCTGTCAATCCCTGAACACAAGACCGCAGCATTTCGTGGGAGCTTTAAATTTGTGCCACAAAACGTTGGAACGATGTTCCTCCTCCTATGCGTAAAGTTAATTCAAAACCAATATTTAAATGTCAAATGAAATCTTTTTTACTAAGCAAACAAAACATTTAGTGGCACAATATATACGTATTAATAATAAATTTTATAACTGAATATAACAATCCAACTGTACAATGAACTTGCAAAGGACACCGACTTGGACATACTTTCATCAAATATAGGATATTATATTAAATATAGGATATATATTCAAAACTTGCAAAAGATATCCTCCAACGCTACCCAAAAAGCTGATTTTATCTTTTATATTATTTCATTTTATTTTTGTGACATGATTATCTTACACATTATTTTTGACATTTATATTTCTGCTCTGACATAATTGTACATTGTTACTTATTGATTTTATCACACACGTTTGACATTATATATTTCTTATAATAATTTTCTTTTGACATTTCATTTTGACATTATCACCATTATTTTGACATTATATAGATTTTTTTTGGTTGGGTAAAACCTACCTGCTTAATGCATTTATATATCTTTTTTCCCCCTTTATTATAATATGTACCTATAGATAAAACGTATTATATATTATTAACATTTATTTATTAGTGTTTATTAATACCTACTTTTAATATAAAACGGGCGTCTATCCTGGGGTTGCGACAGAATAGCATCGTTGCGACATCGACCGCAACATTATGATGAGTCGTGACCTGTTGACAGGCTCAACACAGGCAATAATACTATGTGCTTATTATTTTTTTTTCCTAACATACTGTGCAAAGTTTTTTATTGTGTGTTTTGTTCGTATATTATTTTGTTTTTTGTTTTTAGTCGTGTTGCACTTTGTGTTCATTATTTTTGTCTTTAACTAACCTGTATGTTTTAAACCTATTGTTATGTGTTGTGGTTGTCAATAAATGTATTTTCAATTTCAATTTCAATTTCAAAAATATTTTAAAAAAAGGATCAGATCTACATACACAAAACATGGCTTATTAACTTATTATTAACTTCGTCCATATCAGGGTGGCAACGCATGTCATATCTGTAGTTATAGGTTTTACAGAAAAAATGTTAACAACTATGGTCTCAGATGCAATTATCCAAACAACATTAAATTGAAGTACTTATTAATTATTGCCGTTCATCATGTTTACTACAAATTAGGATCATTCGATCCTTCGCATCCAATTATTGTAACTGCTTTTGAAGAAAGACATGATGTTACACTTGTAAAACGTTTGTTAAACAAATATTTTTCTATCAGAAAGACGACCTATGGAAAATTTAAAAAATCATGGGTCTCTTTTAACGATGTACCAAAAAAATTCACCAAAGGTTACGTTGAACAACTCACAATCATTTTTGTATTCACCTCAACGACGCCCTTGATAATCCCACTGCAGGAATATGAACCTATCCCGTCTAAGGGAGTGGTTTCAGGGAATGTATAGTCCGCGCGGTTAAGTAACGGGGGGCGCTGCATTCTACGCGCAAATGAAGTTTGACATAAAATAAGTTTAGTTCCAGTTTTCATGTCTACATTAGCAGTTCTGTGTAAATTATAGTTTTTGCTAACCGAAATAAATAATGATAAATTTGAATGTCATCTGGTTGCTTTGGAAGAGTTCAGTTCGAGCCAGGTTCAGTTCAAGAGACTTTTGGTAAAGGCGACGAGGCTACTGCCAGTAAGCCTCGAGCCTGCAAAGTGGACGCGATAGGCTTCACAGATATCTGAACTTGTTTTAAAGTGGCCATGCCTTCTCACTGTCTTTGTAATTGAGATAAAATATGCACCCTATTGTCATTTATTCAGACATAATTTATTGAAAGAAATCAACTTAAGCACATAAAAAATAAAATCAACTTGAAACAAATAAATCGAAGAAATGGATCGTCAAGGAAATCTGACTGAATTAACACACAAAACTTTATGTCTGTCCGACCTCCAAGGGTTAGACACAGCATGCGAATTCCTAAGCGGATCCCACGCACCAATAATGCTAATTCTGTCCGTTTATTAGGACGTCCATTTATTTTCTCAGCTAATTCATATTCAAGTAGAATCACGCCAACACCATACGTACATATCTATCAAACATGACGATTCACATCAAAACAAACGACACGCTAGGTATCCCCCCCTTTGGCATTAACTCGGGATGAACACGGTTTAGCTTCATGACTCTCAAGTCTTTCTTCTCTTTCTTTCGCCTCACGTTTTCAGCCAATGCTTGTATTCTGTCCTGCTCATCCAGAAGATCACGGAACGCTGACAAAATGTCTTCTGATTGGACATTCGCGCGTTCTGCCACACCTGTAAGTTTGATAGATATGGCCACGCAGCTTTCTGGTGTCATCTGTGAAAAAAAAGATAAGTTTTTGACAATCACTTTCGGTAATATATAAAGCTTGTGATATGGATGACCATACGGCGAACGAAAAACATAAACAACCATGATCCGAGAACAAACATCTGTGTTCATCACACATGTGAATACCCCGACAAGGACTCGAACCTGGACCTTCGACATACGAGGACCACTACTCGGCCGTAGCAACTTCGAACAAAACTTGACACAGTCATCGTAGTTATTTAAGAATGAATTGAGGAACACATCCTACATCAACTAACCTTATAAATAAGTGGTTTAAATTGGTCCAGACTCTTGTTATCTGTTCTGGCGACGCTCTGCGACCTCAACCAGCTATACGTAGCTTTGTCCGCGGCCTTCCTCTCTGCCATCTTAACTTCTTTTAATAAATACTCCACCTAAAAAGTATCGATAACATTTGGAAAGTGCAATCTACATGGTGACTGCCAGCCAGGAAGACGCGCCCTACTCGTCGTAGTGTGCGGCCATAGACGACATAAAGGAGTGGGGCGGATGTTGTTATTCATAAGTAATTATGAAGTAAATGGAAAAGCTAGTTTGCGCTTTGGCTTTCTCGCTATACCCGCTGCACTGATCATGATGGGCAGACAGAAAGGAGTTTGGGTAACTTTCATCCAGGAAGTGTACGAGCGAAGTCGCGGAATAGTTAAAGCCAAACTAAGTCACTTTCGAGTTTATATTTATATACATTTTTATATGTGTAAGAATAGATTAAGTAGGTTAACGGTACTTTTTGTTCAAAAAATTGTGCCATGTTTGATGAAAATCAGTTTAAAGTTATTAATCCTTTTCCATATCAGTGTATTTTATTCTTTGTTTGTATATGCCTGTGTCACAGGCGGATGCTGAAGTTAGGAACTCAACTAAACAGCTAGCGGGCTAGCCGCAATGTGTAAAAGTTAACTACAAAACAAGGATTATGCAATTTGTAAACTTGATATTGTGTGATTTGCGCGAGCCAAGCGGACGTGGTGGGCGGGGTGTGGTGCCACCCGGCGAAGCGCCCTTATGAACATTAAAGACTTTAAATAAAGCTGAAAGCACTCAGCCAAATTCCGTGCTGTTTATATAAATTCAACTTGTTCTTACACTACTCCCTATTTAGCCACATACTGAGGTTTCCGGGCTTGTGTTCTTGGAGGGGATAGAACGGAACGGCAAATGACTTTATTTTTGCACATCATGATGTAGCCAACCATCAAGGAATACTCCATCAACTAAACACCCACTCACAGTGCCCAACACAATAATTGAATCGATGATTTCTAAAAACACCATAACTAACACTTTTGTAGAAATTGGGTTTTAAGTCGTTTTGGGCATAGTTTATGGCAACAACTCGGGTGTGCATTAAACCACCTCATTGCGTCGCTTTTTCCTGCACAAATGGAATTTAGAAAATATCGTTTATTGTATGAACAACATATAACTTTCTACCTTTTTTTTCGAGTATTGTTAGTTAATACAACATAAATTCAAAAAATTGTGTTCTTTTTACACCCAATGCTGGCAACACCGGTCCATTCATTCTCACCTTGCGACAGAACATATAAATATTTTGTTAAAAGGAAGTTAAAGAAGGAGGACTGGTTATATTCCATTTGGCATTTTGTAAAATTATAAATAATAAGTCGTCGCCAAAATTTTAGTTGAAATCGTACAACCAAATCACATAATTTATTTTGAAAAATGTTGGATGAGCTATTATAAAAATTCATGTCTGGCAGACAGTTCGTATGACAGATGTGTTACGAAATCACAAAATATATTTTTCTTATTTCCACATAATCACATTTAATCCACTCTGCTAAAAATATTGGAAAGGTACAGGCAGGCGAGTTCATTGATAATGAAGTAAACAGATATATTTCAATGTTCGAATTTTAAAACAAAGTAGCTCAGTTAGTTTTTGCTACAGAATTGACATATTTTTCAAAAATACCTACAAATATAAAAAAGATTGGTCTCTATAAGTTAATTTGTTACCTACCGGACAAACATCAATCTCTTTATAATTACATTTTAGAATGGCCCACCACAAGTGTTGGATGAAGTGGGAGACGGTGCATAAATGTAGGGAAGTATTAATGTAACGTTATTAATTTAATAATAAATGATGAATATTGCAGAAATTCTTTAGTGATTCATTTTCCTAGTCGAATCTAACTCAGGCTATCAGTTAGATTATTGAGCATCAAAACCACACAAGTGACAGGTTTAGTGTAAAAAGCACATAACTGCAAACATTTAAACCTCATTTGATGTTATTCTCAATAGCCTAGATTGCAATA